>CM077002.1:32431904-33031904 GCA_039090855.1 Macrothele yani | reverse complement strand
AGATTGACTGGGAGTTCTCAAGTGCACGTTCTACAGTGGATGGCTGCCTGCAACGATTCATGGTCACGGCTGACCCGTGGGCCATGCCCCCGGCTCTCTTTCGGGGGGGGATGTGACGTACCTGCCAGCAGGACGCACACGACATAAAGGCACATAGCAATCAGAACAAATGTCTGCGTAGCTCAGTTGGTAGAGCGACTTGTTCCGGAATAAGTGGCCTCGGGTTCGAATCCCGGCCTAGACCAAAAATGACGGAGAAATTCACTTCGTTATAATGGGCTGGACATATAGCCATGAGAACAGACCACGATTACTGAATGAATTATTAGACTGGGTAACATGGGGCATTAAAAACAGAAGATCGCGTGGGAGATGGGTGGATGAAATTTTAATTCATGACGGAGGGACATGGACATGGAAGAGATTGGCTCAAAGTAGACATTTTTTTAAAGAAATTTGGGGAGACCTTCATCCAGCAGAAGATCGATAGATTTAAAATTCGAGATGTATATTAATTTACGTTTTATCGATATAATTGTTCTATCTGTGTAGCACGTCCTACTGAAAATGAAGGAATTTCAAATGATGACGAAAGAGGAAATCTATTTCTTCGTACGCGCAACCTCTGGACACAATTAAAAGTTCGAAAAAATTGTATCCAGAAAAACAATGACGACTTGGTGTCGATAGGAAATGACCTTCAGACTGGGGGGCTGATTGTCTGTCTTTTCTTAAGGCTCTACGAGACCTGACCCTGACCCCAAAATCATACCTTCCGGGACCATGATCATATCATATGTAGAGTATTTTAGGAAGGGAGTGTCTGACCCCAGGTCTTAAACAACCCTTAGAAATAGGAAGCTAGGAGAATTGAGCTAGAGTGCCCGATAGGAAAGTGACACGGAAGCGAAAAGAAAGGGGAGGAAGACGCCCTTATTTATTACCGGGGGCCAGTGCCCGGGGTCCGACGGCTTAACGTGCCCATCCGACGCACGGCGGATATTTAGTGGATCGAGCGTTCGTACCTGCCTGGGATCAAACCTGAGGTCCTTTCCGTGGCAGTCACGAACGTTGCCCACTAGGCCACCCGCGGCCCCTTTCCGGGACCAATTGGTCCGGGAGGACTTTAAAGCCCAAGGTGTAGGGAGACGCAATTGGGAGGAGCAATAAAATGCCAATCAAGTTCAAAGCACTGGGGGGGGGGGGGGGGATCCATCTGACTACTGAACACATAGCCGGAGAAGAATGCAGATAGCTCTCATGTTCCCCACACTCCCTTGGAGCTAGGTGATTCATAATAGCATTGTCTACTGGTAATAGTGGGGAGAAGCACCGAAGCAGGTGACTAGCCAACAGCGAAGACTACTATGTTGAGCAATCTATGTTGTTTATTTGTAGGTTTAACGACCACCGTGAGCAACTCAATGGGCTATAAGCAGTCGCCCGTCCCTAATTTAGGGTCACTGGTTCCAGGGAAGGAGAGAGCCAGTGCCGTAAGACAAACAAAATATCCATGCCTCACGGGATTCGAACCCGGACCCTTCACGGACGAATGATCATAAGCCAGCGCTTAGACCACTGCGCCACCTGGGCGGCAATCTATGTTGTCCGTTGTTCCAATGAAATAAAATTGATTGGGGTGATTACTTGTTTTTATAAACATTTTTGCTGTAAGATTTTGATTTAACTCTTCTCCCCAGGGTCAAATAAAATAATGAAACTATTACTTTTTTTTATGAATATGTCAAACATCGTTATTTATTTTTAATTTTTTAGAAGTTTTGAGAATCGTAGGCAACGAACGATATACACTGACGGAAAAAAAAATCCCAACACCACGAAAAAATAGTTGTAGAGGAATGAAATGGCGGCAATACATTTGTATAGGTAATATATTTAATCGATTAAGGTTTCAAGATCACAGCTTAATGTAAGCGCGAGAAGAGCCATTTTAAATGTGGAATGCTGGTACATTAATAACCGGTGTAACCGCCAGAATGTTGAATGCAAGCACGCAAACGTTCATGCATTGTGTCGTACAGGTGCTGGATGTCAGTTTGTGGGATGGAGTTCCATGCCTGTTGCTCTTGGTCGGTCAATACAGGGACGGTTAATGCTGGTTGGGGGTGACGCTGGAGTTGTCGTCCAATGATGTCCCATACATGCTCGATTGGTGAAAGATCTGGTGATCTAGCAGGCCACGGCAACATGTCGACACTCTGTAGAGCATGTTGAGTTACAACAGCGGTATGCGGGCGAGCGTTATCCTGTTGGAAAACACCCCCTGGAATGCTGTTCATGAATGGCAGCACAACAGGTTGAATCACCAGACCGACGTACAACTGTGCCGTCAGGGTGCGTGGGATAACCACGAGAGTACTCCTGCTGTCATAGGAAATTGCTCCCCAGACCATAACTCCAGGTGTAGGTCCAGTGTGTCTCGGCCGCAGACAGGTTGGTTGCAAGCGCTCACCTGGCCTCCTTCTAACCAACACACGGCCATCACTGGCACCCAGGCAGAACCGGCTTTCATCAGAAAGCACAACAGATCTCCACTCCGTCCTCCTATGAGCTCTAGCTTAACACCACTGACGTCACAAACGGCAGTGGTTTGGAGTAAGTGGAATGCACGCTACAGGGCGTCTGGCTCGGAGCTGTCCTTCAAGTAACCGATTTGTAACAGCTCGTTGTGTCACTGTGGCGGCAACTGCAGCTCGAATTGCTGCCGCAGGCGCGGTACGATGAGCCACGGCCATACGCCGTACACGGCGGTCTTCCCTCTCAGTAATGCCACGTGGCCGGCCGGAACCCGGTCTTCTTGAGGCAGTACCTTCCCTTGACCACCGCTGCCAACAATCATGCACAGTGGCTACATTCCTGCCAAGTCTTTCTGCAATATTGCCGAACGAAAATCCACCTTCTCGTAGCCCTATTACACGACCTCGTTCAAACTCCGTGAGCTGTTGATAATGGCTTCTTCGTCTTCTTAAAGGCATTCTTGACTAACATCAACACCCTACGTCGAATCTCAACGATAACTAACGCTCACGAACGTTACAGCGCGTATTTACAGCAAACCTGCTTTGCATGTTCCGAGGGCGCTACTAGCTCCACACGTATGCGCCGAGCGCGAAATTTGCATAGACGTCATCTTACAGATGTACTCTCACCGCCTACCAACTGTCGTTTACCTAACACAACCCCTGCTTGGTGTTGGGTTTTTTTCCGTCAGTGTATAAGCCAAACTTCGTAAATTATTTTTAATATGTCAAATTTCGTTAATTATTTTTAATTATTTTCGAAATTTTGAGAATTATAGGCAAGAAAAAATATATAAACCTGAGCGTCGGAAGGTAGGGAATACGAGGGTCCAGACCGTACCCCCTCCCGGAATCTGATGGTCTCCCTCACTGGGAGAGTCTTACTACGAAACGTCTTCAAAAAATGTGGTTGATGTATGATTTAACGATTTTTTTTTTTTTTTACGAAGATTTCGTGCTGACCGTCACCATGTTTCGCAGCTTTTTGCAAAACGCTTTAAGTTCAATTTTGGAAAGCTAATTCAATGTTGTGCTCGGCACTTTAAAAATCCGCTCCGGTGACGCATTCATAACGTTTACATATCAAATCAAGTCAATAGCATTGCGCTTTTACTCAGACACTAAATATTAAAGTCAGAAGCCACAGGCATAGGCCTTTTTAACAGTTTTTATTCTACCAGTGTCATATTCACAACGTTTACACATCAAATCAAGTTAATAATATTGCGCTTTTATTTAGGCACGAAATATTTATTCACAGGCCCTAGGACTAGGCTTTGGCCCTTTTACCAGTTTTTATTCTACCAATGCCATATTCACAACGTTTACACAGAATATCAAGTTAATATCATTGGGCGTTTTCTTAGGCACGAAATATTAATTCATAGGCCCTAGGCCTTTTTAGTAGTTTTTTCTTTAGCATTGTCATATTCACAACGTTTACACAACAAATAAATGTAATAATATTGCGCTTTTACTTAGGCAGGAAATAGTAGTTCATAGGCCCTAGGCCTAGGCCTTTTTACCAGTTTTTATTCTACCAATGCCATATTCACAACGTTTACACAGAATATCAAGTTAATAATATTGGGCGCTTTCTTAGGCACGAAATATTAATTCATAGGCCCTAGGCCTTTTTAGTAGTTTTTACTTTATCAATGCCACATTCACAAGGTTTACACAACAAATAAATTTAATAATATTGCGCTTTTACTTAGGCACGAAATATTAATTCATTCACTCTAGGCCTAGGCCTTGTTAATAGCTTATACTCCATCAATGCCATATTAACAACGTTTACACACACAAAACAAATGTAATAATACTTAGGCACGAAATATTCGTTCATAAGCCCTAGGTCTGGGTCTATGAATTAATATTTCGTGCCCAAGTAAAAGCGTAATACTATTAAATTGATTTGCTGTGTAAACGTTGTGAATATGGCATTGATAGAGTCAAAACTATTAAAAAAGCCTAGGGCCTATGAATTATATTTCGTGCCTAAGTAAACGCCTAATATTATTAACATGATTCGCTGTGTAAACGTTGTGAATATGATATTGGTAGAATAAAAACTGGTAAAAGGGCCTAAGCCTAGGCCTAGGGCCTGTGAATAAATATTTCGTGCCTAAATAAAAGCGCAGTATTATTAACTTGATATGATGTGTAAACGTTGTGAATATGACACTTGTAGAATAAAAACTGTTAAAAAGGCCTATGCCAGTGCCCTATGACTATTTAGTGCCAAATAAAAGAGCAAAGCTATTGACTTGATTTGATACGTAAGCGTTATGAATATAAAGTCGGCGCATTAAAAGCTGTTAAAAAGGCCGAGGTGTAGGGCCTATGAATTAATTAAGTAAAAGAAAAATATTACAAATTTGACATTTTATGTAAATATTTAGTGCCTAAGTAAAAGTGCAGCGTTATTAAAAAATCCCACCTTATTGTCCTCTCCCGAACACAGCAATTTTCACTTGGCTTACATGGAAACCCGCCCGCCTCAGTCAAACTTCTGTGGCCAGTTGCCCTAAGAATGAACCGACATGAAAATTCCGACAAACAAAAGAACTCCTTCCCATCGTTAGACACCTTAGGAAACTGCCACACATGATTCGGAAACTTGGAAAACTGCCACACCAAAAAAGTTCCTCGTTGGAATAGCAATTTGTGCCCGGCTCCTTAATAAAAAGCGTGTAGCAGTTTTCTTGTGTGGCGGTTTTCCGATGTGTGGCAGCTTTCTAAGTTGCTGGAAGATGTGTGGCAGTTTTCCTGTGTGGCAATCTTCCTGTGTGGCGGTCTTCTCCCTCCTAGATCCTTTTACTACTTCTTGCATCTTCCTATAAATCTTGTGACCTGAGTTTAGGACAAGTTGCCACCGGAATAGGTCTTTTTACAAGTTTTTAATAAACACAACATTATTCATTTGATTTGTTATGTAAACTTTTTAAATATGAACTTCGTGGATTATAAATTTAAGAAAGGCCTCGGCCTAGGGCCTATTAATTAATGTTTTGTGCATAAGTAAAAGTGCAATGCTATAACCTTGACTTGTTACGTAAATGTCCAGAATATGAACTCGGCGGATTGAAAATTGCTAGAAAGGCCTTGGCCTAGTGCCTTGCATTTAATGTTGCATGACCGAGTAAAGGACCAACGCTATTAACTTGACTTGTTATGTAAACGTTAAAAATATAAGCTCCGCGGATTGAAAATTGTTAGAAAGGCCTAGGCCAAGCAAGGCCTAGGGACTTGCAATTAATGTTTTGTGACCAACTAAAGGAGCAACATTCTCTACTTGATTTGTAACGTAAATCTTTTGAATATGAGCTCCCTGGATTATAAATTGCAAGAAAGGCCTAGTCCTAGGGCCTATTAACAAATGTTTCGTGCCTAAATAAAAGTGCAATACTATAACCTTGACTTGTTATGTAAAAGTCCAGAGTCTGAGCTCGGCTGATTGAAAATTGCTAGAAAGGCCTAGGCCTGGTTCCCCGCCGTTAATGTTTTGTGACCGAGCAAAGGAGCAACATTATTAACTTGATTTGTTATGTAAACGTTAAGGATATTAGCTCGGTGGGCTAAAAATTGCTAGAGAGGCCTAGGGCCCATTAATTAATGTTTTATACCTGAGTGAAAACGCAATTCTACAAGCTTTAACTTGTTATGCAAGCTTTAAGAATATCAGCACGGCCGATTCAAATTTGGTGACAATCCTCTTTAATTTCGCCTGCTCAAAAGGGGAAAGAATCACATTACCCCACCTTTTCTGAATTAGAATCAGTCTTACTATAATTCCATTGTTTCGCCGATCACCATAGCTTTAAAAGATCTACAAGTTGACGGCAATTTGTTAGCCATGCAATTTGTATATGCCCCCGTAACACCGTAGCAGCAGACCCCCTTTTTTCTGAATGAGAATCACTCTTACTATAATTCTCTTGTTTCATCGAACACCATAGCTTTAAAAGATGTACAAATTGACGGCATTTTGTTAGCCATGCAATTTGTATATGTCCCCGTAACGTCGTAGCAACAGAAGGGTACTAATCTCCCGGGTACGAGTTTGCCGGGTACCAATCTCCCGGGTACCAATTTGCCGTTCCCCATTTACTAGCTATCGTCTTTCGACATTGGTTATATGTGGGACACGGCAAATTTGTACCCGGGAGATTGGTACCAGGCAAACTGGTACACGGAAAATTCGAATGTATGAAAGAATGCCCATGGAAAAAACGTCCACGGAAAGAATGCCCACCGGGAAAACGCCCACAGAGAAAACGCCCACTGAAAAAATGCCAACTTTTCGAAAATAGGAAAAAATGCCTACGAGAAAAATATGTCAACTGTCAACTGATAAGCTTTTATGTCTGTTATAAACAGAGTTCGGGCAACTGGTAACAGATAACTGGCCACAAAAGCGTCAGGGGTCGTATAAATATTGCGGTTTCTTGGCCACTTCACCTACATAACGAAAATGGGTTTAGGAGAAGTGGCCACCCGGAGAAGTGGCTGGGGAGAACTGGCCACGAAAAGTTTAAATCGAACCGTATAGAAATTGCATTTTTGACAGCTTCATGGCCACGTCTACAGTGGTTGGTTATCTGAGTCACATAAAGTTGCCGCAATTTCGCATTTTCTTAATTGTGATATTTAACGTAATTTTTTATAAAAAATGTTTTTAAAATCTACAACTCAACAAAAAATTTCAGGGTTTATAAATTACAGGTCAACAAATTCTTTGCAGGCATCTGCTACCGCAGAAAACCTTCTGTGGAAGGGGAGGGGGGGGTTAATTCTAGAAATATTAAATATGAAAAATCTGTAGCCCAACCAGGAGCAGATTTTCAGTATTTTCGAGGTACACCTCAACAAATTCTGTTAGGGCACGTGTGCAAACGCTGGAAACCTGTATGGCGAGCGAGGCTTAATACCGAAAATATAAAATACAAAGGATTTATACAGTTGTAGTTTGTAAACGGTAAAAATCTCCAGATCGGGCCAAAAATTCTTTATATTTTATATTTTTTGTATTAAGCCCCCCCTCCCGACAGGTTTCCTCAGTTTGTACATGCATGCTGATAATTTGTTGAGCTGTATTTATAAACCCTGCAATTGTTTTGTTGAGTTGCAGATTTAAAATTTTTTTTTAAAAGAATTGCATTAAATATTGCAATTAAAGAAATACGAAATTACGGATTCTTTACGTGACTCATATAACCAATCTCTGACAACGTCGCTACGAAGCGGTCAAAAACGAAATTTTTATACGGCCTCTTAACATTTTTGTGGCCAGTTCCACACCACTCTGGTGCACCCTGACACCAGTACTTGGCCTATGCGATGCCTCGTTTGTGAGTTCGTTTTATTTTATCTTGTGTTTGAGCCTCATACAGTCCAAGGACTTCGTTAAAGTTGCTTTCCCGGTTATGCGCCACTCCCTAATCCCGCATGAAAAGAATGCTGGAGATTCTTTGCCTTATGCGTAGCTACTCTTCTTGAAAAAGCCAAGCACAACCACACTCACAAATGTTCATTTGAACAAAGGACGCTTTCCGCCATTTTGAAAACAAACTACGATGGCCTTATAATGTTAGATAATGTTATCTAGTTGAGCGGAGGAAGCATTCCAATTACTTTGCTCTATTGCTTAATTGAAATTAAGAAAGGCCTCACTTTTGCTGTGGGCATTTTTCCTATTTTCGAGAAGTGTGCAATTTTTCCGTGGGCGTTTTTTCTGTGGGCGTTTTTCCCGTGGGCATTTTTTCCGTGGACCTTTTTTCCGTGGGCATCATTTCCTCATGCCGAAAATTCGTACCCGGGAGATTGGTGCCCTTCTATTGCTGCGACGTACCGGGGTAATAATGACAATTCAGGTGTAGGAGAACTGGCCACAAAATTTTTAAGGAGCCGTACAAATATTGCGGTTTTGACTGCTTCGTGGCCACGCCTCCAGAGGTTGGTTATCTGAGTCACATAAAATTCTGTAATTTCGTATTTTCATGATTGCGATATTTAATGTAATTCTTTATAAAAAATATTTATTATCTACAACTCCGCAAAAGAATTTCAGGGTTTATGAATTACGGCTCAAAAAATTCTCTATGGGGATGTGCGACGAACCCAGAAAACCTGGCTTCGGGGGGAGGGGGGCATACCAAAAGTATAAAATATAAAGAATTTGTGGTCCGATCAGGAGCAGATTTTTAGTTTTGTGAACTGCAACTCAACAAATTCCCTGAAGGCACGAGCAAACGCAGGAAACCTGTTGGCAGGGAGAGGGCGCTTAATACCGAAAATATATAATGTAAAGAATTTGTAGCCCATCCGGCAGATGATTTCCAAATTCTCTCCGGGCATGTGCTGATGCAGGAAACCTGTCGGGGGCTGAGGACAGGGTTCCAGCTCTAGTACATGCCCGAAGAGAACTTGTTCTATTGTAGTTTGTAAACGCTAAAATCCTCCTAAGCGAACCAAAAATTCTTTATAGTGGTGCCTCAGAGAATGTGTTGAGTTGTAATCCTCAAACCCTGAAAATCTGCTTCCGACCGGACCAGGAATTTTTATATTTTTGGCATTAACCGCCCCCCCCCCCCCCGTTCACAAAGAGGTTTCCTGCTTTAATGGATGTCCGCAGAAATTTTGTGCAGTTTTAAGTTGTAAACGCTGAAAACCTCAGGATCGGATAAGATATTCTCTATATTTTATATTTTATATTTTTGGTGTTAAGCCCCCTGCCGAGACAGGTTTCCTACGTTTGCACATTCCCGCAGAGAATTTTTTGACTTGTAGTTTATAAACCCTGAAATTCTTTTGCATGTTGAGTTGCAAATTATAAACATTTTTTATAAAGAAATTAAATACGAAATTACGGAAACTTGACGTGATTCAGATAACGAACCTCTGGGGGCGTGGACATGAAGCGGCCAGAACCGCAATTTTTAAATGGCCCTTAAAAATTTTGTGGCCAGTTCTTCTTTTTATTAGCTTTTATTGTATGCAGGAAAATTGCCGCACATTGGAAAACTGCCACACAGGAAAATTGCCACACAGGAAAACTGCCACATGTTTTTCATTAAGAGGCCGGGCACAAATTGCTGGAAACAACATGACGCACACCTCTGCAACAGCCCCGAGGAACACTTTGAATGTGCGGCAGTTTTCCAAGTTTCCGAATTAAAAGTGTGGCAGTTTTCCAAGGTGCCTAACAACGGAAGGAGCTCTTTTGTCTGTCTGAATTTTCATACCGGCTCATTACGACTTTAGGGCAACTGCCCACAAAAGTTCAGGAGTGAGGGGTAAGGGTGGGTATAAAGATATAAAAATTGTCGTTTCTTGGCCTATACTGAGAATTAAATTGGGAACTCCAAACAAATTTCGACAAAACATTCTATGTAAGCTAACCGAGAACTGTTCTTTAATTTGAAGAAATAAACTGCCGTAGTACATTTCTTAAAACTACAGTGTTCGACAAAACAACTAAGTACATTTCTTAAAATCACAGTGTTCGACAAAACAACGGAATTACAACATGACTTATGCTGTGTTGAGAGAAGAACGACAGAGTATGATTTTTTAATAACACTGCAGTTTTACTTAGGCACTAAATATTAATTCATAGGTCCTAGACCTAGGCCTTTTTAGCAGTTTTTATTCTAGCAATGTCATATTCAATGTTTACGCATCAAATCAAGTTAATAATAATTACGCTTTTACTTAGGCACGAAATATTAATTCATATGCCCTAGGCCTAGGCCTTTTTTAACAGTTTTACTCTAGCAATGTCATATTCACAATTTTTACATATCAAATTAAGTTAATATTATTGTGCTTTCACTTAGGCAGTAAATATTATTTCATAGATCATAGGCCTAGAACTAGACCTTTTTAAATGTTTCTACTCTACCGATGTCATGTTCACAACGTTTACACACCGAATCAAGTTAATAATATTGCGCTTTGTCGCAGGAGGACCAGGGGACGAAGCCCTTAGGTGTTAGGAACCGCGTCTTAAGCTGATCGGGGCAATGGAGGTTTTCTCCGCAGGGAAAAGGGAGGCGAGCGAATGACCGAAGAGAGATTTAGGGGAGAAATCTTAGTTTCAGAGGAACAGCGAGAAAGGATTACTAAGCTGAAGATAACCTTTCTGCGATTCAGTAAAGAAAAGAAAAAAGTGCTTTTTAAGAGATTTAAAAGGATTTCATGAAAATTATTACTTATGGCTATTTTATTATCTTCAAACACGCAAAACTATGGAAGTTAACTAAAACCAGTTAACAAATCTCACCAAATTAGGCCCTTGCAGACCTGTAACTCAGGGTACCGTATCCAAATGAGTGGTGATGGCATAGGTTTATACAAATGGACGCAGTATAAATGGGGCTGTTACAGAGGTGTGTGTCAGGTTGTTTCCAGAGTGTACAGAAAGGATGCTGAGATAGCAGATTTGTTTTAAATGCTGTGAGACATCACTTAACAGATGAACTGCGATGAAGAGCAATCAGAAGACTAGAGGGAGACCAAAGTCCGGTGGAAGTTGCAAGATGGTTGCGTGTGAGTCTCTCTTCGGTCCACAGACTGTGGAACAAATTTCAAAATATACAATCAGCTTCCCGAAGGTAGAGCGAAGGAACGCCTAGGGTTACAACAACCGTGGATGACCGATATCTCCGAAATGCGCGTGGGAACAGGACGTCTACCCCAACACAGCTACTATCTGCCCTTGCTGCGGCTACAGGAACACCGGCATCTGATTCCATTGTGCGCAGAAGGCTTCACGTAGGAGGTCTTTATGATAGGCGATTAGCACTCTGCGTGCCCCCTTACAACCCCGTCACGAGGGGTGGGCGTTTGAATTGGGTAAGACTTCACGTCAATTGGATTGAAAACCAATAGAGGTCAGTACTCTTCACAGACGAGTCCAGATTCGCGTTGCAGAGCGATTTCAGGCGTGTTCTGATCTGGAGAGAACCAAGGACAAACTATCATCTCTCTATGACCAGTAAAAGGGACACTTATGATGGTGGCAGCGTGCTGGTTTTGGGTGGCATCTCGTTAGGTGGAAGCACAGACCTCTGTGTGCTTCCAAGAGGAATAATGAATACTCGACGCTAAAGCATGACGTCCTGGACCCCCTATGATGCCATAGGAGATACATTTCTTCGACAAGACGATAACGCTCGTCCTCACAGAACGAAGATGTGGAATAACAATATGTTTAAGAGACCATTGACCGTATGGATTGGCCAGCTATAGGTCTCCCACCCTTAAAACGATCGAGTGTATCTGGGATGCTCTAGGGCATGGGTGGCCAACTTGATTGGGACCAAAATCTACTTTTTTCTCTTCGACTCCAAGTGATCTACTCTACTTCCCAATTTCAAATTTCTTCCTCCAAAATTTGTTGCTTCCCGCTATACCTATACCTTTATTGCCCTGTAGGTAGAACCTATGGATTTTATGCATGTATTTGAGGTAAATAAAACAATTTGACTTATTTTATGATTTTTATCCGATATTTATACATAGGCCTTAGTACAAATTAAAATGTTATGAACAAATGTTTAGTTTTTATGGTGAATAAAAAATTAATGTGAAGTTTGCGCCTTCATTTCTTTCTCCAAGGCTAAAACATCTGCAGTATAATCGGAAAACGCCAATCTCCAGCAATCTTCTGTGTGCTGATCCGTCAGATTTGAGCGGTTTTTGTTTGTTTGTGTGTTTGTTTGTTGTAAGTAAGAAAATGCTGATTCGTATAAATATGTTGACCCGAAGCAGGAATGTAAGTATGCACTACATCTCCGCACATTGGGGTAGTTTTCTTTGGAAACAAAATTCCAGAAATTTTCTTCTGAAGACGTGGCTTTTAGAAATATGTCAAAGCGCAGTGTTATTATTTCATTTTCCAGGGAAATTTTGTCCAGCTGAAACAGCTCTGCAAATCTACTTGCGATCGGTTGTGGGTCAGTGTCCTCTTTAAATGGGAAAATGGCAAATTGAATAAGATCTTCCATGAAAGAAATACGGGATTACACCATATAATACAAATTTTGAAGATGAAAATCCGATTTTTGGTGTAAATATGGCAAGGATGGTAAGTCAGATAATATGCGAAAATTTCATCGTCCTGGAGCGGGACTCGAACCCACGTCTCCCAGATCTTGTGATGGTTATATTCAAATTAATCGGAAACTTGAGACTTGGTCGTTCTGTGGGGTGTAGTGGTTAGCATACCCGGGTGCTATCTGGGAGACGCGGTTTCGACTCCCACTCCAGGGCGATGAAATTTTCAAGTTTTCCAATATTATCTGAGTTACCATCCTTGTCATATTTATACCAAAAATCGGATTTCAAAATTTGTAAGATCTCCCATTTTTGTAAACTCATTGAATTGGGTTTCGAAGTCGTCAAGAACAGTTTGGATTTCGGTTACATATTTTCCTGAATTGAATACCTACGTGGAATTTTTTTTTGTAAATGATCCTTGATGTTTTTAAATCGATCAAAACGTTTATTTTCGAGATCCTTAATCATGGCTAGTGCATGGTTCTTGAAAGAAGAAACACTGCTCATCATATCGCCGATTGTTTTATTTTTTCCTTATAATTCTAGGTTCAAGAAACTAAGTTTTCCTGTGAAATCTGCCAAAAATGACAAATCACATAGCCAGTCCAAATCACACAAATGATGATAAATAATTATCACCCGTCTCTCCAAGAAAACTTATAATGTCGTCCAACAAGTCACGAACCCTTTGCAAAAAATTGCTTCGGCTTAGTCACCTGAGGTGCGTGTGCGAAATCAAATCTGGCTGTACATCATCCAGTTTCATTTTAAAAGGTCGCCCTTGAAGAGATTTACTTCTGATGGAGTTTACGACTTTAAAAGCAATATCCGTGACGCATTTTGTATTAAGCCTCTTGCTGGCTGAAACTTGCTGATGGATGATACAATGATAGCTTAAGAAATCTTCATTTTTCTGACACAAGGCTATGAATCCATAGGATTTACCCGTCGTCGCTGCTGCTCCGTCGTTGGTTACTGACACGAGCATAAAGGCAACTTAACCTTTTCAATATGTTCCTTGAATCCGTTGAAAATATCGAGACCTCGAGTTCTTCCTTTCAATGAAATCATGCCCAACAATTCTTCTTTAACAGAAAAGTCCGGGAAAACCATTCTGATAAAAATCTGCAGTTGAGCAGCGTCACCGACATACTTTGATTCATCCAGTTGCAGAGAAAATGAAACACATTGATCAATATCTTTTAGCAGCTGCCCATTTACATTTTGGCTTAACTTTTCAATACGTCCCATGATTGTATTCCGAGATAGTTGCAGATTTCGCAGGGCTGTTTTTTTTCTTTTTTCACCCTTATTCTTGAAATTTGCAAATAGAGAATCTGCTATGCCCACAAAAATCTTTGATAAATTCGCAATCAGAAAAAGGTTTGCACGTTGTTGCTATTTTATGGTTTACTGGAGAAAAGGGGATGATTGCAGCCTTCGGTTGATGGTTTGGTTTTGAGAACATGTTTCGCTGCGCAGTCAGTCCAGATTTCAGTTCCTGTAATTTTTTCTTTTTTATTTCACCATTGCGTGGGAAATTGGATTGATATTTACCATACAATGCGTTGAAGTGCCGCTCAAAATTCCCCTTCTTTGGTATTGCCACGGAAGTACTGAAAATTAAGCAGCAACACTTGTCTTTAACCATAGCGAAAAAGTAGTTCAGTTCCCATCCTCGATAGAAAATAATAAGTTTTCGGTCTTTTCGGAGCACTCATTTTTACCAAAACAATAATATGAACAAAATAGTTCAGAGAAGAAAACCACAGCTCCGATGCAAACGATAAACAATAAACATTACCCACTTCCTGTACGTCAAGCTTTCCCCAAGCTGAATTTTACCTCCCGTGACGCTATCTCGCGCGTCTAACCCTGCGGTCGACGCTCTCATTACGTAGGCAAGCAGAGCCGCGGCAGATTGCTATCGGGGAAGGGGAGGCCACGTGACCTTGACACCTGGTGGATGCATTCGCAAATCAGCAGTTGTAAGGACGCAAACATGGCCGCTCCTTTGTCTGAATGCTCCATCATCGACTTTCTTTGTAACTTACATTTTATTTTAATTTTTTCCACAAAACGTTAGCGATCGATCAAAAATGATTCGGCGATCGACGTGTTGGTCGTCCCTACTCTAGGAAAACGTGTTGCTGTCTCAATTTTCCTCCGCAAGACCTGCGAAGACATAGACAAGCTTTGCACGAACAATAGTCGTTGCTACCCACTGAGCTTCTAGATACCATCATCAACAGCATGGGACATCGCTGTGAGGGGTGACCACACTCCCTATTGAGGTACTTTTTTGGTCCCATGTTTTTCACCTGATTCTGTATGTTGTCATTTTTATCGGAATGAAGTATTTCTTACAAAATGTTTAGGGCCTTTCTCTAACGTACGATGTGATGCAGGTTTTCACCAAATTTCATAATATTTCATCATGTACATATGATGCAATGTGACAGACACCTGGCTCTGTAAGTAATTACACACGTGTCGTAAAGTCATCTTTGCTATGTAATGGAGGCTGTATTGCATTGCACGCTTGAATTCTTTTTAATATATTTTGCAGGAGGACAATGTCAGTGAGCAGGTAACACCAGACGAACATGCCTCGACCCAAGGGAGCCAAGGAACTAAGCGACTTTCGGAGAGGACGAATTATGGGGCAGTCGATTCTCGGAGCCAGCCAGCGTCAGATTGCTAGAAACCTGCAAATTCCTTTTGCCACAGTTAATCGAGTGCTAGAGGAATTGAAGACGGCAGACAAGGAAGCACCAACATCACGGACGGGTCACGCTGGGCCATCACAGAGGTGTCTTCGAGCTATCAAGCGTTCTGTGGAAAACAATCCTCATAATAAGGCCGCTGAGATTGTGGAACAGTTACAAGTGAGTTCGAGAACTGCTCAGTAGTTCTGGAACTCACTTGGAACTGTTCAGTGACTCATAATTCACCGACTTGGCTATCATGGAAGAGCGGCTCGACGTAAACCTCTTTCTCGAGAAGGAAATATTCGTCGCAGATTAACATGACCGACAGACATGATTGAGAGACCCTTGACATTTTGGCACACTGTCATATTCTCTGATGAGTCCCGATTTGCACAATTTTCAGAGAATGGCAGGGCCTGAATGTGGCGATTGCCAGCTAGGAATTCAGTTTACAGCCAGTTGTGGAACATGGCGGCTTTTCAGTCCTGATATGGGGAGCCATATGGGTGACTGGTCGTTCAGTCTTCATGGAATGTGAAGGCAACAACAATGCACAAAAATACATAACCATCCTTGAGAGGGGCCTGCTACCATTATTCTCCAGTGGTCAGATGTCAAAGGCGACCTCCTCATTCAGCGAAGGATGGTGCTCTATGTCAAAGGGCAAAATGTACCCAAACATGGCACGAACAAAACGCCATCCAGAAACTGTCGTGGCCAAGCCAGAGCCCTGATATGAACCCAATTGAACACCTGTGGGTAATATTGGATGAAAAATTACGACGGATGCCATAGAAACCAACCAACAAGACACACCTGTTGGACTTTATACGTGAATCGTGGGCTCAAATTCCACAGAGCACCCTTGCTGATCTCACTTCCACAATGGCTGACAGGGTGAAAGCTCTGCGTACTGCAAAGGGTATGGCTACTAGATATTAAATCCAGCTGCAACTACAGCTCCTTCCATTGCATGCGGACAGAAAACAAATACTATTAACAAATCAGGTGTCTATTTACTTATGTCATATCTGTGTATTTTTTGAGTTAGGGCGATTTTTGTGTTTTTTCCTTAATTCATGGAAACTATAGTTCATAGGTGAATATAACCGCCGTTGGTTTTAAGAGTCGTCTGTTTACAGATACCATCTCAAGCATTGGTCCCCAAAGTTCTCATACTCTCACTGGCGTTGGCGTTGCTCTCAAGGGCTATAAATTTACAGTTGTCAGTTTTCGCATTTTCGGCAGTTTTTCGTGGTATGACAGAAGTTTGAAACCCACTTTAATCCTAGTTGTAAATGCATTTATGGCACCTCTATTCATAGTGATTGTGGAATAACTCTTTTACGGGTCTTATAGAGGTTATTTTTCTTTAAAGTTGGTTGTCAAATTTTCGAACTAAAGCCTAGTTCGTCATCAGGACTATGTCACTGGAGTAGTTGCTGCCACTCAATTGGAAGAGTCCATCCGCAATTATCGTTAATTGTGGTACTTCTTCTTCTTGCTATTTCGATCCCTTCTTCTAGTTTCCTCTTTACTAAGTTTGACTGGTGGGCGATTATTTTCACTGAGTTCCAATTTATGGAGTGTCCACTTGCTTGTATATGTCTGTCTAGCCCTGTTTTGTTCCCAATGTTCCTAATAGCTGCTTGGTGTTCTTTCATTCGGACCTTAATACTTCTCCCTGTTTCTCCTATATAGCTGAGTCCGCAGTTACAGTCGATGCAGTAAATTACTCCTTCCTGCAATTGGATGTCCAATTCTTTCTGCTTTAAAGCTGGCAGGAATTTCTTTATTTTGTTATTAAGATCTGGAGCTAGCCTGATATTATATTTTGCTCGATCCTTTTCAGTTTCTCGAAAAGTCCCTTGTGGTACGTAATTTTGCTGGTGAATTTGAAGTTGGTTTTCTCCTGCTTCTTTTTTGGCACTTGTTTAAATATTTTCTCAACATATGGGGAGGGGTAATTGTTTTCTGCCAATATTTCCTTTAATTCTTCTTTGTGAAGATCTTTCTGAGTAGCTGAAGAGACCAGGATTTCAATCTTTTCCAAAAATTGTCTCGCCGTATTCGATTTAATATAATCAGGGTGGAATGAGCAGAAGTCTAACATCTTCCCTGTGTTGGTGGGTTTTCTAAAAAGCTGAGTGAATATTTTTCCCTCTCTTGAGGTCAAGGTTAAATCTAGGTAATTGATGCTATGGTCTCTTTCCTGTTCTAGGGTATACTGCAAGGTATTCTCTAGTAAGTTAAATTCTTCCAGAATCTGAGAGGGTAGAGATTGGTCCACAGTATCTACTATAATTAGGACATCATCCATGTACCTTACATAGAGAGCAAACAAGGAGGGTTGTATAAGGATTTTTGCCTCTAGTTTACTTATATAATAATTTGCTAGCAGAGGTGCTAGTGGAGAACCCATTGCAAGTCCTGAAGTTTGTCTGTAATATTTCTTTCCAAACTGGAAGAAATTATTCTTGAAGGAAAATAGGAGCAGTTCATATATGCCAAGTAGACTTGGCATATATGAACTGCTATATATATGCTCATATATGCCAAGTAGACTTGGCATATATGAACTGCTCCTATTTTCCTTCAAGAATAATTTCTTCCAGTTTGGAAAGAAATATTACAGACAAACTTCAGGACTTGCAATGGGTTCTCCACTAGCACCTCTGCTAGCAAATTATTATATAAGTAAACTAGAGGCAAAAATCCTTATACAACCCTCCTTGTTTGCTCTCTATGTAAGGTACATGGATGATGTCCTAATTATAGTAGATACTGTGGACCAATCTCTACCCTCTCAGATTCTGGAAGAATTTAACTTACTAGAGAATACCTTGCAGTATACCCTAGAACAGGAAAGAGACCATAGCATCAATTACCTAGATTTAACCTTGACCTCAAGAGAGGGAAAAATATTCACTCAGCTTTTTAGAAAACCCACCAACACAGGGAAGATGTTAGACTTCTGCTCATTCCACCCTGATTATATTAAATCGAATACGGCGAGACAATTTTTGGAAAAGATTGAAATCCTGGTCTCTTCAGCTACTCAGAAAGATCTTCACAAAGAAGAATTAAAGGAAATATTGGCAGAAAACAATTACCCCTCCCCATATGTTGAGAAAATATTTAAACAAGTGCCAAAAAAGAAGCAGGAGAAAACCAACTTCAAATTCACCAGCAAAATTACGTACCACAAGGGACTTTTCGAGAAACTGAAAAGGATCGGAGCAAAATATAATATCAGGCTAGCTCCAGATCTTAATAACAAAATAAAGAAATTCCTGCCAGCTTTAAAGCAGAAAGAATTAGACATCCAATTGCAGGAAGGAGTAATTTACTGCATCGACTGTAACTGCGGACTCAGCTATATAGGAGAAACAGGGAGAAGTATTAAGGTCCGAATGAAAGAACACCAAGCAGCTATTAGGAACATTGGGAACAAAACAGGGCTAGACAGACATATACAAGCAAGTGGACACTCCATAAATTGGAACTCAGTGAAAATAATCGCCCACCAGTCAAACTTAGTAAAGAGGAAACTAGAAGAAGGGATCGAAATAGCAAGAAGAAGAAGTACCACAATTAACGATAATTGCGGATGGACTCTTCCAATTGAGTGGCAGCAACTACTCCAGTGACATAGTCCTGATGACGAACTAGGCTTTAGTTCGAAAATTTGACAACCAACTTTAAAGAAAAATAACCTCTATAAGACCCGTAAAAGAGTTATTCCACAAACCCACTTTAAGTCAGCTAATTAAGTGACTCATAAATCGCTTTGCCAACCCTTTCATCGATACTACATCTATGATTTGGAATTTTTTATCTAATTATATTTTCTTTAAAATCGCAACACCTTCAGCTAACTTTTATGTAGAAGGCTAAAAAGCTGACTTTGTGTAAGTTTTCAATGTTATGAAAAACGCAAATTGAGATTATGTCCTACATGCCATAATTTTTTGCCTCTCGTGGCAAAAGCTCCAAAAAAAAAAAAAAAAAAACGTGTTGAAAGTTCCCGAAGAGACTGGGGATCATCTCTTCGAATACAACCTCAGCTTCACAGTTAGGAAGCAGTTCTAAATAAAAATCTCTGAATGGTTTGTGGTTCCCTGTTAGGTTGTTGACCCCTCTTCATGAGATATTAAGGTCCCTATGTCCAGATTGAACAAGCAGCAGACAGACTCTTCTTTCGTATGCATCTAGAATGCATCTTATCAGTATTTTTTGTGCCTTCCTGATGTGTATGCAGCTTCCTTTAGTGTTATTAATACCTTCAGAGATTTCTGCATTTACTTTGTTGGGTGAGCGAATACGTATTTGTGTTTGTCGCAATCGTAATAAATAAAAGCAATTTTCTTTTGTCCCGTGACGATATTTCGGCGGGCGACAGGAAGGAGTGCTATGTGCGGAGAACTGGGACTGATTTCTGTGAACGAGTTAGCCGGGATTATCTGGAGATTCAGAGAACCGGTGTCTAGGATTAGCTCAACCAACGGAAGCAAACACCGTGCAGCATGGTCCTGCAACTGCGGAAGAGCTCCCATCTTCGCCTTCCAAGGAACAACATTTATAGTGGTCATCTGCATAATGTGAAACTGATTGCCACACTTCCCATGTAGACTTCGCGACGACCCTCGATTCAACTACAGGCAAGTAAGAAAAAAAAAAAAAATGTCTTGCCAGTTCAGCAGAATTACAGAAAACCCCAAATTGCAAGTCCTTTGCTGATCTTAAAGAAACTTGCTGGTCCTTTCCACGTCGCAGTTTTTGAATATTTCAAATATCCCAACGTCCGAGGGAAAATATATATACGTCTGGGATAGGTTCAGGTTTTAAAATCCTGTGCACATTCAAAATTTGCCGATTTTAAATGCATCTTCAAAAATTAAGGGACTTTGCACAGTCATTCCAATATTTAGAAACTTTATAAGGTCTTGAAAGTTTTATGAAAGTCTAATTTTATCTTAAGTCTGTGTGTGCACTTCCAAAATTCAGTAATTTAGTAAAATTCCGTACATTTTCAAAATTTTACAACTTCGGGAAGTCTTGGGTGTTTTCAAAATTTAACAGCTTTGTAGAGTTCGCAGTTAGTAGCCTCTTTTGCGCTCTGCAAAATATGGTAAAAGTTCGGTACGCTTTCAAACTCTGACAGCTACATAAAGCATTGTACTCTTTCAAAATTTATTACACTGTAAAAAATCGGACTTCCAATTTCACAGTTTTGAACCGTTCACGAGGTTACCATCCCGAAAAAAAGAAAAAAATATGAAACTAACGGTTTTATGCTGTATTATTTACAGATAATAACTGTCAAGGAACAATTATTCACCGTAAAACTTACACTTACATACCGCGTAATTTACTGTGAAGGAAAAGTTATGGACAATAGAGCTTACAGCTACATACTGTGTAATTTATTGCTGTAACTGCATATAACATTGCCCTTTCATTCTTAAGAAATACTTGGTCTCTATAAAAATGAAATTAAAAAAAATAATGACTTTTATATCTTCTGCTGCACGACCTTTCGCCGCAAGAAAGTACATACGTTATATACACTCATCGTCAAAAAAATAGTCGCACACAAAAGGACGTGTCGGATTGCAATGCTATTCGGGAGGAAGGTAAAGGTTATAATAGGAACAATAAATGATTAAACATTGAGACAGATATGGGCAATATTTTTTGAGATACACGCCAATAAGTAGTGTCTCTCAGTAGGGCGTCCGGCCGCCAGGATCCTAATGGTGTCCGTACAGGTTCCTAATGGTGTCCTGCGATAAGCCATCCCATGCAGCTTGAATCTTCTCACGCAGTTCCTAAAGATTGTGCGGTAGGGGTGGAGCTTGGATAGCACGTTTAATAGCAACCCCCACATTTTCAATCGGACATAGGTCTGGCGATACGGCTGGCCATGGCAGAGTGTCAGAGCCTTGAAGGCAAGCTCTCGAAACAGCAGCAGTATGCGGACGAGCGTTGTTCTGTTGGAAAATCTCACCGGAGTGAGCGTTCTGAAAAGGTAGGGCCACTGGTTGCAGTATCTCATCCACGCAACGCTAGGCTGTCAAAGTGCTTGTAATGAACACCAAAGGTGTTCATTATATTTGCTGTCTTTGGCAACGATGCACTGGTGTTAAGGGTAGTCGTCGTAACGGCCTGAGTACGTGTAGTCCTACGTCGTGCAGCCGTCTGCCAGTGGTGCTGGCACTAGAGTAGAGTAAATAAATCCATCGCTCTTTCCACGTTAAGCAACGCACAGCAACCGAAAAATTGTTACTCGGCTGAGACGTCTCAGTAGCTGAGGCTAGAGACATCTCAGTAGCATGAGACGTCTAGTAACTGAGGCTAGATATCGAGAGATTCGGGATTCGATTCCCCGACGGCGGCTGAATAACAATTTTTCGGTTGCTGTGCGTTGCTTAACGTGGAAAGAGCGATGGATTTATTTACTCAACTGACGCCACGTATTTAGATGATTTTCACCATTTTCATCGGTGCTGGCACTAATCGGACGATGCATGGAGGGCACCACTGCTCGCTTAATATCCCCAATTGTGGCTGTTGGTTCACTCCGCGCATGTGGGGCAACCGATCAGTTTTCCCTCTCCGTGGCTCTTGTAGGTCTCCCAGACCTTTCCTGTCGCTGCTTTGTGCCTTTTTCTATACACTGCGGCCAACAGCGATCTATGGTGATATCCGCATGACCGGTATGGCACGCTATACGGCGATAAGACCATCTCGCTTCCCGGAGCCCGACGATGCGGCCCCTCTCGAACTACTCCAACTGCTCGAATTGCTTCCAAACTTTTCTCTGAGGCATACTTCACTTGCAAAGGATGCAGCCAATACAAAAGCACGAGCCAGAATGGCAAGCACGCGCAACGGGACGACCTTATACAGCCGGTCAGGCACAGCGCTACGACCCCTTTTTGCTTGCGTCACACGCGCGGCCGAGCATGATACTTGAATCGTTTGCATGTCTCATCATGTCAAACCTACCCACCAAGTTTAATTCTTGTCGGTAGCTTTCTTTTGGGTGCAATTATTTTTTTGACGATGTGTTTACATTTCGGTGGTGTATTTTCCAATGATACAAGTAAGCTTTATCACACGTACTGGAGAAAGGGCAAATTTCAGAACTGCACATAATATACTTTCAGAAAAAAAAAAAAAAAAATAACAACAATTAAGTGCTTACCTACACCAAATGAAAAAGAAATACTTCACTTGCGGGCACTTTTCCTGTTCTTTGTACTTCACTTGCGGGCACTTTTCCTGTTCTTTGTACTTCACTAGTACTTTACGAAAAATGGACCTCAAAACACACTTACACCCACAGCAGCTCAGAAATCAATGAGCATGAGCAGTTTCTCTGCTGTGTTCCTGTTGATGACAAGTTCGTGTTGCCAACTCCATAACTGTAAATTCTTTAGTTGTAAACTGTTGAATATCAGTACTACATTTTACTGTTGGATCTTACCTTTTACAGGCTGATATATCCGCGGCACCAGGTGAGGTATCTCATGTAGGAATACGGGCTGCTCTATCGGCAACATCACTGTATAGCGATGCAAAAATTTTCCGTAAAAACTACATTTTTTCTTTTTACCAGTGTAACCGTACGAGAGCCAGGGCACTTTTGAAAGGTAATTTTATAAAATTCTGTGCATTTCAAAATCTATTAACATTTTGAACGTCTATGCACTTCTAAAGTTAAATAGTCTTGCAATGTACAATTTCAGACTTAGACAACTTCGTGAAGTCCTCCGCGCTTTCAAAATTTAATAACTACGTATTAAAGTATTTTACACTTCCAAAAGTTAGTAGCTTTGAAAAGCTTATACACTTTCAAAATTTTGTAACCTTGTAAAGTTCTTCACGCTTTCAAAATTTCGCCACATGATAAAGTCTCGTGAACTTTCTAAATTTAGCAGCTTCATAAAGCCTTCTGCATTTGCGAAATTTAGTAGCTTCAAAATGCCTTTAGCACTTTCAAAAGTCAATTACCTTGTTTGAGTCTTGCGCACTTTCGATATTTTGCAACTTTGTAAAAGCTTGTGCACTTTCAATATTTACTAAAGTTCTGTGAACCAGTGCCGGATTAAGGCCTTAGTGGGCCCCTAGGCTAAGACATCTAATTAAGCCCCTAGGCTAAGACATTTGAGTGAACCCCAAAGAACTTATGATGGAGTCCGTAAAAACATGAAACTGTAGCATATGTTTGTGATAATTAATACGTAGTGCATTTCTCAATTTAATAAATTATCTGCAATTTTCATAACAAGTCACTATATTTTTCATTGTCCTCACAATAACATCAGTTAAAAGCTTAAGATTCCTAGATTTTGTCTTGGATTTTTTAAATGATTTAGCATCATGTATTTTTCTTAGTGCATATGTTTCGTTATGAAATGTTATTCCATAAGGGACATTAATAACGGTTCCAAGCGCAAGTAGAAGTAGGTATTGGTTAATGGCAGGGCAAAAACTGAAACTGTCTCGCCGACCTCGCGATACACAGCGGCACTCAACGTTTACCCTTAATGAGGAGTCACTGCCATGAAATATTTTCGCCTTCTAGCCCCTGTTTGTGATACACAGGTAAATCATACGAGACAAACAAAACTAAAACTACTAAAACTATTTTATATACATTTCTCTCTCTCTCTCTCTCTCTCTCTATATATATATATATATAACTGCATATATGTGTATATATGCTGTGCATTATTTGTGGCGTAGCGGCATGCCTTCGGGATCCTTGGTAATGGTGAACCCCTGGGCTATAGCCCTGTTAGACACCCTCCTTAATCCGGCCCTGCTGTGAACTTTCAAAATTCAGCAACTTTATAGTCTTCGAGCATTCGAAATTTGATAACCTTAGAAATGCTTGGGCATTCTTAAGATTTAATAAATATGCAAAATGTCGTAACTTTGAAAATTATGAGATTTAATAATCGGAAATCCCGTGTGCATCTCAAAAATTTGGGAACTTTTAAAATCTTACTGAGAATTATGACGTATATCTCTCACTTAAACTTCCTTTTGAGTTCTTTTTTTTTTCTTGTGATTGGGGGTTTAACGACCACCGTGAGCAACTCAATGGGATATAAGCAGTCGCCTGTCCTTAATTTAGAGACACTACTTTCAGGGAAAGAAGAAAAGACCAGTGCCGTAAGACAGACACAACATCCATGCCTCAACGGGATTCGAACACGGGCCCATCTCGGACGACTGGTCAGAAGCCATCGCTTAGACCACTGAGCAATCGGGGATGCCCTTTTCAGTTCTTGTGCTCTTATATACGTTACAAAGGTCATCCTGAAAGTAATGCCACATCCCTCATAAGATTTTTATTTGTGGCAGCAATAACGTGAAACTTAGTGGCAAAATACTTGGACATATTGTTAATAATGCTAGCTTGTTCAAAGTATTGTCCATCACTATCTATACATTTCCGCCATCTTTGAACCCATTGGTAAAATCCATTTTGGAAAAATTCCTGATGCTGTCGTTTCACCCATGAGTTCACAGTCACTTTAAAGTCTGTCACATCGTCGAAACGTTCCCCACAAAGGCTGTTTTTCAAAGGGCCAAACGGGAGAAAGTCTGTGGAAGCCAAATCAGGACTGTCGGGAGGTTGGAGCATCACCCCATTTTGGAAATTGCCTGTGAAGTCTCGATTGACGTATGGGGACGTGCGTTTTCATGGTGTAAAACAACACTGTGAAGTGAAATGTCACGTCTTTTCCTTCTGAGAGCTTTCTTTATCTTCTTCAACGTCTGAACATAGTGAGTACTGTTTACTGTTGCAACTCTTGGATGGTGACACGACGATCAGCTGTGATGAGGTCTTTCACTCTTTGACTGTCGCATCTGTCACTGCAGTTGCGGATCTTCTACCCTGTTGTTTGTCCGACACTGAACTTTCTCCCTCTCGAAACCTCTTCATCCATCTTCGGACATTACTGATATCGATTGTGGCATCTCCATACACAGCCAGAAGTCTTCTGTGGATTTCTGGAGCCTCACATCCCTTTTTTTCCAGGAATTCAAATACGGCTCGTTGCTTTTCTCTGTCATTCATGATCTTTCCAATTCTGAAAAAATTGGTTTCCATATTGGTAACATATCACAATATGTGTCAGTGCAGTTTCATTCAAATCACTTCAAAATGTCAAAAGTTATTAAGGTGGAGGCATTACTTTTAGGATGCCCTCTGATTATTTAGTTTCTTCCTGTTAAACATTTTCCTGATTAACGCCATAGATTTCCACAGGTGAATTTAGAGTTTGTAACAACAGCAGGTCAGACCGCAATCTACGTAGTTAGAAACGCTTGTGTGCGCAGTGTTTCTGAGGCAATCTTAATGTAATGTTTGAAAAGCTACGACAGAGGAGCGATTTATGTAATGAGGTATATGAAATCTTTCATGCATACTTTATGTATGATGTTATAAGCTATGAGAAAGTAGAAAGCTAGGATTTATTGTATTTAACGAGCTAAGGCGCGGACTGGGCCGCCAGGGTACCGGGAGAAATCTTCCCGGTGGGCCACCATATCTTGGACCGATAGAACTTGTGCTAATTTAAAAAAAAAAAAAAAGTATGTATATACTTGTACTTGAGTATTCTTGTAGAAGAAAATCCAAGTTATACTAAAACGGTAAAATTTGTTTACCACTATGACAACTTCAGAAAATTAAAAAAAAAAAAAAAACTACGAAGCAAATGTTCTACTGAGCCAAACACTATTTTTGATAGTTCCCTTCCCCCTTTCCCTTTCTATGGACTTTCAAATTTGAACCCCATCCCTTTGGGCTGATATCTTGTACCTCATTGCCAACTGCAGTGGAATAAATATACAGTCTAATCAAATATGCTATCAATAGTTTGCGATAGAAACTCGAAATTCATTTTTGTACGTTAATGCATTGCGGCTCACATATAGCATATAGTAAGATTTTTGAGGTGTTGCTTTAAATATGTACATGCTTTTTTTTTTTTTTTTTTTTTAACGGGGTCCGCATTTGGTTTATAACTTTTTTGAGATTTACGGTTACATAAATTCTTCTTGAACTGTAGTTCTGGAAAGTCTTTTTTCAGTTTGAAAGGAAATAAATAAAAATTAATATTCGCTCTCCGAAAGGTGAACCTGTAAAATCTTTTTTTGAACATAAAATTAAAGAAAGGGAATAGTAATTAAGGGAAAGAAAAGTAATTTGAAATCCGTAACTGTTTTACGATTTAGAAAAGTGTCGTGACCTCAATGCATACGGTTTGATCCAAAATGGAGCAGGCTTTGGCGCGCTTTAATTTTAAATGAAAATTTGAAATTTTTAAAGCATTTTGGTGATTCTGACAAAGTTAACTTTAAACCTATCAGCATTTTAAAACTGTAAAGCTAAGCCACCCTTTTGAATTTTTTGGTTTTCAGACATTTTTCTAGGTGTAGAAGAGGTAGAAAAAGTCAAACAATGTTCCAAAGCGATGTTTTTCGTTTTTTTTTTTTTTTTTTCGTGCGTTTGCAGGTATCCGGTTTTTAAGACCTACCAGCATGCCAATTTTTAAATCTCTAGCTTATTTAAAAGTGGTCTAATAATTCGCGAAAAGTTCAAGCAGACAATGTTCCAAAGCCGTATTTTTTTTTTTTTTTTTTTTTTTTTCGGACTTTTCTAGGTATCCGGACCTAAGACCTACCAGCATGCCAATTTTCAGATCTCTAGGTCATTTAGAAGTGGTTGAACAATTCGTGGACGAACACACCCGCATTTTCCCTCTTTGCTTTTTATATACGAGGGGAAAGCCTATATTTACATAGGTATTCACGTATGCTGGCGGAAAACGCCGAACTTTAAAAGCGTCGCTACATCATTAAGCATTGCGTCATTACCAGTTTGATTGTAGCCTGTCCTTTCACCCAGTGAGAAGAGAGTGCTAAAAAATAGCTGCGTCACCACGGCAGCAGGTCACGGGGCCAGAACGTTCCTGCGTGGTTAACGGTGAAGACAAAGTAAGCCGCTCGTCCCTTTCATTTGCGTCTTTAAAAAATGCTTAAAAATGAGAAAAAGACTTTTTCTTAAAAAAAAATCTGTAAAAGATGAATGATAGTTGTGAGTTTATGCTGTAAATATTGCAATACGTTATGATTTATAGTTTGCCATATATCCGTTTTTTAAATGCATCCCATCGCGAAGTAGAGAATTTTGTGAAATTTCAAAATTTAATTTTTCGTAAACTAAATCGAAATTGTTAAAAAGGGCGACAAGGTGAAAAATTTGGCCGTGGCCTTACATGCCTTCAAAGTTTCGTGGTTCTGTTGATGTTAGCGTGTCCGGAACGCGAACTGATAGCACTTTTTTGCTTACCTTAACTTTGAAATACAATAGCTCTTGAAGTATCGCCAGAATCGAAACACGGTTTATTTCAGCGTGTTCTCCGAACAATTCTCTACAAACGATGTAAATTTCATATTTTTGTGTTCAATACTTTTCACGCTGCGAGCTAGGAAAGCGCGAGTGTCGCGGAATTTCTAAAACAGCGGCGGCGGCAGCGGCAGTTAATTTTTCTTGGAATAGAGAGATTTCACCAATTTGTACTGAAATTCTTGCAATCCAGGACATTTTCAGTTGTTTCAAAAGATTTTTCGGAATTATTTTGTCAATGATAGGTAAGTCTTGAAAAAGAAATTAAGTTTTGGCTCATTTGGATTTCCGTTTTCACTGAAAGCGAAGTAGATGTTACAAATTCTGAATTCATTTATCGCAATAATATTCGTAGGAATGGAATCAAGTCTTCGACAGTCTCTTTCAGAGAAAGTGCCTTGTCTGTTGCTATAGCAACGGGAGTAATTTTAACAACAAATTCTACTAGGAATCTGCTGTCCAGGAAGATGCGTAAAATGTTGTTAATTGTTGCCTCAATACAATTTGTACAAAAAACGGCAGGGAACAGATATTTAAACAGAAAACGGTGGTGCTGAAACCGTTTTTTTAGGGATAGATACCTCGATAAGTTTTCCTAAAATGCCCCCCCCCCTCCCTAAAACGGGCCCCACATTGTACCTATGTTCGTGATTTTGACTAAAGCCAATTAGTGTGTTGAATAAAGTGCGTGTTGGACGATGTGTTATGGCGAATAATAAAAGTGGAATTAAAACGTGTAAGTCATTTGATTCATTTCTGACGTTTGGCCATATACAGAAGTTTATTTTGTGCCTAGTTAAACACTCTTTCAGTTTTAACTTAAAGTGAAGCATTTGGGGTTCAAAAGCAAGTTCTATAAGCTTTAAGTCGACAACAGGATCTCCAAGCATTAAATTGAGCTAAGGCAAGCGGCGGGTCAAGGCATGTTTGCGGCCCGGTGCAAAGGGCCACTTCAACGCCGCTTTGTGAGCTTTTTTACAGAAAAAAAAAAAAAAAAAAAAAAGAAAGAAGCACGCAATATTTTTGAATGATTTCATTCAAGTTACAAAATATTGGAAGGGGATTGCCTCTTCCGTAAAATTATTGGGTGTATTTGATTCACTTAGCTGAATCGTTGCCCCTGAAGCTTCATTCTACTCAAAGTGATTCCAGACACACTGGAAAAAATAAGTGTCACGGAAAATTCCTGAAAATAACGTACAGGAGTCTGTTTTTAAACAAAATTTCCATTTTTAAAAGTACCCATTTCTTTTAACTTCCGTATTATGACAAATTTTCCGTAGTCGGTAATTCCGTTTATTTCAGAAAAGCCCTTTTCGGGGTTTTCTATATTTATACGGAAATTCTGCAAAATTGAAGACTCCAGAATTTTTCAGCTTTTGCACCAGAGATTCCTTTCCCTCGAGGGATTCGATTAGAGGTATTTTGGGTTAGTTCATCAGTAACTGTGCATTTTACCGCTGAGCCAGAAAAACACAGATATCACAGGTAGACTCTAATTGCGCGATGATGAAATGTTTTTGTCATTAACAGGTGAATAACTCATTTTATTTTCTGTTAGATCTTAATTTTTTGAGTAGGTTTGTAATAATTTTATGTTTTCTATAGGATTACTTATCACAAATTAAGTTGTTTTTTTTTCATCGATAGAATGCTTTGGAACTTGAGATATTTTTAAACTAACAATGACTTTCAATTATCTTTAAGAAAAGTGAATTGTACTGCTTTATAGTATTATTTCACAAAACTACTAAATATAAAATTCACGCCTGATAGCTGTAACCGCTTTTGTCTTAAGGGGTCCACAGACTGATGTACAGTAATTTAAGTACCATGTGTCTTACGGTAACACAATATACATTAGCTGGGGCAAAAAATGGGGGAGAGGGGAAGGAACATCCGGTGCCCCAATAACTAAAATTTCATGCGATATGCTATCGACAATATTTGATCTCGCTACTGAACTTAAAAATGAGATTCTCGGATAGACGACTGAAATTTAACAGTATTACCGCTAATCGCTCCTATTACTGTGAACATGGAAAAGTAAGAGCAGAGTTTTTTCTGTTAATATACGAAAGGAGTTACGGAAAGGTTTCTGAAAGTTCAGAATTTTCCATTAAGGTGGATCCACCTAAAATCTTTGCCTTGTATTTCCAATGGGCAAACTTCTGCAGCCATTTTCTTCACAATTAATGCGTTCCCAAGGAGGAGAATTTGAACAACGATAAAAATAACTTCATAATATATTTTCTAAAATTTAGCCATAATTATATTAAAAATCAATAACTTTTCCTTTGGTGGTTTTGAGACCAGAAAATAGATGAGGCGACTTGTACGTTGGTGACGTCAGTAGACAGACAAATGTTGGATTGCCTAAATATGGTTAAATTTCAGAAAATATTAAGAACACTAGGCTGCAATATGAAATTATTTTTATCGATGTTCAAATTTTCATCCTTGGGAACGCATTAATTTTGAAGAAAATGGCTGCAGAAGTTTGCACATTGGGAATACAAGGAAAAGATTTTAGGTGGATCTATTTTAACACATCTTAAAACCGGCAATTTAAACACATCTTAAAAACGCTAGTATAAGAAAAGAATTACGGAAAGCTTTCTGAAAATTCAGAATTTTTCTGCCGTACTAAAAATCTGTAAAATCTGTGAAATTCAAGTTTCTTTCCGTCATTTGACAGAAAAGGTTGCGTAAGGAATACGCTTCGAATACACGAGCCACTTATCATATCACGATAAGTGGCTCGTGAATTTCAAAAAAAATTTGCAGAGCTAATATAAAAACATGCAAGTAAAAAACAAGAAAGATAACATCGAATTTTCGGTTGTATTGAGCACGTCCTTTGAATCCGTTCTGACGCGAATGAAATTTATCAATGCTATTCAAAGTCAATGGAACCGATATGGAAAACGGTAGTATCTGACCGAAGAAAGAAGTTTTCCGATCGAGCTTTCAATCCCGCATATATTGCTGTAAACGGTAACGTGAACTTACGCTCTCTGGTGGCAGACCTGTGCGTTAAGGAAAATTTGAAATTACATGAGAAACATTTAACAGCGGAAACGCTCTCCAACAAACAAAGAATTATTCAAATTGGACTCTTAGAAGCAGAGATATCGACAAAAATAAGATGTGCATCTACGCCCCCTAGCGGAAAAACCATGTATTATTTTAAGAAGAATGTATTCTCAAAAGGTTTTTTGATGTGAGCGGTATCGGTCCACGAAAGAATTTTTTCAATCCAGTTTTCAGGAACGCAAATTTTGCTGCAAATACATGAAGCAGATATTAGCACTTACGCGCCCTGGTGGATATATCCATTGTTTACCAAATATCAAAAATTACATGCAAAACATTTCCCATCAGGAGTTGTACGGGATACAGGAAGAATTTTTCAAATCGGAGTTTTAGAGGCAGAGATATATCGGGGAAAACGCAATTTACCTTAACACTCCCTAGCGGGAAGTCTGTGAATTACTTGAGAATTTTAAAATTATATGAAAAACATTTTGCACCGGAAACGTTATCCCACAAACAAGGAATTTTTCAAATCAGACTCTTAGAAGTAGAGATATTGACAAAATTAAGATATGCATCGAAGCCCCTTGCCGGAAAAACCATATATTATTTTAAGAAGAAAATATTCCGAAAAGTTTTATCGACGTGAGTAGCATCGGTCCACGAACGAGTTTTTTTCGATCCAGAGTTTGAAGCTCAGATTTTGCTGCAAATACACCAGAAGCGGAAATTGTGACTTATATTCCCTGTTGGCTAAATACATTTTTTTTACCAAGAATTAGAAATTATGTACAAAAGATTTCCCCATCTGTAGTTGTATCCACTGCAGAAAGGATTTTTCAAATTGGAGTTTAAAAGGAGAGAGATCGGGGAAAACCAAATTTACTTTTACTCCCTCTAGCGGAAAATATGTGCGTAACTTGAAAAAGTGTCTATACCTAAAATAGTCTTCGACGTAAATGGAATCAAAAGGGAATTTTTTTTTCAATCGGAAGTTTAGAAGCAAATATGTGGAATAAAATGTATTTTTTGACTTCGATATCAACCACGTTTATAGCCTCTAGCGGCGAAACAGTGCATCGTAAAAAGCAAAAAATGAAATAAAAGATCATCATTCGTACATTATAAGCTTCCGAAAGCAAAAAGGATTTTTTAAATCGAACTAATAGTTGCAGAGATATTGTACCCACAGACTGACGGACGGACAAACCGGTAACATGAGCACGATCTTTTTTACAAAAGACGTGCTAAAAATGAAGCTTCATGAATATCTAGAGAGCGAAATTCCGCCCCACCGTTAACTATCACTCCAAGCATCTGCTTCCTCTGTATAACAAGAAATACGGCATTACTGGAGGAGTGTTCTTCAGGCACAAATCAACAACTGTGTTTTGTTTCCTCAGAAAAAGAAAGAAGTGAAAGCGAAAGAAGATGCGTTGATAGATGCCACAACGCAAGATAGCCTATGGCCAAAGAGGGAGGCAATATAAATTGGCCAGTACTTCTTTTGTTTAAAAACTACTCCTTGTCCTCGGCTATAAAACGAAATTAGGTTATAGGAGTCTCAGAAATATTTTGTTTCCCCCACGAAAGCTATTCGGCCTTCATAATTTTACAAGAGTAGTGTGCTCAAAAGCGTCTACCGCCCTACAGAAGTCACCCGATGCCTTGCTTACCTACTTGAGCAGGCCCTGGCTAAGGCTTAGTTGTTTAGTGTTTTACAGTGAGGCTAAGGGTAACCCTTAAGCGAATACAGATTCCAGTGTTCTCCACAGAAATTAGCTCAACGGTAAAGTTCTGTTTAAACAACTAATATTACAGCATGTAAAATTTAGTGCATCCTTGTGCACTTTGAAATTTTGTAAATTTTGATAGTCCTGGTTCACCTTTAAATTAAATAGCTCCTCAAAAACTTCGTCCACTTTAACAATTAATGTTTTTGTGAATTACTTTTACGCACTTCTGAGATTTATCAGACGTATAACATTACTATGCTCTTTTAAAACTTAAGAGCACTGTAAAGATCCTCGCATCTGTCCGCTGCTTTAGGTAAGTGTTAGATTATTCTTGGGATCCATTGAGAGTCATCGCAGTTTTAGCACGTCTTTTTTTTAAAGAAGATCCTGCATATATTACCGGTTTGTCCTTCCGTCCGTCTGTGGACACCATCTCTCTGCAACTATTAGTCCGATTTGAGAAATTCTTTTTGCATTGGGAAGCTTGAAATGTGCGAATGATGATCCTTTATCTCGTTCTTTTTTTACGATGCATAATTTTTCCACTAGAGGGCGTATATGCAGATGATATCGAAATCGAAATACATTTTATTCCATATATTTGCTTCCAAACATCCGATTAATTTTTTTTCCCCTTTCGATTCCATTTATCTTGAAGACTATTTTAGGTTTAGTTACTTTTTTACGCTTTCCAACCGTAGGTTGAAGAAGCGTATATGCTCCAGCTTTGTCCGTCCGTCTGTCCGCCCGTCCGTCTGTCAGCACGATAACTCGCATAAAAACGGTTCGATTTCCATGAATTTTATTATGTGGTAAGGGACCACCTGGGGAAGAACCCTATTGAAAATGAACGAAATGGGGTCGAAGGTCACGGCATAGGAGTGGGATCCATTCCATTTCCCTTATGCGCCATAACTTGCGTAAATACGGTTCGATGTCGATGAAATTTTAGTATATTGTAGAGGACCACCTGGAAATGAAGCCTATTGAAAATGGGTGAAGTGGGGTCAAAGGTTAGGACATAGGAACGGGATACATTCCATTGCCCTTATGCGTCATAACTAACGTAAAAAAGGTTCGATTTCGATTAAATTTTAGTATCAGGTAGGGGAATACCTGGGGACAAACCATATTGAAAATGGGCGAAATGGGGTCAAAGGTCAGGACATAGGAGTGGAATCACTTCCATCGCCGTTATGCGTCATGACTTACGTAAAAATTCTTCGATTTGGATGAAATGTTAGTATGTTGTAGGGGCCTGCCTGGGGACGAATCCTATTAAAAATAGGTGAAATGGGGTCAAAGGTTAGGACACAGGAGCGGGATCTATTCCATAGCCCTTATGCATCATAACTTACGTTAAAATGCTTCGATTGCGACAACACTTTATCATGTTATTTCGGAGGTATACTGAACCGGTTCTGTTAAATATAATCGAAATGGGATCAAAGGTCAGGGCACAGGACCGAGATTTATTCCACAGCCATTATCCTCATAACTTGAGTGAAAAGACATTGGGTGAACGTGATCATCGTCGGCTGCCAATAATCGTTTCACGCGGTAGGCGAGCAACACTCTCGCAGGTATAATCGGAATTCAATGATGGAGCCTCAACAAGCATCAGCGTCCGGACTGTGCAACGTACCCTGCACGATATGGGCTTTAGGAGCCGACGCCCAACTCGAGTCCCCTTGATGGATGCACGACACAGAGCTATGCGCCTCGCTTGGGCACGGCAACACCGCCACTAGACACTTGATGACTGGAAACAAGTAGCTTGGTCTGACGAGTCGCGTTTCCAACTGTATCGGGCAGATGAAAGGATTCGTGTGTGGCGCAAACCCCATGAAGCCATGGATCCCGCCTGTCAACCGGGAACTGTACTGGCTGGTGGGGGTCCGTAATGGCATGGGGTCTATTTAGCTGGACTTCACTGGAACCCCAGGTACGTCTACAAACGTCTGTGACCGGCCAACGCTACGAGCGCACCCTTTCTGACGAGGTACACCCGTTCATGTCCTACATTCATGCTGATGCGTTGGGCCTGTTCCAACAGGACAATGCACCTCCACACAAGTGTCGGGAAGCCACATTATGTTTAGAGGAGCATTCATCTGAGTTTGGGGTGGTGCCACTCCCACCCAAGCCGCCAGATCTGAACGAGATAGAACACATTTGGGATGCCATGCAACGCGCTATCGAACACAGGAATCCGAGACCTCGGAATACACCCCAATTGTGGAACGCTCTGCAGGAAGTATGGTGTGCATTGCCTACAGCATATTTCTAGAAGCTAGTGGAGTCCATGCCCCGTCGTATTTCTGCAGTCCTGCGCTCCCGTGGGGGACCTATTAAGTATTAGACTGGTGTACCAGTTTTTCTGGCACTTCAGTGTATGGTTTCTCCGGTAAAGGGCTTGGATGTACATATCTTATTTTTGTCAATATCTGTACTTCTAAGAGTCCGATTTGAAAAATTTCCTTGTTTGTGGAATAGCGTCTCCGGTGCGAAATGTTTTTCGTAAAATTTTAAAATTTTCAAGTAATTCATTGATTTCCCGCTAGGGAGCGTTAAGGTAAATTGCGTTTTCCCCGATATCTCTGCCTCTAAAACTCCGATTCGAAAAATTCTTCCTGTATCTCATATAGCACTTGAGGGGAAATGTTTTTCATAGAATTTATAATATCTGATAAACAATGGTTTGGCCATCAGGGGGCATAAGTGTAAATTTATGCTTCTGATGTATTTGCAGCAAAATTTGAGCTACTGAAAACTCGATTGAAAAAATTATTTCGTGGACCAATACCGCTCACATCGAAAAACATTTTGAGAATACGTTCTTCTTAAAATAATACATGGTTTTCCCACCATGGGCGTAGATGCATATCTTATATTTGTCGATATCTCTGCTTCTAAGAGTCTGATTTGAAAAAAATATTTCTTTGTTGGAGAACGTTTCCGCTGCTAAATGTTTCTCACGTAATTTCAAATTTTCCTTAACGCACAAGTTTGCAATCAGAGGGCGTAAGTTCACGTTACCGTTTACAGCAATATATGCGGGATTGAAAGCCCGATTGAAAAACTTCTTTCGTCGGTCAGATACTACTGTTTTCCATAGCGGTTCCATTGACTTTGAATAGCTTTGATAAATTTAATTCGTGTCAGAACGGATGCAAAAGACGTGCTCCTTACAACCGAAAATTCGGTATCATCTTTCTTGTTTTATTTGATTCGATCTCTCTGTGTCTGACAAGATGCTGTCACCCCTTTTTTTTAAATGCGTCTGGGGAAGATAAAGTGTTTCGTCAAACAGGACCATATACGTAAAATAAGAATCCAGACTTTCCACATAACAGTAAGAGTAAACGAATTTAACAAATTTTTCATACAAAATTACTTCGGTTTCGTCTTCATCGTTCATGTTTCACTGTTTTGAAATCGCTGTCGTACAGGAGCGACTGTACGAGGGCGGTCCAGCCCACTCAACTTTTTTTTTAACCCACCCATTAGCGCCCCCAAATATTTAAGCATTTAAAGCATACAGCCGTGTAACCGTTTAAGATTTTAGAGAACATCGATAAACGTACGTGAATTCCTTGAATTCACAGAGATTTCGTTATACAAAATGATTTTTTTGTTAAATTTAATGTTTGTATTTCTGGGAAATGGAGATAGTCCTGTAAGCGAATGTCTAAGAGAGTAGTAGAAAAACACCATTTTTGCTATTACAGCTTAGAGAGAGAGAGAGAGAGAGAGAGAGAGAGAGAGAGAGAGAGAGAGAGAGAGAGATTCTTTGTCCGATTACAAACGAAAATTCATAAACAGCCTTACGACATTAAAAAAAAAGAAAAGAGAAAAACGCCATAGGTAAGCTGAAATTGCGAAGGACGAAGAAATACGAGTAGTAATTTATTAAAAGATATGAAGATTCGTATTCTTGGTTCCCATACTACATACACTGAATAAATACTACGTTAAGTATGCACCTGAAAACTCTTTTTTACTAAGGATAACATTATCAGCTTTAATAAATCAGCAACGTTTTTTCACAATTAAGTATTTTATTTTAAGATCTGCTATAGTTTCACAAATGGCATTTGTCAGAATGGGGTTTGTCCTAATGAAACTTAGCCAAACGCTCAGGGAAACTGTAGTAGATCTTAAAATATTTAATTCAGAATAAATATTTTTGATTTATTCTATCTCAACGTCACAAGTATTGTAGTCATAAAATATATTAACATTATCAGCGTCGGGTAAAATCTAAACGAACGGATTTTTTTGCCAAAATTCTGCCAAGCACTTCAAAATTTGTGCCACTGTATCGTGCTTAGCCCCCTTAATAGCCCACTCATTCTGAGCGGCTGGTGTCGCCATTGCTGTCGTACGTATAGCGCAAAAACGCAATTTAGTTGGGAGTACTTGTAGCGCAAAAACGCAATCTAGTTGGGAGTACGTATAGCGCAAAAACGCAATCTAGTTGGGAGTACGTATAGCGCAAAAACGCAATCTAGTTGGGAGTACGTATAGCGCAAAAACGCAATCTAGTTGAGAGAGCGGAAGAGAAGCTGAGCTGGCTTAAACTGTAAGAACTGTCAGAAAAATACACTCATCGTCAATAAAATAGTTTAATTTTTTTTGCAAAAAACCTAGAAGAACGTGTCGGATTGCAATACTATTGGGGAGGAAGGTAAAGGTTACCAGGAACAATAAATGATTAAACATTGAGACTGATATGGGCAATATTTATTGAGCTACACACCAATAAGTAGGGTCTCTCAGTATGGCGTCGGGCCGCCGTGTTTGCTCACACAGCATGCCAGACTTCTCGGCATGGAGTTGTACAGGTTCCTAATGGTTTCCTGCGATAAGCCATCCCATGCAGCTTGAATCTTCTCACGCAGTTCCTGCAGATTGTGCGGTACGGGTGGAGTGTGGATAACACGTCTAATAGCATCCCACACATTTTCAATCGGCGATGCGGCTGGCCATGGCAGAGTGTCAGTGCCTTGGAGGGAAGCTCTCGAGACAGCAGCAGTATGCGTACGAGCTTTGTCCAGTTGGAAAATCCTACCGGAGTGAGAGTTCAGGAAAGGTAGGCAAGACCTCATCAACGTAACGCTGTACTGTCAAAGTGCCTGTAATGAACACCAAAGATGATCTGCGATGGCATCGTAGGCAATTGCACCCCATACCACGACACCAGGTCTTCTGGACGTGTGACGCTCGACAACAAACCGTTCATCTTGGCACTGAACACGGTGCCTCCACACACGGATTCTTTGGTCGTCTCCTCCAAGACAAAAGCGGGACTCGTCACTGAAGATCACCCACTGTCATTCTGAGTGGCTCCTTGACAGTCTGGCATGACACCATTGCAGTCTTTGACGACGATGCACTGTTGTTAAGATTTACTGTTGTTATTTCGTCGTAACGTTCTGCGTGCGTGTAGTCCTACGTCGTGCAGCCGTCTGCCAATGGTGTTGGCACTAATCGGACGATGCATGGTGGGCACCACTGCTCGCTGAATATCCGCAACCGTGGCTGTTGGGTCACTCCGCGCATGTCGGACAACCCGTCGGTCCTCTCTCTCCGTGGTTCGTCTAGGTTTCCCAGATCCTTATTGTCGAAGAAAAAAAAATTCGTATGCTCAATGAAATAGAAACTAATACCTGTCAGGAATTTCAGGTTAAATACTTTTTATTGAGGCTGGTAGTTCGTCAAATGTTTCCACCACCCACCCCGCTGTCATACTGATAACTAAAAGACTAGTACTTTGTGAACCATTTTTTTTTCTCACACTGGACAAAGAGAAGAGAGTTTAACTCCCGTCTAAGGAATGGTATTAAAAAAATCATATGGTTAATAATCAAAACAGAAAATAATATTTAGTTTTATCGGAAGAAATTTCAAGCGGCAGAAAAAAGAAATTCAAATGCATATTCAATATTTGCTTGCAGACGTAACGAAAAGGGAAAAGAATTGAGGGAGCAATTGTGATTTTTCGCCCGTGCATGCAAATGAGTACGGAAGCACCCCCACCCCACCCCGCCGCGGTTTCGACGCCACGGTGAACACCTGAGATTCCCAGGATTTCGCACAGCAACATATTACTTTAACCAAATAAAAAACAACAACAACAACAAAAAAAAAAAACGGCTTTTTGAAATAGCTTGTATAAGAACTTTTTCTGGGTGCCGGTTGTATGTGATCATATCCTTACAATTTTGAAATAGTGAGCTAGTGATATAGACCAAATGTTGTAACAATAAATATTGCATTCACACTGTATCAGAAAAACATTCACTTCATTTTTCTAATTGTGACATTTTTTTTGCTTAGAACAGTTTTGGCATACACATAAAAAAAAATCTATAAAAATGAGAGGACCCCCTGGGGACAGGTACGATAAGATTCATCTGAGAGAAACCCCTTTGACATTCACTGAAAGATATTGCAATTTTGCTTAAAGCGTGCTTTAGATGAAATAGTATCTCCGGGACTTTATTTACTTAAAGATACTCACGGAAACCACGAACTGCTTCTCTTTCATTTAAGCGGAATTTGCGTGCTGACTTCCTAATTTCAGCTTCACCAAATGTTAGATGCTTCCAAGGATTTTCTGGCGAATACTTGTAAAATCTTGGCACATTCAGGCTAACCATAATAATTCTCCATCATAAGTTCTTTAAGGGGTCCACTCAGATGTCTTAGCCTAGGGGCCCACTCAAACGTCTTAGCCTAGAGGCCCACTAAGGCTTTAATCCGGCCCTGCCAGGGACCCACTCCCCTTGTATCCGCGCCTTCCTGGTACGATCATTTTGGGCGGGCAATAGCTCCCTTGCTCTGCCGTAGCTACGGCCATGACTGTGCGGATCACCCTACGATATGCTGAAAAATATACAGTAGAGTGTCCAAAATCCGAACGTCAAAAATCCGAAACGTCAAAAATCCGAACAAGCTCCGCTCCACTTTTTTTTTTTTTTTTTGAGGTGGTTAAAAATTAAAGTATAGTCCGTTCATTTTAACTTTGCACTTGATGATAATGGAATCGCCTAATAATGGGGGTGCGAGCATTTTGGGTGCGACGTGGCGAAGGTGCAGGTGACTTCTGATATTCAGAGACAAAAGGCGAAACTTCCCCAGTCACTTGTTTCCTTCGGGGCTAAGATTTTACGACCCATTGCAACGGCAGTACCACTCCTTGTTTCATCCCTCAGCCCCAATGTTCACTGTGAACCAGGAGGAAAGTTATTCCCCCTGCACTCAGCATAAAGTACCACCCCTTATTACATCCCCGTAACAAGGGGTGGTACTTTATGCTGAATGGGAGGAAAGTTATTCCCCCTGCACTCAGTATAAAGTACCACCCCTTGTTTCATCCCTCAGCCCTATTGTTCACTGTGAGCCAGGAGAAAAGTTATTACCCCCTGCATTCAGCATAAAGTACCACCCCTTGTTACATCCCTTAGCTCCATCGTTCACTGGGAGCCAGAAGGAAAGTTATTCCCCCTGCACTCAGCATAAAGAACCACCCCTTGTTACATAACTTAGCCCCATCGTTCACTGGGAGCCAGAAGGAAAGTTATTCCCCCTGCACTCAGTATAAAGTACCACCCCTTGTTTCATCCCTCAGCCCTATTGTTCACTGTGAGCCAGGGGAAAAGTTATTCCTTCCTGCATTCAGCATAAAGTACCATCCCTTGTTACATCCCTTAGCCCCATCGTTCACTGGGAGCCGGGAGGAAAGTTATTCCCCCTGCACTCAGCATAAAGTACCACCCCTTGTTTCATCCCTCAGCCCCATTGTTCATTGTGATCTGGGAGGCAAGTTATTCCCCCTGCACTCAGCATAAAGTGCACCCTTTGGCAATCGGAACCAGCTTGTAATGATTGGTAAGTTTTGGAATTTCTACTTTATGTTTAAAAAGTTCACAGCAGTAGTAAAAACGGTAAACTTGTTTTGTATTGCAGGACAACAAAAAAAAAAAAAATCTTTGCCTGATGTAATTTTTTTTTTGTATTCATTTGCATATTTTCGGTACATGTATAAAAATGTTAGCGTATTTGTATTTTTTTTTTTTACATGTTCGATAATCAGAACACATCGAAAATCCGAACTACCAGTTGTCCCAATTAGTTCGGATTTTAGGCCCTTTACTGAACAAAGGGAAGGCGATAATCGTTGTGACGTCAGAAGATCAAGAAACGGGCCATGAAATTTATTAGGTAAAAAAAATCAGTTTTTCTGTTTTTTTAAATTCGCTTTTTTATTACCATTTTTTATTAGAATCTTTGCGATCAGCGTTAAGCGCGCTGAATTAATAACGGGCCATCTATTGGCAATTTCCAACTGACAGCAACAGTCTCCAGTATTCCCAGCGAGGCTCAACAGGACCCACGGTCCATTGCACTCAGCATCCCTACGCGAAAAAGGAGCAGTTTCTTTTTCGCTTTTCTCCGTAACCAGGTGTGTTAGAACAGCTTTCGAAATCCTCGAATCATTCATGCACATTACGCCGAAATAAGTTTTCGCCGCTCGTGGTCATTAACCGCCGTGGAGCATGAGAACCATTAAAAAAAAAAAAAAAATGTGCTCCAATTCAGGGACACCCACTGTTTTAAGAGGGAGGTCTGTGTTCCGAAGTTGTTGGTTGCGAACAAATTAAGATTAGTATGTGACGCGCCGTTCGCTTCTTTACTTTTGTGCGGTAATGACGCTGATGCATGATGCAGTTCACAGAAGCTGGAAAGGGTTTCCTGCGTCATTTCCACTGAACAAACGAAACAGACTCACTCACCTTTCCTTCTGCTACATACACAAGGATGCTCGAACCCGATACAGAAGAAGCCAGCATTCCTGAGCAGAACAAAATATTGCTTGTTCAGGTACCAGAAACTGCTCCGTATCAAGTGGCTTACTGTCACCTTTAATAGAGTGAATGACTAAGCCGAAGTTAAAAAAGAAAAAAAGAAAAACAAAGTGAAACGAAAGAGACTAGTCTTTGGGCTGCGTTTTCGTAAAATTAATAATTATAATTTGTTTTAGAAAGTGGCCCGTAAGCAATGGGGTAAATTGTTAACAGGACTGTTCAGTAGAGGTCTGCACATACTGGGGCGTGTCGGGTCCGGTTTTCCAGGCCGGGCTTTTCCCCAGACGCTTACAGCCGATCCGGGTTGGGTCAAATCGACCCATTCTTTTTATCGCAATGGTAAAGAAAGACAAAAGTCGTGTTTCCCGATTTCCTGGTCTGTTTAACTCTTATGCTGGCTTTACGTACTTCCATGACATAGCCCGGGCCGTAATCACGGAGGCGAGGAGAGGTACTCACAGTCAGGCACGTCGCCATGGGTGTGTGAGGGTGGGCGTTCGCGTTCTTACCCACACTACCGTCCACTCAGCCCAAGATGTGCCATTTTTAATTTTTTTTGTTAACTTTAAGACATCATCTGGACTTTGCTAAGTCATAATGAGTGTCGTGTTTTCGATCGGGTAGCCCTACGTATTTCCCCCTAGGAAGTGGGTTGTTTACTACTTCGTAGAAAGGTTATCAAAACAACATTGCCAGGGCCAGGAAAATCCAATTGTTCTCCACTCTCTGAAATTCTTAGTTTAAGGTGGACGTCAAGTAATTTTACTTCCCATACTTCCAATGGAAAAACTTTTGTACACATTTCCTTCACAATTAGTGTGTTCCCAAGGATGAAAATTTGAACACCGATTAAAATAACTTCATATTATAGCTTGGAATACTTAATATTTTCTAAAACATAACCATAATTATATTAAAAATCAATAACTTTTCCTTTGGTGGTGTTGAAAACAGAAAAAAGATGGCGCGACCTGTACTTTGATGACGTCAGTAGACAAACAAATGTTGGATTGCATAATTATGGTTATGTTTCAGAAAATATTAAGTATTCCGAGTTATAAAATGCAGCTATTTTAATCGATGTTCAAATTTTAATCCTTAGGAACGCATTAATTGTGAAGAAAATGTGTACAGAAGTTTTTCCATTTGAAGTATAGGAAGCAAAATTACTTGACGTCCACCTTAAGCCTTTATTTCATGTTTGTGTGCCCAGAGGCGAATGAGGAGGGTGGATAGGAATTCATTGAGAGGCGTCACCACTAATTGTTCTGCTGTTGTCCTACTAAGTAGGGGATTTCAACACGGAAATGCCATACCAGAGCTCTAATGCTTGTACTGGAGCAGTGAGAAAGCGGGACGTGGTAGACGGCTGCTTTGGAGGTGAAGAGTGCAAAGCAAGGTCGCTGACTTGAAGGAAGGGAGTTAAAGAGGAAGAGGTGTTGTGTCTGCGTCTGAAGACGTTAAAATTTGATTTTGGTAAATAAACAGAATAGTTTTCTTTAAAAAAAATGTTTAAGTACCGTACTAGCTTCATAAGAAAAATGCAACATTTTAAAAAGCAATTAAGGCAATGCATTCAAAGCAAGAAAAATGTTGAAGGTGATATTCTTCTAACACTTATATATTACACCACTAACCCACTAGTCATTTTCATATAATCTTCTTTGTTTACAAGTGGCATAACTTGTCAGATTCAGGTGTGTGTGTGTGTTTCCGAGAGGAGGGAGGGGGGAGGTGCGCAAGATTTTTTTACAGCCAGTAGTGAAAATAATTAAAAATTCTGTCTTTCAATGTCTCGTCAATTAAGTTGTTGTCAAACTTTCCCCTGAGAAAATAGACTCGCCCATCCTGATTTCAAAGTCTAGCGACGTCTTTACTCACAGTGTTTTTGCAATCTGTAAGTAATAAGATGGTAAAACCACTTTGGGACTTGTTGACAACAAAAAGATTCGACCCCAAGCGAATGTGTCCCAGCAAAAACACAAGTGCTGGGAAACTTCTGGCGATCAGCTGGCAGTGATGGGTCACTGCTGGCTGAAATCTGCCGCTCACGGCCCGGTAGCGGTCCGTTGGTGGCAGCGCTATCAGTTGGCGAGCCATTGATGGCCCTGCAGCATCGCCGTGAATTGTGGGTCTCCAAGCAAGTGCCACTAGTGGCCCGTTGCTGGCAACCAATGCAACCCCAACAGCAGATGGAAGCAACATTGCTGTGTCTCTCATGGTACCAGTTAGTTGAACACGACGCTATCGCCATCGTGTTATTTTAATGGATGTTAAGAAAAAAATCCATATGTAGAGAGGCGAATTAATTTCCTAATGAAATTCCACGTCGACGAAGATATCAGATTAAGCCATGAAATACTAGATTAGAGCCATGAAATACACCCACTCCATTCCCATGAATAGCAATTCATGGAATGGAGTGTGTTAATAACGAGAAAAAATTTGAAACCGCTTGAAATAAATGTCCTGGAAAACCATTAAAAAACATTTGTTGGGGGAAAAAAAGAGAATTATGCGTGTACAAAATTTATTAATTATTTGAAAGAAAAAAAAAGCAACGCTATGTGGATATAATGTACTCATCCATGGGTTGAATACACAAGACTGGGAGGAATTCGCTTCTAAAAATAACGAAAAGTAAAATAAAATATCTTTCCTCTTTAAAACAAATGTAACTTCGGACAACGGAAAATAAAGATACAACGTTAAAAATGTAACAGAATGTGACATTAACCCGGGTAAATATATATTAATTCAACAATTTCCTTTCAAGACGACAAGGGCAGTACAAAACTTTGGAAAGCGACTCTAAGTATGTACACTGCTTGAAAATGAGTGAAGCTCCCTTAAGGTAAAAAAAAATAAAAAAAAATTATCGTTACGTTGAAAATATAAATTTATGAATTACATCAAACTGACTTTTATGAAAAATACCTCGCAATATTACAAAATGAAAGAAGGAACCATTCAATTACACATTCTATACGAAACAGACAGCTTCAAGAACGCGCGCATGCGTGACAATTTCGTCCAGTAGGTAGAGAGCTTAGCTCCCACGGAAACGGCCCAGGTTCGTATCCACTCCGATTAAAACTGGCGTTTTTCCGGTCTGTTGAGAAAATTTCCCCAGCGCAGTGCTGAAATTCACAAGTTTCGTAAGGGAGAAAAAAGAAAGCTGTAGCTTTGGGGAACTCCGGTTATCCTTGATTTTTTTTTTTTATGGCTACTACTGGAAATTGGCGGACAAGATTCGGCAAGCCACCAATTACGTCACGTGGTTGCCGGCTACCACTAGCGGACCACATTAGGCTAGCCATCATTTCTGGCACGTGCTTGCAGAGCCGCTGAAGGGCTACTTGTGGCAGCCACTGCCTGTGATGGAAAACTGATGGCCCTGTTCTGGCATATGACAATTGATGGGGTGCCAACTGTTGGCCTGAACTGCTGGCCCTTCTGCTGGCCGCCCAGACATTTTATTGACGGTTCGGTAGCGGCAACATAGTGACGGGCCATTGCGGCCATTGCGGGCAGTGCTGCCAGCAATGGCCCAGTGCTGGCCCAGCAAGACTGTTTTTGCTGGGGTGTATTGTGTGAAGTGGTGGCAGGGAGGTAGGGTTTCTGCATTGGGGTGTAGTGTGTGTGTGTGTGTGTGTGTGTTCAGAGGTGAAGAGTATGATCCAGAAACTTGTTGATAAGAGCAAAGAAGTGGGATTAAAAATGAACTTTCAAAAGCCAAAACTGATGTACAATGCTTTTGCAAGAAATTGAGATTTATGAATTGACGGGGGAAAGTTGGGGATAACCGATACCCACATTTACCTCGGGCAGCATATATCAAGCGAAGGTCACATTGATGAGGAAATTAATCGAAGTATAAAACTTGGCTGGTGAGCTTTTGGAAGAAACAGTACAATTTTTAAGTGCAATATGCCATTATGTCTTAAAAGAAAAGTGTTTCATCAAAGCTTCCTTCCAGTGCTTACACACGGAGCAGAGACGTGTGCCTTAACTAAAAAAAGACATACAAAGACTGCAGACAACTGAAAGAAGCATTGAGATATATATGCTTGGTGCAACCAGGAAAGTTAAGAAGAGGAGCTCGTGGATAAGGAAAACGACAAGAGTGGAAGACATCGTGATCTGAGTAAAATCCATGAAATGGCAATGGGCTGACATATTTCTAGAACGACGGACCACCGATGTACACCCGAAATTTTAGACTGGATTCTAAGAGACAGGAAAAGATCCAGAAGAAGATCACGTGGAAGATGGGTGGATGAAATTCGAAAGTATGTGGGAGAAGAATGGCTCAAAACAGACCGCTGTGGAAGACTTAAGGAGACTTTCATCCAGCACTGGTTTGATAATGGTTGACAATGATGATAGTGATGATGACATATATAACTACTGAATTAGTAATGCATGTATATAAGATAGAAAGCAGATGGGGCGCAATATTTTGTGGTTTGCCGTACAAAAATGCCTAGTGACCCCTCTGCGTGAGGAACTCAGAAAACTATATTTCCCGATTTCCGCCGAGGTATGTTGGCTGTTATCCCACCTTTTTCTTTCATTTATTGTTATTATCATTTTTTTTATGTGAATGTCATGATCCTAATGACGTCTAAGGTTATTAGGAGTCACCAATCCCTAAGTTAGGGCCACGAGTTCCTGCGAAGTACAGAATCATAACCACCTAAGCGAAATATAGCCTCATGTCTCGTACGGACCTCTTGCCGAGGTCCGCCTCAAGCGATTGGAAAGCGGCCCACGTTTCTGATTGCTTGGCAACCAGGACGGCAATCACAATTTGAAAATGAAATTTTTTAAGGATGGAAGGGGGATTTGCGACCCCCACGAGCGAGTCAAAGGCGTATAAGCAGTCGTCCGGTGCTGATTTAGGGCCGCTGGTTCGAAGGAAGGTAGAGCTCAAGCGCCTCACCTACGGTTCATCCGGGACTTCAATCTGGGCACATATCCGTGGACTAGCCTGAACCATCCCGGTATTTCACGGGGGTTGGGAAATGTATTTCTAAGTAATAAACTCAATTTTTTTTTTGTATTGAAAGTTTAATGACCACCGTGAGCAGCTCAATGGGCTCACGTCGCCTGTCCCTAATCCAGAGTCACTGCTCCCAGGGAAGGAAGAGAACCAGTGCATCATCCATGCCTCACGGGATTCGAACCCGCACCCTTCTCGGACGAATAGTATAAAGTCATCGCTTAGACCACTGCGCCACCGGGACGGCGAAATTAAATATTCGCTTATTTCTATGATGTTTCAATACTAAAAAAATTTAGAAGATTAAATTCACCAGTTTAATATGTCGTAATAAACATTTTTAGGACCGTTTAAACAAATGCTGCACCAAGGCCCTGTATCCTGATTACAAGCTCCCAGCAGCAAGATACTGACGGGGGGGGCACCGTGAATCTTGTCACCCCCAATAATTTTATTGGGGTTCAGTGCCCAACCAATACATTTCGTCCTGTTTAATTAAATAAGTTTGCTGTCTTTGTGCATGTCCTTTTCGAAATGCGTGAGTTGAAATATTTCTATAACGATTTTTTTCCCATGCTATCGTGTGCTATGCTAATTGAAAAAAATGTTTTTCTTTCGTTTATAGAAATGTGTTGTTCTTCAGCCGTCCTATGATGAAGTAAATTTCACCGTCGTTTTTACGCCAGAGGCGGGATTCGAACCACAACTCTCGGCTCTGGAGCTCCGAGTGTTACCTACTATTCTACACTGCATGTGCTCTCACTGCTATCTGCCTTTATCTCATGCGCGTCCTGTGGTACAGTTGTCTAAATGTTGGTTTCTGATAATTCGCTCGAGATGGGTCTGGGTTCGAATCTTTATGAGGCATGGGCGTTGAGTTCGTCTTAAGGCACTGAGTGATTAAACCGGGAGCGTCCTATGAGTGGAACAATGGGGAAATCGTCCCACTAGTGGAACTAAGTACCGTGCGATAAGTAGGCGGCATCGAACAAATAATGGCGTTGGAGGATGGCTTAGAAAGCTGACTACTCTTTCAAAGAAAAGACCCGAATAACTTAGAGCTGATTAAACGTTTTAAAAACGAGGCAGAAAACAGCGACTTCATATACCGAAGATCTTTTTTGAATTTAAAAACTAAGAAGAGGAAAAAAAACAACTGCCAAGTTGGACGAAATAATTAATAGATGTCTTAATGAACTAGAAGCCACTGGAGATATTAAAATTTTTTTACAGACGTTTTCGTACGTTCATAAATTACAGTAACAGGGCTAAATTCCATACGTATGATACTATTCCATACATAAATTACTGTACATAAATACTGTTTAGAACAAAGTAAATTACATACGTTACTGTTTAGAACAAAGTAAATTACATACATTACTGTTTAGAACGAAATATAAAATATAAATTACATAAATCTGATACTTCAAAAGCCTCATATGTCATTAAAATTTGTACATTTGCGCTGAGATATGTAGATATGTTAAGAGCTACTTTTTCGCGTAACTTAGGAAGCCGAAGCAGCTGACTGCGCTAACTGCTTTTCTCAGTTCCTTTAGTCGGACGATTTTCCCTTCGTTCCACTGCTGAGAATTCCACTCATCGCTCTAACTCGATTAAACCAACTATTGTGCTTTGTATTATTACTCTTTGGGTAAATTGTGTCAAGCACACCTGCAAGCTGATTATTTTTTCACTGTGGTTTTTGTGATTGTAACACACTGTAATTAGTGATAAGTGCGTTAGTAACACACCGTGTGACCTTGTAATGTTTTGTGATACATCTGCGCAGTTTATGGGCATGATGCCGCATGTATTTGCTGTGACGTTTCTGTCACTTCTGTGAATCTAATATTCCATTAGGAGTTTTGAAGCAACCCCAAGTTCCGTGGCAACAGTCATTTTCTCAAGTAGAGTCCAGATTATCCCAGATAATTGGGACTAAACCAACACGCCGCCCCGGTGGCGCAGTGGTCTAAGCGATGGCCTCTGATCGTTCGTCCGAAAGGGGTCCGGGTTCGAATCCCGGTGAGGCATGGATGTTGCGTTTGTCTTACGGCACTGGCTCTCTCCCTTCCCTGGAACCAGTGACCCTAAAATAAGGAATGGTTGACTGCTTATAGCCATTGAGTTGATCACGGTGGTCGTTAAACCTCCAATAAAAAAAAAAAAAAAAAAAAAAAAACCAACGCGACTTAAAACTCGGATTACGTGGAACCATAAAATATGGAATGCAGATAGTTAAATATATGTATGCATTTAAAAATGTTTTAACAATAACGAGGAGTGAAATAAGTAAACAAACAATACAGTGCTATAATAAAATAATAATATATATGTAGTAATACAGACACGTACGTTTATCTTGGACAGCAGATATCAAGTGAGGGTCACATTGATGAAGAAATTAATCGGCGTACAAAACTTGCCTGGAGAGCTTTTGGAAAAAACCGCATAATTTTCAAGAGCAATATGCCATTATGTTTTAAAAGAAAAGTGTTTGATCAATGCATCCTTCCAGTGCTTACGTATGGTGCAGAGACGTGGACCTTAACTAAAAGAGACATACAAAGGCTGCAGACAACTCAAAGCAGCATGGAGAGGTGCATGCTTGGTGTAACCAGGAGAGATAAGAAGAGGAACTCGTGGATCCGAAAAATGACAAGAGTGGAAGACATCATGATCAGAGTTAAATCCCTGAAATGGCAATGGGCTGGACATACTGCCAGAAGGACATAACATCGATGGACAGACGAAATTTTAGATTGGATTCCAAGGGACAGGAAAAGACCCAGAAGAAGACCACATGGGAGATGGGTAGATGAAATTCGAAAGTATGCGGGAGTGGCATGGAGGAGACTGGCACAAGACAGACCGTTGTGGAGGAAACTTGGGGAGACCTTCGTCCAGCAGTGGATTGATAATGGTTGACAATGAGGATGATGTAGTAATATAATATTGCATTAATGATGGGGAAAAAATCATGAAGTGTTTTTTTTCTTGCCGAACATCTTTTTTTGGTGATGCTAACTTTTTAGGAAAAAAACGTATTTTCAATTAGCCGCCCTCTTCCGAAAAGTTGTCACTGCTCCATTTCTCAATCTTGGCTCTGTTTCCTTCCCTTTCTAGACACCTGCTGGGACTTCACCAACAGCTGATTTGGTTGCAACATTTCCAATACTTCTAACGGCGTCTATTCCTCTGTGTCGCTCTCTTTTTCTTTCTGTTTTTTTTTTTTTTGTATCAAGGTTTAATGACTGCCATGAGCAACTCTAGAGACTGTAATGTCTCAAACTTTTGAATACTGGTTCCAAGGATAGCAAAGTGCTAGTATCATAGGACAAGTGCACACCACTCATGCCTCACCTTGGACTCAAACCTGAGCCAACCTTGGATGACGGGACAGAAAGCTTGTTATCCACACCTCTGACCACTTGACCATTGGGGGTGGTGGTCTATTCTTTTTAAAGCCTTGAATTTTTCATTACAAGAAACAGATGTGTGTTTTACTTAACCGTTCATTTCAACTTTTCGCTGCAAAGTCTTTCAACTGAGTCTGAAAGATGTACATAGACCACAAGTGCAGGTGATCAACCAATCACAGATCACTGACAAGGTCGTTTCAATCTTAGAAACTGGAAAAAGAATTGCTATACTGTTCTTATGACCCTCAAATGTAATCCCACTTTTGCTCCAAAGAAGATGTCAGATGGAAATTGCATTTTCTTCAGAATGACCTCTGATTAGTAGCAGTCGTATTGTATCTTCTGTTGGGGTCTTGTTTTCCAAAGAATAAATAAATAACAAAATAAGTAAAAACATTTTCCTCATATTCAGCATTGCTCATTTGATAAGAAACTTGATTGCCAGCCCCGTGTTGTGTTTGACATGTTCTCGTGATATGTGATAAATGTTTAAAACAAGTACCAAAAATAAAATAAATAAATAAAAATACAGAAACCTATATCTCTAGCGCCTTTATTTATCTGTTTATTTTTTGCGCTTCTTATTCTTGGTTTGAGTAACCGTGCTAAATTCTCATTTTTTTAACGTTTTGAAATAAAGCCTCTGGATATTTTTATAAAATCACAGGCTCAATTTTATTTTTAAAAATGTTAATATTCAGCAAAAGGATATTTCAGTTTTGTTGTTCATTTGCTGATGAGCAATAACATTTGCATTTTAAAATATACGCGGAATATTTTTGCCCTTCTTTTTTATTTTCCTTCTGATAATGGAATAGACGTGCCCCTCCGACGTCTGATCTAGATCTTCACGCCTACCCCCTCAGTAATTTGGTTAAGTTGGGGCCCTTGGCGCCCTGTTATTAGTTTTGCTTGTAAAGCAAATAATATGCAAAATATAAAATTTTTACGTGTCTCATTTCCCTGTTGTCCAATCAGAGTAAATTTCAACCTGAATTTTCAGCACATTTTTGGATATAAGGAATTTCAATTATCTCGCATTCTTTCTTATCATCAGATGATGCTTTTTCGTCACCATCTCTTGCTTGTTTTTTGTTTTGGAAGCTTTGCGAATAATATTTAGATTTGAAGGTTAGTAAATGCAGCTTCACTAAAAGAAAACCGTAAAAACAAAAAAAGAAATCACATTTTCAAACATATGAATACAGTTATGTGGGAGGGGGGGGTCACAAGCCCCGCCTTCAGGTGGCATGCTCACTGAACTTTTTTTTTCTTTTTTTAGATTCTTTATTCACGAATGGCATCATGAGAACAGGAAGACATTTCGCCCGGGGGCAATTCCCTAGTGGCGACATCCAGCGGACGCCTTAGCAACCTATACAGTGGCTTCCTTCTGCATATCTTTTCTGTTTTGTTTTTTATTAATATGATTTTTTTATCGTAATTAATATTTCGAAGGCCTTTCCCTTCGTTGTCTCCTCTTTTCTCTTTCGCTCTACAGACGCACACGCGCTCACACACACACACACAACATCAAACCATCATCCTGTAAAGATTTCTGGTCGCGGGGGGTTTGTGCTTGCGTGGAACTGAAAGTATTAAAAAAAACGGTATATGGACTACTAAGGTAGCGGTAAACCATTTCCGTTCTGTCGTCATTACAAATCTCGACCGGGTTTCACTGAGGGGGAAAAGGATAGTAAGAAAAAAAAAAAAAGATGAAAATAAATGAAAACACGAGACGGGATTTCTTTGTATTAGATGCTCATTTATCTCCGCCGGCATTTCGTAAACGAGGGTGTAAATTAATGGAGACCGTTTATGATAAATTCCCACTGAGAACTTAAAGTGTGTCAGGAAGATGGCCTGGATGGGAGAAAACTGAGAGGCCTTGAGTACTGAGAGTATATGAAGAGAATCATATTTCATCCTCGGTGATTTTTCTTTTTTCTTTTGACGAAACAAAGGAGGAAAAAAACAGCAACACACCTTAAGCGTGCTGCTCTGATCACATACGTAGTGCAACATCTTGATACCATCATTTCCGAAGAAGTCACCCACGCTTTGGATTTTAATAAGAAACCGCTATTATGGCGCGGAATTCACTCGTAGAAAATTACATGCATAATTGATAAGTCTGCATGACCCCGAATGGCTTTGTTAAGAAGAATTAATGATTATCCTGAACCTTAGAGTGCCAAACAAAATCGAATCAATAACACATTACTGCTTAATGCTTCTGCAAGGGAAAATGTTATTTTTACTCCGTCTTAGACTAAGAAAAAAATCTGCCTTTTTTATTTTTTATTAATTACACCTACTTACCTTACGATGTAACTGCTGATGTCGCAGAAAGCGTAAGAGACAATACAAAAAAAAAAAAAAAAAAAAATAATAATAATTAAAAAATTGGGTGTCCGGAAGAAAACGGGGGTTTTGATACAACAGTCTCACTTACCCAGAGCCTCGGATCGAAGAATCCAAACTAAATTTCAAAGTACATGCCATCATGTTCAGTAGTTCGAACCCATCTGTTTTCCAGTTTTTCAATTCCTGCACGGTACCAAGCTTTCAGTTTAAAGGCAAAGAACTTTAGGCACTCTCGACTTCGTCCGAAGTAGTCACCTGCTTGCCACCGAGAAAATCCGCCATCGCCCGAAACGAATCCCGGTAAACTCCCCCACCGGTAAATTACTCCACATTCAGTCAATTCCCCCACCTCGGAAAACTCCCCCACCGGTAAATTCCCCCACCGATAAATTCCCCCACCTTTTTCAGTCAGGGACCGTGCACAAATGATTTTTAGACAAAATACGACTCAAAAAGGTGGGGGAATTTACCGGTGGGGGAATTTTCCGATGGGGGAGTTTTCCGATGGGGAGTTTTCCGACCGGTAAATTCCCCCACCTTATTTTCCGGTTGGGGAGTTTTCCGACATTTGGAAATAACTCTCTACGGATGTTTTTATAAAATCCCAGGCTGAATTTTATTTGTAAAGATATTAATATTCATCAAAAGAATATTTCTATTTCCTAGTTCATTTGCTGATGAGAAATAACAATTACGTTTTAAAATATACTTCGAATCTTGTAGTTTATCTTTTAGCCCGGTTTTTTTGAATTTTCCTCCGTTGGAAGAGACATGTTCTTCCCACATGTACTCTAATTGCATGAGGTCGAATGTTTTCCCTTGCGAGCGTTTTCTAAGCAAGTGTCCACCAGTGATGGGGGGAACAGGAGGGTTGGAGAGGGGGTGATGTCCCTCTGCTCTTGGGTGGACCAGCTAACTGAAGAAGGTGGGTTCCTTCCGAGAAATTGCCTGAATGCCTTTTTTAACTGAATGTGAATTCCTGGTGTAGTTCGCACGACGACTGACCAAAAGTTTCAAATCGATTACATAATAAATAGAACCACAACGGTTGGCGGAAGACTGCCACACAGGAAAACTGCCACACGCTTTTCATTAAGGGGCCGGGCACAAATCGGGAGAACGTTTCCAGTAAGACAAGCGACAACTGTACTTGAATTTGGTTAAACAAAGTGCATTCTAGTGAATACCAAAAAAATTACATAGCACATTTTTTAACCCTCCGGGTTTTAACGAAACAAAGGAATTACAACAGAACTCATACTATTTTTCGAAAAAGGACGACAACGTGGGATTTCTTGAATGATGTTGCACTTTTATTTACGCACTAAATATTTACATAACATGTCAAGTTATTAATATTTCTCTTTTGATTACCTAGGCACTGAATACTAATTACTATGCATCATGTATAGAAATATTAATATTAATTACTATGTCTCATGCATAGGAATATTCATCACTAAATATAAATTACTATGCCTCAGCTTTTATTTTAATGATGTAATATTCCCAACGTTTATATATCAAATCGCGCTTTTATTTGGGCACTAAATATTATTCCACAGGCCCTAGGCCAAAGCCTTTTTAACAGTTTTTATTCAAGCGATGCCATATTCATAACGTTTACGTATTAAATCAAGGCAATAATATTGCTATTTTGCTTAGGCACTAAATATTAATTCATCGGCCCTAGGCCTAGGCCTTTTAAACAGTTTTCATTCTACCGATGTCATATTCGTAAAGTTTAAATATTAAATCAAGGTTATAACATTGCACATTTTATTAGGCACTAAATACTAATTCATAGGCCCTAGTCCTAGGCCTTTTAAACAGTTTTTATTCTAACCCTGTCATATTCATAACGTTTACGTGTTAAATCAGGGTAATAATTTTGCGCTTTTTCGTAAGCGCAAAATATTAATTCATAGGCCCTAGGCTAGGCCTAGGCCTTTTTAACAGTTTTTATTCTACGTATGACACATTCATAACGTTTACGTATTAAATCAAAGTAATAACATTGCGCTTTTTAGTAGGCACTAAATATTAATTCATAGGCCCTAGGCCTAGGCCTTTTTAAAAGTTTTTATTCTGCCGATGTCATATTCACAAAGTTTACGTACCAAGTCAGGTTAAAAGTATTGTGCTTTTACTTAGGCACTAAATATCAATTCAGAGGCCATAGGCCTAGACCTTTTTAGTAGTTTTTATTCTACGAATGCCGTATTCATAACGTTTACATATCAATTCAAGTTTATAAATATTCCGCTTTTACTTAAGTACTAAATGTTGTTTCAGTGGCCCTTGGCTTAGGCCTTTTTAAGTTTTTATTCTAACGATGTCATATTCATAACGTTTGGGTATGAACTGAAGTTAATTATATTGCACTTTTACTTAGGTACCAGTTATTAATTCATTGGCTTTAGGCCTAGTAATTAATGTTGAAGCCTAAGTTAAAGCGCAATGTTATTAACTTGATTTTTTTTGCAAACTTTCCGAGCATGACATAGGAAAAGAAAAAAGTTAAAAACTTAGGCCTACGGCCTATTAATTAATGTATGGTACATAAGTAGAAGCGCAAATTATTAACCTGACGTGATATGTAAACTTTATGAATATGGCAACGATAGAACTGGTAAAAGGGGCTAGGCCTAGGTCCTATGAATTAATATCTAGTCAGTGCCTAAGTAAAAGCGCAATACTCTTACCTGATATGGGACGTAAACTTTATGAATATGACATCGGTAGAATAAAAACTGTTTAAAAGGCTTAGGCCTAGGGCCTATGAATTAATATTTAGTGCCTAAGTAAAAGCGTAATGCTATTGACTTGATTTGATACGTAAGCGTTATGAATATGAAGTCGGCTGATTAAAAGCTGTTAAAAAGGCCGATGTGTAGGGCCTATGAATTAATTAAATAAAAGAAAAATATTACAAATTTGACATGTTATGTAAATATTTAGTGCCTAAGTAAAAGTGCAGCGTTATTAAAAAATCCCAGCTTATTGTCTTTTCCTGAACACAGCAATTTTCGCTTGGCTTACATAAAACGTTTTCTCAAAATTTGTTCGGAGTTCCCAATTCAATTCTCAATATAGGCCAAGAAACGGCAATCTTTATAACCCCGCCTCCTCGAACTTCTATGGCCAGTTGCCCTAAGTATGAATCGACATGAAAATTCAGACAAACAAAAGAGCCCCTTCTCATCGTTAGGCACCTTGGGAAACTGCCACACATAATTCGGAAACTTGGAAAACTGCCACACATTATTCGGAAACTTAGAAAACTGCGACACATTCAAAGTGTTCCTCGGAGGAATAGCAATTTGTGCCCGGCCCCTTAATGAAAAGCGTGTGGCAGTTTTCCTGTGTGGCAGTCTTCCGCCAACCGTTGTTATTCTATTTAATATGTAATCGATTTGAAACTTTTGGTCAGTCGTCGTGCGAACTTCACCAGAAATTCACGTTCAGTTAAGAAAGGTATTCATGCAATTTCTTGGAAGGAACCCACTTTCTTCAGTTAGCTGGTCCACCCAAGAGCAGCGGGACATCACCCCCTCTCAAACTCTCCTGTTCCCCCCATCACTGGTGGACACTTGCTTAGGAAACGCTCGCAAGTGAAAACATTCGACCTAAAAGTCATACATACATGTGGGAAGAACATGTCTCTTCCAACGGAGTACATGTGGGAAGAACATGTCTCTTCCAACGGAGGAAAATTTAAAAAACCGGGCAAAAAGATAAACTACAAGATTCTTTTTTTTTTTATTGGAGGTTTGACGACCACCGTGAGCAACTCAATGGGCTAAAAGCAGTCGCCCGTCTCTAATTTAGGGTCACTGATTCCAGGGAAGGGAGAGAGCCAGTGCCTTAAGACAAACACAACATCCAGGCCTCATGGGATTCTAACCCGGACCCCTTTCGGCCGAATGATCAGAGGCCATCGCTTAGGCCACTGCGCCACCGGGGCGTCCAAACTACAAGATTCAAAGTATATTTTAAAACGCAATTGTTATTTCTCATCAGCAAATGAACTAGGAAACAGAAATATTCTTTTGATGAATATTAATATTTTACAAATAAAATTCAGCTTGGGATTTTATAAAAACATCCGCAGAGAGTTATTTCAAAATGTCGGAAAACTCCCCAACCGGAAAATAAGGTGGGGGAATTTACCGGTCGAAAAACTCCCTCATCGGAAAATTTCCCCACCGGTAAATCCCCCCCCTTTTCTTTTGAGTCGTATTTTGAGTAAAATTCATTTGTGCCCGGTCCCTGATTGAAACGGGGAACACCCGTTTCCCCTAATCACGTTTACCCCAATGGCGTTTCCCCCAAAATCGCTTTTACCCGAATTCCCATTTCCCCTAATTTCGTTTCCTCTAAATCTCGTTTCCCCCAATGGCGTTTCCCCGAAATCACTTTTACCCGAATTCCCATTTCCCCTAATTTCGTTTGCCCTAATATCGTTTCCCCTAAATCTCGTTTCCTCTAATTCGCATTTGCCCTAAACACGTTTACCCCAATGGCGTTTTCCCGAAATCGCTTTTACCCGAATTCCCATTTCCCCTAATTTCGTTTCCCCTAATCTCGGTTCCCCTAAATCTCGTTTCCCCTAATTCGCATTTGCCCTAAGCACGTTTACCCCAATGGCGTTTCCCCGAAATCGCTTTTACCCGAATTCCCATTTCCCCTAATTTCGTTTCCCCTAAATCTCATTTCCCCTAATTCACGTTTGCCCTAAACACGTTTGTCCGTATCAAAGTTTCCCCTAAAAACGTTTACTGTATCAAGTTTGTTCTAATTCTCCTTTGCCTTGATTCGCGTTTTCCCCAATTCATGTTTGTCCCGATTTTCGTTGAGTGAAATAAAACGTTTCATTTATCGCCAAAATTCAGGGAAAAAAATCGGATTTATCGTGAAATTCAGGAAAAAAATCGTTGTATGTAATTTTTTATCGTCAAATTCAGGAAAATATATGTATATATAATCATCATCATCAACCATTTTCAATCTACTGCTAGATGAATAAAGATCTCACCAAGTTTCTTCCACTACGGTCAGTTTTGCCCCAGTCTCCACCATCTCACTCCCGCATGCTTTCGAATTTCATCCACCCATCTCACTCCCGCATGCTTTTGAATTTCATCCACCCATCTCGCTCCCGCATGCTTTCGAATTTCATCCACTAATCTCCAATGTGGTCTTCTTCTGGGTCTTTTCCTGTCCCTTGGAGTCCAATCTAAAATTTCGGCTGTCCGTCGATGGTCCGTTCTTCTGGCAACATGTCCAGCCGATTGCCGTACTAAGGAAAAAAAAAAAGTTGCTGTTTCACATGTAATCAGAAGTAACTTTCCATATTTCTAAGTTCGGAAAACGATCTATCGGTGTAAGCCACTGCTACAGACAGTAAAAATTTGAAAAGAGGATTTTGTGCACCTTATTGCCGCTATCAATTCTCAGGAACGAAGAAGGGGGCATTGTAATTTTTTTTTAAATTACAAAAATTTTTCTTTATCCTTTTTGGATTTCAAGTTCAACAGAAAGAAAAGAACAGTTGTTTATTTTCAGGCAGTGTAAAAATCCATAAAATCCAAAACAAATTTCGTTTAACTTAACATTGTACACGTCACGTGTGCCCCCCCCCGACTGTTTTCTTGAAGCAGCACATGCCCTAAGATAATTTGTTGACTTGTAGGTTGTAAATGCTGAAAATCTCCCGATCAGACCAGAAATTCTTTATATTTTATACTTTTAGTGCCCCCCCCCCCCCCCGAAAGGTTTCGTGAGGCAGCACATGCCCTCAGATAATAATTAATTGCAGACTTGCAGTTTGTAAATCCTGAAATCTTTTGTTCAGTTGTAGATCATAAACATTTTTTTAAAGAATTACATTAATAATCGCAATTAAGAAAAGACGAAATTACGGAAACTTTATGTGATTTAGATAACCAACTTCCAAGAACGTGGCCACGAAGCGGTCAAAAACGCAATTTTTATACGGCCTGTTAAAATTTTGGTGGCCAGTTCACCGATGGCCAGTTCTCCTGCACCCAAACAGTGATCGTGCTAACTGAGAAAACATTCAAACAGGACAAACTGACGTCTACTGTTAAGGGGGAACTCAATTAACAAAAGGCATTTCCACGGCTCATGCTTAGAGTCTCGTACGGTGGGGAGAAGGAAGGGGTCTAGTACGCTAAGAACTCTTAAAAAGTGGGCCTTCTGCGTTCACAATTCTAGCGAATGCTTTGCAATAGTATCTCTTGCTTTAATAAAAGTTTAATGCGATGTAGTACTTTATCTGTAAGGAAGGGTAGCGGAGGAGGGGGGGGTCGTGTCAGATACAATGGCTGCCTTAAGGACTAACCGTATAATGGTCCTCACCATGTGCACTTCTTTACACTTTTGTTGGCATGGTTATCGACATCATCAACAAGAAAGGAAAGAATAATTCTCTTGAGATATCAAGACCCACCGTTTTATTTCGGTTAATAAAAACCAAACATGAATTAGGGCAAACGCGAAATAAGGAAAACGCGAATTAGGAAAAACTTGATACGAGCAAACGTGAAATAGGGGAAACGAGATTAGGGCAAACGAAATTAGGGGAAATGGGAATTTGGGTAAAAGCGATTTCGGGGAAACGCCATTGGGGTAAACGTGCTTAGGGCAAACGTGAATTAGGGGAAATGAGATTTAGGGGAAACGAGATTAGGGGAAACGAAATTAGGGGAAACGAAATTAGGGGAAATGGGAATTCGGGTAAAAGCGATTTCGGGGAAACGCCATTGGGGTAAACGTGTTTAGGGCAAACGTGAATTAGGGGAAATGAGATTTAGGGGAAACGAGATTAGGGAAACGAAATTAGGGGAAATGGGAATTCGGGGAAACGCCATTGGGGTTGGTTGGTTGGTTGGTTGATTTTTTTGGCGCAAGGGCCAGGTTTGGCCAAAGAGCGCCAGACAAAGAACTATTAGCTACAGATTTTTAAAAGCGTGGAAAATGATGAAGAGCAGACAGGCTTGGCAAAAGTTGGAAAAGAGGATGATGAAAGCTGTGAAGACAAGTTAGTTAATTGGGTTCATATAAAAAGTTATCAATTAACTATTATAATTATTATTATTTGTTCAACACAACTACACAAAGGACGAGTCACCATAAGGGGGACGAACCGTCACTCTCCTCCCCTCCACACTCCTCTGCAATGCTGGCAGAGGACGGGGACGAACTGTCACTCTCCTCCCCCGCCATGTTCCTCTGCAATGTTGGTTGAGGCTGGGGACGAACTGTCACTCTCCTCCCGCCTATGTTCCTCTAGAATGTTGGTTGAGGGTGGGGACCTCGCTGAGGTCGAGACAGTTGCAATGTTGGTCAGGCGGACCGCGACAGTTGGATGGACACTGCACACCTTTGCGGATTGTGGGCCGGGTCTGCCGCACGTGCAGACTTTCGGCTGGAAACTGGAAGAGACGGTCGGCTGCAAAAGAGAAGGCCCAGAATCAGGTATTCGAAAAATCTGGAGCTCGGGGAAAAACACCTTTGTCGCTTGGTCAGCTGTAGATCGCTTGGCAAGGGCGGCGAGAGCTACAGGGCGCGGAACAAAGGGCTGCACGGGTTGTGGTGGAGACTGAACTACTGCGGCAAAAGTACGCTGTCGGGTGGTGGGTATACCCAACTTGGCCTTGGCAGCAGGGTACGAGAGGCCTTCCAGGGTCTTGAGGCGCTGGATCGCCATCTCGTCCTTCCATTTCATACAGGTCCGGGAGTAAGCTGCATGGGCCTCACCACAGTTAACACAGGAGGCCGCAGAAGTGCAACCTTCCCCGTCATGGTCACTGGAGCCACAATTTGCGCAACGAGCGGAACTCTTACAGAAACGTTGTGAATGCCCGTACCTCTGGCACCTGAAACAGCGCAGAGGACTGGGAATGTACGGGCGAACTCCACAGACCAAGTAGCCAGCCTTGATTTCGGTCGGAACTTTCGGGGAGTTAAAAGTCAAGATCACATTTTTAGATTTAATCAAAGAGCCATCACGCCGGAACATCATACGACGTGCAGCAAGAACACCCTGATCCGCAAGTTCAGTCACCAATTCCTCCTCACTGCATGGCAAGAGATCAAACTCCGAAATAACACCCCGAGAGGTGTTAAGAAACGGGTGAGGTGCCACTTTGACAGGAATGCCTTGAAGACTAGTGAGGAGCAGAAGAGTGTTACTCTGAGAAACACTGCAAGTTTGAACAAGCAGGTCCCCAGAGCGAAGCTTCCTCACAGACTTCAAGGGGCCAACCGCAACGTCCAAAGCTTTAGAAATGAAAAATGGAGATCTGGTGGATAGTCTCTCATTCGGATCGATGGATTCCACAAGTAAGTGTGTAGCATGCGTAGTCACAGCAATCGAGGGTAGACGACGCTTCGGAGCGACTGGTACAGCTGCCGAAGAAGAGGTACCACATTCTTGGTCCAGGTCAAGGTCTAAAGACCGTTTACGGTTATGAGACTTGGTAGGTTGAGAAGACGAAGGAGAGTCGTTGTCAACAATCATTTCCTCGGGTGACTTAAATTTGGAGTTTTACTTTTTGTTTTTACCCATGGAAAAAAGGAGGAAGATTCGTCTGCAAACAACTCCACCCACCACCGAGCCCTACAAGGGAGAACTGGAGGTCCGCAAGCCGAGAAAATGACGCTGGACACAGTTCTGGAGCTTATACGTTGCAGATATAGTCCGTTGGCTGTGATCACACGCACTCGGCGGACACTTCGGCCTCAGGGTACCGTCATGCCAACGCCTTTGGCATGATCCCACAGCCCCCGGGCTCACCCTGCCGTGCCATACGACAAAAGCCGCTAAAGCCCTGTACACAACTTGGTACAAGACTTCTGACTAGAGGTGGGTTAGTCTCTAGCCTCCCGTTTACAGCGAAGCCGGGGTCGAAGAGGAGTGTTGGTACACAGGAGGCACTTAACCGGTCTCCTGCGACCTCAGCCGCCAGACATCCCATTTCCGCCTCACGGGTCTCCGCACGCGGCAAACATGCAGGTAGGTCTAGCACCCAAACCAGCTAAAAGGAAAAAAAGAAATCCAAAGAAGACAAATCCTGGCAGGGAACCTAAACGGAATCTCAGCAACCTACGAACTGAGCGGTTAATATAAATCAGTTAGTGGTGGAGGGTAACAAAACCACAAGACCGGGGTGTTAGTACATAACGTGGTAGCGATTAGGTAGAGAATACAACACGGGCAACTAGCCAGTGGAGAAAATAAATAAAAACGAAAAAGCGAGACACAAGATCTGCTAGGGATCGTGGGGCCGCAACTCCCCAACAGCTGGATGAACAGCCGTCCCTGCAAACACCAAAATAAAAAATAAGCGGTGGCATGACATCAGATGTTGACCAGTCACAAGGTCAGCTCGGGCCGTGGGGGCGCCGCTCCCCAAATAACTGGAAAACCAGTTATCCCCGTGCGGGGACGCCATTGGGGTAAACGTGTTTAGGGCAAACGTGAATTAGGGGAAATGAGATTTAGGGGAAACGAGATTAGGGGAAACGAAATTAGGGGAAATGGGAATTCGGGTAAAAGCGATTTCGGGGAAACGCCATTGGGGTAAACGTGTTTAGGGCAAATGCGAATTAGGGGAAACGAGATTTAGGGGAACCGAGATTAGGGGAAACGAAATTAGAGGAAATGGGAATTCGGGTAAAAGCGATTTCGGGGAAACGCCATTGGGGTAAACGTGATTAGGGCAAACGGGAATTAGAAGAAATGGATTAGGGGAAGTGAGGCTACGCGATTGAAACAGGTGGAGGAGTTTACCGTTTACCCCCGAAACAGGTGGTCTTTCGAAGAGGCATGATCGGGGCTGTGTATGCTGGATGAGGCAGCAGCTCGATTTATTCCATGCAGTTCTTGAAGTTTAACTTGAGTCCGATTAGCGGTATAAGGCTTTGCATTGTCTTGTTACAGCAGTGCTTGCTCTCGGTTGACAAAGGCAGAAAACTTGTCATGCATTCAGTCCAATTGCTGAGAATGCAGTTCGGCATTGATAGACCGACCCACAGAGCAGGAGACTCAGAGCAGTGGCGTAACGCAAAATCTCTGCACACCCGCGAAATTTTCCTAACAGGCCCCCAACATAGTAAAAATGAATGCAAAATTTGAGGGTAAATATTTAACTTCGCCGTATTAAAAATATATTTTCCAGATTTTGATTCTATGATCACTTATACATATTCTTTTAACTATGTGAGCACTTATTCCGGTAAGTATCCACGATAAATTTAGTACTCAGGGAAAAAAGGGCAAAATCTTCAAATGACAAATGCTAACGATATCAAATCAAATAAAAACAAATACTGATCTTCGAGTGTCTGGCTTCGAACTTCCTTTAAAGCTCTTTAATTCCGTAATACAGTAATTTTTGAGAAAGAGGAAAAACTAGTGTTTTCATATTTTTCTAATTAACAAAGGGAAAAAATGGGGTGTGTATGTTATTCCTATGCTCGACACTATTTCTGGTAAACTAAATAATCATTATGTGGGTTCAACCAAAAGAAATTTGGATTTGAGATTAAATGAACACAGATATGATTTAAAAATGAATCACCAAAGCACCTCTTTTGCAAGAACTGTAAGTGCTGGAAATTCCATCCCAGACGGGGACAACGCTAAGATCATAAACACACCGAACTCTGCTTATTCCTTGTTATTTACAGAAGCCTTTATATTTCGGCTTATAATACACGTTGCTGTAATGACTATTATCCTTGTGTTTTGCCCGAAACCTGGAGCAATCTTATTGGGAAGGACAGCACAATAACTATTGTTTCTATTGAGTAATTTTCATTGGCTAATTATGCTTTTTTGACTGTCTTGTTTTCTGGTATATCATGTGACACTGACATTACCTTTCCCATGATGCATCTGATCCACGTATTTAAACCAGCATGTAACCACATGGTGAAATCACTCTGATGAAGGTGTCACTGGACACCGAAAGTGCTCATGTGTTTTTTAACATGTACATTGATTTCGGTTTTTAGCTGAATAAATATCCTCGTGCAACAAGACGGATTTCTTTTAATACTAGTTTTAAATATTTCAGCAATATTGTTTCTTTTTTGTGTCTTGTCTTTTAAATTCAAGAAGCAAGCATACTTTACAAAACAAAGAAAACCTACGTTACTATAATCTGCTTTCCCTTCTAACGTTGTTCTTAGCGAATATTTCAATCAGTTTCGTCACGTCTAGTTTTCTAGCACGGTCATTTTCAATGCTTATCATCGCAAGTCCATCAAGCCTACTTTGAGAGTGCGATGATCGAAGGTAGAAACCTCACGTTCGATCCCAGGCAGGTACGAACGTTCGAACCACTAAATATCCGCTGTGCGTCGGCTGGGCACATTAAGTCGTCGGACTCCGGGTGCTGGCCCCCGGTAATAAATAAGGGTGTTTTCCCCCGCTTTTTACCTCGCTTCCGTGTCCCTTTCCTATCGACCACTCTAGCCCAAATCTCCTAGCTTCCTATTTCTAAGGGTTGTTTAAGATCTGGGGACAGATACTCCCTTCCTAAAATCCTCTACATATGATCTGATCTCTAATCGGCGCACAGATAAAAGTCTGTGTCAATGGGGCCCTTTAGTACAAAAGCTTTCGTATCCAAAAGACAGAAAATGTAAAACAAAATTTTTTGTCTTAAACTAAATGGCTAGATGAAAAAAATAAAAAAATACATATACATAGATCTGAGCCCCCTAAAATTCACGGGCCCCCAGCAACGCGGGGGTTGCGGGAGCTATCTTTACGCCCCTGACTCAGAGGTTAATCTTCCGTAAAGACTAATGGTAGCAATTTGGCCCCGATGATCTCAATAGAACAGCGCGGTAGTGGACGGACATGGAACTATAAAACGTCGAACCGTAACCGTCTGCCTTTTTTTTTTTTTTTTAAGAGTTTACAACTCAGATCATATGTAGAGGATTTCAGGAAGGGAGTGTCTGACCCCAGGTCTTAAACAACCCTTAGAAACAGGAAGCTAGGAGATTTGGGCTAGAGTGCCCGATAGGAAAGTGACACGGAAGCGAGGTAGAAAGGGGGAGGAAGCCGCCCTTATTTATTACCGGGGAGTCAGTACCAGCGGACCGACGGCTTAACGTGCACATCCGACGCACGGCGGATATTTAGTGGTTCGAGCGTTCGTACTTGCCTGGGATCGAACCTGAAGTTCCTCCGTGGCAGTCACGAACGTTGACCACTAGGCCATCTGTGGCCTCTGTCTTTATGCAGTGCTTCTTTTATAGCCACTGGTACCGTATTACGTGACAGACGCTATCGTAGTTTCATGTCCGACCACTGAGGCGCTGTCTTAAACACGAGAGTTGGACCTCTGTCTCTCCTTCTCTGTGGACCGACCATTCAAAGTGAGCTCAAAGTGGATTTCACCTTCATAATTCCATCAGACACACAGCATGAACTTTTTCTCAAAACTTCCGCGTTTGGGGATTGATAAAGCTCATTCACCTCTATTCAACCACTGTTGTGAATAATCTGCATTCAAACGCGGACTGGGCAGCAGGGACACCTGGAAAATTCCCGGTAGGCCGAGGTCTTTTCGGCCGGCAAGCCCCTTGTTAAACCATTAAAAAATTTAAATTGCTTTGTACTTCGCCATGCTTGCAAAACAAATTAAGTTATGCGTTAAGTCTTAAGGTTCACGCATGGAAAATTTCTAGGCTGATTAGTGCATATATGCGCGTTCTTACTGGATCTGCATCTGATTCATTGCTTTTCTGGAAGTAGCACGACTTCTTGATTTGCAGTTTTGAAAAGTCTGTTTCAACTGCAGAAAGAATGCTTTTTTCATTCTCAAGTAATTAAATAAACATAAATTTTTCTTTCTTGAATTTCAATCATTTCGTAAAAATATTAATATTTATGAAATTCTTGTGATTTTTTAAAATTTTCAGTTTGTAGAGAGTTTTCTCGAAATTATTCAGTCAGGTCACATTATTGTGACCACCTCCTACTTTTGACGTCAACAGCGCGTAGCCAATGAAAGAAGGCACGTGTCGTATATAAGGTGTGCTGTAGGCAAGGGAAGAAGGCACGTGGGTATATAAGGTGTGCTGTAGGCATTCTGAAAACATATCACTCGTTGCTGTCATGGATAAAAGGAGCGATTTATAAGATTCGCAAGAAGAGATGATTATCGGCTTTCGGGCCAAGGGTGGCAGTACTTTTAAAACAGCGCAGTTTGTGAATTGTTCGCGTGCTATTGTGATTAAAGTGTATCGTGATTGGAGAAATGGCACCACTGCGAATAAGCGACGTGGAAAATGCAGAGCACCACGTGCCATTGATGAGAGAGGTGAACGTTGGCTGCGAAGGTGCGTGAGGGCCGATCGACACCTTACAGTGGAGCAACTCACTGGGCGAATGAACCAGGGGGCTAGTGGAAGTGCGTCTGAAATGACATTTCAGCTAACCCTGATGTGTATGGGGCTTCGATGCAGACGGATGGTCACTGCACCTATGCTAACGAAGGTGCATCGGCAGAAAAGGCTTACATTTGCAGTGCAGTGTCGGAATTGGACCTCCGCTGATTGGCAAAGGATTGCCTTCTCGGATGAGTCACGTTTTCTGCTTCATCGAACGGATGGACGTTGGCGTATAAGGCGAGAAACATCGGAGAACAAACACTGTTCAACCATTGCTGGCAGAACACAAGCTGGTGGGGGCAGCATTATGGTCTGGGGAATGTTTTCGTGGTATTCTTTGGGTCCACTCATACATGTGGAAGGCACTATAGACCGAATTCGTTGTGAATCCATCGTTGCAGACTACGTGCTGATTGTCTTCTCTGGGGCGGATGGGATCTTCCAGAACAAAAATGCGACGTGTCACGCAGCTAGAAATGTCCGAAAGTGGTTTAAAGAGAACGATGAAGACTTCAAAGTACTTCCCTGGCCCCCTAATTTCCCAGACTTAAACCCAATTGAGCATTTGTGGGACCACCTCGATCATTTTGTTCGCTCTAGCAGCTGTCAGATGCACTACAGTCAGCATGCCTCCACATACATACCTGTGAACACTTTCCAGCACTTTATTGAGTCACTCCCAGCCGTCTAGCTGCTGTCCGCCCTGCACACGGCGGTTACTCTGGATATTGGCTGGTGGTCACAATAATGTGACTCGACCGTGTCACATTATTGTGACTACCAGCCAATATCCAGAGCATTAATATCTTCCAACCACTCTTGGACACAGAAAGGAGTTAAAGAGGATTATTGACATTGCCATGGACTATGGAAATTCTAAACACAATGTCAATCGTATTCTTCAAAAAATCAAGGTCGACACGCACAGCATTACATTGCGAACGGCAGGAGTACAAATTTGTTGGTAGCTTGACTTTCATTCCAAATATTATTCCGATCCTGAAAAATGCTTGCCGAAGAAATAAATTGGATTTCGGAATTAAAACCCGTAACATATTTTCACTTGTTAGGGAAGATAGAGACCCTATTCCTTTGGACAATAGACATGGTGTCTACTGTGTGCCCATGAAGGCAGTGGAACCCGATGGTACCGATCAAATATACAGTACATAGGCTCCACTTTAAGAGCATTAAAAGCCCGGATCTCGGAACACAAATATGATGTCAGAACCGGATTTAGGTCGACAGCCCTATCACGACTATCAAGTGGGGGTACACACTATCCTATTTGGAACGATGTATCTCTCCTTACCACCTCACATACTTGGTTTTTCTCCTTACTTTATGAAAGCTCATACATTTTAAGTCTTTCAGACAAATGTTGTAACGCTGACATTCCATATCTCATCGCAAATCAATGGAAACATCTAATTACTAAAAACAGACGTTTAACTGGAACGTTTGCTTCTTTGATGCCGACGGTCTGACATCTTGTAACTGAAATTATCTTTCATCATTTGAACTGAGCATGAGCAGTGCGTATTTACTATATTACGTCATGGTTGATGTATGACCCGACATATAAAGTATCTACTTACTGGTATTTTATCTGAAGATGATCCTGTAGCAGGATCGAAAGATCTCATGTTTTTAACCATCTATTTATGTAATTTTAAAAAGATTATATATGTAATTATATTTATGTAATTTTAAAAATGATCATATGATCATATGTAGAGGATTTTACGAAGGGAGTGTCTGACCCCAGGTCTTAAACAACCCTTAGACATAAGAAGCTAGGAGATTTGGGCTAGAGTGCCCGACAGGAATATCATACGGAAGCGAGGTAGAAAGGGGGAGGAAGGCGCCCTTATTTATTACCGGGGGGCCAGTACCCGGGGTCCGATGGTTTAACGTGCGCATGCGACGCACGGCGGGTATTTAGTAGTTCGAGCGTTCGTACCTGCCAGGGTTCGAACCTGAGGTCTCCGTGACAGTCCCGAACGTTGACCACTAAGCCACCCGCGGCCCAATTAAAAAAAAAAAAATATATATATGTAATTATATTTATTTCATATATATATATATGTAATTATATTTATTTCATATATATATGTAATTATATTTATTTATATATATATATACGTAAAATGCAAAGATCCCTACTTAATATAAGATTTGAAGATAAAGTAAAAAATACAGATATACACTGCTGGCCACCCAAAGTGCAACAGCAAGAAGGACACGAGATAGCAAAGCCAGATTTACTGGACACATAACAACAGATACAAAGATGAAACGATTGAGCTTAGAGGCCCGTGCGACTTGCGGAACACGCAGACATCAATAGTTCGCGTGGCCCCCATGGCTGGCAATAACGGCCGCTACACGCCGCGGCATCGAACGAAAGAAGCTTTGGACGTGGGCTTGGGGTATGTCGGTCCAGGCTGCTTCCACACGTTGCCACAGTTCATCGAGCGTAGCCGCGGGTGTTGCTTGCCGGGCCACTCGGTTGCCGATCAGCGACCAGACGTGTTCGATGGTCGACATATCGGGAGAACAGGCGGGCCACGGTAGCAGTGACACCTAGTGGGCCGTGAAGAATTTTTGCACGATGCGTGCCACGTGCGGGCGCGCATTGTCCTGTTAAAACGTGGCCGCTGGCAGGTACGGGAGGACTACAGGCTCCAAAACGTCGGAGATGTAGCGGTGGTTGTTGAGTGTGCCGGCGATGCATACCAGAGTTGTGCGGGTGTCATATCCAATTGCGCCCCAAACCATAACGCCAGGCGACGGACCGGTATGACGATACTTAATGCAGGCGTCATACAGTCTCTCGCCGCTGTGCCGCCACACGCGGATTCGACCATCGTGGTATTGCAGGCAGAAGCGGGATTCGTCGGAGAAGACAATGTCGTGCCATTCCGTAGTCCAGGTGCGACGTTCAACGGCCCACTGCCGCCGCACTCGCCGGTGGTGTAACGTCAATGGTAATCGGAGCAATGGGCGCCGGGCGACAAGTCCCCACCGCTGTAGACGACGTCGAACGGTACGTGCTGACAAAGGTTGTGGCGCAACACACCCTATTTCCTGTGCTAACGTTCGTGATGTGACGGTGCGAGCCGTCAATGCCCGCCACACACTATGCCAGTCCTCTCGTTCGGTCGTATGCCGCGGCTGCGGCAATCGCTCACATCGGTCCGTCCGTCCCTCCTGCACCCACCGAATCCATACTCGCCTCACTGTGGCTGAATGTCGTCCCACACGGGCACCGATGTCTCGGTACGATAAACCGATGTCGCGATAAGCCACTATTCGTCCTCTGTCGAACTCCGAAACGTGCTGGAATGACTGCCATATTCTGCAACGAGCCATCAGGAAGCTTCCCCCGCCCAGGTCCGGCAGCACAACACACTTCCACTACTTACACCCCGCCTTCTGTGCACTCTTCTTATAGTGCTTCTCTGTGGCGTGCCGGGCGCCCATGATTTGCATATACCCTGCAATCCTAACCGTTTGCATGCCCTCTCGCGGGTGACGCATGTTGCGAATTTCAGGCCAATCGGATGCTTCCTTCTTGGTGTTGCATTTTGGGTGGCCAGCAGTGTAAGATCCAGAACAACATTTTTAGACGTAGGTGAAAAGATAATCAATTTAAACTGGAAATTGGCTGGCTTTATAGCAGGAATGGAAAGTAATAGATCCCAGCAAAAACACAAGTTTTGAGAAACTGCTGGCGACCAGCTGGCAGTGATGGGTCACTGCTGGCTGAAATCTGCCGCTCACGGCCCGGTAGCGGTCCGTTGGTGGCAGCGCCATCAGTTGGCAGCCATTGATGGCCTTGTAGCATCGCCGAAGGTCCTGTAGCATCCACTAGTGGTCCGTAGCTGGCCAACCGATGAAACTCTAACACCAGGTGGAAGCAACGGGATTGCGCATGCGCAGAAGCAAGACGTGCTGTGTCCCTCGTGGTACCAGTAATACACTGGCGGAAAGTGAAAAAAGAACACCAAGAAGTAGACGTCTGATACCAACGAAATTTATACAGCATAATAACGGAATACAGAGGATAACGTGATCAAAACATTATGGCAAAATACAGCTGTATTTGCTGGTAAACTGAAAAATAACATGTCCATGTAACATGGTTAGTACGAGGTTGAACCGCCATGAACTGCGTCACACTGTGCAATTCTGGCATGGAGTCTGTCGTACATATGTTGGATGCAAGTTTGGGGTATTGAGTTCCAAGCATCCTCAACCTGGACGCGTAAATCGGGGATGGTCGTGGCTGGCCGTGGAGACCGGATAAGTCGTTGTCCCATAAAATCCCACTCGTGCTCCATGGGGGACAAATCCGGTGAACGTGCAGGCCACGGAAGTTGTCTCACACCCTGAAGTGCATGTTGCGTTGCACGTGCCGTGTGTGGGCGCGCGTTATCTTGCTGGAAAATACAACGATGGACCGACCTTACAAATGACACAACAACGGGCTGAATGATGTTGTTGATGTAAGAGCTGCTGCTTAACGTACCCGGTACAAACACTAGTTGTGTACGGGAGCGATAGCTGATCGCTTCCCACACCAGGAGACCAGGTGTAGGCTCTGTGTGTCGTTGGCGGATGCAAGAAGGGTGGAGACGCTCCCCTGTGCGTCTGCGAACACGCATACGGCCATCGGAGGCTCCCAAGCAGAATCTGCTTTCATCGCTGAACACGACAGATCGCCATTGCGTTCTCCAGTGCAGACGTTGGCGACACCACTGCAGTCGTTCCTGACGGTGGACTGGAGTCAGAGGTACACATGCCAGAGGCACAAGTGCACGTAGTCCTGCATCCAGTAGACGGTTGCGGATTGTTCGCACAGTCACCTCCCTCAGGTGCAACGGCAGCTCGGATTTGCGTCGCAGTGGATGTTCTGCTTGACAACGCCGCTCTTCTTATGCGTCGATCGGTCCGCTCATCAGTCCATCTCTGACTCCCGGTTCCACGTCTTCTCGTGTGGGAATGTTCCTCGGCCCATCTACGCCACCATCATATCACCACCGATACTTCCCGTCCAATTCGCTCCACAGTACGACGATACGACCACCCGGCCTCGCGGAGTCCGACTAGACGACCTCGCTCAAAGTCCGATAACTGCTGAAATCGTACACGTTTTCCATGTCCAGGCATTGCAGCTTCTTCTCAGTTAGTGAACTGTGGTACAGCACAAGGCTGTACACTGTTCTGCTGAAACCCATATTATGGGTCAGCCAAGGCACTATCATCATCGAGGTGAAACACACACACACACACACACACACATACACACACTAAAAAGAAAAGAAAGGAAAAGAAACTGCTTACCTTATTTACCAAACTCGGAAGACGAAACACAAGCAAAATCACTTCCAGGGAAAAAGTATCTCTGAAAACAGGGTGGATGTGCTTAGAGAAAAAGTGGACCCACATCTAAGCACCTCCAACCAAAACAAAAGCATGAAAAGTCATTTGTCACACCCTCCCCGCCCGAGAGGCATGACAAAGACGCAGGAAGTGGTCTGAACTGTCGTCCGAGAGGCACAACACCTGCCACAGACAACAGACAGAACAAAGGCGCGGGCCAAGCATAGACAAATGCAGACAAAGACAATATATACACAGTAGAAAAGCATGTAAATACAATTCATGATGCAAACACAGGATCTAGACAAGCAAGTAAAATGAGCACCGGTCGTCAGGCATGCGACATGCTCCAACAGTAAACACATTCAGAACCGAAAGCAGAGCACATTATTGCGTAAGGAAACCAGTCGAGACCAACAAAGCCATCGGACGCGAAAAACGTCTCCCGGCCAGTGGTGAAAGTCGGAAATCACCCTCTCACGCAATCTGATCTTGACAAAGAGGGCGACCACATCAGGCCTATTCGAATAGAGCCTAACGTGGTCAGACAGAGCAGTATCATGTAACACAGTACAAGCAGTAGCAAGGATCACCTTTAAACCATAGGCACGCTGACCGGAAACAGGTAGCGGGTGCTTAAAAACAATAATTTTAAAATTACACATATTAACAGAAATCCATCTAGACAAAAGTTGCCAAACTTTTCGAACAAAATTACATTCTACAAATCGGTGGTATAAAGACTCCGGCTTTCCGCAGTGGGGATAGTCCGGGGAGTCGATGACTACCCAACGAAAAAGGGAATCACGGGTGAAAATCACCCCATGGGCCAAGCGCCACTGCAGGTCACGCACACGACCTTCCACACCCGCAAACGCAACGTTGGCCCATGCGACCCTCCAGTTCATCCCCAAGGCGGGAAACCTGCGCTGAATGTGAGGAGCAAAGGATGGCAAGAATACATTATAAAGGGCATCGGGTTCATGCCAAGAGGAACACCTTATGTTCTGGCTAGTTAACAATCTAGTCTCACAAATGGTAGTGCCATGTGATCCACCGGGTCTCGGAGCTCTAGGCCCAAGGTAGTTACAAGCGAAAGAAAATAACCTAAGATTATAGGAAATGAAATAACACGCGAAGTTAAAGCTAAAATGAGAATCGCTTTTCAGGATGTAGGCCACATTAGAAACCATCAACGCGCGACACCACGCAAGAATGTGCCGAACACCCAGTCCCCCCTCCCCCATGGACTGGTTGAACCAGGCAATCCCTAGAAAGGACAGCTCTAGTTCCCCAGACAAATCGAAAAACTAGAGAATTTAGAGCCAAAAGGACCCTGTACGTCGGGGGTTGTAGGGTACCGCAAAAAGCAATTTTGGAAACCAAGAGACTGTTAGCCAATTTATCCCTATTAAAAAAAGAAATTTGGCAGCCCTCCCACCAAGCACATTCCGACGTGAGCTTCTGTTGAACAGAGCGCCACGTCTTGCGGTGAACCCCCTTTTTATCAAAGTAAACACCGAGGATCTTTATAGGATCATCGGTTGAGCCTACAAACTGCAAAACGTCAGGTGACCAATCCCCAAAACATAAGGCTTTAGTTTTATCCACATTCAATGCAGCGCCTGCACTGTCCGCATAAACATAATAAATATGAAACAAATTTCTCAAGGAAATTTCATCCCGAAGGAAGAGAACAACGTCATCTGCATACGCAAGGTATTTGAGCTCAGCTGTTGTAAAGCTCGAACCCGGAACTGGGATGCCAGAGATATTCGGTGCAGATTGAATCTTCTTAAGGAGAGTTTCAATGCTCAGTACGAACAGTGCAGCAGACAACGGGCAGCCTTGGCGGACCCCTCTCCGGATGGAAAAGCAGTCCGTAGGCTGACCGTTGACTGGGATAAAACTAAAGATATCAGTATACAAGACCTTCACCGTGTGTACAAAATCTTGGCTAAAGTTACAAGCCTCCAGCAGGGTCACAAGGTACTTGTGAGAGACCATGTCAAAGGCTTTGCTCTGATCCAAAGAAAGGATACAGCACTTCAACCTCTTGCGGTCGAGGTAGTGAATACCGTCCCGCACGAGGACTAAATTTTGAAAAATTCTCCTCCCCGGGATTAAAGAAACCTGGCACACGCCTACTAGGCCAGAAATAATCAGTCGGTTAGCAAGGACTTTAGCCAAAATCTTATAATCGTAATTGAGAAGAGTGATGGGTCTCCACTCTCCCAAATGACGACCAGGACCATCACGCCACTTTTTAAACAAAACGATCTGACCAAGCCGCATTGTCGTGGTTAACTGCCCAGTTGACAGAATATGATTAAAAACATCACATAGAGGTTCAGCAAGCAAATCAACAGAACGTTTATAAAATTCGACACGGATGCCATCAGTACCCGGACTGCGACCATTACGCAAGCCGGCAATGGCTTGCCTCACCTCAGAAATACGGACAGGGCCCGATGTAAGCACAGAAGCCGCGGCTTCGAGTTGGGTCACGTCAGCGACCCAAGAGTCGACGGACGACTGCTACACTTCATCAGATGCAAACAGGTCTCTGAAATGCGAGAAAACCAAATTGTGAATTTCTGGTTGAGAGGTCACGAAGCGTGACTCATGCTGTAAGCCAGGAATTACCTGGGAAATAATTTTGTTTCTGCGAGATTTCGCAAAAAAACTTGCAAGTGAAATCTCGAGTCCTGTGTGCATCTTTGGCCGGTTTTACAATATAAATCTGTCAACTGAGCTTGAAGTTCAGCAATCATACCAGCATTCTGCGCTCCCATTTGCTGCCCGGCTTTGCATGCACGCAACGTACAGACAAGGCGAGTTCGCTCTAAAAGCCGCTGACGAGCCTAAAGTTTCCCCTGAAGTTGTAAATAAGACTTCACTTTAAGTTTAACCCCCTCCCACCACTCACCAGTGTGATGAGTCTCAGACTGAATTTCACCCCGAAGCAACCTCTCAAGGCCCTGAAGGATGTCGTCATCTTCGAGAAGATTCAGATTCATCCTCCACGGGCCCTGAGTTCGTGTCCGGGCCCCTGTTAGAACGATCTCACCAGAAACGGCATGATGGTCACTCACACGGAGAAACACAGAATTAACATCACAATGAACAAAAGACACAAGGTCACAATCCCCAGGGCCCCCCACAAGAATCCTGTCCAGGCTGGCCCGAACCGAGCCATCCGTCCGAGTCCAGTCGAAGACCCCAGGGTGAGTAGAACGCCAGGGATCCACCAGCCCCGCCCCCGACATGAACCCGGAGAAGACAGCCCGGGACGAGTCCGTCTGCCAGGTACCCTCCTGTTTATCAAGAGGCTCCGTTACAAGATTAAAGTCACCCCCAAAATGAGGAAGTCTTCACCCCCCCCCCCCCAAAAAAAATAAAGGAAGACTCCTGAGGAATCTACCCCGTTGGGCGGGTTCCAATGGCGCATAGGCTGAAATAACGCGAATTTTAAACTCAGCGAGGGCGAAGCTGACAACAGCTACTCGACCCTCGTCATCATATTGAAATTTCAGTTGTCGACCATTGAAGTTAGGGTTGACAATAATTCCGACGCCCCTGTGACTAGTCGGAGAAAGACTAAACCAGCACGGGGTATTAGTGTAATGACGAAAATCCGAAACATGCCTAAAATTGTTAAAAAATGTTTCCTGGACACAGGATATCAATATCCTGGGTCATAATCCAGCCGATGAGCCAACGCCTTACTGACCGGGACCGAAGTCCCTGAATATTTAATGTTGAAACTTTAAGGTTGAAGGTTAAGCAGATAATTGAAATACAAAAATACACAAAACAAAGGTCAGTAAGGAGGGTAGATTCAAATTAGCCCACCTGTTTTAGAAACGTGGACCGGCTCTTAGAACTGACGATGCCAATCTCCAGAGGTGGAACGGTTGTGATTCCGGCGACGGTTCCGTCGGCGGCTACTTGGGGGAAATTCCCCTTCCTCCAGTTGGACGGGAGATCTTTCCCGACGGCCAGGATGAACACTTGCCGAACGGCTGCCGCGAGTCCTGCCCTCCGAAGATGTAGAGGACTGTCGTTGTTGACGGTAGGAATGGTCAGCAGGACGAGTCTCTCTGGAAGGAGTAACATTGTGGATGGTAACAGGAACACGTCCCGGCGGCCTGCTGGAATGGATGACGGGTACAACTTTGTCCCCGGAGGTGGAAGGGAGGAAGACAGTTCCGACAGGAGAGGTGAAAGCAACATCATCAACGGAATCTATGTAAATGTTGTCATCATCCGAAATAACCTCTGTAAATGCAACAGTGGTAACAAGTCTGACTTGGGCGTCAGGAGAATCAGGTGAATGAGGCTCAGGGACCTCGGTACATACGTCGGCGTCCATCGGAGGCTCAGACTTAATAACAACAGCCGATTCAACGGCAAGAGGCAGTGAGGTGACCTCTGTAGATGGCATTTCAAGAACCTCAAGATCTTGCACTGGTGAAACAGCAGAAGAAGCTCCAGGCTCGACGCAGCCGTCAACAAGCATGGTCTCTTGATTAACAGAAGTCACAACATTCTCGGAAGGCGGATCGACAGGTATGACAACCGGTAATTTCAAAGAAGCAACATGTTCCGGGTTCATGGTAACAACTGCATCAGTCCCCGGGAACAACAATAGTACTGGTGGAGGGTAGCTCTGGAAACTCCTCATTGAAAACAAGGGCAGCTGTTGAAGGCCTAGCTACAACATCTGCGAAGGATGACTGGGTGCATCTGGATTTGGTGTGAGAATCCGCACCGCACTTGGAGCAGGCTTGCTCGCACGAGATCTCTAAGTGCCCCACCGTATTACAGTTGGGGCAAGCTCGGGATGGGCACTGAGGAGCAATGTGGCCAGCATTACCGCATCTACGGCATTGCGTATCATGCCAGCATATGTGACCATGGCCTTCCAACGGCCCACTTGAAGGAAATTGGGTACTGGCTTTGTCATACGCAGGCGAACAATTCTTGTGCCTGTATAAACATGTTCCAGACCTTTGAGTGTGTGCCACTCATTCTGAATGGGGGTGACAATCTCCCCATATCCAGTAAGTGCCGCAGAGATCTTCTCATTAGGGATGTCAATGGGCACGAGTTTGACATAGACGGTACGAATGCCGTCATCTACTGGCGAAATGTTCACCGCAACGTCCTTGTAGGCTGTCAAGGGGTGCTCAAGGTAGTGCAGCGCTTGAGCAGCAGTTTGGAAACTCACTGTGAAAAATCCATTGTTAAGTCGCTAGACTGTGTGCAAATGTTCCGGATAGTCAAGTTTGTCCACTAATTCCTTAAGAATATTGACATTGGGGTACTTCCCATTATGAGTAACCTGAATAGTTTCAGGTCGGTTCAGAAAAGTTCGCCATTCCGGAGGCACGGAGCCCCGGTTGGCCTGGGACCGGAAAACAAAAAATAAAGCTTCTAACTTGAAGTTTAAAGAATAAGAAATAAAAAAATAACTCACAGTCAAATCCTTGACGACCACAAACTATATGAGAATCACTTAGTGATGAAGCAACTCAACTCCATGTAGCGAAATTATGAGAAGGATTTCTCCCACGTACTTTGCTTTTCACTACTGCACTAGACCGAAAATACGTAAGTACACCGTCTTGCTCGGGGCCTTCGCACGTGTCCGTACGCCGACGACTGATTACATTTACTTCGCCGTACTCTTTAAATACCACCGACGATAATTTGCATATTATGCCGTGCTGTGGCGTAAGCACTCACCGGTTGGTCCCGAAATTAATATCACACCTACGTAAACTCGACCCCATTAACATATGTAAATTTCATGATCGTTCGCCAATTCCTTCTTGGTGTTCCTTTTTCACTTTCCGCCAGTGTAGTTGAAGACGACGCTATCGCCATTGTGTTATTTTAGTGGATGTTAAGAAAAAAAACCCTTTTGTCGAGAGGCGAATTAATTTCTTATAATGAAATGCCACGTCAACGAAGATATCATAATAAGCCATGAAATATACCCACTCCATTCCTATAAATAACAAGAAATAATTTCTGTATAATCTTTCGTTTCAACATACACTAAACCGCGTGAAACAAGTTATGGAAAAATATCTAAAAAACGTTTTGTTGGAAAAAAAAAAAAAAAAGAAGAAGAATTATACGCGTACAAAATTTATCAATTATTTGAAAAAAATAAAAAATAAAAAATAAAACGCTATTTGGATATAATGTAATGGGTTGAATACACCAAACTGGGGGAATTCACTTATAAAAAAAAATGAGAAGTAAAATAAAATATCTTTCCTCTTTAAAACAAATGTAGCTTCGGACAGCGGAAAGGAAAGACACAACGTTCAAAATGTAACAGAATGTGATATGAACGGGTAAATATATTAATTCAACAATCGCCTTTCAAGACGACAAGAACAGCACGAAACTTTGGAAAGCGACTTTAAGGTGGTACGCTCGTTGAAAATGAGTGAAGTTTCCTTAAGGTAAAAAAAAGAAAAAAACAATCGTTACGTTGAAAAACCTAATTAATGAATTATATGAAACTGATATTTATGAAAAATACCTCGCAATATTGTATAGCTACTACTGGGAAATTGGCGGACAAGATTCAGCAAGCCATCAGTTAGGTCACGTGATTACCGGCTGCCAATGCCGGAAAACTAGCGGGCCACATTAGCCTAGCTATCATTTATGGCACGTGCTTGCAGGGCCGCTGAAGGGCCACTTGTGGCAGCTACTACCTGCGATAGATAACTCATGGCCCTGTTGGGGCATATGACAACTGATGGGGGTGCCACTGTTGGCCCGAACTGCTGGCCCATGTGATGGCCTCCCGGACATTTTATTGACAGTTCGGTGGCCGCAACATGGTTCTAGGCCACCCCTGGCAGTGCTGGCAGCCAGCAGGGGCCAAGTGCTGGCCCAGCAAGACTGATTTTGCTGGGATGGAGTAAAATAGTAACAGAATAGAGACCATAACAAAGGAAAGAGAATAGTGGGAAGACGAGTGGAAGATGGATGGATGATATAAACAAAACTGCAGGAAAGCTGTGGAATCGAGAAGCCCAAGATAGGAACATTTGGAAAAAGATGAGGCAAACCTATAGCTTCAGTTGGCTATAAAAAGGGTGCGAAGAAGAAAAAGACTTGATCAAGGTCCAAATCTTCGATCAATAAGAGAGAACCCGCAGGTAACACCGGTTAAATACTTGCCTTTTCAGATGTAGCAGTATTTATTCCCGAATATCACACTATTTCTTCCAAATGTACATTCCAGCCAAGTTTAAGGCGCCTCTTAATTTCTTCCCCAATGCCAACTTTAAAAGATGTCCTTTGCATAGATAAACATGTAGTTAGCCATTACTTCCTGCGTCACTTCATGTATGCGTAGATCAGTCGTGAAGACGGATTAAAGGGAGCTCGGGCCTCTCCTCTCATTTTGTAGCATATTTCTTTTTGTGTCCCAACAATTGCTCGGAACGGAAAAATTACGCTGATGTACTGGAAAAAAATCATTAAAAATAAAAATTTGATCCGGATTTTTCACAGTGTCTGTGCATGCTTTTGATTATGAACTGTTATAAGCGGTTCTTTAGTTCAGAAGTAATATGACCTGAAGGATATTTCACATTCATTTCCCTTTCATATTAAAATTCCAGTTTTTCCCCTCTAGCCTTCCGTTTTGAATATTGAATTAAAGTTTGTGTTCATTGTTTCAAATAAAGATTTTAAGAAGTGGATTTTCATTTTCCGCAATATTTTCCGTCGCATAGAAAACTGTTTTATTAGAAAATTATATATTCTCCAAGATCGGAAGTGAGTTCGAGCCAGGTGTACGTCCCATCCATCAACAGGGATTTTTTCCCCTCAACCTTAAAAAAAAAACATTTTGAAAAAGGGGGGGGCTTACACAGAAAACGCTGCGTTTTATTTAAGCTAGAGTTCGAGCTTAAAACCTGTAGTTTCATTATGTGAAAGTAGCCCTTTCACATTGCTATATCATCATCGTTGAGCAATCTCAATCCACTGCTGGATGAAGGTCTCTCCAAGTCTCATCCACAGCTCTCTGTCTTGAGCATCGTATAGAATAATAAGAGTTTTAAGACTTTAGAATTTTGATGTTTAAGGTTATTAGCTATAAAAAACATACCCTATATTCTAAATCGTTCTTTGGTGTAGATGTCGAAGCCGAAAATATTTGTTACACAATATTTGTTACAAATAATTCAAAGTCAACACGGTTCAGGACTCAACAATCACATAATTCTACTCATAAATCCAATGCCCTTTAATTCTTTATCCAGTACGTCAAATATGTAGGCCACCTCAGTAGTGCAGTGGTTTAAGCTCCGACTTCTGGCCGTTCGTCAGAGATGGGTCCGGGTTCGAATCCTATGAGGCATGGCGGCACTGTCTGTTTCCCTTCCCTAGAACAAGTGGCCCCAAATTAGGCACAGGCGACTGCTTATAGCCTATCGAGTCGCTCAGTGTGGTTGTTCCCCCACCCCCAATAAAATGTGTAGCAAATCAATAATGCATTGCTTGTAACAACAAGATTAATACACTTCAAACTACTATTTCGTGATAATATACGTTTGATAATCATCGTTCTCCGTCACCAAAATAATCCACTTAGATTAAATCTACAATAAACTTATCGTAATCTGCTCATAACATATCGTACTCCTCTGATAGCACATCTCTTACTAACAAAGCTCTTGCTTAACATAACATACTATTCGCAGAGTAAGAGCATCACTCTTATCTTTCATTTACCTTTGATTCACAGTCAGGTAGTCAACTTCGGGAAGCTCGTCAAGAGGAATAATGTACCGTTAAGTGAGAAAATATTTAACGAGGAGAAACCAAATTTACACGAGAACACAGAAACTCAAAAAGAAGTTTAAATTAGAGGTATACGTCACCGGTGCTGAGTTCTTCTAGCAACGTATCCAGCCCATTACTACTTTAGTGTCTTTATTTTGACTATAATGTCATTTCCTCTTGCCATTTTTATACACAAAAAGAAAGTTTGCATTCCAGCAACTGACTACATTCTACTGTTAGATGTGGACCTCTCATGTACACGAAAGGAAGTGTCCATAACAGCGGAGAGAGGCATACAGAACACAACATGCATTTATGTCTAACCTCTGTGACCTTTCCAAACACGCCGTAGAGATGAAGAGCTAATTAGTCATTTGCACTCTGTCTCAGAAAGCCCCTCTGAGCTTTTAACCTTAAATGGAATTTTTCCAAACTCTACCCTAAAAGCATCTTCCTATTGTTACGTTCACTCTCTGATACTCACTCACTCGTTCTGTCCTGGTTCGTTTTTCATTCACCATTTCTCCGGAGGGTTGTACAGTATGGCACAGAAATCCCGAAAAACTCCTTTTAAATTTTTATTTGTTGCTTTTCCAGAAAAACCAAGATAGCTATTTCTCTTTATGCCAAGAGGGACACTTTTGAGGTATAGAACTGGGGGTCTGTATGAGGCCTTGGCTGGGAGTTACAGAAATTTTCAAATGGAAAAAGGGGTCGTGTGACATATCATTGGAAAATTCTCCGAAAATGTAGTAAGTTGGTTTTAAAATTTTTGTTTTATCTTAATTAGGTACAAAGTTATTGCCCACAATAGCAACACTAAAGTGCTCTATGAGTGGTAGGAAAAATTGCTTTACTTCTGACAGATTTGTGTTTTTTCTGTGGTGTGTGTGAATGTATGAGTGGTAGGAAAAATTGCGTTACTTCCGACACATTTGTGTTCTTTCTTTGGTTTGTGTGAATGTATGAGTGGTAGGAAAAATTGCGTTACTTCTGACAGATTGGTGTTCTTTCTTTGGTATGTGTGAATGTATGAGTGGTAGGAAAAATTGCGTTACTTCTGACAGATTTGTGTTCTTTCTTTGGTGTGTGTGATGTATGAGTGGTAGGAAAAATTGCGTTACTTCTGACAGATTTGTGTTCTTTCTTTGGTTTGTGTGAATGTATGAGTGGTAGGAAAAATTGCGTTACTTCTGACAGATTTGTGTTCTTTCTTTGGTTTGTGTGAATGTATGAGTGGTAGGAAAAATTGCGTTACTTCTGACAGATTTGTGTTCTTTCTTTGGTTTGTGTGAATGTATGAGTGGTAGGAAAAATTGCGTTACTTCTGACAGATTTGTGTTCTTTCTCTGGTGTGTGTGATTATGAGTGGTAGGAAAAATTGCGTTACTTCTGACAGATTTGTGTTCTTTCTTTGGTGTGTGTGAGTATGAGTGGTAGGAAAAATTGCGTTACTTCAGACACAGTTGTGTTCTTTCTTTGGTTTGTGTGAATGTATGAGTGGTAGGAAAAATTGCGTTACTTCCGACACATTTGTTTTCTTTCTTTGGTTTGTGTGAATGTATGAGTGGTAGGAAAAATTGCGTTACTTCTCACAGATTTGTGTTCTTTCTTTGATTTGTGCGAATGTACCGTACTTATTGTGTTTTCTGGCAAGAAACCACGTCCCCGGCCACGAATCGAGGAGTCCGGACACCCCGTTGGTGGCGAGGATCAGTGTCATTCAATGATTGCAGATGGAAAGGGGTGGGGCGGTGGTAATGTAATATATCACTAAAAAGATCTGTGTATTTGACGTAACACGGCTGTTACGTTTTTCCATATCTTTATTAGGTGAAATGTAGGCCAAGGTTGTGAAATTATTTTACTAAGAAATATTTCGCAAATTTATTTTCTTGCGCCTTTTAGTTCTGAAAACTTACCATAGTCGTTTCATGGCCAAAGTGGCGAAACGCTGTGGGAATAAAACCAAATTTGCATATATTTGCAAAACGTGATGCCTTGATAGTGTGTAAGGAAGTCAGCTATCGTCGTTACAGTCAGCATCGCGTTGTGACATTATGCAAATAGCGCGATGTGTCAATTATGCAGATTTCTACCTGCTCTGTAGAAATTTAATTGTTATCCGTTTAATTGTTGTTGGTTTCTGGAAAAGAAACCAATAACAATTTAAATGGAGCTTTCCTGAACTTCTGTGTTATACTGTATATGCCGTAGGTGTTTACACAACTTTTGCGTTTTATTCGACTCTTCATTATTTGCCTACTTTTCACATTTTTAATAAAATTAACCGAAAGTGCGATTTTTAAACGATCATAACGGAGGTACGAGAAAATAAAAACTGCGCGCTATTTGACTGGGAGTAGAGAGATTTGAAAACTTGAGGGGAGTAATTTCAAGTTTCGCACTCCGCGATAAAAGAAAAAAGCTTGCTCCGGTCTCGCAGCCCAAATTACGCTTCTGGGAGCTGTGATGTATTGTAGAGGTGAAGCACAAGTTAAGACGGCAAAGTTGCAGCGATGAATTCCGTCAGTGCAGCTTAATTGGGAAAGCATTTGGCTCCGGAGCACAAGGATGCGGAGTTCGAGCTCCGTCAATAGCGACGTCTGTGTCCGATTGTGAAAATGGATTTATTTTTTTACTTTTTTTTATTGGGGTTTAACGACCTCAGTGAGCAACCTAATCAGCTATAAGCAGTCCAGTGTCCCTAATTTAGAATCACTGGTTCCAGGGAAGGGAGAGAGCCAGTGCCGCAAGATAAACGCAACATCCATACCTCACCAGGTTTCGAATCCAGACGAATTGTCATAAGCCAGCGCTTAGACCACTGCTCCACCGTGACAGCAAAATAGATTTATTTGCCGCTGGATTCTTCGAAAATCCAGCGGCAAATAAATCTATTATTCTAGACGATACGTGGATGTTCCTTAAATAAATCTCTATAATTCTAGACGATACGTGGATGTTCCTTCCACGTATCGTCTAGAATTAATGATAATTCCTGCCTCAACAATTCAGAAATGTGTGGTGTTCCTTCCACATATCGTCTGGAATTAATGAAAATTCCTTCTTCAACAATTCAAAAATGTGTGATGTTGTTTCCACACATCGCCTGGAATTAATGAAAATTCCTGCTTCAACAATTCAAAAATGTGTGATGCTCCTTCCACACATCGTCTGGAATTAATGAAAATTCCTGCTTCAACAATTCAAAAATGTGTTATGTTGTTTCCACACATCGCCTGGAATTAATGAAAATTACTGCTTCAACAATTCAAAAATGTGTGATGTTCCTTCCACACATCGTCTGGAATTAATGGAAATTCCTGCTTCAACAATTCAAAAATGTGTGATGTTGTTTCCACACATCGCCTGGAATTAATGAAAATGACTGCTTCAACAATTCAAAAATGTGTGATGTTCCTTCCACACATCGTCTGGAATTAATGAAAATTCCTGCTTCAGCAATTCAAAAATGTGTGATGTTCCTTCCACACATCGTCTGGAATTAATGAAAATTCCTGCTTCAAAAATTCAAAAAAGTGTGATGTTCTTTCCACACATCGTCTTGAATTAATGAAAATTCCTGTTTCAACAATTCAAAAATGTGTGATGTTCCTTCCACACATCATCTGGAATTAACAAAAATTCCTGCTTCACTTCAAAAAATATGTGATGCATCTTCCACGCATTGTCTGGAATCAGTGAGAATTTCTTCTTCTACAAAGAATTATTTCAAGCGTGGGAAACACATATCAAGACGGCAAAGTTGCAGCGATAGATCAGATCAGATCATATGTAGAGGATTTTAGGAAGGGAGTGTCTGACTCCAGGTCTTAAACAACCCTTAGAAGTAGGAAGCTAGGAGATTTGGGCTAGAGTGCCCGACAGGAAAGTGACACGGAAGCGAAGTAGGAAGGGGAGGAAGACGCCCTTATTTATTACCCGGGGGGGGCAGTACCCGGGGTCCGACGGCTTAACGTGCCCATCCGATGCACGGCGGATATTTAGTGGATCGAGCGTTCGTACCTGCCTGGGATCGAACCTGAGGTCCTTTCCGTGGCAGTCACGAACGTTGCCCACTAGGCCACCCGTGGCCCTAGTTGCAGCGATAAATTCCGTCGGTGTAGCTTAATAGGGAAAGCATTTGGCTCCAGATCAGGAGATGTGGAATCGTGTTTCTCACCTGTAAATTTGTGTTTTCACCGACCACATGACCAAGGGCTATAAACCGCGTAGCCCGTCCATTGGTTCCAGGGAAGGGAGAGAGTCAGTGCCGTAAGATAAACACCCCATCCATGCCTCAACCGGGACTCGAAACTGGGTTCGTATCGGACGAATGGCCAGAAGCCAGTGCCTCCGACATCTCTGCCACAGAGGCGGCCCACAAAATAGGATATGTGGTTCCTCTGGAGTGGCCACAAACCAGATATCATGTTTAGGAATGCAAGTTCGATGTTGCCAAAGCAGGTAAAAAAATTGGAAACACTTTTTTCATTTGACGTACTTGTAATATGTTTTTTTATATTATTTTTCCTCGAATGGTGCCTGTACGTGTATGAAATCATTTACCGCGGCCTCTTCTTTAACAACCAAAATATTTCATGCATGCTTCAGGCAAATCGTATTCTGCACAGTTGATGAATATTTCAATGGGATTAGGGGATGGGTTCTAATTCACATGGCCACCAATGACGGCAAGCAAATATGTTTGGATAGGAGAGCTTTTCTGCACGAGTGAAAAGATTCCCTGGGACCCGCTCAAAATCTAGTAGGCAAGCGGCGCCTTTTCTTTCTTTCTTACTTTCTTTCTCTCTACTTTTCCCTTTTTTTCTTCTTTTCACGATGAAGCGAGCAACCCTTTGCACTGTTCCAGATAAAAAGCATGGGAAATCGGCGCTTCAGGCCCTGGCCTTGACCATGATTACCTACCTGTCTTTGACTAGGTGGCGCTCTTTAAAGCACAGGACTTCACAACACAACAGTGAAACCATCCCTCCAACTGGTATGCTTGTAGTGTATTAGGATCGGTACTCAAAATATTTCGTGCTATTTTACTTTTCATTTTGGGGACCAGCAGTTCAGCTAGTCACTCCTGGCTCTTAAGAAAAGTGATCATTCCAACGCAAAAAAAAAAAAAAAAAAAAAAAAAAGAAGGCTCACACAAATAACTAATATTAGCCCTGTTTCTTCATCTCACCTTTTCTACTTTTCTGTTTTTTAAATTAAAAATGAAACAACAGTTCCCAACCTGAAAAAATTTAGAGCATGGAGTTTATTTTAGCCTAAGCCGGAGTCTAACCCAAGGATTCGATTCCCAGGCAGAGTTGGAAACGGGTCAAAAATTAAGGACCGAACAAATTTGCTTTGAACTATAAATTCGAAACTCAATTTATAATTATACATGCTCATATACAGGTCCCTTAGCCTGGAATAACTTGCGAATGGAGAGAGGTACAGTTATGTAAGTGAGATAACGGTATAGTACAGAGACTACGCCCGATCGAGTGCAACAAATAGCAGCGCCCCTAGTGGTGAAATGCGGAAGTTAGCCATTGCAAATCGAAAACGAAAAGAGATAGATCAAAATTTCCAATTACGAAGTTGTAAAGCATCAATTAATTAGTACAATACGACATTTGTTTCACACGGATAAAATAAATTGTCGCCTGAATACTCTAAAATGTCCGAAATCGATGCGCGACCTTTTGTGTGAACGTTTGAAGGGAACAGGTACAGGTATGAGCAAATACACACAATTATTGCATAAATGCGTACTTATGTTAATACAGTTTGATGACGTCAGACAAAACAAAAACAAAAAGAAGCAAACTGGCGCACAGTGATAAGAAGTTAATGTTGAGTATGTTCGAAGAGTTCGCCATTGCCCACGATACACATTTGTATTCGTGAAAGTAACTCTGCATAGACATTCCTCAGCATGGAAGGTGTCACACTATAGCAAGCATCTGTAGCACGACGACGTAGATCCAGAAGACTTGTAGGCGCTGTTGCATACACCTGATTTTTTACGTAACCCCAGAAATCCAAGCTCGCCATTCTCACACAGCGTACGTAGAGCTAAACTTCTGATCAGGGTACATCCTGCTACTGGTTTTTATATCGTAGGTACGGTACAACGTCACAATCTGCATTTGCATACGGCTACATTTGCGAAATACGAATATGCAGATTTGAATCGTCGCGCATCGATTTCGGACATTGTAGGGCATTCAGGCGATAATTTATCTTATCCGTGTGAAACAAATGTCGTTTCGTACTAATTAATTGATGTTCTACAACTTTGTAATTTAAAATTTTGAGCTATCTCTTTTCGTTTTCGATTTGCTATGGCTACCTTCCGCGTTTCGCTACTAGTGGCGCTGCTATCGGTTTACTATACCGTTATCTCACTTGCATAACTGTGCCTCTATCTGTTCGCAAGTTATTCCAGGTTAAAGGGACTTTTCTATGCACCCTGTATATACACACACACACCGATGAGCCATTACATTATGAAATGAGCGCTCCTGGAGACTGAGCGGTGGCGCAGGTGAAGTTCACGCAGCAGTATATATATACAACCCAAGGACCGGCTTTCGGTTAGTAGAGTGTTCGGAGTCAGAATGGGAAAAGCTACCGATTTATCGGAGTTTGACAAAGGACAAATTGTAATGGCACTGCGCTTCGGAACTACCATCTCGGAAACGACGCTGCTGGTGGGTTGTTCACGTTCCGCTGTAGTGAGTACGTATAAAAAGTGGTGCACAGATGGCCAAACGATGAACCGTCGTTTAGCCGTGTGTCGTCTGCAGCTCACTGATGCCACAAGGCAGCGGAGACTATCGCGCATTGTTCACAGCGACCGCAGGACCACAGAGCGACAAATCACCCGCATCTACAAGAGTGGCGATCAGGGCAATGTGTCACAGCACATTCTCCATCGCGGCCTTCTGCGCATGGGCCTGCGTAGCCGAAGACCCAGACGGGTGCCCATGCTCACTGCACGTCATCGACTACAACGCATGAAATGGGCCCAAGATAATCGCGATTGGACCGTTGGAAGAAAGTGGTCTGGTCTGACGAATCAAGATTCCTGGTGCATCACGTAGACGGCCGAGCGCGGATACGCTGATTACTAATGGAGGCTATAGGTTCTGGATGCACTGTTGGGTGGAAACAGGCCGGAAACGGCGGTGTTATGCTGTGGGCGATATTTTCTTGGGACACTTTAGGCCCTATTATCCCAATAGGACTAGCCCTGACAGCTGTCAGGTACCTGAACATTGTTGAGGACCAAGTTCACCCATTCATGGCAACTGTGTTCCCTGCTGGTGGTGGCCATTACCAACAGAACAATGCGCGATGCGCCACACTGCCAGAATCATCAAGGAGTTGTTCGATGAACATGATGGTGACTTTCTGTTAATGTCCTGACCTCTAAATTCACCTAACATGAACCCAATCGAACATTTGTGGTTCAACTTGGAAAAGCGGGTTCGCGCTAAATCACCACCACTCCGAAATGTACGGGAACTGGAGGGCCTGATGTTGACATTATGGTACCAGATACCACAGGGTACCTATCGCCATCTCATCGAATCGATGCCTTGCCGAGTGGCCGCTGTTTTGCGGGTTAAAGGGTGTCCTACAGCTTATTAGGTAGGTGGTCATAATGTAATGACTCATCGGTATGTATAGGACTTTGAAAAAGTCTCTCCGCAGTGGGTATCGTAGGTTATATAGAAATCATACAAATCTATTACGGGAACGTATAATTCACTCACTTACAGAAAGTGTTGGGATTGTCATCCTTCACATAACCTGTTTTGCACATATTTCCAAACGCATCTGCGAGATTCAAAAAGTCCCTCCGTAGTAATGTTAAGTATTGTAATCTTAATTTTGAAGGTGATATAGTCACATTTTTGAATTAAGTTACTTGTCGTACGTTTAGTTTCAGTTTTTGCTGTTTTCTTGATAACATATCAAGCTTCAGAATGTGCTTTACAGCAACGCAAATTTTCATAAGCTTCTGATGATTTGAAAGTTTCCAAAATATGGATGTTGATTTCATCATTGCCTTTCAGAAGGATGGAACACTCTTGAAATCAACATTCACATTTTGGAAACTTTGAAATCATCACAAGCTTGTAAAAATTGGTGCTGCTGTGAAACATATTCTGGTTTCTTAATGAGACGAAACAACTTCCAGCATTCACTCTTCCCCTTTTTGTTTTCAACAAGCACGTATTTGTTGGCCTCGACGCCCTTTTCAATCTCCTTAATATGAAATTCGTCCATATTAACAAATAAGGCATTAATTTCGACACGACATGCAATGGAATGGGATGTTAGCACGTCAAACGAAAACCTCTGAATGATCAATGCGAAAGATGAGACGTAAAACGTAACCTCAGTCTTACAATATGACATACAGGGTGTGAGAGAGTGAATCACTAGAGAAGCAGGCGACAGTCTTTTGCCTGTATCAATCGCAGTGAAAAAAAAACCGCAAAGGAAGTATCTATCTTTTACGATATGGTATCGTTGAGACTAGCATCTGCTCCGTATCGTCGGCCGGTGGAAATCTTTGTTGCTTTTACAAACAGACGGCAATATTTTTGCATGATAAATCTTATTTCACTCCGATGGCACCAGTATTGAGCACAAAATTCCACAGTACGCATTTTTCTTTGAAATATTTTCCTTTTCTTTTCGGAAATAAAAAGGAAACAAAACCTGCTCGAAATCGGGTCAGGAACGCCTTGCCCCGACCCGTTTGACCCGCAAGAAATTGTCGACCCATTGACTCGTGACCCGTTTCCATCTCTCTTCCCAGGTAAAGCGTGCCTCTCGCATTTGTTCTACGGTTCTGCTTTGCTCCGTTTAGAAATCATGAGCTAGGAGTGGTTAATTCGTCCCAGTGTTAGATGCTCATGCTGTTGGAAAAAATGAAAAGTCTATCAGTACAAGCAGAAGCCACTCTTAGCCTACCACTGGACGGAAGCAAACCCTATAAGAAACAAGCGCGGATACAGAGCTACTGTCGTTTCTTTTTTTGTTGTTGTTGTCCAAACAATTATTTCAGGCAGAGAAACGATATCTCAATGCAGCCAAGAAAGTCAAAGTAGTATTTTTGATCTGAATTTTCTTGAGTCCTGTACAAGTTTTCTGTCGTTACTCTAAAGCTCGACCTCAGTTGAAATAAATAAGTAAATAAAATGGGATTATGACCATAAGTTCACAATGAATCTCTCATCATCGTCATTATCAACCTTCCTCAATCTACACAGGCCGCTCCATAAAAACTGAGAGAGTTTTCTTTTTAAGTTGGCAACAGTGCGAAGAGGAAATTTAACCACGCAGATGGCTAACTAAATTAAGGAGGTATCTGTGGCAACAGTTATTAGCAGTGGCAGACGGTTCTAGTTTTGCTATTGCGCAGTTGTTTAAGGTACGTCTGCATTTCGCCATGCAGCTATGGAGGTGAGTGATTCGGAGTCAGGAACTGAATTGCGTTATGCGATGAAATTTTGCTATCGTTTGGGTAAAACGGCTCCAGAAACAGTTGATTTAATTGAAAAAGTTTACAAAGATAAATATTTGGGTGAATCAATGATTTTAAGATGGCACCATGATTTCAAAAATGGGCGTTTGTCGGCAGAACTCGCTCCTCGGCCTGGTCGACCTGAAAGTGTTGTTACGGAAGAATAATTAAGACTATTTGGACAATCCTGCAAGAAGATCGACGAATGACGTGTGAAGATATAGCGGCTACAACTAATATTTCAAAAACATCGGCATTCCGCATTCTACGTGACAAATTACTGTTTCATCGTGTGTGTTCCAGATGGGTACCTCATCACCTGACGAGAGAACAATTGTTAGCCAGAGTTGAGGTGTGTTATGAGTGGAAACAAATTATTGCAAAGGATTTAAACTTTCTAAACACTGTAACAACTGCCGATGAAACATGGGTCCACTATTTCGACCCCCTCACGAAGCGCGCAATGAGTGTCCGAAAATACACAGGCTCGCCTCCGCCGAAAAAAGTCCGCCAAACCAAATCAGCTGGGAAGGTGCGATGATAATTTTCTTTAATCATAAAGGTGTAGTCTACCAGCATGCCGTTCCTCCGCAAATTACTCTCAATGCTGAGTATTGCATTTCAGTCTTGAAACGTTTGCGACGACACATATCGATTAAGCTACCAGTACTGGTGGGCAAGTGGGCCCTAAACCATGATAACGCCCACCCACATGTGGCTGCCTATGCTCAACAGTTTCTTAGAAATGCAGTACTGAAATCATGTCACAGCCTGCATAGAGTTCTGACCTTGCCCCCTGCGATTTCTGGTTGTTTCCAATAATGAAGGAGAAGTTCCGTGCCGCAACATTCAACACAGCTGCTAACGTTTTTCAAGCTGTACAGGGGTCACTAAAGCAGCTTCCACAAAATGCTTTCGCCACATGCTTTGAAAAGTGAACTGAACGACGGGACCGTTTGCATATCATTCGAGGGAAGATACTTTGAGAAAGAATAACATATATCTTGCTGTACCTCTATTTCTTCATGTTGTGTGATTTTACTCTCAGTTTTCAAGGAACGGCCGTTGTGCTTGCTGGAAGAAGGTCTGCCGAATCCTCTTCCACAACACTTTATCTTGAGCATCTCTCTGTCATTCTACGTCACTCTTGTGTACTCTGATTTTCATCCACCCATTTCCCACGTAGGTCTTTTGTAGTCTCTTAGCCTTGGCATTCAGTCTAGTATTCCATTTGTTCGAATGTGGTCAGTTCTAGCAATATGTCCAGCTCGGGTCTGGTATGATTCGTCCAACGACGACTGGTCCAATGCCGATTAGTCCAGTGGACAACTGGCCCAAAGCTATTATTAGTCCAATTGTATACGTTTGGTCTAACACCGATTCGTTTAATGGTACGATTAGTCCAATGCCGATTCGCCCATCGGTACCATTAGTCCAAAGGTACGATTAGTCCAATGCGGATTCGCCCATCGGTACCATTAGTCCAAAGGTACGATTAGTCCAATGCCGATTCGCCCATCGGTACCATTAGTCCAAAGGTACGATTAGTCCAATGCCGATTCGCCCATCGGTACCATTAGTCCAAAGGTACGATTAGTCCAATGCCGATTCGCCCATCGGTACCATTAGTCCAAAGGTACGATTAGTCCAATGCCGATTCGCCCATCGGTACCATTAGTCCAAAGGTGCGATTAGTCCAATGCCGATTCGCCCATCGGTACCATTAGTATAAAGGTACGATTAGTCCAATGCCGATTCGCCCATCGGTACCATTAATCCAAAGGTACGATTAGTCCATTACCGAGTTGTCTGAAAATAGGTAATGGACATTCCACAGCAATTCAAAAGTCTCCACACACAAATAGCATACACAGTTCTCGGCTGCATCTCATGAGCACCCATACAGTTCATTGGTACCCATGCAGTTATCGGCTGCATCTCATAGTTTGAATTCACCACAAGTCTTTCTACGATTTCGTTGGTGGATGCTTTTATGGGCATCCATAGCTTAGTTTTCAAGAGCGGACAGACAGAAATTGTAGGGTCAAATAACACACGCAAACATCCCAAGAAATTTTCTACTGTGCCTTTATTGTTTAACCGCTTTTTACCACACACGAAGCAAACCAGAGTATCAAAAACTACCAAAAAGAAACAGACAAATGGAGTTCGGCAGCATGTTAAGACAATAAACGAATTTCTTTGTCGTTCTTCTGATCCTTTTGACCACTTCGTTAGCTTGCACCACGAAACCTCAGAGACCACATATTTGGTAACGAAGAATAAAAAAAAAAAAAAAAAAAAAAAAACCCTCAGGACAAATTTCTGGTGAAAATGTCTGAAGATATTTGTCTTGCAGTGAATACCTGCTGCATGCTTTTTATATCTTCGTTTTTCATACTGTTCCACACTGAACGTGTTTACGTTGTTCTGTCGGAAGTTTCATTATTATCTTCCAGTGTAAATTTACGCTTTTTCTACTGAAAATGTATTATATTTTATTTTTTGCGTGCACACCCATCAATTAGAATCATACTATAATTATAATTAGTGTTATCGCGAAAATCTCTGTAGTTCCTACGAAGAACACAAAGGACGTGATCCGATTTCCAGGGAAAGACAAATGCTCCTCTTACCCCTGATTGCTTTCGTAAACTTTCATTCTCTTAGATGAACACGTTCTTATTTCATCAGGCTAGTCAGGAAGAAGCGACTAGGTAAGGATAGCACCACAGACATCCGAATGTTGTTCATCTCCGAAGAAATGCACTCCTGGTCGAAGGGAGCATCACTTAAGCTGTCGGACGCTCTTCGTCGATGCTATGTCACCAGGAACTCTACCTGCTGGAATATTGCTTTCTAGCCTAACATCTTAGCTTTCACATCATAAAGCTTTCGCACCTAACATCTTTCCATGGACTTCTCAGCGGGTCGGTCTTCCTCGATTCACCGTGTGCCTTACCGACTGTGTATTACTAGATATTGGAGATGAGAAATCTACGTCCTTTGATCTTCATTTATCAATACAAGCGCGCAGCTGCATTCTTCTTCGAGTCTCTCAGAAGCTATGTCACCAGGAACTCTACCTGCTGGAATATTGCTTTCTAGCCTTTAACAAAGCTTTCGCACCTAACATCTTTCCATGGACTTCTCAGCGGTTCGGTGTTCCTCTAATCACCGTGTGTCTTACCGACTGTGTATTACTAGATATTGGAGATGAGAAATCTACGTCCTTTGATCTTCATTTATCAATACAAGCGCGCAGCAGCATTCTTCTTCGAGTCTCTCAGAAGCTATGTCACCAGGAACTCTACCTGCTGGAATATTGCTTTCTAGCCTTTAACAAAGCTTTCGCACCTAACATCTTTCCATGGACTTCTCAGCGGTTCGGTGTTCCTCTAATCACCGTGTGTCTTACCGACTGTGTATTACTAGATATTGGAGATGAGAAATCTACGTCCTTTGATCTTCATTTATCAATACAAGCGCGCAGCTGCATTCTTCTTCGAGTCTCTCAGAAGCTATGTCACCAGGAACTCTACCTGCTGGAATATTGCTTTCTAGCCTTTAACAAAGCTTTCGCACCTAACATCTTTCCATGGACTTCTCAGCGGTTCGGTGTTCCTCTAATCACCGTGTGTCTTACCGACTGTGTATTACTAGATATTGGAGATGAGAAATCTACGTCCTTTGATCTTCATTTATCAATACAAGCGCGCAGCTGCATTCTTCTTCGAGTCTCTCAGAAGCTATGTCACCAGGAACTCTACCTGCTGGAATATTGCTTTCTAGCCTTTAACAAAGCTTTCGCACCTAACATCTTTCCATGGACTTCTCAGCGGTTCGGTGTTCCTCTAATCACCGTGTGTCTTACCGACTGTGTATTACTAGATATTGGAGATGAGAAATCTACGTCCTTTGATCTTCATTTATCAATACAAGCGCGCAGCAGCATTCTTCTTCGAGTCTCTCAGAAGCTATGTCACCAGGAACTCTACCTGCTGGAATATTGCTTTCTAGCCTTTAACAAAACTTTCGCACCTAACACCTTTCCATGGACTTCTCAGCGTTTCGGTGTTCCTCGAATCACCGTGTGTCTTACCGACTGTGTATTACTAGATATTGGAGATGAGAATTCTACGTCCTTTGATCTTCATTTATCAATACAAGCGCGCAGCAGCATTCTTCTTCTAGTCTCTCAGAAGCTATGTCACCAGGAACTCTATCTGCTGGAATATTGCTTTCTAGCCTTTAATAAAGCTTTCGCACCTAACATCTTTCCATGGACTTCTCAGCGGGTCGGTCTTCCTCGAATCACCGTGTGTCTTACCGACTGTGTATTACTAGATATTGGAGATGAGAATTCATTTACGTCCTTTGATCTTCATTTATCAATACAAGCGCGCAGCAGCATTCTTCTTCGAGTCTCTCAGAAGCAATTGATTTTCTTCTCTCGGATTCCAGCACACACAAGAACACAGGGGCACTTGAGATGTATTTTTAAGGTGACAAATTTATGAGAATTAGTGTACTTTCAGCTTCCCTTTTATCATAAATCATTTCCCCGGTGCAATTCGAAGCCAACAGAATTTCCTCGAAAGCACCTTGAAACGTGCCAAAGGTTGCTTGCTCGCTAAGAAAAATATGTAAATGATTTTCTCCAAAGCATTGTGACTGGTGATGCGAGTTGATTTCACCATTATGACCCAGAAATGAAAATCCAATTGCTGGAATACTGACATCCATCTTCTCCTGCAGCGAAAAATTCAAAACTCAAATTTCTGTTGGTAAGGGCATGCTCGGTGTATTCTGGGACTGCAGAGGTATTATTCATCAGGAGTACGTGGTCAAATGTATAACTGTCAACTCTAAGACCTACGTGCATGCCTTAAAAAGTTAAAACAAAGAATAAACCGCGTGCGTGGTGGGGGAAAAAAAAAGAAAACAAAAAAAACCAAGGCCACGCCAGTGCTTTTACTTCAGAGGGCTTACAGAAAATCGGGTTTGTAGTACTTGAACACCCTACCTACAGCCCGAATTTGGCACCATCTGTCTTCTGGTTGTTTTTTGCTCTCAAGAGACCAGAGTTGGAAATGGGTCAAAACTTTCGGACTCGGACCCGACCCGGCCCAATCCTATCCGGACCCATAACTGACCCGGACAAACCTGCTTTGAGCTATAAATTCTTTTACATAAATAAAGCTAAAACCAAAGCAAAAAAGAAGTTTAAAAAAAAAAAAAGGAAAATAAAAACAAATTAAAACCGAGAACATAGCAGAGAAAAAGAACAAAAAAAAAAAAAAAAACTTCCGAAGCGAACGAGCCCCGGAGCAAGCAAAAAACAATATATAAAAAATACATATTTTTTAAGAAAACCAAAAGAACATAGGGATTGCAGACCAATGGCAGATTCTCTTATGGCTTCGTCAAGGGCAAGCATGAAGAAAATCTCTGACGAATCTACAAAGACCAGAAAAGTGTGGGTTTCTGCTAAAGATAAGAGAATATGTCATTGGTCTGCAATCCCTATGTTCTTCTGGTTTTCTTAAAAATGTTTTTGTTTTTTGTTTGCTCCGGGGGTTCGTTTGCTTTGGAAGCTTTGCGGGATTTTTTAGGTTGTTTTTTCTCTGCTATGTTTTCGGTTTTAATTTCTTTTATTTTCCTTTTTTTCTTTAAGTTCCTTTCTTGCTTCGTTTTTAGCTTTATTTATGTATTATGGTTTGATCTTTCTTTTATGCAGCAGCATTTACGGCTTTAGAATTTGAAAGTTGTTTTTTGTATGGTGCTTCTAGTTGATTTTTCAGCTATATATATATATATATATATATTCTATAAAGAAGATACCTAAGCAAAAAAATGCTAATATAATTTTGACTCACACCTAGTACAACATAGAAAAGGTTATGTATCTACCTGTGTGAGTAAAAGGAGAAAAGACAAAAAAATAAAACAACTGAATGTAGAAGGTGTCGAGAATACTGAGCCTTGGCTTTATCAAGGACCAGCAAAAACTCTGCATTTTCTCACTTCCACAAAGACCTAGTTGGAAATGGGTTTCTGCAAGGCCATAGATGCAAGTAACATTCCCACCTAAAATAGTTTAAAACATATATATATAAGTCATGTCCTCCGTAGAGTTGCATGACCTAGCACTAGTTAACAAAGTAATCGAGGTAGTTGCCTTCAATGCACGATCTTAAAAAACAAGAGTCACTCACAATACAAATTTAAATTCGTTGGCGGAATTTAAAGATTTTATTTTATATAAGAACTTTCGGGTTTCCCTAGAACCCATCATCAGATACAGGAGAAGGAATAAATTTAAATAAAGTGTTACGTGAACATAATATAGATATCAGATATGAATATGACATAATGTCACGTGGCATCAAATTGTCAAACGACGTGGCATGTATCATGAAATAAAGAAAATAAAGGAAATAGAATGCAGGCATACATATAATACTGCATTGTAAAAATAAAGGAAGGTTAGTAGGTATAAATTGTGTTGTTCTCATCAGGAGCCACAACAAAGAGCACTACAGCAGAAATCGAGATTAAGTGATTTCGTCCTCAGTTTGCCTCGTATTCGGTACTGTAAATAGTTTCCAGATTGTAGGTACAGATACTGGAACATTGTCATTACAGCATAAATGTCTCTGAGTAGCAATTACAAGGCTCTCAGTGAAGAGCAATGTAGAGACAGCACTAGGTGTTACGATGATAGAAGCATCATTCCAAATTGGATAGTGCAGGCCATCGCAAACGAGTCGAGACAATGCAGAATTTTGGACGATTACTTTGGACTATTTCTGCACGAATTCGAATTCTCCTAATACTAGTTAACAATTTCGCTTGCATCCATTAACCTTCATGGCCCGACCCATGCTCTTCATCTGTTACTATTAAACAGAGAGAAGAAGATTAAAGAGAACTCAAGCTGTGAGAGTGACATAATAATTAGAAATGATTTTCAGCCATAACGAAATTCCAAGTTCGTTTGAGAGAGAATTTAAACCTGAAAATCAATGCAAAAGAAATCCAAATTTTACATTGCAATTAAAAAAGGAAATGTTAATTTTTAACGAACAGATTTTTGAAAGAAAACTTGAGTCTAAAACCCCCTACTCTACAACTTATGACAGCACGAAAACGAGAATAAGTTAAAGATAATAGGTACCTAGGAACAGAAGATGGCTAAGCTTGTTCCTTTTCTATGCGCTGTCTCTGCGCTGTTTTTTCAAAGTAGTTAAGTTCTTAATAACTAATTAATTATGCACTTAAAGCACTGCTGAAATACTTTGTACATATTGCAACTAACTGTTTAAGGTATATAACTTTCACAAAGTTTTCTTTAGTTAATTATTATCTTTAACTTATTCTCGTTTTCGTGCTGTCATAAGTTGTAGAGTAGGGGGTTTTAGACTCAAGTTTTCTTTCAAAAATCTGTTCGTTAAAAATTAACATTTCCTTTTTTAATTGCAATGTAAAATTTGGATTTCTTGCATTGATTTTCAGGTTTAAATTCTCTCTCAAACGAACTTGGAATTTCGTTATGGCTGAAAATCATTTCTAATTATTATGTCACTCTCACAGCTTGAGTTCTCTTTAATCTTCTTCTCTCTGTTTAATAGTAACAGATGAAGAGCATGGGTCGGGCCATGAAGGTTAATGGATGCAAGCGAAATTGTTAACTAGTGCTAGGTCATGCAACTCTACGGAGGACATGACTTATATATATATGTTTTAAACTATTTTAGGTGGGAATGTTACTTGCATCTATGGCCTTGCAGAAACCCATTTCCAACTAGGTCTTTGTGGAAGTGAGAAAATGCAGAGTTTTTGCTGGTCCTTGATAAAGCCAAGGCTCAGTATTCTCGACACCTTCTACATTCAGTTGTTTTATTTTTCTTTGTCTTTTCTCCTTTTACTCACACAGGTAGATACATAACCTTTTCTATGTTGTACTAGGTGTGAGTCAAAATTATATTTGCATTTTTTTGCTTAGGTATCTTCTTTATAGAATGTGAATTCTGAATTTTCAAAACTGCTGCGTTGCGCGTTTTGATTTTCAGGTTTTTTGCAACCTTCGTTTTAAATTCTAAAGTTTTTCCTTAGTCTTCAGTTTTGCTCTTAAGTATATATATATATATATATACATATACTGAAGAGCACATATATATATATATATATATATATATATATATACTAAAGAGCAAAACTGAAGACTAAGGAAAAAATTTTAGAATTTAAAACGAAGGGTGCAAAATAACCTGAAAATCAAAACGCGCAACGCAGCAGTTTTGAAAATTCAGAATTCACATTTTATAAAGAAGATACCTAAGCAAAAAAATACATATATAATTTTGACTCACATCTAGTACAACATAGAAAAGGTTATGTATCTACCTGTGTGATCAAAAGGAAAAAGATAAAAAAATAAAATAAAACAACTGAATGTAGAAGGTGTCGAGAATACTGAGCCTTGGCTTTATCAAGGACCAGCAAAAACTCTACATTTTCTCACTTCCACAAAGACCTAGTTGGAAATGGGTTTCTGCAAGGCCATAGATGCAAGTAACATTCCCGCCTAAAATAGTTTAAAAAATATATATATATAAGTCATGTCCTCCTAAGAGTTGCATGACCTAGCACTAGTTAACAATTTCGCTTGCATCCATTAACCTTCCTGGCCCGACCCATACTCTTCATCTGTTACTATTAAACAGAGAGAAGAAGATTAAAGAGAACTCAAGCTGTGAGAGTGACATAATCTATGGCCTTGCAGAAACCCATTTCCAACTAGGTCTTTGTGGAAGTGAGAAAATGCAGAGTTTTTGCTGGTCCTTGATAAAGCCAAGGCTCAGTATTCTCGACACCTTCTACATTCAGTTGTTTTATTTTATTTTTTTATCTTTTTCCTTTTGATCACACAGGTAGATACATAACCTTTTCTATGTTGTACTAGGTGTGAGTCAAAATTATATATGTATTTTTTTGCTTAGGTATCTTCTTTATAAAATATATATATCATCATCATCATCATTGTCAACCATTATCAATCCACTGCTGGACGAAGGTCTCCCCAAGTTTCCTCCACAACGGTCTGTCTTGTGCCAGTCTCCTCCATGTCACTCCCGCATACTTTCGAATTTCATCCACCCATCTTCCATGTGGTCTTCTTCTGGGTCTTTTCCTGTCCCTTGGAATCCAATCTAAAATTTCGGCTGTCCATCGATGGTCTGTTCTTCTGGCAGTATGTCCAGCCCATTGCCATTTCAGGGATTTAACTCTGATCATGATGTCTTCCACTCTTGTCATTTTTCGGATCCACGTGTTCCTCTTCTTATCTCTCCTGGTTACACCAAGCATGCACCTCTCCATGCTTCTTTGAGTTGTCTGCAGCCTTTGTATGTCTCTTTTAGTTAAGGTCCACGTCTCTGCCCCATACGTAAGCACTGGAAGGATGCATTGATCAAACACTTTTCTTTTAAGACATAATGGCATATTGCTCTTGAAAATTATGCTGTTTCTTCCAAAAGCTCTCCAGGCAAGTTTTGTACGCCGATTAATTTCTTCACCAATGTGACCCTCACTTGATATCTGCTGTCCAAGATAAACGTATGTGTCTGTTATCTCCAGCTTTTCTCCATCAATCGATAAATCTTCATTTCTTGTAAAAGCATTGAACATCACTTTTGTCTTCTGAAAGTTCATTTTTAATCCCACTTCTTTACTCTTGTCAGCAAGTTCCTGGATCATACTCTGCAGCTCAGATGGGGTAGTTGCAAAAATGACTACGTCATCAGCAAAACGAAGGTGGGTTAGATAATCTCCATTAATCTTTATCCCCTTGTTTTCCCAGCTCAGCAACTGAAAAACACCCTCCAATGTGGCATTAAAGAGCTTCGGAGATATGGTGTCACCTTGTCTCACTCCCTCTCCAATTTTTACGTGTGTTGTATTTTCAAACAGCCTAATCTTTGCACTTGCATTTTCATAGATGTTATTAATAATATTAATGTATGCATCTTCAATACCGCAGGTTTTCAGAGCCATTGTAACTGCTGATGGTTTCACCGAATCAAAGGCTTTTTCATAATCGATAAAAGCCATGCACAATGGAAGTTCATATTCCCTTGCTCTTTCAATTAGTTCTCTCAGCACGTGGATATGATCTATTGTGCTGTAGCCACTCCTGAATCCAGCTTGTTCTCTCGGTTGAGCCATGTCCAGTGTTACCTTCAAGCGGTGTGAAAGAACTTTAGTGAAGATTTTATAAACTACTGATAGGAGGCTGATAGGTCTGTAGTTTCCAAGATCCTCAATGTCACCTTTCTTATGTAGCAGGATCATTGTAGCGGTGTTCCAATCCTCAGGAATCTTTCCTTCATTAAGGCATCGAGTGAAAATTTGGGCGAGTACTGTTTCGATTTCTCCACTTGCTTCTTGTATGATGTCTACAGTAATTCCATCTTCTCCTGGAGCTTTTCCTCGCTTCATGTTCTTGATTGCATGTGCAACTTCTGCTGGAAGGACTGGAGGAACTCTGGTACTGGTATCTTTCATGATGTCTGGAGTGCATATATCATCCCTTTCATATAATTTGGAGTAGAAATCTTTCACTCTTGTCAAAATTTCGCCTCTATTTCTTGTTACAGAACCATCTTCTTTTCTCAGTGCCATAATCTGTTTTCTTCCCTTACTGAGATGTCCCTTTGCTATCTTTAGGCTTTGGTTGTTTTCAATTGCTTTCCTCACTAGTTCACAGTTGAATTTTCTTACGTCTTCAGTGATACTTTTTCTTACTGTCTTGCATAGCTCTATATATTCCACTTTGGAAGTCACATCTTCTTTAGTTGTCCTCATCTCTCTTCTTTTTTGCATCAACATTTTGGTTTTTCCTGATAATTTGTTTACATGCAACTTGTTCTTAGACCCAGCTAATTTTGTTGCTGTTTCCATAAGAGCTTTGGTTACTTTTCTGTTAACTTCAGAGATGTCCACTTCTTCCGATGTTAGGCCTTCTAAAGCAGAGAACCTGTTCTTCAGTTCCAACTTGAAGGTATTATGGTGTTTTTTAAGGTTGGTTATGTCAATAGATTTTGTTTGTCTTATGAGCTTGCCATGTTCGAGTTTAGTGTTGAGGTGCATCTTACATCTCACCAATCTATGGTCACTACCTGTGTTGAACTTGTTTAGCACACTGCAGTCTTCTATGACGAATTTTTTGTTACACATAATAAAATCAATTTCACTTGTCGTCCCATTTGGATGTCTCCATGTCCATTTCCTGTGTGGCTTTTTCTTGAAGAAGGAGTTCAAGATGAAAAACCCTTCTGCCTCTGCAAACTCAACGAGAGTATTTCCACGCTGGTTTCTGTTGCCGTGACCGAATTTACCTACTGAAGTTTCATTCTGTTGCCGTTGCCCTATTTTTGCATTGAAATCTCCCATAATTATTTTCAAGTGCTGCTTACCTTTATTATTTAGATGACAAATTTCCTCATAAAATTCTTCAATTTCTTCTGATATATATATATATACATATACTGAAGAGCACATATCATCATCATTGTCAACCATTATCAATCCACTGCTGGACGAAGGTCTCCCCAAGTTTCCTCCACAACGGTCTGTCTTGTGCCAGTCTCCTCCATGTCACTCCCGCATATTTACGAATTTCATCCACCCATCTCCCATGTGGTCTTTTTCTGGGTCTTTTCCTGTCCCTTGGAATCCAATCTAAAATTTCGGCTGTCCATCTATGGTCTGTCCTTCTGGCAGTATGTCCAGCCCATTGCCATTTCAGGGATTTAACTCTGATCATGATGTCTTCCACTCTCGTCATTTTTCGGATCCACGAGTTCCTCTTCTTATCTCTCCTGGTTATACCAAGCATGCACCTCTCCATGCTTCTTTGAGTTGTCTGCAGCCTTTGTATGTCTCTTTTAGTTAAGGTCCACGTCTCTGCACCATACGTAAGCACTGGAAGGATGCATTGATCAAACACTTTTCTTTTAAGACATAATGGCATATTGCTCTTGAAAATTATGCTGTTTCTTCCAAAAGCTCTCCAGGCAAGTTTTGTACGCCGATTAATTTCTTCACCAATGTGACCCTCACTTGATATCTGCTGTCCAAGATAAACATACGTGTCTGTTATCTCCAGTTTTTCTCCATCAATCGATAAATCTTCATTTCTTGTAAAAGCATTGAACATCACTTTTGTCTTCTGAAAGTTCATTTTTAATCCCACTTCTTTACTCTTGTCAGCAAGTTCCTGGATCATACTCTGCAGCTCTGATGGGGTAGTTGCAAAAATGACTATGTCATCAGCAAAACGAAGGTGGGTTAGATAATCTCCATTAATCTTTATCCCTTTGTTTTCCCAGTTCAGTGATTGAAAGACATTTTCCAATGTGGCATTAAAGAGCTTCGGAGATATGGTGTCACCTTGTCTCACTCCCTTTCCAATTTTTATGTGTGTTGTATTTTCAAACAGCCGAATCTTTGCACTTGCATTTTCATAGATGTTATTAATAATATTAATGTATGCATCTTCAATACCGCAGGATTTCAGAGCCGTGGTAACTGCTGATGGTTTCACCGAATCAAAGGCTTTTTCATAATCGATAAAAGCCATGCACAATGGAAGTTCATATTCCCTCGCTCTTTCAATTAGTTCTCTCAGTACGTGGATATGATCTATTGTGCTGTAGCCACTCCTGAATCCAGCTTGTTCTCTCGGTTGAGCCATGTCCAGTGTTACCTTCAAGCGGTGTGAAAGAACTTTAGTGAAGATTTTATAAACCACTGATAGGAGGCTGATAGGTCTGTAGTTCCTGAGGTCCTCAATGTCACCTTTTTTATGTAGCAGGATCATTGTAGCATTGTTCCAATCCTCAGGAATCTTCCCTTCATTAAGGCATCGAGTGAAAATTTGGGCGAGTACTGTTTCAATTTCTCTACTTGCTTCTTGTATGATGTCTATAGTAATTCCATCTTCTCCTGGAGCTTTCCCCCGCTTCATGTTCTTGATTGCATGAGCAACTTCTGCTGGGAGGACTGGAAGAACTCTGGTACCTTTCATGATGTCTGGAGTACATGTATCATCCCTTTCGTATAATTTGGAGTAGAAATCTTTCACTCTTGTCAAAATTTCGCCTCTATTTCTTGTTATAGAACCATCTTCTTTTCTCAGAGCCATAATCTGTTTTCTTCCCTTACTGAGATGTCCCTTTGCTATCTTTAGGCTTTGGTTGTTTTCAATTGCTTTCCTCACTAGCTCACAGTTGAATTTCCTTACGTCTTCAGTGATACTTTTTCGTGCTGTCTTGCATAGCTCTATATATTCCACTTTGGAAGTCACATCTTCTTTAGTTGTCCTCATCTCTCTTCTTTTTGCATCAACATTTTGGTTTTTCCTGATAATTTGTTTACATGCAACTTGTTCTTAGACCCAGCTAATTTTGTTGCTGTTTCCATAAGAGCTTTGGTTACTTTTCTGTTAACTTCCGAAATATCCACTTCTTCCGATGTTAGGCCTTCTAAAGCAGAGAATCTGTTCTTCAGTTCCAACTTGAAAGTATTATGGTGTTTTTTAAGGTTGGTTATGTCAATACGTTTTGTTTGTCTTATGAGCTTGCCACGTTCCAGTTTAGTGTTGAGGTGCATCTTACATCTCACCAATCTATGGTCACTACCTGTGTTGAACTTGTTCAGCACACTGCAGTCTTCGATGACGAATTTTTTGTTACACATAATAAAATCAATTTCACTTGTCGTCCCAATTGGATGTTTCCATGTCCATTTCCTGTGTGGCTTTTTCTTGAAGAAGGAGTTCAAGATGAAAAACCCTTCTGCCTCTGCAAACTCAACGAGAGTATTTCCACGCTGGTTTCTGTTGCCGTGACCGAATTTACCTACTGAAGTTTCATTCTGTTGCCGGTGCCCTATTTTTGCATTGAAATCTCCCATAATTATCTTCAAGTGCTGCTTACCTTTATTATTTAGATGACGAATTTCCTCATAAAATTCTTCAATTTCTTCTTCAGGATGACTTGTGGTGGGTGCATAAGTTTGAATAATCTGAGCCTGGTATCTTCTCGATAGTTGGATAACGAGTCGTGCAGCTCTGTCAGAGGAACTTTCAACTTCTACCACTTTATCCTTCAGTTTCTTGTTTATTATAAATCCAACACCACTAGTTCTGCCAGTATCTGTCCCACGATAATAGAAGAGATGTCCACTTTTCAGTTCAATGAGATCTTCTCCTTTTCTCCTTACCTCACTTAGCCCGACGATGTCCCACTTGATCCTTTGTAGTTCCTCTTCCAATTCAAGAAGCCTTGAATCAGAAGATAGGGAGCGTCCGTTGTAGGTAGCCAAGGTCAGCATCAAATGGCAGCCTAGTCCGGTCCTCCGGGGATTCTTAGCACCCTCTGCCTTCATGTCGCACTGGCCGCTGCCTTGGCCAGGTACATTCCAGCTGCCGGAGACTGAGGGCCAAGATTTAAGTTGTAGAGTCATTTTGGAGGTGTTTGGCCATAACTCACCACGCTGGCCAAGCGGGTTGGTGAGTGTGGGATAGCATTTCCTCTGATCCCGATGGTATAGTTATACCGCTATTTGCGGTCGTCAGAGCCCCTTTAGTGGGAACAGTATGCACCACGAGAAGGCGGGGTTGACATTTGTCAAGGAGAGGCTGTGATGTTACGCATCACCTGACCTTACATCCCAAGAGCACACATATATATATATATATATATATATATATACATATAAGAGAATATGTCATTGGTCTGCAATCCCTATGTTCTTCTGGTTTTCTTAAAAATGTCTTTTTTTTTTTGTTTGCTCCGGGGGTTCGTTTGCTTCGGAAGCTTTGCGGGATTTTTTAGGTTGTTTTTTCTCTGCTATGTTTTCGGTTTTAATTTCTTTTATTTTTCTTTTTTTCTTTTTTCTTTAAGTTTCTTTCTTGCTTCGTTTTTTTTTTTTTTTTTTTTTAGCTTTATTTATGTATTATGGTTTGATCTTTCTTTTACGCAGCAGCATTTACGGCTTTAGAATTTGAAAATTTTTTTGTTTTTTTTTTGTATGGTGCTTCTAGTTGATTTTTCAGCTATATATATATATATATATATATACTAAAGAGCAAAACTGAAAACTAAGGAAAAACTTTAGAATTTAAAACGAAAGTTGCAAAATAATATATATATATATATATATACATATATATAAATGTTGATGCAAAAAAGAAGAGAGATGAGGACAACTAAAGAAGATGTGACTTCCAAAGTGGAATATATGGAGCTATGCAAGACAGCACGAAAAAGTATCACTGAAGACGTAAGGAAATTCAACTGTGAGCTAGTGAGGAAAGCAATTGAAAACAACCAAAGCCTAAAGATAGCAAAGGGACATCTCAGTAAGGGAAGAAAACAGATTATGGCTCTGAGAAAAGAAGATGGTTCTATAACAAGAAATAGAGGCGAAATTTTGACAAGAGTGAAAGATTTCTACTCCAAATTATATGAAAGGGATGATGCATGCACTCCAGACATCATGAAAGATACCAGTACCAGAGTTCCTCCAGTCCTTCCAGCAGAAGTTGCACATGCAATCAAGAACATGAAGCGGGGGAAAGCTCCAGGAGAAGATGGAATTACTATAGACATCATACAAGAAGCAAGTGGAGAAATTGAAACAGTACTCGCCCAAATTTTCACTCGATGCCTTAATGAAGGGAAGATTCCTGAGGATTGGAACAATGCTACAATGATCCTGCTACATAAAAAAGGTGACATTGAGGATCTCAGGAACTACAGACCTATCAGCCTCCTATCAGTGGTTTATAAAATCTTCACTAAAGTTCTTTCACACCGCTTGAAGGTAACACTGGACATGGCTCAACCGAGAGAACAAGCTGGATTCAGGAGTGGCTACAGCACAATAGATCATATCCATGTACTGAGAGAACTAATTGAAAGAGCGAGGGAATATGAACTTCCATTGTGCATGGCTTTTATTGATTATGAAAAAGCCTTTGATTCGGTGAAACCATCAGCAGTTACCACGGCTCTGAAATCCTGCGGTATTGAAGATGCATACATTAATATTATTAATAACATCTATGAAAATGCAAGTGCAAAGATTCGGCTGTTTGAAAATACAACACACATAAAAATTGGAAAGGGAGTGAGACAAGGTGACACCATATCTCCGAAGCTCTTTAATGCCACATTGGAAAATGTCTTTCAATCACTGAACTGGGAAAACAAAGGGATAAAGATTAATGGAGATTATCTAACCCACCTTCGTTTTGCTGATGACGTAGTCATTTTTGCAACTACCCCATCAGAGCTGCAGAGTATGATCCAGGAACTTGCGGACAAGAGTAAAGAAGTGGGATTAAAAATGAACTTTCAGAAGACAAAAGTGATGTTCAATGCTTTTACAAGAAATGAAGATTTATCGATTGATGGAGAAAAACTGGAGATAACAGATACGTATGTTTATCTTGGACAGCAGATATCAAGTGAGGGTCACATTGATGAAGAAATTAATCGGCGTACAAAACTTGCCTGGAGAGCTTTTGGAAGAAACAGCATAATTTTCAAGAGCAATATGCCATTATGTCTTAAAAGAAAAGTGTTTGATCAATGCATCCTTCCAGTGCTTACGTATGGTGCAGAGACGTGGACCTTAACTAAAAGAGACTTACAAAGGCTGCAGACAACTCAAAAAATCATGGAGAGGTGCATGCTTGGTATAACCAGGAGAGATAAGAAGAGGAACTCGTGGATCCGAAAAATGACGAGAGTGGAAGACATCATGATCAGAGTTAAATCCCTGAAATGGCAATGGGCTGGACATACTGCCAGAAGGACAGACCATAGATGGACAGCCGAAATTTTAGATTGGATTCCAAGGGACAGGAAAAGACCCAGAAAAAGACCACATGGGAGATGGGTGGATGAAATTCGTAAATATGCGGGAGTGACATGGAGGAGACTGGCACAAGACAGACCGTTGTGAAGGAAACTTGGGGAGACCTTCGTCCAGCAGTGGATTGATAATGGTTGACAATGATGATGATGATGATATACATATACGATACTGGCAGAACTAGTGGTGTTGGATTTATAATAAACAAGAAACTGAAGGATAAAGTTGTAGAAGTTGAAAGTTCCTCCGACAGAGCTGCACGACTTGTTATCCAACTCTCGAAAAGATACCAGGCTCAGATTATTCAAACTTATGCACCCACCACAAGTCATCCTGAAGAAGAAATTGAAGAATTTTATGAGGAAATTTGTCACCTAAATAATAAAGATAAGCAGCACTTGAAAATAATTATGGGAGATTTCAATGCAAAAATAGGGCAACGGCAACAGAATGAAACTTCAGTAGGTAAATTCGGTCACGGCAACAGAAACCAGCGTGGAAATACTCTCGTTGAGTTTGCAGAGGCAGAAGGGTTTTTCATCTTGAACTCCTTCTTCAAGAAAAAGCCACACAGGAAATGGACATGGAGACATCCAAATGGGACGACAAGTGAAATTGATTTTATTATGTGTAACAAAAAATTCGTCATAGAAGACTGCAGTGTGCTAAACAAGTTCAACACAGGCAGTGACCATAGATTGGTGAGATGTAAGATGCACCTCAACACTAAACTTGAACGTGGCAAGCTTATAAGACAAACAAAATCTATTGACATAACCAACCTTAAAAAACACCATAATACCTTCAAGTTGGAACTGAAGAACAGGTTCTCTGCTTTAGAAAACCTAACATCGGAAGAAGTGGACATCTCTGAAGTTAACAGAAAAGTAACCAAAGCTCTAATGGAAACATCAACAAAATTAGCTGGGTCTAAAAACAAGTTGCATGTAAACAAATTATCAGGAAAAGCGAAAATATTGATGCAAAAAAGAAGAGAGATGAGGACAACTAAAGAAGATGTGACTTCCAAAGTGGAATATATAGAGCTATGCAAGACAGTAAGAAAAAGTATCACTGAAGACGTAAGAAAATTCAACTGTGAACTAGTGAGGAAAGCAATTGAAAGCAACCAAAGCCTGAAGATAGCAAAGGGACATCTCAGAAGGGAAGAAAACACATTATGGCACTGAGAAAAGAAGATGGTTCTGTAACAAGAAATAGAGGCAGAAATTTTGACAAGAGTGAAAGATTTCTACTCCAAATTATATAAAAGGGATGATACATGCACTCCAGACATCATGAAAGATACCAGTACCAGAGTTCCTCCAGTCCTTCCAGAAGAAGTTGCACATGCAATCAAGAACATGAAGCGGGGAAAAGCTCCAGGAGAAGATGGAATTACTGTAGACATCATACAAGAAGCAAGTGGAGAAATCGAAACAGTACTCGCCCAAATTTTCACTCGATGCCTTAATGAAGGAAAGATTCCTGAGGATTGGAACACCGCTACAATGATCTTGCTACATAAGAAAGGTGACATTGAGGATCTCGGAAACTACAGACCTATCAGCCTCCTATCAGTAGTTTATAAAATCTTCACTAAAGTTCTTTCACACCGCTTGAAGGTAACACTGGACATGGCTCAACCGAGAGAACAAGCTGGATTCAGGAGTGGCTACAACACAATAGATCATATCCACGTACTGAGAGAACTAATTGAAAGAGCGAGGGAATATGAACTTCCATTGTGCATGGCTTTTATCGATTATGAAAAAGCCTTTGATTCGGTGAAACCATCAGCAGTTACAATGGCTCTGAAAACCTGCGGTATTGAAGATGCATACATTAATATTATTAATAACATCTATGAAAATGCAAGTGCAAAGATTCGGCTGTTTGAAAATACAACACACGTAAAAATTGGAAAGGGAGTGAGACAAGGTGACACCATATCTCCGAAGCTCTTTAATGCCACATTGGAGGGTGTTTTTCAGTCGCTGAGCTGGGAAAACAAGGGGATAAAGATTAATGGAGATTATCTAACCCACCTTCGTTTTGCTGATGACGTAGTCATTTTTGCAACTACCCCATCAGAGCTGCAGAGTATGATCCAGGAACTTGCTGACAAGAGTAAAGAAGTGGGATTAAAAATGAACTTTCAGAAGACAAAAGTGATGTTCAATGCTTTTACAAGAAATGAAGATTTATCGATTGATGGAGAAAAGCTGGAGATAACAGACACGTACGTTTATCTTGGACAGCAGATATCAAGTGAGGGTCACATTGATGAAGAAATTAATCGGCGTACAAAACTTGCCTGGAGAGCTTTTGGAAGAAACAGCATAATTTTCAAGAGCAATATGCCATTATGTCTTAAAAGAAAAGTGTTTGATCAATGCATCCTTCCAGTGCTTACGTATGGTGCAGAGACGTGGACCTTAACTAAAAGAGACATACAAAGGCTGCAGACAACTCAAAAAATCATGGAGAGGTGCATGCTTGGTGTAACCAGGAGAGATAAGAAGAGGAACTCGTGGATCCGAAAAATGACAAGAGTGGAAGACATCATGATCAGAGTTAAATCCCTGAAATGGCAATGGGCTGGACATACTGCCAGAAGGACAGATCATCGATGGACAGCCGAAATTTTAGATTGGATTCCAAGGGACAGGAAAAGACCCAGAATAAGACCACATGGGAGATGGGTGGATGAAATTCGAAAGTATGCAGGGGTGACATGGAGGAGACTGGCACAAGACAGACCGTTGTGGAGGAAACTTGGGGAGACCTTCGTCCAGCAGTGGATTGATAATGGTTGACAATGATGATGATGATGATATACATATACATATAAACGTAATACAGTGTAACTTGTATAATTCCAAGCTAAAGGGACCACAAAAATAATTCGAATTATCGATAAATTCGAAATAGGCAAGTTTCAATATGGGCACATTCAAGTACTGTAAAAAACAACGTATTTATTCATAACATACAAAAAAAAAGTACAGTACGATAAATTTACACATTTTTTGTTCAAAAACTTCAAATTTTGGCCTGCTTCTTAGAATTTATGTTATGGGTAAGTGCAAATTCCACAAGTTTATCGAGTGAATGAAATAGATAATAACTTACACTCTGCTGTCCCTCAAGAAACTTCCTTAACTGTTGGAGGTGAACCAAGGCCTCTACTAAATTTGGAAGGTGCTCTTCAGGAAATTCTGGCCGTTTCAGTTCTACATCTGAAAATACACAGTAGGTCTTCTTATTCATAACATCAGCCAAGATCTGATCATCTGTGAGCTCACCACAAACAGGTAAATTGTCATCAACGCTCACAAAAGCCTCATACGGTACATCACGGCCTACGTCTTCCCAGTACTCCACAGTGGTTATGGTCTCCTCGCCACCATTACCTCTGCTGAGACTCTTCATCGGGGTGCTGGAAGCCTGCTTTTCCGAAGCAGTTGGCTATAGTTTCAGGTTTAACTTGTTCCGTCATCCAGAACTCGGAACTTCGTCCAGAACAGTACGTACTCATTTTAAAAGGTAATTGTTGAAAATACGATAATATGAAAATGGGGCTTTCTTCGAATTAAACAAGAAAATTCGAATTAAAGGGGTTTTTTTTTTAACATTATTTATATACAAAATTCAAGGGACCAAATGAAAAATTCGAATTAACCAAGATTTTGAATTAGACAAGTTACACTGAATATATATTCATCCCAATAACTGCTTGATATTTAATAACTGAAATCCTTTTTTAATAATAAAATTTGGTTATTTTCTAAATTTTAGTGCCATTTTTAGTGCCACTATTTTGCGTAATCCAGAAGTAATGGCTGACTATGACCGTCACCATGGAGAATATTACAAATGGGAATCATTATTTACGATTACACAAATGTATTTAGATTGTTCACTCTTTCCACGCTTTGATGGAGGTGCGCATACTTTCATATGGTCCGTTAGATTTTTGGTTCCATAATCTTTTATTACATCGTCGACATCTTTCTTTGTATACGCTTTCCACATTTTGAACAACAAGCAAGACCAAACAACACAGAACTATTCACCGGTTCCTTTATGAGACGAAACAATTTCCAGCATTCACTCTTCCCCTTGTGGTTTTCAAAAAGCCCGTATTTGTTGGCCTCGACGCCTTTCTCAACCTCCTTTATTAAATCCATCCATATTAACAAATAAGGAATTAATTTCGACATGACATGTCATGGGAACGGGATGTTGGCACATGAAACGAAAACCTCTGAAGGATCAATGTAAAAGATGTGATGTGAAAAGTAACTCTTAGTCATACAGTGAACTTCGCACGGAGAGAGTGAATCAGCTGAGAAGCAGGCTAATGGCGTTTGCCTGTACCTTGCCCTGGACAATCGCACTGTAAAAGAACGCAAAGGAAGTATCTTTTTACGATATGGTGTCGGTGTGACTGACGTCGGTCGATGGAAATCTTCGTTGCTTTAAGAAAGAGACGCCGATATTTTTGCATGGCAAATCATTATTAACTTCGTGGGCACCAGTATCGACTACAGAATTCCACAACGCGCATTTTTCTTTGGAATATATTTTTCTCTTTTCAAAAAATAAAACTGGGTCAAAATCGGGTCTGGAACATCTTAACCCGACCCTTTGAACCCGCAAGAAATTGTCGACCCGTTGACCCGTTTCCATCTCTGCAAGAGATACCTGAAAGGAATTCAATTGACTTCTGACAAAGATGTTCAAGACGCTAGGAGGAAATGGTTCCGACAACAGCCTGAAAATGTTTACAGAGACTGCTTTAAAAAAAAAAAAAAACCCCGTTGGAGCATCTGTATTGAGCGTGAGGGGGACTATGTACAATTGTAGAACAATAAAATATGCGAACTAAAGTACAAATTCTGAGCTTTTTTTTTTTTTTTGTTTTTTTTCAGATTTGATACCTTGCCACTGACTGAGCTTGTATATAAATATAGAGGCCTTACTTTCTGCATACATTCTGTAGTTATTGGGACTCCATATTAGGCTGCTCCTTTTGGAAAGTTAATCGTGCGGATATTGGGCGTTTCTTGTTTTGTATCAAATGGAGATGCATTGCAGGTGTAAAATGTGAAGCAGATTGTTGTCAATTAGTTTTTTTGCACCATAGTAAAAAAAAGAGAGAGAGAAGAAGAAGAAAAAAAACATTAATGACAATTGTGTTAATCCAAAGAATTTGCGCCGCTCATGTCACCGGAAGGAAGTTTAAAAACAGTCCTGAGAAATCATGGGAGGAAAAAATGTTTAGCAGTCTGGGAGAGGGAAAGAAGAAGAAGAAGAGAGTGAGATAGACAAAAGACCGTGCGTGAGGCGTGTGACGGATGCGTGAAAGCCTATAGCGTGATTATCCAGGATAGCTGTAAAAAGAGACGTTTGACACATAAGCATTGAATGTGGAAAATTATTCTTCCTTGGGAAGCTCACTTCTGAACTTCTGAGAAAGGCTGAAAAATATGCCGGGTATGGCAGAACAATCAAAAGAACATGATAATAGGAATATACATAATAGAAACATATCATAATCGATGGCTCTAAGCAGTGATGAAGAAAAACTTAGAATCCTTTCAAACTTGAGCTGACGTGTAGTGTATCAAATATTCTAACAAAAAATAAGTGGTATGAATTCACGGAAAATTTCTAAAGATAACGTGTAGCAAAGTTGCCGGTAGGTCTCTGTCTTTTAACGAAATTTCCGTTTTTAAAGGTTTCCGTTTTTAACTTCAGTATTATGACAGATTTTCGGTTATGACTAATTCCATTTAATTAAGAAAATACACTTTCTGGTTTTTTTTTCTTTTTTAAATTTCTCAGAAACTTCGATTTTGACTTTTTCATCCTTCTTTTCCAGGAGATTCTTTTTTGGCGTATGAATTCTCCCCCTGGTGGGTTTCGAACCGGTTACTTTTCCAATGACAGCAAATGGCGCTACCGAGTGACCTAGAAACACACTGGGCCCATGATCACGTGTAAGGTAGAAATTAACATGGCTCGATGATGAAATGTTTTTCGCTATTAATGAGGGTAAATTAGTCATTTTATTTTCTGTTGGAGCTTTTTTTTTTTTTTTTTTTTGAACAGGTTCATGATAACTTTACTTTTTCTATGGGAGGAATTGTCACGAATTGCATTTTTTTACCCATCGTGATTTTTCGAAGCAACAGAATGCTTTAGAACTCGAGATCTTTTAAAACTGACAAAGACTTCCTGTTATGTTTCAGAAAAAATGAAATGCACTGCCGCATAGTATTATCTCGCAAGACCCCTGAAAATAAAATTTACTCGTTATAGCTGTAATAGTTTTTGTCTTAAGGGAGTCCATAGGCTAATACATAGACATCATACAGTCACCCGTACGATATTTTAAGTACTCGGTGTCTTACGGTTATAGCATACATTAAATCGTGCAGTAACTGGATAGGGGGGGGGGAATATCCGTTTGCTAGTATAACCCAAATATCATGCGAAATGCTATCCACAGTATCCGATCTCGCTGTAGATCTTCAAAATCACGTTCTTCGACGGACGATTAAAATTTAATAGTTAATCAAACCTGAAGTATTCCTGCAAATCGCTCCTATTACCAGAAATATTCCATCGTACGGATACGAAAAAGTAAGAACAGAATTTTTCCGCTAATATACGAGAGAAACTTCCGAAAGGACTCTGAAAATTGAAAGTTTTTCTTAAACACCTCATAAAAACGGCAATTTACCATTAATATACGAAAAGAATTCAGGAAAAATTTCTAGAAATTCAAAATTTTCCCGGCGTAGGAAAAATTCCGTGAAATTCAGGTTTTTTTTCGGTCATTTCACGGAAAAAGTTGAATTAGGAATATATGCTTCTTTAATTCACGAAAGAAATCACGAAAAATGGCTCCTGAATTTCAGGACATTTTGTACAGTGCAAGCAGCTACACATATTGTATACAGGGTGTCCATAAAGTCTTTCCCACATTACAAAAATTAAGATAAAAAAAATGTGTTACAAGTAGAAGAAAGGGATTGCACGACAATGATGGTGCACAAGTAATGTATTTTTTCCAGTATGCACACCTCCACATGAGCGCCATTTGTGGCCCGGAGGACATCTAAGCGATATTCGGTTTCACGCCATGTTTTGTTTAACATCTCAGCAGAGAAAGAATCAATGACGTGCGAGCGTCTCGACATCCGGAACACTGCTAGAGTAAACTTGGTCTTTTGCATAACCCTACAGGAAAAGTCTAGAGGGGTTACGTCGGACGATCGAGGTGGCCATGTCATGAGACCGTCGTGGCCAATCCATCTGTCCGGAAATGTGTCATTCAGGAACTCACGAACCAATATTGACCAATGTGATGGCGCACCGTCTTGTTGGAAAATAACCAAAGGTTGGAGTGCATGCAACTGAGGTGCTACAAAAAGTTCCAGCATGTCCAGGTACACGTTACATGTTACCGTGCCTCTGTAATAAAGAAGGGTCCCATGATTCTGTCATGCATCAGTCCGCACCAAACGTTCACTTTCGGGCTAGCCTTCTGTTGTTCGATGACATAATGGGAATTTTCTGATCCCTAGATTCGCACATTGTGCCTATTTACTGTACCAGAGACGTGGAATTTTGCTTCATCTGAAAAACAGACACGGTGTAGAAAATCACTGTCATGAGCTACGCGCTGCAACATCTCCGTCGCAAATGCAGCACGGCGAGGCTGGTCACCAGGCTGAAGAGCTTCAATGATCTGTACCTTACAGCATACAGATGAAGACGTTTGTGTAAAATTTTGCGAACCGTGGCACGGGGAATCCTAGTTTCCAGTGAAGCACGACGAATGAATTTACCTGAGGCTGCGCAGAAATGTCTCTTGAACAGTTGCAGCTGTCTCTTGTGTAACCGGTGGTCGGTCCTCGCTCGGGGGGAGATCGCCAACACTACCCGTCGCTTTAAACTTTTCTCACCAAGCTTTTATGGTTTTTTGGTCCGGTGGTGGTCGTCTGTACTCTTTTCTGAAATAACGCTGGACAGTAACCGCCGATTTGGTCTCATGGAACCAAAACACACACGCCGTTTTTTCTTGCATATGGAAGCCATTATCGATGAAATGCTCCTCTTATTCAGCAAAAGCGCTCACCTAAAGAACAGGAAAAAACTTTATGAGTGCTGCCATGTCATGTTGTCAATCCAACCACTTTATTTTAACTTACATAGATTTTTTTATATTAATTTTTGTAATGTGGGAATGACTTTATGGACACCCTGCACTTTTATACGCGGTATTTAGGATGTATAGAAAGAGTAAAGCGTAGTTTATTAGTGTTGTTCCTGTTACTCACGTTTGGATATTATAGTACAAAGCTTACGGATGATGCGATATATAGCTGCCAAACAAAATATAAAATGACAAAAAAGGAAATTTTTAAAACGTGCACATTTAGATTTCAACCGCAAGTCTTCTGCTTTTCTTGGTATTGTACTGCGCTGACTTGCATAACAGTTTTAAATAATGACGTAAATGACCTCAATAAACGGTTGAACAAAGCGAATCGCACGAAAATGAATGTTCTGACGTGTGTTTCAATGAAAATAGGAAATGAAGTTCCAGGGATGACACCGAAGTTAAATACAAGGGTGTGTCACATATTTCAACCTGTTCAACCTGCTTTCCGAAAAAGATTTTAGGGATGACCCTGAAATTAGAAAAAATTGTTCGAAATAAAAAAAAAGATAGATTTTTTTAGAAACGAAAGTACACTAGCGTGCAAAAATTAAGGACAAGACGGCTTTTCGAACGTAACGTCGTGCAGAAGTGCTCCACATCGACTCAAATCATACCATAAGATCCCCAAGATGTAAGAATATGGGTCAAGTGAGCAAAACCGTCCAAACAAGGAATCCAAAGGATACAAAGGCACTTTATTGGAAAGGTAGCTTCGAGCACAACTGGACAGAACACAGAAACGCCCATGTGAGAGGCGACTGCAAAGATAAAATCCAGTATTTAGTAAAGGATATGATCATCCTTGACTGCGTTGCAGGATTTACAACGTCTGTCCATGCTGAGGACGAGGTTGTCAAGGAGCTGTTGAGGCATCGCGGCCCATTCCTCTTTTAGCGCCAATCGCAGCTGCGGAATCGTTGTTGGCGGCTGGTGGCGTGCTGCCAAACGTCTCCCGAGAAGGTCCCACACGTGTTCGATTGGATTTAGGTCCGGGGACCTTGCGGGTCAATTCCATGCGTTGAATATCTTCATTCTCCAACAGCTCTGCGACAGCCACTGTACGATGAGATGTAGCGTTGTCGTCCATGAAGAGGAACTCAGGACCCACAGCACCTCTAAACAGACGCACGTGAGGCAGGAGAACCTCGGTACAATAGCGGACACCAGTGACTGAACCTCCTTGGAAGATGTGGAGGTCAGTACGGCTACCAAGCATGATACCGCCCAAACGAGAACTCCGTCACCTCCAAACCGGTCCCTTTCGATGATGTTGAAGGTGTGATTGCGTGTTCCATGCTCTCTCCAGATGTGTAAACGTCCAGAATCGCTCGTCAGACTAAATCGGCTCTCATCCGTAAAGAGAACTCGAACCCATTGCTGATGTGTCCAGTTCTTGTGTTCCTGGCTCCACAGAAACCGCCGTCTCCGATGAGCAGGCGTTAATGGCACACACCGTACTGGTCGTCGTGCAAGTAGACCACCTTTGTACAGCCTCCTGGCCACGGTAAAACGCGATAACGGACGTCCAGTTGTCTGTTGCATGTGCCTTGCGATTTCTCCCGCTGTCAGCCGTCTGTCTCTTCTCGCCTGTAGGACAATATACCGGTCGACCACCGTCGCGGTTGCTCGTGGACGACCACTGCTAAACTCTCGGACAGCTGTTCCTCTCGTTTGAAATGCTCTCCAAGCTGGTGAAACGATGCTGTGAGCGATCCCGAACTCCCCGGCCACATTAGTCACACTTCGACCTTCTTCCAACTTCCCAATGACGCGACCTCGGGTAAAGTCATCCAGATGTCGTCTACCGGATTGCCTGTTGGCCATATCACACGGTGGCAGCAACTCGACGTCTTTCAAACCGATGTACACCGTGCAATAGCTTTCACCGAATTGCTGAGTGTACATAGCCCGTGTGCTTTATACCCTTCCTTCCGGCACTCCCCCCTACGTCATGCTGCATATATGTGCATGCCCTACCGTACCGGACCCTAGTCTATCTCCTGAGTGTTTTTTCGGTCCGTTCTACCTGCCTCATTCCGTTGTTATGCTAATTTCTCCTCTTCGTCCTTAATTTTTACACACCAGTGTAATAGATTTGTGCACCAGTTTTTCTGGCACTTCAGTGTATTGTGTTAATGTAAGAAGCAGGGTTCTTAACTTATTATACAGATGGTTATACGATGTCATGTATCAGTCTTTGGACAACTCAAGACAAAAGCCATTATAGCTATCAAAAGTAAATTTCATATTTAGGAGTTTTTTTTTGGGTGAAATAATACTACAAAAAATACATTTCACCTTTTTAAAAGCTAACTGAAAGTCATTGTTAGTTTAAAATAAAATCAAGTTGCAAAGCATTTAGTTGCTTCGAAAAATCATGATGAAAAATGCTTGATTTGTGAAAAGTCCTCTTCTACAGAAAATATATATATATATATAAGGTCAGGTGATGCGTAACATCACAGACTCTCCTTGACAAATGTCAACCCCGCCTTCTTGTGGTACATCCTGTTCCCATTAAAGGGGCTCTGACGACCGCCAATAGCGGTATAACTATACCATCGGGATTAGAGGAAATGCTATCCCACACTCACCAACCCGCTTGGCCAGCGTGGTGAGTTATGGCCAAACCCCTCCAAAATGACTCCACAACTTAAATCTTGGCCCTCAGTCTCCGGCAGCTGGAATGTACCTGGCCAAGGCAGCGGCCAGTGCGACATGAAGGCAGAGGGTGCTAAGAATCCCCGGAGGACCGGACTAGGCTGCCATCTGATGCTGACCTTGGCTACGTACAACGGACGCTCCCTATCTTCTGATTCAAGGCTTCTTGAATTGGAAGAGGAACTACAAAGGATCAAGTGGGACATCGTCGGGCTAAGTGAGGTAAGGAGAAAAGGAGAAGATCTCATTGAACTGAAAAGTGGACATCTCTTCTACTATCGTGGGACAGATACTGGCAGAACTAGTGGTGTTGGATTTATAATAAACAAGAAACTGAAGGATAAAGTTGTAGAAGTTGAAAGTTCCTCTGACAGAGCTGCACGACTCGTTATCAACTCTCGAGAAGATACCAGGCTCAGATTATTCAAACTTATGCACCCACCACAAGTCATGCTGAAGAAGAAATTGAAGAATTTTATGAGGAAATTCGTGATCTAAATAATAAAGGTAAGCAGCACTTGAAGATAATTATGGGAGATTTCAATGCAAAAATAGGGCAACGGCAACAGAATGAAACTTCAGTAGGTAAATTCGGTCACGGCAACAGAAACCAGCGTGGAAATACTCTCGTAGAGTTTGCAGAGGCAGAAGGGTTTTTCATCTTGAACTCCTTTTTCAAGAAAAAGCCACACAGGAAATGGACATGGAGACATCCAAATGGGACGACAAGTGAAACTGATTTTATTATGTGTAACAAAAAATTCGTCATAGAAGACTGCAGTGTGCTAAACAAGTTCAACACAGGCAGTGACCATAGATTGGTGAGATGTAAGATGCACCTCAACACTAAACTCGAACGTAGCAAGCTCATAAGACAAACAAAATGTATTGACATAACCAAGTTTAAAAAACACCATAATACCTTCAAATTGGAACTGAAGAACAGATTCTCTGCTTTAGAAGGCCTAACATCGGAAGAAGTGGATATTTCGGAAGTTAACAGAAAAGTAACCAAAGCTTTTATGGAAACAGCAACAAAATTAGCTGGGTCTAAGAACAAATTGCATGTGAACAAATTATCAGGAAAAACCAAAATGTTGTTGCAAAAAAGAAGAGAGATGAGGACAACTAAAGAAGATGTGACTTCCAAAGTGGAATATATAGAGCTATGCAAGACAGTACGAAAAAGTATCACTGAAGACGTAAGGAAATTCAACTGTGAACTAGTAAGGAAAGCAATTGAAAACAACCAAAGCCTAAAGATAGCAAAGGGACATCTCAGTAAGGGAAAAAAACAGATTATGGCACTGAGAAAAGAAGATGGTTCTGTAACAAGAAATAGAGCCGAAATTTTGACAAGAGTGAAAGATTTCTACTCCAAATTATATGAAAGGGATGATACATGTACTCCAGGCATCATGAAAGGTACCAGAGTTCTTCCAGTCCTTCCAGCAGAAGTTGCACATGCAATCAAGAACATGAAGCGTGGAAAAGCTCCAGGAGAAAATGGAATTACTGTAGACATCATACAAGAAGCAAGTGGAGAAATCGAAACAGTACTCGCCCAAATTTTCACTCGATGCCTTAATGAAGGGAAAATTCCTGAGGATTGGAACAACGCTACAATGATCTTGCTACATAAAAAAGGTGACATTGAGGATCTCAGGAACTACAGACCTATCAGCCTCCTATCAGTGGTTTATAAAATCTTCACTAAAGTTCTTTCACGCCGCTTGAAGGTAACACTGGACATGGCTCAACCAAGAGAACAAGCTGGATTCAGGAGTGGCTACAGCACAATAGATCATATCCACGTACTGAGAGAACTAATTGAAAGAGCGAGGGAATATGAACTTCCATTGTGCATGGCTTTTTATCGATTATGAAAAAGCCTTTGATTCGGTGAAACCATCAGCAGTTGCAATGGCTCTCAAATCCTGCGGTATTGAAGATGCATACATTAATATTATTAATAACATCTATGAAAATGCAAGTGCAAAGATTCTGCTATTTGGTAATACAACACACATAAAAATTGGAAAAGGAGTGAGACAAGGTGACACCATATCTCCGAAGCTCTTTAATGCTACATTGGAAAATGTCTTTCAATCACTGAACTGGGAAAACAAAGGGATAAAGATTAATGGAGATTATCTAACCCACCTTCGTTTTGCTGATGAGATAGTCATTTTTGCAACTACCCCATCGGAGCTACAGAGTATGATGCAGGAACTTGCTGGCAAAAGTAAAGAAGTGGGATTAAAATGAACTTTCAGAAGACAAAAGTGATGTTCAATGCTTTTACAAGAAATGAAGATTTATCGATTGATGGAGAAAAGCTGGAGATAACAGACACGTACGTTTATCTTGGACAGCAGATATCAAGTGAGGGTCACATTAGTGAAGAAATTAATCGGCGTACAAAACTTGCCTGGAGAGCTTTTGGAAGAAACAGCATAATTTTGAAGAGCAATATGCCATTATGTCTTAAAAGAAAAGTGTTTGATCAATGCATCCTTCCAGTGCTTACGTATGGTGCAGAGACGTGGACCTTAGCTAAAAGAGACATACAAAGGCTGCAGACAACTCAAGGTAGCATGGAGAGGTGCATGCTTGGTGTAACCAGGAGAGATAAGAAGAGAAACTCGTGGATCCGAAAAATGACAAGAGTGGAAGACATCATGATCAGAGTTAAATCCCTGAAATGGCAATGGGCTGGGCATACTGCCAGAAGAACAGACCATCGATGGACAGCCGAAATTTTAGATTGGATTCCAAGGGACAGGAAAATACCCAGAAGAAGACCACATGGAAGATGGGTGGATGAAATTCGAAAGTATGCGGGAGTGACATGGAGGAGACTGGCACAAGACAGACCGTTGTGGAGGAAACTTGGGGAGACCTTCGTCCAGCAGTGGATTGATAATGGTTGACAATGATGATGATGATATATATATTACAAACCTATTCAGAAAAATAATAAGCTCCAATAGAAAATAAAGTTACTAAATCACTCATTTTAACGACAGAAAAAAATTCATTGTCGCGCAATTGGTTTTACGATATTACCTGTTCAACTTCCCCAAGCGGAACCGGTTCGATCTCGACTGGAACGGAAGAATTATCTGGGGGAAATGGCTGAAAAATGTAGGGTCGTTGGTTTTGCGGAATTTCAGTTTAAATACGGGAAAACCTGAAATGGATTTTTTTTTTTAAACGGAATTTCTGACTATGGAAAATCTGTGAAAATACGGAAGTTAAAATAAATCGGCACTTTTAAGAACGGAATTTTTTTGAAAAACACGAATGCCTACCGGCAACTTTGCTGCACGTTATTTTTAGAAATTTTCCGTGTTATTTTTTACAGTGTAGCACGCTGGCGAAGTGTTGCCTCTTCCTCCACGGAGTAGCTCTCTGCTTATTCTATTGAGCAAAGTACGTAGTTTATAGCTCCTCCCGATCTCTCCAGATGTCCGGCCATCCGAAACATTTCATGAAGAAACGAAGGGTAAAAAAATCGTGCAAATATACACTCATCGTCAAAAAGATAATTACACCCAGAAGGAAGCAACTGACAGGAATGTAGCTTGGTGTGTAGATTTGACATCCTGAGACAAACAAATGATTCAAGTATAACGCCCGGCCACGTATGTGACGCAAGCAAGGAGTGGTCGTACCGCTGTGCCCGACTGGCTATATAAGGTCGTCCCGTTCCGCGTGCTTGCCATTCTGACTCGTGCTGCTGTGTTGGTTGCATCCTTTGCAAGTGAAGTATGCCTCGGAGAAAAGTTCGGAAGCAATTCGAGCACTTGGAGGAGTTCGAGAGGTAGCATCGTCGGGCTCCGGGAAGCAGGATGGTCCTATCGCCGTATTACGCGCCATACCGGTCGTGCGGGTATCACCATAGCACATTGTTGGCAGAAGTGGATAGAACAAGGCACGCAGCAGCGACAGGAAGGGCCTGGGAGACCTAGACGAACCACGGAGAGAGAGGACCGACGGGTTGTCCGACATGCGCGGAGTGACCTTACAGCAGCCGCGATTGCGGATATTCAGCGGGCTGTGGTGCCCTCCATGCATCGTCCGATTAGCGCCAGCACCATTGGCAGACGGCTGCACGACGTAGGACCACACGCATGCATACCGTTACAACAACTGCCCTGAACACCATTGCATAGTTGCCAAAGACTCGAATAGTGTCGTGCTAGACTGTCATGGATCCACGCAGAATGGCAGCAGGTGATATTCACTGGCGAGTCCCGCTTTCGTCTTGGAGGAGACGACCAACGAATTCCTATGTGGAAGAACCGTGGTCAGCGCCAAGTTGAAGGGTTTGTTGTCGAGCGTCACACGACCAGAGGCCCGGTGCTGTCTCGAGAGCTTGCCTTCAAGGCATTTACACTCTGTCATGGCCAGCCGCATTGCCAGACCTATAATCGCCGATTGAAAACGTGTGGGATACTATTTTGACGTGCTATCTACACTCCATCCCTACCGCGAAATATGCAGGAACTGCGTGAGAAGATTCAAGCTGCATGGGAGGGCTTATCGCAGGACACCATTAGGAACCTGTACAACTCCATGACGAGATATCTGGTATGCTGTGTGAGCAAACATGGCGGCCTGACGCCATACTGAGAGACAATATTTATTGGCTTGCAGCTCAACAAATATTGCCCATATCAGTCTCAATGTTTAATCATTTATTGTTCCTGGAACCTTTACCTTCCTCCGAATAACATTGCAATCCGACACTTCCTTCTGAATGCAACTATTTTCTTGACGATGAGTGTACTATAGAAACAACAGAGGTCCCTTCTCCACTCCCTAATTGAGAAAGGCAGTCGATTGCAAGAGGAAGAGAGTGGAAATCTAGAAGATGTTATTATTTTGTTAATGCCTAAACAGGTTAGTCATAGTTTTCAGACTCGTTTGGGCCCGGGCTCTATCTTCTAATATAAAATTTGGGCCCGGGCTCTATCTTCTAATATAAAATTTGGGCTCGGGCTGACGGTTCGGGCTTGGACAGGCTCGGGCTGACACACTTCGGGCTTGGACGGGCTCGGGCTCTTAAAATTGACCCCGAACTTAACACACACAACTAGCTTCGGTGATGTCAGGATTTTTTGCAGGGCTTGGTACTGAATTTTGTATCAGTGTCCTGTGTGAAGGGTTCGTGATGCTTCGCTTGCAGAGTGTTTTTGTATCGGAGTTTAACCCGTAGTTTACCCGACTTAAGCAGGTAAATAAAATATAAATAAAATATCGAATAAAGTTATAACTCGCTCTTGAAGTGAGGAAAGTGTTTATTCAGTTGGTATGAGGAAGGTCGCATAGCATTGTTCGTGATTTCAATTCATTCTCTGCATTATTATTAACACGTCAGTCTCTCCTCCTCTCGCGGTGAGTATTCCTTTCTCTAATCAACAACGTTCATTCCCTTTTGCCCTTATCTCGGCTCACACTTGGAAGCGAAATCTTCATCCACCTTCCCTTCTTCGCTGCTTCCAACCGAATCCCCCTAGAAGTGTCAAAACCATGGCGAAGAAACACAAAAGTATGACCCTTTTTTCCTAGTAGGCGGAAATGCTCCTAAATTGCCTTCCTCTGTGATCCCTCAGAGACCATTATCCAGTTCCTCCCTCACACAACAACGAAAACCCAAAAATCTCCCTTTCCCTCGGATGGGAAGAGTAAGAAAATGATAGCCATGTCCATTGAGGCAGCTGCGTAGAAATGGCGAAAAAAATTACTAACGAAAGAAAAGATGATTCCAATTTGCTATATTTAAAATGGTTATCTAAGTTCCCTCTTGACAAACATTGCGGCCCAGGTTACAGATTAATATCAGAAAAATAGCATTTCTGCCTTTGGCCGGAGTCGCCAATGGCCTTAAAAACAGCCTCGATTCCACGTGGCCTTGATTCAGCGAGGTGCTAATATCGTTTAACAGGTATGTTCATTTAAGCGGATATGAAGGCGTCCGTCAATTGCAAAATGTTCACTGCAGGGGAATCTTTGTTACGAATGATCTTCTCAATCTCATTCCATAAGTGTCCAATTGGGTTAAGCTCCGGGAACTGGCAGGGCCATTTTAGTACATCGAAGTTTCTGTTGTGCTTCCTGAACCACTCAGTAACGATCTTAACCTTGTGTCATGGCGCGTTATCACACAGGTTAGAAGTAACTCTCTGCGTAAGGAAACACCATGTGCATGTACGGGTGTGTCTGATCCGGAGTGATGTTAAGATACCTTGTGGCATCCTACTGCTGTGCAAAAGGTATTAAGGAACCCAATATCCGGTATGAAAATGAACCCCTAGATCAGTACATTGCCTTAACCAGCTTGTATAATCAACGCTAGACAACTGGGATCCATCGATTCCTGATGCTGACGCTATACTCTAGCCCCGTCCATCGGCGTGTATGAACTGAAAATGTGACATCAGAGAAGAATTGCATCTGTCTACTGCAAACAAATTTGTCGGTATTTAGCAGAGGTGAGTGGTACATGGAGGGGACGTCTACTGTTATAGCGCATGCGCGGAAATGTTCGGTTGTATATGATGAAATTCTTCTCTCGATACCACTGTTGTACTGCGCGGTTACTTGAGACAGTGAAGCTAGTATGTTACCTCGTACAATCTTCTCCAGCAGCCATTGCTCTAAAACATCGAACAGTCTTTATCGCCCACAGGAAGAGCGCTGACTGATTGTTTTGTTCTTTGTGCACCACTCATTGTACACCTTCGATACAGTTGTTCTTGAATAGGCGAGACGTTTTGCCGTTTCTGAGAAGCTTGCACATGCTTGCCTAGCCGAGTCTTTTCCATATGTCCAGTATATGCGCTTTATACACGGTCGAGTCACATTATTGTGACCACCAGCTAATATCTAGAGTAATCGCCGTGTGCAGCGTGGACAGCAGCAACACGGACTGGGAGTGACTCAATAAGGTGCTGGAAGGTTTTCACGGGTGTGTGGAGCCATGATGAAAGCAGTGCAGTTCTAGCTGCAGTCTAAAAGGAATAGTGAGCGATTTGGTTGATTTGAGGAGATTTGACATCAAGTTGAAGATGGAAGACCAAACAGTGCATTTTCGACCTATTGTACTATTTTACTTCCGTAAAGGGAAAAACGGGCGTCAAGTTTGTGAAAAGTTGCGTAAAGTGTACGGTGATAATGCTCTACAAGAACGTCAGTGCCAGCGGTGGTTCGCAAAACTCCGTGCTGGTGATTTTAATCTCAACGATGCTCCTCGGTCCGGGAGGCCAACCGAGGTTGATGATGACCAAATCAAGGCATTGATCGAGTCAAACCCACGTTACACGACACGAGAGATTGCAGACACATTGCACATCCATCATTCAAGCGTTCACGACCACCTGAAGAAGCTGGGATACGTAAGCAAGCTCAAAGTGTGGGTTCCTCGTGAACTCAAAGAAGCTCAATTGACGGCGCGATTAGACATCTGCGATATGCTCATTAAACGTGAGGAAAACGATCATTTTTTGAAGCGACTGATAACTCGTGACGAAAAGTGGATTGTGTGCAACAATGTGCTGCGCAAACGGTCTTGGTCCCGACGTGCTGCTTCGCCTCAAACGACATCCAAAGCAGACATTAATCAGCGGAAGGTTCTGGTCTCAGTGTGGTGGGATTTTAAAGGTGTTGTGTTTTTCGAGCTCCTACCACGGAACCAAACAATCAATTCGAATGTGTACTGTCGGTAATTGGACAGTTTGAACGAATCCATCACCCAGAAACGTCCAGAGCTCGTTCATCGTAAAGGTGTTGTGTTCCATCACGACAACGCGAGACCACACACAAGTTTGATCACCCGCCAAAAATGATTGGAGCTTGGGTGGGATGTGTTGTCACACCCAGCGTACTCGCCTGTCCTTGCGCCGTCAGACTTCCACTTGTTTCGCTCTCTTCAACAGTCCTTGCGTGGTATAACGCTCAATTCAGATGAGGCTGTAAATCAGCACCTTGTATAGTTTTTCGCCACGAAAGACAGGTCCTTCTATGAACGAGGCATTCTGCAGCTCACTGAAAGATGGCAAAAGGTTATCGAACAAAATGGGCATTATATCATTGATTGATCTTTGTTCTTTCTATCAATAAACAACCTTTTTCAAAACATGGCTAAAATACGTCTTTTTCGACAACCCAACAATTACTTTTTTCCCGTTGAATCTTTTAAATATAAAAGATTCAACGGAAAATAATTTTATTCTTATTTACAAAACTGCTGAGACCCATGAAAGCGCGGTGACTGGGGCGACTGCCCTTCTTCCCGGTTGCATCAGTGGTCCAGCCATTCCTGGCCGCGATTAGCAAAACTGGAGAAATTACTGGGTTTTCAAAAACAACCATTTCAGAAATGTTTAACGACTAGAGGGAAATCTTTGTCTAGGGCCTTTGAAGTACTAAGGCCGGGATTGTTCTGTATTGGTGATAGACTACTTGTTTTAGCTCAAATACACGGAAGTAATACCATCTCTCCCTCTCTGAAAACAAAAACACTGAAGACAAATTTTATAAATTGAGGCAGAAAATACACTGGCGTGCAAAAATTAAGGACGAGACGGTTTTTCGAATGTAACGTCGTACAGAAGTGCTCCACATCGACTTAAATCATACTATAAGATCCCCAAGATGTAAGAAAATGGGACAAGTGAGCAAAACCGTCCAAACAAGGAATCCAAAGGATACAAAGACACTTTATTGAAAAGGTAGCTTCCAGCACAACTGGACAGAAAACAGAAACGCCCATGTGAATGCCAAGAAAAAATTCAGTCTTTACTAGGGGATATGATCACCCCTGACTGCGTTGCAGGTGTCCATGCTGAGGACGAGGTTGTCAAGGAGCTGTTGAAGCATCGCGGTCCATTCCTCTTGTAGTGCCAATCGCAGCTGCGGAATCGTTGCTGGCGACTGGTGACGTGCTGCCAAGCGTCTCCCGAGAAGGTCCCACACGTGTTCGATTGGACTTAGGTCCGGGGACCTTGCGGGCCAATTCCATGCGCTGAATATCTTCACTCTCCAACAGCTCTGTGACAGCCACTGTACGATGAGGTGTAGCGTTGTCGTCCATGAAGAGGAACTCAGGACCCACAGCACCTCTAAACAGACGCACGTGAGGCAGGAGAACCTCGGTACAATAGCGGACACCAGTGACTGAACCTCCTTGGAAAATGTGGAGGTCAGTACGACTACCAAGCATAATACCGCCCCAAACGAGAACTCCGCCACCTCCAAACCGGTCCCTTTCGATGATGATGGAGGTGTGATTGCGTGTTCCCTGCTCTCTCCAGATGTGTATATGCCCAGAATCGCTTGTCAGACTAAATCGGCTCTCATCCGTAAAGAGAACTCGGCCCCATTGCTGATGTGTCCAGTTCTTGTGTTCCTGGAACTACAGAAACCGCCGTCTCCGATGAGCAGGCGTTAATGGCACACGCCGTACTGGTCGTCGTGCAAATAGATCACCCTTGTGCAGCCTCGTGGCCACGGTAAAACGCGATAACAAACGTCCAGTTGCCTGTGCCTTGCGATTTCTCCCGCTGTCTGCCGTCTGTCTCTTCTCGCCTGTAGGACAATATACCGGTCGTCCGCCGCCGTGGTTGCTCGTGGAAGACCACTGCCAAACTCTCGGACAGCCGTTCCTGTCGTTTGAAATGTTCTCCAAGCTCGTGAAACGATGCTGTGAGGCGATCCCGAACTCCTCGGCCACACTAGTCACACTTCGACCTTCTTCCAACTTCCCAATGACGCGACCTCGGGTAAAGTCATCCAGATGTCGTCTAGTGGACCTGTTGGCCGTATCACAGAGTGGCAGCAACTCGACGTCTTTCAAACCGATGTACCCCTTGCAATAGCTGTCACCGAATTGCAGAGCGTACACCGCCCGTGTGCTTTATAAACTTCCGACAACCCCCTTCCCTACGGCATGCTGCATATATGCGCATGCCCTACCGTACCGGACCCTAGTCTATCTCCTGAGTGGTCTTTCGGTCCGTTCTGTCTGCTCGTTCCGCTGTTATGCTAATTTCTCCTCTTCGTCCTTTATTTTTGCACACCAGTGTATATAGTGTCTCTTCTAATCGCAATCCCAAGGAATAACATCAACAAGCGCACTTTTACACCTTGAAATTCGTCTTTTCTTCAGAAAAGGGAGAAGCGAATTTCTGTTTGAGCAGGATCATAAAAACGTTCACTCAAAAAAGTGAAGAGAAAAAGAGAAAACGGAGACAGACAAGCAACCAGAGGTTTCAAGAGAGACTGTCAAAGAGTGTGTGAGAGGGACATAGAGAAAAGTCGAGCCAGGAAGACAGAAGAGAGACTGAGAGAGATAGACCTAGGGATAAACTGAAAATGGGAAGCCGAGAGATATTGAGAGGACTTAGAGACAGATTGATACAGGACAGTAACACACACTAAGAATCTAAAAGACAGACAGCGAGAGTGAAGACACTCAGAGAGATTTTTTTGTTTGGAGGTTTAACGACCACCGTGAGCAACTCAATGGGCTATAAGCAGCTGCCCGTCCCTAATTTAGGGCCAATGGTTCCGGGAAAGGGAGAGAGCCAGGGCCTTAAGCCAAACACAACATCCATGCCTGACCGGGATTCGAACCCGAACCCCTTCCGAACGAATGATCAGAAGCCATCGCTTAGACCACTGCGCCACCGAGGCGGCCTCAGAGAGATTAGTAGACGGATCGAGAGAGACATTTGTGTAGAACATTGAAGAACCGCATTTCTTTCTTAAAGAGGAAAAATTCCTTTTGTCAGAAAAATTGAAAGGCACGCAAAGACCGCATTTGTGTCTTAAGGGAACGAAAAAACCCGTTCTTTGTCAAAAAGAAAAACTCATCTTTTCTTTGAGATGAATTTTGGATTATTGCTTTTCAACCTCTCCAGGGCTTTTTTTTTCTTCCCCCTTGTTTTTTACATACTTGCCTGGGTTGCACGTTTTTGTTGCTCTAACGATAACTTCACTGTACATTTTCTGTTATTTTCTGACTAGATTATAGCTTTGGATCCTGTTCTCTTCCCCCATCCTCCCCTTCCTCCATCGTATTCATTAAGCAAGGGGGTCGTCTTCACTCAGCCTTGGGCAACAGCCCATATCAGTCAGAGTAGCGGATTCCAATCCGTGAGGGTGGGCTTCCCTAAGGGGAACTCCCAAGGTGAATAGGAGGGGGGACGAAACAAAATATTTCAAAGTTTTGCTTTAAAAAATAAATAAACGACATGGACGTCTGACAGTCCGTCTAGCAGCCGTGTACTACGAATTTAATTCTTCAGAGATTGTTCCGATAGATTTCGGAATTTCCTGCACTGGAAATTCTACAGTAAAATACGTGGGAACAAGAATACCGTACCTGTGGCAGATAAAGACAAATCCAGCAGTTTTTTTTAAACGTTTCAGAGTGACCTTGGATTTTTTTCTTCAGCTAAGGTTTTAGGGGAATTGTATCTTTGAAAGCCAATCTGTGCGACAAATCTGCCTGACATTTCCTCGGTTTTACGACAGAATAAAAAAAAAAAAAAAAAAATGCTGACGATTTTTCTGCATTTGAGCTTATCAGTAAAGGTTTCGCATACCGCGGGTTCTAAATCCACCATTCTCGAAAAAACAGATAGGTTTTTTCTCCTTATGAATTTTAAAAATGGTATTGGAATTTCTGTATCACTAAGGATTTTGAATCACAGGTGGAATCTCGTTGTAACGAATTCCAACATGACGCAAAATCTACGCATAACGGATTTTTTCAAGTTACGAAAGTCCGTAATAAAAATCAATTAGTTTTAGCGAAGAAATTTAAAATATACTGTGACTTGCTGCAGGGGTGAGAGCATGTGTCGGGGCGACGGGTCTGCAGCGAGACATTCCGTCCGCGTAGCTTAGTTGGGAGAGCGCCTTACTCCGGAGTGAGGGGACACGGTTTCGATGCCCGTCGCGGTCAAACTTGCGTTTTCACATTGGCGCCCGAACGTAAAACTGGATGTACTACTGGCCGTTGAATTCATCGAAAAATGTGTGATGTTTGTTCCACACATCGTTTGGAATTAGTGAAAAATTCTTACTTCGCTTCAAAGAAAAAAAAAATTAAGAGGGAGATGATGTTACGTGCTACAGGAGTGATAGCATGTGTCGGGGCGTCGGGTCTGTAGCTTGGCATTCTGTCCGCGTAGCTCAGTTGGAAGAGAGACTTACTCCGGAGTGAGGGGACATGAATTCGATGTCCGTCGCGGACAAACTTGTGTTTTCATAATACAAAGAAATACACCTAAGAACCAAAGCATTATAACCAGCGCGTCTATATGCAAATCGAAGCAACTGCAGGTGAAAGACGGCACGTGTGAAGGTTAGGAAAAGGTACAAGTAATACCTGAGACTAAGCTCCGTTAATCAGTGCTATTCTTGCTCATCAGATGCAAAAGGCAGCAGACCTAAGACATTTTGGAAAGGCAGCTGACTCAGCGGTCCTTTTCGGACTCCTCTCGTTCTCCTCTAGCTTTTTCTTCAACTTTCGTCGGTTCTTATAGTAATTTTCCCTGGATTTTTGCAGCATTTCTAAATTTTCATCACCAAATTTTTTTTATATAAAGAAATAAATGAATTTTAAATCCCTTTTATTTCGGTTTATCACATACATCCGTTAGTTCTGAGCGTCAGCTACGGAATGTGGGGCTCAGGTCATCGCTATCATTATCTATTCACTAGTTATCAACCTTAAAACGGCGTGCGGTGAAACAAAATCACGCGAAATTTAGTTTAACTTTCTAATGCTACTGTATCGAAGGATTAAGGGGTGGAGGGTTGAAACTTGTTTTGTTATGAGACTCTATAAACTATCTGATGATGTATTATTCATTGTTCTACGATTATTAGTTTGGAAGATATAAGCGTTCAAAGTGTGACATGTTTTCGTTGCATCCGTGATTCCGATGCCGCCCCCCCTCCACCCAGCGTGGGTGGGGAAAGACGCAGTTCTACGTCAAAAGAATCAGCAGATCAACATTTCGAAGATGAAGTACCGTTCTTGCAGGAGAGAAAGACGGAAGAAAAGATAACCCGAATCGTACTCTTTATTGCAAGAGATTTGTTTGTAACTAAAATTTGGGGACACGACGCACTGTCGCCGGTGAAGAGCTAACGCGAGAACCAAACTTGGCTTCACACATTTTTTGTAACATTTCAGAGGGCTACAGCAAGTAGTAGATACTTGAAGTGGATCTTTCACTGAAAGATTCTTTTGGACCAGGAGCAACTTAATTACGGGATGATCAAGATAGAAAACGTTTTTGCGGTGCAACTAAAACCGGAATTGAAAGGGAAAAAAAAATATGCATTTTAATCGAAATTAAAGCTCGAAAAATCGATATTGTCTCTGCTCAATCTGCCGTGAAATCGAATTTATGGGCCACGAATGTGTCACTGGTTCCGGCACGCTAAATCCGATTCATAGCTTGAATTTCGATTAATAAGTAAAAGGGAAACTGCTTACTCTCTCCACTGATACGAGAAAGAAGAGACTGCAAGAAATGGGGCAACACACATTTCGTTAGGAAAATTCGTTTAAAAAAGTAAAGACGCGTCTGTACTCTCAGTTAAAATGTGAAATCTTTACGGAAGCAATCGACATAAATTTTTTACTGGTTGAGAGGAAGTGGATTATCATAGCTGTATCTATGTTTTCACATGCAAGTGGTGCGACAGCTCCAAAGACTAAAGTTAGAAAAAAAAATACAAAGACTTTAAAAAACCTTTCATTCATCTCTGCGTAGCAACAAAATCTACATTTCTACTGCAGCTGGTTAGGAACGCACAAAAGATGCGCAGTGTCAACACTCAACACCAACTGCGTTTATTTATTTTCAATGAAACCGGAAATATAATAATATGCTGTAATGTACACTGAAGAGCAATTGAATTAGAGATACCTGTCTAGTAACGTGTAGCACCACCTTTCGCCCTGATGACGGCGGCGATTCGTCTCGGCATGGACTCGACAAGACACCGGAAGCGTTGGAAAGCCATACGGATCCACGACCCCTGAGCAAGCTCCCACAGTTCACAAAGTTTGATGGAGGGGTCAGAGCCTCGAACATCTTTCTCTATGGTATCCCAGATGTGCTCGATGGGATTGAGGTCAGGTGACCTAGCTGGCCAAGGAAGCGAGGTCATGTCGGTGGAGTGTTCATCCAACCATTCGGATACAATTCGGGAGCGATGGCGCGGTGCATTGTCTTGTTGCAGGATGAGGTCCCTAATGGGATGTTGAAGACGCACAAACGGGAGCAAATGGTCGTCCAGAATATCCCGGTAACGTTGACCTGTGAGGGACGATGTCACACGTACTAGGGATCCCATTTCAGTCCACGTAAACAGTCCCCAGACGAGAATGCCACCCTCACCAGCTTGAAGAGTACCCTGCTGGCAAGAAGGATCCATCGCTTCATGTGGTTTGCGCCGTACTCGTATCCTGCCATCCGCATGTACCAACGTGAATCTCGACTTATCAGTCCAGGCAACATTTTCCCACATGTCTAGGGTCCAGTGGCGATGTTCCCACGCCCATGCTAATCTTTGCACCCTGTGATGTGCGGTCAGCAGCGGTACCCTCGTGGGACGATGGCTTCTGTACCCCATAGCGAGGAGATGGTTCTGGATGGTGTGGCTGCTTACACGTTTTTGTGCAACAGCGTTAAATTTCCGAGTGATTTCTTGCACTGTGGCCCGTCTATCAGCTGTTATAATCCGAGCTAGTCGAGGATGACCCCGCTCATCCACACGCTCTTGTCTACGGCAGCTGGCCCTTGAAGGGATGGTTTTACCGGATTCGATGTACTCACGGTGTACCCGTGACCCAGTGACTCGTGAAAATTTCAGTGTCTGCACGGCTTCCGAGATGGAGTGGCCCATTCGCCGGGCCCCGACAATTTGCCCACGATCAAATGCGCTGAGATCCTTCGTCTTACCCATACTGTGTCTGACTCTTACTTATTCCCGTCGCATCACTCCTTATATTGTCGGATCGCTGCATACGCCATGTCGTTTCCGTTTACAGAGCCGCCCACAGCGCCACATTTGCATAACGCCAGTTGTTTCTAATTCAATTGCTCTTCAGTGTATATTGCTAATGTAACTGCAGCTTCGTCCGTCTGCTTGTATGTTTGTCAGTCCGCACGTGGTTTGATTTCGATGTAATTTTAGTGTATGGTAGGGGGCAACATGGTGACGAACCCTATTGAAAATGGGGGAAATGGGGTCAAAGGTCAGGGCACAGGAGCGAGATTTATTCCACAGCCATTATCCACATAACCTTACTAAAAATGCTTCTATTCTATTGCGACAAAACTTTAGTATGTTGTTTCGGAAGTATACGGAACCGATTCCGCTTAATATCATCGAAATGGGGTCAAAGGTCAGGGCACAGGAGCAAGATTTATTCCATAGCCATTATCCTCATAACTTGACTGAAAAGGCTTTCTATTGTGGCAAAACTTTAGTATGTTGTTCCGGAGGTATACTGAACCAACTCTGTTTAATATCATCGTAATGGGGTCAAAGGTCAGGGCATATGGGTGAGATTTATTCCACCGCCGTTATCCTCATAACTTGAGCAATGATTTCTGGTATGTTGAAAAGCGTATCATAATCAATGCATTGCATGATTTTACTAACTTGTTGAGTTTCTGTTCTTATGCAAATTTTGTTACTTCTGCGTTAGATTTTCTTTCTGAACGGAACGTCACTTCCCCTAATTTCTCTATACCTTTTGGCAACTACTGACAGTGCGTCGAAAGTAAATAAACAACTACGCAGAGAATGTGAGTGAGCGCGCGCGCGCTTGTGTGTGTGGGGAGTGTTGACGAAAGATGATTTACTGATTGAATTTTAATGCCATGTAATCTTGATCACCTGTTTACGTTGAACAAGCTTTATCCACGAGATTGATGCGATTAAATCAGTGATGCCCTGTCAGTTGTTCAAAGAGGAATACTGATTACAAGCTGTAAGTCAACAACCAGGAAGCCAATAAACAAGTCTTTGTAAGCCCTCTTTCTCGCTACTTCTTGTTAACCCTGAGACTGTTAGTGTCCGTCTAAGTACTGTGTAAATCATTTAGTATTATTTCACTACACGGCCTTAAAGTATTAAAATCATTACACCATTATAATAACTTTTTCGTCATTGAATTACATTTGAAGTGAAAAATTCAATTTATGCAGTGAATTTGTACTCGCAATTTTATACGTAAAAGTGAGGGAAAATAAAGTCGTAGATTTTGCAATCCACATAATATTTTATTATAACATTTGTCAAAAAAATAGTTCAGATACTGGAACATAAAATAATATAAGCTTAAACACTTTGTCATCATCAGCCATTTTCAATCCACTGCTGGAAGAAATTCTCCCCAAATGTCTTCCAAAACTTTCAGTCGTGAGTAATTCTCTGCCATATCACTTCAGCATCGAATTTGATCCTCCCAACTCCTACGTGGTCATCTTCTGGGTCTTTTTTCCCTCCCCCTGGTATCCAGTCTAGTATTTCAGTTGTCTAATGGTGGTCAAGTCTTCTAACAACATGTCCAGCTTATTGCCACTTGAGATTCTTTTCTCTGATAAAGATGTCATCAATTCTTTTCATTTTCCTGATCTATGGGTTCCTTTTTGTATCTTTCTAGGATACACCAAGCATGCATCTCTCCGTGCATCTTTCAGTTTTCTGTAGCCTTGGTATGTTATTTTTAATGAAGGTCCATTCATTTCTATAAAATTTCTAAAGATGTCTTTTGGTACGTGGTACCAACGCATTATCAGCACATCCTTTAACTCTTGTAAGTTACGTGGTTAAACCGCCACAGATAGGATTTACTGTTCCAACACAAACCACAGATGCTCAATTGGATTGATATCTCGAGAATTTGAAAGCCAAAGCTATACCTGAAAGTCTTCCATATGTTCCGCATACTATTTTAGAACAATTCAGGCAGTGTGGCATGGAGCGTTATCCTTCTGAAAGAAGACACTTATAGAGGGGGATTATCGTAGCCGTGGATATATCTATTATGGAATGGTGTTTAGGTAGGTGGTAGACGTCATAATTTCTTGCACATGCAGAACATCACCCAAAGAATTACACTTTCTCCTCCAGCTTGTTTTCGTCCCAAAGTGCATTCTGGTGCTGACACTTTCCTACGCAAACGACGCACACGTACCATAGTGCAACAGGAAAACGAGATTCATCTGATCAGACGACCTTCTCCCAAACATACATGGTCTCCAGTTTTGATGCCCGCGGGCCTATTGTAGGCGCTTTTGACGGTGAACCGCATTTAGCATAAGCACTCGGGACTCCCTGCAGCTACGCAGCCCCATTTCCAGAAGGGTTTGATGTACTGTGTGTTGTGACGCATTACTCCCGTCACTCGCGTTCAAATTACTGGCGAGTTGCGTCACAATATCCCTTATGTTGACTCGTACCATACGGTACAGCCTTCACTCACCTCAAGCATCGAGAGCCATAGTTGGCCCACAGCTTGCAACCGGGTTCGTGGTTTTTTTCCCATCCTCGGACCACTTTTTCAAGATACTAACCACGGCTGAACTTGAGGAACCCCACAAGTCTTGTCGTCTCAGAAATTCTATGACCCAGTAGTCTGGCATTCGGATTTGGCCTTTGCCAAACTCGCGTCAGTCCGCTGCCTTTTCCATATGAAGAATAAGAATAACACTGATTTGCGTAAAGACGCGCTGGTCATATTGTTTCGGCTCTTTGGTGTACACTGTTACGCTAACATGATAATACATATAATATAGGAAGAGGAAGAGGGAAGAAATTATCTGGCAGGTAGGGCTGGATTAAGGAGGAGTCTATAGGGGCTATAGCTTTGAGGCCCACCATGACCAAGGGCCCAGGCAGTGTTTCTTTCAGGACTTTTTGGCCGAGAGGGGGGGGGGCAAATGGAACCTTAGAGGGGGCAAGTTTTCCATTTGCTGTATATATATAATTTTAACAACTATATATCTAGCACAGGGGCGTACTTAGAGGGTGCCTTGCCCCCCCCCCCGAAAATTTTTTTTTTTTTTTTTGGTTAAAACGCGACTTACATTAGAAAAAATGCCTTAATTTTATAAAAATGTATCAACTTACATTAGAAAAAAATGCTTTAATTTTTCTTCAATTTTTCATTAACTTTAATCTTGTTCCAGATGGTGGATTTCAGAAACTTCCTTTTTTCGTCCTCCCTCCACCCCGAAGAAAAATTCTATATACATTCCTGATATAGTAATTACTTCTTCAAACATTTCAGTTATAACAAACTTTTTTCAGCTAAAGGAGGACGGGGGAGGGGGGGAAGGTCCGCAGGCTCGAAATTTTTATCTATTAAAATTTAGCATTCAACGTCTAGAGATCCTGAATCACGATTCCCAGACAATTAGGTATGATTAGTCTACTTATTATATTTTGAAGAATATCATGCGTCGTAATACATTTTTTAATAAAATAAACTATAACTAGTACCATTTGAACAAATATTTAAAAAAATATAATTGGAGAAATATTTGTAGCATAAAAAGAAACGAAACTTCCTTTCTCATCATAGCCTGAATTTATTAAAATTTGGTTCGGTAACCTAAAATGCCTCCGGAAGGCGAATGGTCATTTCCGGAAGGGCTTCGCCCCCTGGATGTATGCCTGAAAGAAACACTGGGCCCAGGAGACATGCCTGAGAACATAATAAACAGATAAGAGAGAGAAAGAGAGAGAGAGAGAAGCCTGTAAAATAGTTTAATTTTTGTCTCTTGTGATTTCTGTTTGGTCAGAAATAGAGTCTGGTGGATGAACAGATTTCAAGGCAATGGCTTACAAAGTATAAAGGCCGCTGTGTACAGCGGGGACGGGGAAACAGTTTCAGCTTTTTCCCTACCATCCACCCACACCTCGCAATTGGCACTTGGAACCGTTGATGGTCGAAGTCCCCTGTGGCTTCACATTGCATAGCAAAAACAATGCACCAAGGAAAGTAGACAGTCGTAAACCATTAAAAGAATTCAAGACAAAATCTAGAAATCTTAAGCTTTTAACTTTTGTGAGAACAATAGAAAATAAAGTGATTTATTATGAAAATTCTATGTCTTAGCTTGGGAGCCTACTAAGGCTTTAATCCGGCCCTGCTAGTAGGGTCAGCAGACAAAACGCATGGATCCCGAAAAGACGATGTGGTAACGTAAATACGAATCCTGTGCTACAACAGGTCAGCAGATTAGAGATGAGTTCGGGATCAATTTTAGGAGCCCGGGCCCGGCCCGCTTTCTTTGATTACATGTGTTTGCTGAGCCCGGGCCCGGCTCGCTTTCTTTGATTACATGTGTTTGCTGAGCCCGGGCCCGGATTCTTGGAAAATTTTGCTTATAAAGGCTTGCATTTATGCATCATACACTGGCCAAAAATATGGCCCAAGGAAGGATTAGTTTTAAAATTATTAGTTTAAAAAGTTTAGTTCAGTTAATCCACTTCAAAATATTAATATGTTTTTAGAAATACTACGCATAAAGCCAAATGTTCTAAAATGTGGATTTGAAAATAAATAAATAATCAACGTGCCCTTCGACCGTATCAGGGGAATCAGTAATTTTGGTAAAAGCTGAAGAAAAGAAAATCGTTTAGAAACAAAAAATTCCATTCGTTATTTCTTTTTGATTTCTAAATTTACTTTTATTTTGAATAAATTGCATTATAAAACGTACAACGCCGTACAGACAGTTGCAAGTGTTTGAAATTTTGACTCTAGAAAACTAATCTTTGCAATATAATTTACACATATGCTAATTGGTAAAGGTAGTTTAGAGTGATGTAGTAGGATATATAAAAAAAGCATGTAGGGAATTTCCAAAATTAAAAAAAAAAAAAAAGAACGTGAGAGCATTCCAGATGAGATTATTCTGCATTTTGTAACATTAACAAAGCTTTGCGCTTAATAGTATAATAATCACAATATTATCATATGTGTGTGCAGTTTCCAGATCAAGTTCATCATGAAAAAAGAGAGAGAGAGAGAGAATTGCATATAATGCTTCAGCGCTTCAACTTAATCTTCTTTTCTCTAAAACTAGACCTGCTTTAAAACTAAATTAATCCCGTTGGTTGAGCTCCCGCTTCCCACGCAGGCAGTCCTTGGTTCGTTTCCACTCAGATCCAAAGAGGCGTTTTTCAGGACCCGTTGACAAAATTTCCCCAGCGCAGTGATGTAATGCAGAGGTTTCGTAAGTTGAAAAAAAGTAGTTGTAGCGTTGGGAAACTGCGGTTATCTTTTATTATTTTTTTATTTTTTTTATACTTACTATTGGGAAATTGGCGGACAAGATTCGACAAGCCATCAGTTACGTCACGTGATTGCCGGCTGCCACTTCTGGGAAACTAGCGGACCACATTAGGCTAGCCATCATTTATGGCAGCTACTGCCTGTGATGGATAATTAATGGTCCTGTTCTGGCATGTGACAAGTGATGGGGTGCCACTGTTGGCCCGCTGCTGGCCCATGTGATGGCCGCCCAGATATTTTATTGATGGTTGGGTGGCGACAACATAGTGCTGGGCCATCACTGGCCCAGCAAGACTGTTTTTGCTGGGCTGGGTTGCAACATGAGCTTGAAAGTCATTTTCTGCATTCTCACCTTGACTGTTTTCCCGAAAATCTTGGTGCTGCGAGTGACGAGCGAGGTGAGAGATTTTACCAAGATATAAAATGTATGGAAAAGTGATATCAAGGACGATGAAATGTAAGGAATATAAATATGATGGCGGATTACTGCGTTTAAACAGAGATTCTGCTTCTGAAATTTCACCCTAGAAGAAAAGCCGTAAACGTTCGTTTGACGGAAAAGGATAATGATTTTGTAAGAACACGTTAATTTTGATTCATTTTGTTGTTCATATTTTTTTCATTAACTATTTTTTATCTTCACACAAATTATTTTTATTTAGATTGTATCAATATCAATGGGTCGTGGATTGTATTGTTAACTTGTAATTGGTAATAACTCCGTAGTGGTTGATGATGACAGTAATTAACACGTAATAACCAAATGATAATAATTGTATGCAAATAACTCTTGCGATTCGTAAATATGTCTAAGAAACTTTTATTCTTTTCTTCATTCAATTGCCTGCAAAGGTTCTCCGTTAGTTGTGGTTTATTTTCTAACTCTCTCGCTTTCGATCATCTCTCGCGCTGTCGTGAAATCCTCTGATCTCCCGTGTCCACCTAAAACCTTCCCGGCCTCGCCTGGGCAATTACCTCGTCGTACTTTCGTGACCGCTCGCTGCCTAAACCTAGAGACAACTGTCCTTTCGTCTCCTTCCCTTGTCTCCAAGAAATGCCCTCAAGCATATCCTAAAATTCCCCGTGAGAAGGAGGAACCACACCGCTTTCGGTAAATCTTAAGCCTCAAAGTGAAATGTGAGGGCTAGCGCATTTGTCGGCACATTTGAAATTGAGACCCGAAAAGCATCAAAGGAGGCGCGATAGAGTTAATCTCCATTCAACATACAAAGTTCAAATACTACGTACAGACAAAATGTCGTCTTAGCAAATAACCGTGCAACCGGTGTCTAATGGGGAACTGAGAAATTTATCTCACGCTTGTGGAGACAAAGGAAAGTGGAGCACGAGATGGAATAAAAGTTACACTTTGAGATTTTATATGAAATTCTAAAACCCCGTATAAAATCTCTGTAGCAGTATATTCTCTTAAGAAAATGTAACAAATTCTATAAATTGCTGATAAACAATATATACACTGCTGGCCACCCAAAATGCAACACCAAGAAGGACACAAACTAGCAAAGCCAGAATTACTGGACACATAACAACAGATACAAAGATGAAACGATTGAGCTTACAGGACCGTGCGACTTGTGGAACACGCAGACATCAATAGTTCGTGTAGCCCCCATGGCTGGCAATAACGGCCGCTACACGCCGCGGCATCGAACGAAAGAGGCTTTGGATGTGGGCTTGGGGTATGTCGGTCCAGGCTGCTTCCACACGTTGCCACACTTCATCAGGCGTAGCCGCAGGTGGTGCTTGCCGGGTCACTCGGTCGACTAGACGTGTTCGATGGGCGACATATCGGGGGAACAGGCGGGCCACGGCAGCAGTGACACCTGGTGGGCCGTGAAGAATTGTTGCACGATGCGTGCCACGTGCGGACGCGCATTGTCCTGTGAAACGTGGCCGCTGGCAGATCCTGCAGGTAAGGGAGGACTGTAGGCTCCAGAACGTCGGAGATGTAGCGGTGGCTGTTGAGTGTACCGGCGATGCGTACCAGATGGGTGCGGATGTCATATCTAATTGCGCCCCAAACCATAACGCTAGGTGACGGACCGGTATGGCGATGCATAATGCAGGCGTCATACAGTCTCTCCCCGCTGTGCCGCCACACGCGGATCCGACCATCGTGGTGTTGCAGGCAGAAGCGGAATTCGTCGGAAAAGACAACGTTGTGCCATTACGTAGTCCAGGTTCGGCGTTCAACGGCCCACTGCCGCTGCACTCGCCGGTGGTGTAACGTCAATGGTAATTGGAGCAATGGGCGCCGTGCGACAAGTCGCCGCTCCTGCGGACGACGTCGAACGGTACGTGCTGACACAGGTTGTTACGCAACACACCCTAATTCCTGCGCTAACGTTCGTGATGTGGCGGTGCGAGCCGTCAATGCCCGCCGCCCAACATGCCGGTCCTCTCGTTCGGTGGTGTGCAGCGGCTGCGGCAATCGCTCAAGTCGGTCCGTCCGACCCTCCTGCACCCACCGAATCCATACACGCATCACTGTGGCTCGATGTCGTCCCACACGGGCGCCACTCTCTCGGTACGATAAACCGCTGTCGCGATAAGCCACTAGTCGTCCTCTGTCGAACTCCGAAACGTGCTGGAATGACTGCCGTATTCTACGACGAGGCATCAGGAAGCTTCCCACGCACAGGTCCGGTAGCACAACACACTTCCACTACTTACACCCAACCTTCTGTGCATCATTATCATAGAGCTTCTCGGTGGCGTGCCGGGCGCACATAATCTGCATGCCCTGCAATGCTAATCGTTTGCATGTCCTCTCGCTGGCGACGCATACTGCGAATTTCAGGCCGATCGGCTGCTTCCTTCTTGGTGTTGCATTTTGGGTGGCCAGCAGTGTATATATATGTACATATATACAGCGTATTCATGATTTTGTTTTCACGGTTTTGAAAAATCCTTACGTGACAGAGAAAAATAAGTGTTCTTTTTGAAATCAGCATAGCAAAATTAATCTAAATCACTTGAAGTAATTAATGTAAACGCCAGTCGAAAAGTTAAATTTTGTAGGGTAGTGAACTGTTATGATTATGACATCTGTTGAATAAAAACTGTTGAAAAGGCCTAGGCTTAGGATCTATGAAACAATATTTGGTGCCTGAGCAAAAGCGCAATGTTATTATCTTGATTTGATATGTAAACGTTACGAATATGACATGGTTGGAATAAAAACTGATGAAAAGGCCTAGATCTGGGCATTATAATTTGATATTTCGTTAATTAGGAAAAGCAACCTTGTGTTGATAGTAAACGTTAGGACATCGCTTAAAAAAAAAAACTGTCGGAAGGGCGTACGAATGAGGCATATTAATTAATATTTATAGTGCCTGAGTAAGTAAAAGAGAAATATTTTTTATAACTTGGCATTTATGTAAATATTTAGTGCCTACGTAGAAGTCCAGTGTTATTAAAGAATCCCGCCTTGTCCCTTTCCGAACACAGAATGAGTTCTGTAATTTCTTTGTTTCTTTTAAAACCGTTGGTTTAAGAAATGCGCTATAATTTTTTGTATTCACGAATGCACTTTTGTTTTCCCAAATTCAAGTATAATTGTCGGTGGTCTTACTGGGAAAGTTTTTTCGATTCAATTCTCGTCGGAGTGCCAAAAAACGGCAATTTTTATAAGGCCCCTGAAACATTTGTGCCCAAATGTTCGTCTGCACAATTGTCCGTGTTCCCAGTTGTCCGTCGTAAATATTTCTTAATGATAATGAGAAGGGGGGGGGGGGTGCTCACCACAGAGAAATTAAGAACATTATAATTTTTTACGCGGAGCAGTTTCATGGTTCTAAAAGTGAATGTGCGCAGTTGTCTGTGTGCCGAGATGTCCGGTGCCCAATTGTCCTAAACTCGTAACAGCAGATAAAAATTCAGGACGTACGGACCGACGGAACAATAACACAAACACGCCATTTCTGGTACATTCATTGTGTCCCTGAAGACTCACTGAGGGTAATTAAAACACTGCCATTTATAATGGCAGATTTCCATTGAAAGACCATTTCCTACTCAGAGAAATATACAACAATAATGTACCTGTTACCTGAAATAGGACATTCCCGCTGCAATTCTAAGAAGCCGGTGCTTTTGCGCACGTGTGTGAGTGTGTGTGTGTGTGTGTGTGTGCGCGCTTCACAGGTGCATGAGCCCTTGAGAAATTCAGAAATCCCTGCCACTGACAGAGCGTTATTTATTTGCTTTCATGTTTAAAAACTCTAACCGAATCCATCTGCAAATGTAAACATTGAAACCAAGTTTAAAGAGCCCCCTTTTAAAGAACGTTGTTGAGAAATCAGCTGTATATGTCGCCACTCAACGCTATGCATTTCAGAACTAGTGCACCTCAGAAGCAGAGAACCTGCGGGGGGAGGGGGAGTCGACGTAAAGACTGATTGTTGAAACCTCCCCCTCCCGGTTTCCCACTTGTACCTGCATTCCGCATCACGAAATGCGGCTGCTTATGAGCGGTCACCTGACCCAAGGTCGAAGGTCAACACGTGACGATGGACGTGCAAAACGTTTCATTCATCTATCCCGCTGATCTGAGAACCGCGCCCACCTGAGGTCTTTCCTGGAGGGAAGAGCTGTCTTGGGAGGAGCTGTAAAGAATTTCGTTACTTCCCCCGATGGGATTGCGCGGTAAAGTGGGGTGTACCTTAGCCCTTGGCGACGGCGACTTGTGCAGTCCCAACAAAGAGTTTCACTTCGTTCAACAATGATAACAGCTGTTTCACAACTCTCATTCAAAACACAACGCCTGGAATTTGCCATTGAAACATTTCAGAATACACAGTTGCTCAAATTTTAGCATTTCATGAACGTCATGCGAAATATTTATAGATTTGGGTTAGAGAAAAGTATAAAGCGTCGTTATCCGTACAAAACTGAAGCGATAGCACTAAATGTACCATAATGAGCGTCCGTCCTTTAACGAAATAGGATCAAATGTAAAATAATGCACGGAAGTCTCAAATATGAGGTACAAAATTTCACGACAATACCTACAAATTTTTGTCCCTTAAGTAAAATTATACCAGACCCCCCCCCCGCGCTTCAGCTCGAAAATAAAAAAAAACACATTTTGCATTTTGATGCTATGCATCTTTCCAGACAAAACAAAGTAAATAAATAGTAAAACTATATTAGCAATCCGATTTATTAGCGTAGGAATATGTATGATAAATAAGCGTTTTCAAGCTTTCGCACATCAACCAGATTTTTTTTTCAAGGAAGTTAGGCCGCCCCGGTGGCGCAGTGGTCTAAGCGCTGGCTTATGACCATTCGTCCGTGAAGAGGGCTGGGTTCGAATCCCGTGAGGCATGGATGTTGTGTTTGTCTTACGGCACTCGTTCTCTCCCTTCCCTGGAACCAGTGATCCTAAATTAGGGACGGGCGGATGCTTATAACCGATTGAGTTGGCGGAAGACTGCCACCCAGGAAAACTGCCACACGTTTTTCAGCAACTTGGAAAACCGCCACACAGGAAAACTGCCACATGTTTTTCAATAAGGGGCTGGGCAATAAATTGCTGTTCCTCCGAGGAACACTTTGAATGTGTGACAGTTTTCTGGTGGTAAACGGAAAAAATACCCCTGAAAACTGAAAAGCGGAAAAAATGCCCACGGAAGAAATACCTCCAGAACAAACGGTTCACTGTAAATTGCCACACATCTTTCAGCAAGCAACTTGGCCACAAAAGTTCGGGGGGGGGGGGTGAATTGGGAACTAAAAACGAATTTCGAGAAAACGTTCCATGTAAGCCAAGCGAGAATTGTACTTTAATTTGAAGATATAAATTGCCGGGGATCCGAGGTGCACTTGGTTGGGGGGGGGCTCTACACCCAACTTCCGTAATATTATATTATGCGACTCTGGAGTCCGTCAGTGTATCCAGAATGGTCCCCTTGAAGCGTCCACCAGAGTTTAGAATTATATGTGGCAGTTTTCCAAGTTTCCGAATTAGGAAATCTGTTGTTTGTCTGAATTTTCATGCCGGTTCACATTTAGGGCAACAGGCACTAAAGCACTAAATATTTACATAACATGTTAAATTTGTAATATTTTTCTTTTACTTAATTAATTCAATAAAAAATAATTAATTCAATTAATTCATAGGCTACAACACCTCGGCCTTTTTTAGCAGTTTTATATCCACCGACTTCGTACACTGCTGGACAATTGCTAAGGACGGATCATAAACGGCTATATAGCGCATAAAAAAGTAAGTGTGGTTGGATGCCAAGTGAAATAAAATAATGTCTGAATGCCAGGACATTACAAGAAAGACAATTTATTGTGCTCTGAAATCCAGAAGGCTTTGGAACGTGTTCAAGGGACAAACAGGCCATTTTGTGCAGAATACGTAAACGTGAAAAAATGCAATTACCGTCCGCGGGCGTAAGATGTCAATACGGGATATGGCCACCATGGAGGGCGATGCAAGATTCCACACGTCGTGTCATGCTTTGCACAACATTATCAAGCAGCTGTTAGGGTAATTTATCCCATTCCTCTGTCAGTGCACGGATGAGGGTGTCCTTGTTTATTGGAGGGCATTGGCGACCAGCAAGACTCCTCCCCAAAGCATCCCACACATCTTCAATGGGATTCAGATCTGGAGAACGTGCTGGCTATACGAGGCGTTGAATATCCTTGCTCTCAAGACACTCCTGGACAGCGACTGTTCGATGACATGTTGCGTTGTCGTCCATGAAAATGAATCTATCACCGACAGCACCACGGAACATGCGAACATGAGGTAGCAGAACATCATTAATGTATCGTTGGCCAGTCATAGTCCCAGTTGGAAGCACATAGAGGGACGTACGGCCATTGATCCTGATGCCAGCCCATACCATGACACTACATGTCGGATATCGTTCCCTTTCCTGTATGTTTGCTGGACAATATGCAGTACCACTATCACGCCAGATCAGTTGTCGTCGACAATCAGACGATAGACTGTATCTACTCTCATCTGAGAAGAGGACAGCAGACCAGTCGTTATCAGTCCAATTGCGATGTTGATGGCACCATTGCAAACGGGCGGTACGGTGACGTCTGGACAATGGGATGCACACAACAGGACGGCGGGCGTATAGTCCTCCTTCATGCAAACGTCTGGCGACAGTTTTTCGGGAGATCCGCTTGCCAGTAGCAGCCATAAACTGATTTGCTACCTCACTAGCTGTGCTGCGCCGGTGTCTTTTTGTTGATAGCACTATGTACCGATCTTCTGCAGGTGTCATACTGCGAACACGATCTCCCCGTGACGTTTGCTACACTCTCCATTTGTTTGAAATGATTTCCAAAGCCTTGAAAAAACACTGTGGCTGACGTCGAACTCCCTGGCAACATCTGTTATTTTTCGCCCTTCTTCAATCTTGCCAATAATACGGCCACGCGTAAAATCATCTAGGTGATGTCGGGAAGACATACTGAAAATTGCAAGTTCGTCAATTGATTCTTTCCCTTTCAACTTTGCGTTTGAACAACAACGGTCAATACGCGTCAAATCCTTTATATCTCTTGTCAGCGCTACGACGTCACAAACAAGTTCGGCAATCCAAAATTTGCATAGGCACAACACGTCTTACTGTATCCCGCACTTATGCTGATTTCCACATTTTCCTGCCTTCCATTTTATGGTTGCTATCGTTGCTATTGTCATCCGTCCTTAGCAATTGTCCGGCAGTGTATTTCTAACATTTACGTATCAAATCAAGTCAAAAGCATTGCGCTTTTAGTATTTACGCATTAAACATAAAAGTCATAGGCCCTAGGCCTTTTTAACATTTTTTATTCTACCAGTGCCATATTCACAACGTTTACACATCAAATCAAGTTAATCATATTGCGCTTATACTTAAGCACTAAATATTATTTCACAGGCTCTAGGCCTAGGCCTTTTTAACAGTTTTTGTTCTATCGATGTCACATTCATAACAATTACGTATCAACTCAAGCTAGTAATATTCCGCCTTTACTTTTTCACTAAAATTCTTCTCACAGGCCCTAGGCTTAGGCCTTTTTAATAGTTTTTATTGAACTAATGTCACATTCACAACTATTACGTACCAAGTGACGTTGCCGCCCCAGTGGCGCCGTGGTCTAAGCGATGGCCTCTGATCATTCGTCCGAAAGGGGTGCGGGTTCGAATCCCGGTGAGGCATGGATGTTGTGTTTGTCTTATGGCACTGGCTCTCTCCCTTCCCTGGAACCAGTGACCCTAAATTAGGGACGGGCGATTGCTTATAGCCCATTGAGTTACTCACGGTGGTCGTTATACCTCGAATATAAAAAAAAAAGTGACGTTAATAATATTGTGCTTTTACTTAAGCACTAAATATTATTTCAGAGGTCCTAGGCCTAAGCCTTTTTAACAGTTTTTTTCCTAATCATGTCACATTCATAACAATTATGTATCAACTCAAGTTAACAATATTCCGCTTTTACTTAGGCACGAAATATTATTCAAAGGCTCTAGGCCTTTTTAACACTTTTTCTTCGCCTATGTTATACTCTCAAAGTTTTAAAAAAATCAAGTTAAATAGCAATGCACTTTTACTTAGGCATTCAATATTAGTTACTAGGCCTAGAGCCAATGAATTAATAGCTAGTACCTAAGTAAAAGTGCAATATGATAAACTTTAGTTCATGTATGAACTTTATGAATACGACATGGTTAGAATAAAAACTGTTAAAAAGACCTAAGTATGGGGCCTATGATTTTAATATTCATTGCCTAAGTAAAAGCGCAATGCTAAACATTATGTAAACATTATGAATATGAAGTCGGCGGATTAAAAGCTGTTACAAAGGCGAAGGTGTAGGGCCTATGAATTAATTAAGCAAAATATTACAAACTTGACATGTTACGTAAATATTTAGTCCCTAAGTAAAAGTGCAGCGCTGTTAAAAATATCCCACCTTAGAGTCCTTTTCTGAACATAGCAAGAATTATGCTGTAATTCTCGCTTGGCTTACATAGAACGTTTTCTCGAAATTTGGTTGGAGTTCCCAATTCAGTTCTCAATATAGGCCAAGAAACGGTAATATTTATACCCCCCTCCCCCCGCACACACCCTTGAACTTTTGTGGCCAGTTGCCCTAAACTCGTACGAACCGACACGAAAATTCAGACAAACAAAAGAGCTCCTCCCCGTCGTTAGACACCTTGGAAAACTGCTACACATAATTCGGAAACTTGGAAAACTGCCACACATTCAGAGTGTTCCTCGGAAGAAGAGCAATTTGTGGCCGGCCCCTTGATTAAAAGCATGTGGCAGTTTTCCCGTGTGGCAATCTTCCGGTGTGGCAGTTTACCTGTGTGGCAATCTTCTGGTGTGGCAGTTTTCCTGTGTGGCAATCTTCCGGTGTGGCGGTTTACCTGTGTGGCAATCTTCTGGTGTGGCAGTTTTCCTGTGTGGCAATCTTCCGGTGTGGCGGTTTACCTGTGTGGCAATCTTCTGGTGTGGCAGTTTTCCTGTGTGGCAATCTTCCGGTGTGGCAGTTTACCTGTGTGGCAATCTTCTGGTGTGGCAGTTTTCCCGTGTGGCAATCTTCCGGTGTGGCAGTTTACCTGTGTGGCAATCTTCTGGTGTGGCAGTTTTCCTGTGTGGCAATCTTCCGGTGTGGCGGTTTACCTGTGTGGCAATCTTCTGGTGTGGCAGTTTTCCTGTGTACAGTTATCCTGTGTGGCGGTTTACAGTGAACCTGAGTTGCTCACGGTGGTCGTTGAACACTCCATCAAAAAAAAAAAGAAAAAGTGGAAGTTATAGACAGGAACTGTCTTTGCCGACTTGGTGGCTCAGTGGTCTAAGCGATGGCTTCTGATCATTCGTCCGAGGTGGACCCGGGTTCGAATCCCGGTGCGACCAGTGTTTCTTTCAGGAAAAAAATGCCTTAGTTTAATAAAAATGTATCAACTTACATCAGAAAAAAATGCCTCAATTTTTCATTAACTTTGATTTTGTTCCAGATGGTAGATTTCAAAAACTTCCTATTTTCGTCCCACCCCCCAAGAAAAATTCTATATACACCCCTGATGTAGTTATTACTTCTTCAAACATTTTAGAAATAACAAACTTTTTTGCAGGCTTGAAATTTTCATCTATAAAATTAAAATGCATTCAAATCACTCTTGATCCTGAATCACGATTCCCAGACAATTAGGTATTATTAGTCTACTTATTACACTTGTATTTTGAAGAATACCATGCGTCGTAATACACTTTTTAATAAATAAACTATAACTAGTACCATTTGAACAAATATTGAAAAAAATATAATTGGAGAAATATTTGTAGCATAAAAAGAAACGAAACTTCCTTTTTCATCATAGCCTGAATTTATTAAAATTTGGCTCGGTAACCTAAAATATCTCCGGGGGAGCGAATGGTCGTTTCTGGGAGGGCTTCGCCCCCTGGATGTATGCCTGAAAGAAACACTGGGTGAGACATAGATGTTGTATCTGTTTCATGTCACTGGCTTTCTCCGTTCCGTGGAGTCAGTGATTCCAAAGCTGGGACGGGCGCCTGCTCATACGCGCATTGGGTTGCTCACGGTGGTCGTTATGCATATATCCCTCAACAAAAAACAAAAAAAAAAAAACAAAAATCATTGAAAAAGGTATGCGTTTGATGTGCGACAGAAACTGTCTAACTTCTCTGAGAAAGCTATCTGGTTGATGCGGGGTTCGGACATTTGGGCACATTCCCTTTTAAAGCAATGAAATTGCGCTGCGTTAAAAATTATAGTGTTCCTATATTTCTCCCTACTTGAGCAAGTGGTGTGCACAAAAAAATTTCACTTATATCTCATAATCATTAAGAAATTGGGCGCAAATGTTTAAGGGGCCGTATAACAATTGCCGTTTCTTGGCCCAAGAGTGAGAGTTTGACCGAGAAAATGTTCGCCGTAAGTTACTTAGGCACTAAATATTTAGTGCCTAAGTAACTTACGGCCTTCTCAGCAAACCTGTCGGGGGGGGGGGGGTAATACTAAAAGTGTAAAATATGAAAATTTTCTTGTCCGATCGGGAGGTTTTCAGCATTTACAAACTACAACTGGAAACATTATCTCAGGGCATGAACCTACTGAGCAAACCTGTCGGGGGGAGGGGGGATACTAAAAGGGTGAAATATGAAACATTTCTCGTCCGATCGGGAGATTTTCAGCTTTTACAAGCTACAACTCGACACATTATCTGAGCGCACGTGCCTACTCTGAAAACGTGGGGGGGGGGGGGGGGTTAATACCAAAACTGTACAATTTGAAAAATGTATCGTCCAATCAGATTTTCAGCATTTACAAGCTACAACTCGACAGATTATTTGAGGGCACGTGCCTACTCAGCAAACCTGTCGGGGGGAGGGGTATGATAATTGTGAAATATAAAGAATTTCCTGTCCGATCGGGAGATTTTCAGCATTTACAAACTACAACTGGAGACATTATCTCAAGGCAAGAACCTGTCCGGGGGGAGGGGGGTTCTGCCAAAAGCGCAAAATATGAAGAATTTCTCTTCCGACCGGGAGATTTTCATCATTTACAAACTACAACTCGAGGCATTAACTCAGGGCATCTGCTTACTCAGTAAACCTAATGGGGGAAGGGGGATTCATCAATACCAAAAGTGTAAAATATGAAAATTTTCTCGTTCAATCCGGAGAATTTCAGCACTACAACTCGACACATTATTTGAAGGCATGTGCTTACTCAGCAAACATGTCGGGGGGGGGATTGCCAAAAGTGTAAAATATGAAGAATTTCTCTTCCTAACCGGAGATTTTCATCATTCACATGCCTTCAGATAATGTGTCGAGTTGTAGCTGCTAAATGCTGAAAATCTCCCGATCGGACGAGAAATTCGTCACATTTCACACTTTTGGTATGCCCCCCCCCCACACAGGTTTGCTGAGTAGGCACGTGCCCTCAAATAATGTGTCCAGTTGTAAATGCCAAAAATCTGCCGAGCGGACGTGAAATTTTTCATATTTTACACTTTTGAAATTACCCCCCCCCGCACCCCCGGACGGGTTTGCTGCGTAGGCACATGCACTCAGAACAGAAAATGTGTCGAGCTGCAGCTTGTAAATACTGAAAATCTCTCGATCGGACGAGAAAGTCTTCATATTTTACACTTTTGGTATGCACCCCCGCCCCTCCCCCTAACATACTCAGGATTGCTGAGTAGGCACATGCCTTCAAATAATGTGTCGAGTTGTAGCTTGTAAATGCCAAAAATCTCCCGATCGGACGAGGAATTATTTCATATTTTACACTTTTGGTATCCCCCCCTCCCCCCATCGCCGACAGGTTTCCAGAGAGTGCACATGCGCTGAGAAAATTTGTCGAGTTGCAGCTTGTAAATGCTGAAGATCTCCCGATCGGAAGAGAAATGAGAAACTCTTGATATTTTACGCTTTTGGTATCCCCCCCCAATAGTTTCCTGAGGCAGCAGACGCCCTCAGGCAATTCGATGACTTGTAGCTTGTAATGGCTGAAAATCTCCCGATCGGACCAGAAATTCTTTATACACTGCTATTGGACAATTGCTAAGGACGGATCATAAACGGCTATATAGCGCATAAAAAAGTAAGTGTGGTTGGATGCCAAGTGAAATAAAATAATGTCAGAATGCCAGGACATTACAAGAAAGACAATTTATTGTGCTCTGAAATCCAGAAGGCTTTGGAACGTGTCAAGGGACAAACAGGCCATTTTGTGTAGAATACGTAAACGTGAAAAAAAATGCAATTACCGTCCGCAGGCGTTCCGGCGTAAGATGTCAATACGGGATATGGCCACCATGGAGGGCGATGCAAGATTCCACACGTCGTGTCATGCTTTGCACAACATTATCAAACAGCTGTTGGGGTAATTTATCCCATTCCTCTTTCAGTGCACGGATGAGGGTGTCCTTGTTTATTGGAGGGCATTGGCGACCAGCAAGACTCCTCCCCAAAGCATTTCCACACATTTTCAATGGGATTCAGATCTGGAGAACGTGCTGGCCATACGAGGCGTTGAATATCCTCGCTCTCAAGACACTCCTGGACAGCGACTGTTCGATGACATGTTGCGTTGTCGTCCATGAAAATGAATCTATCACCGACAGCACCACAGAACATGCGAACATGAGGTAGCAGAACATCCTTAATGTGTCGTTGGCCAGTCATAGTCCCAGTTGGAAGCACATAGAGGGACGTACGGCCATTGATCATGATGCCAGCCTATACCATGACACTACATGTCGGATATCGGTCCCTTTCCTGTATGTTTGCTGGACAATATGCAGTACCACTATCACGCCGGATCAGTTGTCGTCGACAATCAGACGATAGACTGTATCTACTCTCATCTGAGAAGAGGACAGCAGACCAGTCGTTATCAGTCCAATTGCGATGTTGATGGCACCGGGCGGTACAGTGACGTCTGGACAATGGGATGCACACAACAGGACGGCGGGCGTATAGTCCTTCTTCATGCAAACGTCCGGCGACAGTTTTTCGGGAGATCCGCTTGCCAGTAGCAGCCATAAACTGATTTGCTACCTCACTAGCTGTGCTGCGCCGGTGTCTTTTTGTTGATAGCACTATGTACCGATCTTCTGCAGGTGTCGCACTGCGAACACGACCTCCCCCGTGACGTTTGCTACACTTTCCATTTGTTTGAAATGATACAACACTGTGGCTGACGTCGAACAACACTGTGGCTGACGTATAACAACACTGTGGTTGACGTCGAACTCAAGCCTTGAAACAACACTGTGGCTGACGTCGAACTCCCTGGCAACATCTGTTATTTTTCGCCCTTCTTCAATCTTGCCAATAATACGGCAACGCGTAAAATCATCTAGGTGATGTCGGGAAGACATACTGAAAATTGCAAGTTCGTCAATTGATTCTTTCCCTTTCAACTTTGCGTTCGAACAACAACGGTCAATACGCGTCAAATCCTTTATATCTCTTATCAGCGCTATGACGTCACGAACAAGTTCGGCAATCCAAAATTTGCATACGCACAACACGTCTTACTGTATCCCGCACTTATGCTAATTTCCACATTTTCCTGCCTTCCATTTTATGGCTGCTATCGTTGCTATTGTCATCCGTCCTTAGCAATTGTCCGGCAGTGTATTTCATATTTTAGGTTTTAAGCCTCCCCCCTCCCCCCGACAAGTTTCCTGGGTTTGCTCATACTCGCAGAGAATTTGTATAGTTATAGTTTTTAGAAAAATATCGTAAATCAGAAAATACGAAATTACGGACATTTTATGTGTGCGGGGGTGGGGGGGCTAAGAAAATCCTTACCTCCTTCAAATCTGTCAAACATTTAAAAAAAGGTTTCGTCTATTTTAGTGTTTTAAGTTTATCAAAAATTTGGCTATATTAACGGGGGGGGGCTCTCCTCCATGGACACCCTTGGTGCTATGTAGTCATGAATATGATGTAATCCATATTCATGATTATGAGCTATGTAATCCCGATCCAGGACGACGAAATTGTCAAGTTTTCGGATATTATGCTTGTCATATTTACACCCACAAAAACGTATTGTCATCTTCAAAATTTGTGCATTGTAATATTTTTTTAAATTCAATTATAATTGTCGTTTGTCTTACTGGAAACGTTTTCTCCATTCAATTCCCCTCACAGAGAAAAAAATACGGCAATTTTTGTACGACCCCTCAAGATTTGTGCCCAAATGTCCGGGTGCCCAAATGTCCGGTGCCCAAAAGTCCGTTGCCCAAATGTCCTAAACTCGATCTTTATAGATAGATAGATATTTAAATAACAAAATCTTTCTTCTGCTTTCTGCATCGGTAAGGTCTCTAATTAAATCTCTGAAATGTAATTTATTATCCTCTTGAGCATCAGTGGCAATTAGTAAATGACACACTGTATTTCGCAAATGATTTACGAGTGTTTTGAACTCGTTGAGTGATCTTGTAGAAGTATCCACTGAAGAGGCAGTGTTTGATTGTGTTTGATGCAAATAGTGTCGTAGTCAGAAATTTCTGAAGTGTGTGTGTAGGGGGGGGGGGGTCCTTTTTAAAAGTCAAAAAATGAAAAAACGCTACTGAGAAAAAACTTTTTTAATGTATTTATACAGTATATACTTACAATAAGCAGAAATAACAACAGCAGGATATATGTATACACCGATGATGGTTTTTTTTCAGGTTCCCCTTTCCCGTGTCCTTCCCTTCTTTCCCCCCTGTACTCATCTGTGGCAGCGGTGTACCGGGCATTTTTCTGCGGAGAGAAATATCGCTCGGAACGGCTTGTTGTTGCAGGTAAGTATGTAGGGCAGCTTACAACTTCACTACTTAACGGGAAACCGTTTACTTCTTGTGCTTTAATATTTCCATATTTTTCTGTCGTGCTATTCTATCGGGGCAATCTGCTCCTAACTCTCTTAGATTCTCTTTCACCTGCCAAAAGGCGCATAGCGCTGTGGGTTCGGGTCTCTCAACCTAAATTAGGAACCCCCTTGTTGTTGTTGTTGTATACACTGATGAGCCATTTACATTATGACCACTCCCAGCCTAGATAAGTGAGCGCACCTGGAGACCGAACGGTGGCGCTGGGGAAGTTCACAGACCAGTATATATACAATCCGAGGACCAGCTTTCGGTTAGTAGAGTGTTCGCAGTCAGCATGCGAAAAGATGCCGGTTTATCGGAGTTTGATAAAGGACAAATTGTAATGGCACGTCGCCTAGGAACTACCAAGTTGCTGAAAGATGTGTGGCACGTAAATTGCCACACTGGAACACTGCCACACATCAGTGTTCTTGTGTGGCAGTTTACAGTGAGTCGTTTGTTCTGGGGTAGTTCATCCGGGGGTATTTTTTACCGCTTTTCCGTTCTCGAGGGTATTTTTTCCAGGGATATTTTTTTCCAGGGGTATTTTTACCTTGCCGTTAGGCAAATGTTTTTTTCCAGGGGTTTGCATCTTGCCGTTAGGCAAATGTTCGACACCTGTTCGACGAAACAACGGAATTACAGCATTACTCATGCTTAAGTTCGAAAAAAGGACGATAAAGTGAGATTTTTTAATAATCCTGCGCTATTACTTTTAACATTTTCGGTCCCTCATCCGGAAAGGTGGAGGACTTTTTCTTGAGAGAGTTTTCCTAAATTACCAAATGCGAGGGAGATTTGCTGTGAGGTGTTTTTCCTTGAATCAAACGGAAATGGAGACACCGAAAATCTCGTCCACATATTCCTGTTGCATGCAAAACTTCTCTCCCATAAAAATTGGGATAAAAATGAAAATGGTGACCCCACATATCTCAGCATCGTTGGGCTACTCGTAAAATCGTTCCCCATGAAAAAATGTGGTAAAAATGGAAATGATGGCTCCGGAAATCTCCCCCACATCAAATATATTGTGTAAAATGCAAACTGTGCATGGTCCCTCACTCGAAAAGCTGAGGGTTTTTCGAGTGGAAAAGAGATTGCCAATGTGGAGGAGATTTCCAAATGTGGAGGAGATTCCCTCTGGGGGACTTTACGATGAAACACTTAATACAGGAAAAAATTTCTTTTGAACCAAAACACTGATTTTCTACTGTGAAAAATACATAATTCAAAGGCAAAAAATCTAATCACTGCTTTAAAAAAATGCGTTCTAAGAGGACATGTGCACAATTTCCGTTTTCCTTCAGCTGAAGTCTCGTACTTCATTTTCAAATTCACAGCGAAATTAGAAAACTAAAGTAAATTAAAGAAATGCTAACTGTTTACAACGGTTACCGGAAAAAAATCCAAGGAAGAAAGATCCACGGAAAAAAAAGCCAGGAAAAAAATCCAATGGAAAAATAATCCAGGGAAAAAAAAGCCAAAGGAAAGAAAAGCCAAGGAAAAATAGTCCATGGAAATAAAATCCAACAGCTACTTTCATGTAGGCTAACCAGTAAGAAACTTAGGGGGTCATATAAAAATTTACATAAAAAAAAAGTTCTCACTTCTCAAAGATTACCATAATTTGTTTCCATGGAGGTTCGAGGAGTTAGGGGGCGCATAAAAATTGCATTTTTGTTTCTTGTGTCTACTTCCATGTTGGTTGACCTTGTAAGAAATGTAGGGGTCGTACAAAAATTGCACTTTTGATTTTCTTTTGTCCACTCCATGTTGGATGACCTTGTAGGAAATTTAAGGGTCGTATAAAAATTGCATTTCTGATTTCTTTGTGTCACTTCTATGTAGGAAGCGTAAGGGATCGTATAAAAAAATTCTAATTTCTTTACGTCACTTCTGTGTAAGAAGCCTAGAGGGTCGTATAAAAATTTTCATTGGATTTTTTCCCTGGCTCTCTGTTTTTTTCCTGTGGATCTTTTTTCCTAGATTGACGCCACAGGGGCAGTAGAGTTTGAATAATTAATAATAATAAATATTTATAATCTTACAATTGGTAAAGCAAAACTGATTGCGATTTTGAAGTTTGGTAGCGATTTAATAGAAGCGTAACACAGGGTTTTGTGAATATTGAAACTGCTCCTTTTATGAATGCATTGCAGATTGGCCAATAAGAAGGGTACAATAAAACCCAACATAAATTAATACCTTCACAGTAATAATAATAATGAAAATAATTTCAATAATGATTAGGTAATTTCTAAAAAAAAAAAAATCAAAAAAGGAGTCACGAGCCCTGCGGTTGCCGGGAAACTGCCACACACTTTTCATTAAGGGGTTCGGCACAAATTGCTGTTCCTCCGAAGAACACTTTGAATGTGTGACAATTTTTCCAGTGGGGCAGTTTTCCAAATTTCCGAATTATGTGTGGCAGTTTTCCAAGGTGCCTAACGAGGGGAAGGAACTCTCTTGTTTGTCTGAATTTTCATGCCGGTTCATTTGAGTTTAAGGCAACTGGCCACAAAAGTTCAAGGAAGGGGGGAGGGGGCTATAAAGATTGCCGTTTCTGGGCCTATATTGAGAACTGAATTGGGAACTCCAAACAAACGAATTTCGAGAAAACGTTCCATGTAAGCCAAGTGAGAATTGTATTTTTATTTGAAGAAATAAATTGACGAGGATCCGAGGTACACTTGCTTTGGGGGGCTCTACCCCCAACTTCCGTAATATTATATTCTAGGCCGCTGGAGTCTGTCAGTGATGTTCCCCTTGAAGCGCCCGCGATGTTCGTGAGCTTGGGGGGGGGGGGGGCTTTCCGCCAAAATGTTAAAATGGACGTAGAGCTGTAAACATTAGAACCATGCTTTATACTGTATAACGATTCTGTACACGACCACGGATTTTCAGGAGGGTGGGATGAATTCACCCTCCCCCAAGTTTCTAAGAGCGCAGACAAGCGCTCAAGGTAAGAGATTTGCTCACAATTTCTGTGCTTCATGTTGTGTTTAGTGACAGACTATGTATGCTCTTCCTCCGTCCCCCAGAAATTTGGTGAAGTCTGTAAAAGGGATACGAGGTGCTTGGTTTCGAGGGCTGTACCCCCAACGTCCGTAATTTTATATTCTGGACCTCTAGAGCCGGGCAGTGTATCCTCGATGTTACCCCTGAAGAGCTCTTAGAAACATGGGGGGGGGGAGGATTCACCCCACCCTCCTGAAAATTCGTGGTTGTGTACAGAATTATTATATAAAGCATGGTACAAATGTTTACAGCTCTACGTCCATTTTAATATTTTGGGGAAGCCCCCCAAGCTCACGGACTTTGCGGGCGCTTCAAGGAGAACATCCTGGATACACTGACAGACTCCAGCGGCCCAGAATATAATATTACGGAAGTTGGAGGTAGAGCCCCTCTCCTCAACCAAGTGTACCTCGGATCCTCGGCAATTTATTTCTTCAAATTAAAGTACAATTCTCGCTTGGCTTACATGGAACGTGTTTTCTCGAAATTCGTTTGTTTGGAGTTCCCAATTCAGTTCTCAATATAGACCCAGAAACGGCAATCTTTATAGCCCTCACCCCCCACCCCCTTGAACTTTTGTGGCCAGTTGCCCTAAACTCAAATGAACCGGCATGAAAATTCAGACAAACAAAAGACTTCTTTCCCCTCTTTAGGCACCTTGGAAAACTGCCCTAACGGAAAAATTGTCACACATTCAAAGTGTTCTTCGGAGGAACAGCAATTGGTGCCCGGCCCCTTAATGAAAACCATATGGCTAGACCCCTCTTCCTCCTGAATCCAGCCCTGTGTCGATCATGTAAATGGATAACTGTTTCGTTGGAGTTGGATTTTATTTCCCTGGCTTTTTTCCGTTGGCTTTTTTTTCCATGGCTTTTTTATCCGGTGGCTTTTTTTTCCTGGATTTTTTTCCGTGGATCTTTTTTCCTTGGATTTTTTTTTCCTAGACTTTTTTAAAGGGAAAAATTCAGTGTGTGTGGGGATGGGGGATGGTGTGGATGATCATTCCATTCATCCACCGTTGTGTCTAATTTGAAGCGTCCCGTGTTTTGCACGAAGGAGAGGGATCCAGTGTAGCATGAGAGTCAGGATTTGAAGCACAGACTACTGTAAAGAAAGCATTGGAAACTACGGATGGGAGGACTTCTGGAACCCAGACCAGATGAGATGGAATGATAGGAAGTCCGGAAAGACTTCCTGAAGCGGCAGTCTTTTAAAGACGTCACTCAAGAAGCTACTTAGCAGGGGTTATCCCCTCATTCACAACACAGCACTCTGTTGCTAACACGTTCGTCCAAAACTAATCAATAATACGCCCCTGTTATTCGCTGTAGTTTGGGCAACCGAATTCCCCAACACTAGGAACGAAGCATAATGTTTCTGTTGTGTTCAAGAAAAGGGTGAGGTCGACAGCCTCCCTCACCCCACAGCTTTCTCTCTCTCTCGTTTTCCGAGAAAACCCGAAGTTTCCTGGAATCTACATTCTATAAATAAAGGTGCATTCACACGTGGCCATTTGCCTGCAGGTTGGTGAGGATTTGAAGGAAGGGAAAAAGTAAAGGATAGCAACAGCGGAGAATTCAGAGCAAAATCCCTCTGAAATTAACTCCCAGAAACTTGTCAAACAGCAGCTGAGGTCTGAAATACAAATGAAAAGATGCCGGGGAGTTTACAGTGCGAAAAAAAATGACCTCTCCTTGAGCGCGCACAGTCCGCCCGTTACAGGTGATTTGAAGACATTCTATACTGCGTGGGCCCTGCAATTGTAAAAATACAGGAGGTAGAGAGTTGGAGTAGTGCCGTGCCGTAAACTTTGTGCGTAGGCATGCAATAAATAAATAAATAAATTTAGACAATATATCCTGCACTTGTGTACTGCATGAAAAGGAATTTTTTTTCACAAGTTAATAACGGTAAACGGTAAAAATACCCCCGGGGAAAATACCCCAGGAGAAAATACCCCCGAAAACTTAAAAGCGGAAAAAATGCCCCCGGAAAAAATACCCCCGGAAGAAATACCCCCAGAACAAACGGTTCACTGTAAACTGCCACACAGGAACACTGATGTGTGGCACTGTTCTGGTGTGGAAATTTACCGGCAGCCCTGAAACACATCTTTCAGCAACTTGGCTACAAAAGTTCAAAGGGGGGGGGGCTATAAAGATTGTCGTTTCTGGGCCTACATTGATAGCTGAATCGGGAAACGAATTTCCCGAAAACTTTCCATGTAAGCCAAGCGAGAATTGTACTTTAATTTGAAGAAATAAATTGCCGAGGATCCGAGGTACACTGGGGGGGCTCAACCCCCAACTTCCGTAACCCCCAACTTCCGTAATATTAGATTCTGGGCCGCTTGAGTCTGTCAGTGTATCCAGGCTGTTCCCCTTGAAGAGCCCGCGAGGTTCGTCAGCTTGGGGGGAGGGGGTCCGCAAAATGCTGAAATGGCCGTAGAGCTGTAAACATTAGATGCATGCTTTACATAATGATTCTCTACTCGACCACGAATTTTCAGGAGGGTGGGGTGCAAGTTTCTAAGAGCGCAGACAAGTCTTCAAGGTAAATGATTTGCTCGCAATTTCTATGCTTCATGTTGTGTTTAATGGTAAACTATGTATGCCCTTCCCCCTCCCCCAGAAATTTGGTGAAACCTGTGAGAGGGATACGAGGTGCTTGGTTTGGAGGGTCCTACCACCAACTTCCGTAATTTTATAGTCTGGACCTCTAGAGTCGGTCAGTGTATCCTCGATGTTACCCCTAAATAGCTCTTAGAAACGGGGGTACCCCCCTCCTGAAAATTCGTGGTCGTGTACAGAATCATTATATAAAACATGGTACTGATGTTTACAGCTCTAAGTGCATTTTAACATTTTGGGGGAAAGCCCCCCAGCTCATGGACCTCGTGGACACTTCAAGAGGAACTTCCTGGATACACTGACAGACTCCAGCGGCCCAGAATATAATATTACGGAAGTTCGGCGTAGAGCCCCCCCCCCCCCACCCCACACACACAGTGTACCTCGGATCCTCGGCAATTTATTTCTTCAAATTGAAGTACAATTCTCGCTTGGCTTACATGGAACGTTTTCCCGAAATTCGTTTCCCAATTCAGTTATCAATGTAGGCCCAGAAACGGCAATCTTTATAGCCCCCCCTTTGAACTTTTGTAGCCAAGTTGCTGAAAAATGTGTGGCAGGGTTGCCGGTAAATTGCCACACCGGAACACTGCCACACATTAGTGTTCCTGTGTGGCAGTTTACAGTGAACCGTTTGTTCTGGGGGTGTTTCTTTCTTCCGGGGGCATTTTTTCCGCTTTTCAATTTTCGGGGGTATTTTCTCCGGGGGTATTTTTTCCAGGGGTGTTTTTACCTACATCCGTTAATAACACAACGTATTTAGTCTTTTCAAGTATTAGGGATCCAGGTAAACTCCCACACAGGTAAACTACGGTTCACTGTAAACCGCCACACCCGCGCAATGTAAGGTAGCGATCCGTTGGTGGCAGCGCCATCAGTAGGCAGCCCTGCAGCATCGCCGTGAATTAAGAGCCTCCAAGCAAGCGCCACTAGTGGACCGCAGCTGGCAACCGAAGCAACCCCAACACGAGGTGGAAGCAGCGGGACAACACATGCGCAGAAGCAACACGTGCACAGTCTGTCATGGTACTGGTACCAGTTATTTGAAGGTAACGCCATCGCCGTCGTGTTATTTTAGTGGATGTTAAGAAGAAAAAAAGTCATATGTAGAGAGACGAATTAATTTCTTAATGAAATGCCGGGTCGGCGAAGATTACCGTCGGAGGAAAATTATGTAAATAATGAACTGTAAGAAAATGGCCAATTACTCTCATGTATTTATAGAACTCATTTTGCAGCAAAATTCCTACACTAACACACGAAGAATCGAGAAATTAAAAATATACGCGTACAAAATGGGTATTTTCATTACAAATTGGTCAAGTATTTGAGGGGGTGGATCAGCACTATGTGGATATAACACTATGTGAATAAATGTCCGAACCCCGTATCCAATCCATGGGTTCCCAGCAAAAACACAAGTGCTGGGAAACTGCCGGCCACCAGCTGGCAGTGATGGGCCACTGCTGGCTGAAATCTGCCGTTCACGGCCCGGTAGCTGTACGCTGTGGCAGCGCTATCAGTTGGCAAGTCATTGATGGCCCTGCAGCATTGCCGTGAATTGTGGACCTCCAAGCAAGTGCCACTAGTGGCCCGTTGCTGGCAACCAATGCAACCCCAACAGCAGGTGGAAGCAACGGGACTGCACATGCGCAGAAGCAACACTTGCTGTGTCTCTCATGGTACCAGTTAGTTGAAGACGATGCTATCGCCATCGTGTTGTTTCAGTGGATGTTAAGAAAAAAATCCATATGTGAAGAGGCGAATTTATTTCCTAATGAAATTTTACGTCGACGAAGATATCAGATTAAGCCGTGAAATACTAGATTACAGCCATGAAATACACCCACTCCATTCCCATGAATAACTATTCATGGAATGGAGTGCCATTCCCATGAATAACTATTCATGGAATGGAGTGGATGAATAACAAGAAAAAATTTAAAACCGCTTGAAACAAATATCCTGGAAAACCATTAAAACAACGTTTGTTGGGGAAAAAAAAAAAAAAAGAATTATACGCGTACAAAATTTATTAATAATTTGAAAGAAAAAAAAAGCAACGCTATGTGGTGTACTCATCCATGGGTTGAATACACAAGACTGGGAGGAATTCGCTTCTAAAAATAACGAGAAGTAAAATAAAATATCTTTTACTCTTTAAAACAAATGTAGCTTCGGACAACGGAAAGGAAAGACACAACGTTAAAAATGTAACAGAATGTGACATGAACCCGGGTAAATATATATATTTATTCAACAATCTCTTTTCAAGACGGCAAGGACAGTACAAAACTTTGGAAAGCGACTCTAAGTATGTACACGCCTTGAAAATGAGTGAAGTTCCCTTAAGGTAAAAAAAAAAACTATCGTTGCGTTGAAAAAAATAATTTATCAATTATATGAAACTGACTTTTATGAAAAATACCTCGCAATATTGTAAAATGAAAGAGGGAAGCATTCGATTACATATTGCATACCAAACAAACAGCTTTAAGCATTTGCTCGACCGTGCGAAATTAGTCCGGTCGGTAGTGAGCTCAGCTATCGCACTAACGGCCCAGGTTCAAATCTACGCGGATACGAACTGGTGTTTTCCCGATCTGTTGAGAAAATTTCCTCAGCGCAGTTCTTTGATTCACAAGCTTCGTAAGGGTAGAAAAAAAAAATTGTAGCTTTGGGAAACTACCCTTTCCTTTTTTTTTTTTTTTTATTATTATGGCTACTACTGAGAAATTGGCAGACAAGATTCGGCAAGCCACCAGTTACGTCACGTGGTTGCCGACTGCCAATAACGGCACACTAGCGGACCACATTAGGCTAGCCATCATTTCTGGCACGTGCTTGCAGGGCCACTGAAGGGCCACTTGTGGCAGCTACTGCCTGTGATGGACCACTGATGGCCCTGTTGTGGCATATGACAACTGATGGGGTGCCAACTGTTGGCTAGGTGTTGGCCTGAACTGCTGGCTCTTCTGCTGGCCGACCGGACATTTTATTGACGGTTCGGTATCGGAAAGATAGTGCTGGGCCAGCAAGTCTGTTTTTGCTGGGGAAGGACAGTACAAAACTTTGGAAAGCGACTTTAAGTTGGTACACTCCTTGAAAATGAGTGAAGTTCCCTTAAGGTAAAAAAAAAAACTATCGTTGCGTTGAAAAAATAAATTTATGAATTATATGAAACTGACTTTTATGAAAAATACCTCGCAATATTGTAAAATGAAAGAGAGAACCATTCGATTACACATTCCGCACGAAACAGACAGCACCGAGCCCACGCTCGTGCGTGGCAAATTAGTCCGGTCGGTAGAGAGCTCCCTCCAACGCTGACAGCCCTGGTTCGTATCCACCCAGATCCAAACGGGCGTTTTTCCGTTGTGATGAGAAAATTTCCCCATCGCAGTGCTGCAATTCACAAGTTTCGCAAGGGGAGAAAAAAAAGTTGTAACTTTGGGAAACTGCGGTTATCCTTGATTTTTTTTTTTATGGCTACTACTGGGAAATTGGTGGACAAGATTGGGCAAACCATCAGTTGCGTCACGTGGTTGCCGGCTGCCACTACCGATGAACTAGCGGACCACATTAGGCTAGCCATCATTTCTGGCACGTGCTTCCAGGGCCGCTGAACGGCCACTTGCGGCAACTACTGCCTGTGATGAATAACTGATGGGCCTGTTGTGGCATATGACAAGTGATGCGGTGCCAACTGTTGGCCTGAACTGCTGGCCATTCTGTTGGCCGCCCGGACATTTTATAGACGGTTCGGTAGCGGCAACTTAGAGTTGGGCCATTGAAGGCTGCCAGCAATGGCCCAGTGCTGGCCCAGCAAGACTATTTTTGCTGGGTTGAATACGGGGTTCGGACATTTGGACACCGAACATTTGGGCACCGGACATCTGGGCACCCGGACATTTGGGTACAAAAGTTCAGGGACCGAATAGAAATTACCGTTTCTTGGCACTGTGATGAGAATTGGATCGAAAAAACGTTGCCAGTAAGTCAAACGACAATTATAATTGAATTTGGGGAAACAAAAGTACATTCGTGAATACAAAACAAATGACACAGTACATTTCTTAAACCCACGGGTTTCAACGAAACAAAGCAATTGCACCAGAACTCATATTATGTTCGGAAAAGGAAGACAAGGTGGGATTCTTTAATAACGCTACACTTCTACTTAGGAACTACATATACACTGAAGAGCAACTGAATTAGAGACAACTGGCGTTATACAAATGTGGCGCTGTGGGCAGCCGTGTAAACGGAAACGACATGACGTATGCAGCGATCCGACAATATAAAAAGTGATGCGACGGGAATCAGCAAGAGTCGGACGCAGTATGTTTAAGACGAAGGATCCAAGCGCATTTGACCTTGGGAAAATTGCCAGGGCCCGACGAATGGGTCACTCCATCTCGGAAGACGTGCAGGTGCTGGGATTTTCACGAGCAACTGTGTCACGGGTGCACCGTGAGTAAATCGAATCCGGTAAAACCATCCCTGCAAGGGCCAACTGCCGTGGACAACAGCGTGTGGATGAGCGGGGTCATCGTCGGCTAGCTCGCATTGTAACAGCGGATAGACGGGCCACAGTGCAGGAAATCACTCGGCAATTTAACGCTAGTGCAGAAAAACGTGTAAGCAGCCACACCATCCAGAACCATCTCCTCGCTATGGGGTACAGAAGCCATCGTCCCACGAGGGTACCGCTACTGACTGCACATCACAGGGTGTAAAGATTAGCATGGGCGCGGGAACATCACCACTGTACCCTAGACATGTGGAAAAATATTGCCTATACTGATGAGTCGAGATTCACGTTATTACATACGGATGGCAGGATACGTGTACGGCGCAAACCACATGAAGCTATGGATATTTCTTGCCAGCAGGGTACTCTTCAAGCTGGTGGGGGTGGCATTCTCATCTGGGGACTGTTTACGTGGACTGAAATGGGACTCCTGGTACTCGTGACATTGTCCCTCACAGGTCAACGTTACTGGGATATCCTGGACGACCATTTGCTCCCGTTTGTGCGTCTTCAACATCGCACTGGGGACCTCATACTGCAACAAGACAATGCCCCGTGCCATCGCTCACGAACTGTATCCGAATGGTTGGATGAACACTCCACCGACGTGACCTCGCTTCCTTGGCCAGCTAGGTCACCTGACCTCAATCCCATCGAGCACATCTGGGATGCCATCGAGATAGATGTTCGAGGCTCTGACCCCCCTCCATCAAATCTTTGTGAACTGTGGGAGCTTGTTCAGGGGTCGTGGATCCGTATGGCTTCCCAACGCTTCCGGTGTCTTGTCGAGTCCATGCCGAGACGAATCGCCGCTGTCACCAGGACGAAAGGTGGTGCTACACGTTACTAAACAGGTATCTCTGATTCAATTGCTCCAGTGTATATTTATATAACATGCCAAGTTATTAATATTTCTCTTTTACTTACTTAGGCACTAAATATTAATTACTATGTCTTATCCGTACGCCATTTTGACAGTTTTTATTCAATCGATGTTCTAAAGTTTACCTAACAATGCAAGGTAATCATATTGTGCATTTTTCTGATGCACGAAATATCAATTCACAATACCTAGGCCTAGGCCTAGGCCTTTTCAACAGTTTTTATTATAACCATGTCTTATTCATAACGTTTACCTATCAAATACAGGTAAATGATATTGCTCTTACTTAAGCACTAAATATTATTTCATAGGACCCAGGCCTAGGCCTTTTTAACCGTTTTTATTCTGTCGATGTCATATTCATAACGATTACGTATCAACTCAAGGTAATAATATCGCGTTTTTACCTAAGCACTAAATATTATTTCATACAACCTAGGCCTAGGTCTTCTTAACAGTTTTTACTCAACCAACGTCATGTTCACAACGATTACGTATCAATTCAAGTTAATAACATTGCATTTTTACTGTGGCATTAAATATTAATTCATAGGCCGTAACCTATGAATTTTTTGGACAGTTTTATTGTACCGATGTCACATTTATAACCTTTACGTATTAACTCAAGTCAATAGCATTGCGCTTTTAACTTGAGTTGATACGTAGAGGTTATGAACATGACATCGGTCGAAAAAAATGTTAAAAAGGCCTACGTCTAGGCCCTATGAATGAATATTTAGTGCCTAAGTAAAAGGGGAATATTATTATCTTGAGTTGATACGTAATCGTTCTGAATATGACATCGGTAGAATGAAAACTGTTAAGAAGGCCTAGCCCTAGGTTGCATGAAATAATATTTAGTGCTTATCTGCTTAAGTAAAAGCGCAATATTATTACCTTGACTTGATAGGTAAACTTTATGAATATGATATGGTCATAATAAAAACTGTTGTTGAAAAGACCTAGGCCTAAGGATTGTGAATTGATATTTCGCGCCTCAGAAAAAAAAAAAAAAAAAAAACGCAATATGATTACCTTGAGTTGATAGGTAAACGTTAGGACATCGATTGAATAAAAACTGTCAAAATGGCGTACGGATGAGGCATAGTAATTAATATTTAGTGCCTAAGTAAGTAAAAGAGAAATATTAATAACTTGACATGTTATGTAAATATTAAGCGCCTAAGTAAAAGTACAGCGTTATTAAAAAATACCACCTTGTCGTCTCCGTTTGTCAATAACAATCTACACGCATAAACTGCATGCGGTGAAACAAATGAAAGAAAGTCATTATTGCAGTAGTACTAGAGCGATTTACTTTTGCTTACTATTTACCTTGGAGCGATTTACTTTTGCTTACTATTACCTTCGAGCGATTTACTTGTACTTTTATTTACTTTCAATGTGTGAAGTTTTTATTTTTTATTGGATGCCGGCTTTCGAAGTAACAAATCACGAAATAGAGGAGCAGCAGATTGTAAAACAATTACGAATTAAACAGCACTAAAAGTTCAACTTCTTTTGGGAAAAGAAGTTGATCTTTTAGTGCTGGAAAAATTTCATTTATTTGCTTAGAATTTTTATCGGACAGGGCAGTAGTACGAAATTAAGTGCTATTTTAGTATTGTCGACATAGTAAATTCCCGATTTCCTTAATTAAAGCATTCAATTTCGTATAGTTAGATCTGGTTTTTCTTAAACGCCAAGTCCCTTGTAAACACCGGAAGGGCAACGACGTATTGTATTCTCCTTATTAGTTGTCATTACCAATTTTTTTACGGCAAATATTAAAATTTTAACCGTAAATCCTCCCCCCCCCTTCCAACAAAAAAAAAGTACGAACATTTTTATTACACTCAGTCACTGGCACATCTTAATCAGGAAAACTTGTTTGGCACCGCCACACAGAAAGACTGCCACACATCTTTCAACAACTTAGAAAACTGCCACACATCGGAAAACCGCCGCACAGGAAAACTGCCACACGCTTTTCATTAAGGAGCCGGGCACAAATTGCTTTTCCTCCGAGTAACACTTTGAATGTGTGGCAGTTTTCTGTTGTGGCAGTTTTCCAAGTTTCCGAATTATGTGTGGCAGTTTCCCAAGGTGCCTAACGATGGGAAGGAGATCTTTTGTTTGTCTGAATTTTCATGTCGGTTCATAGTTAGGGCAACTGGCCACAGAAGTTCGAGGGGAGGGGGGGGAGGGGTGTATAAAGATTGCCGTTTCCTGGCCTATATTGAGAATTGCCAAAGTAAAAACGCAATATTATTACTTTTATTTGTTGTGTAAACGTTGTGAATATGACAATGATAAAGTAAAAACTATTAAAAAGGCCTAGGCCTAGGGCCTATGAATTAATATTTCGTGTCTAAGAAAACGCCCAATATTATTAACTCGATTTTCTGTGTAAACGTTGTGAATATGGAATTGGTAGAATAAAACTTAGTAAAAGGGCCTAAGACTAGGCATAGGGCCTGTGAATAAATATTTCCTGCCTAAATAAAAGCGCAATATTATTAACTTGATTTGATGTGTAAACGTTGTGAGCATGACACTGGTAGAATAAAAACTGTTGAAAAGGCCTATGCATGTGGCCTATGACTAATATTTAGTGCCCAAGTAAAAGCGCAATGCTATTTACTTGATTTAATACGTAAGCGTTATGAATATGAAGTCGTCGGATTAAAAGCTGTTAAAAAGGTCGAGGTGTAAGGCCTATGAATTAATTAAGTAAAAGAAAAATATTACAAATTTGACATGTTATGTAAATATTTAGTGCCTAAGTAAAAGTGCAGCGTTATTAAAAAAGCCCACCTTTTTGCCTTTCGTGAGCACAGCAATTTTTGCTTGGCTTACATAGAACGTTTTCTCGAAATTCGTTTGGAGTTCCCAATTCAATTCTCAATATAGGCCAGGAAACGGCAATCTTTATATACCTCCCCCTCGAACTTCTGTGGCCAGTTGCCCTAAGTATGAACCGACATGAAATTTCAGACAAACAAAAGAGCTCCTTCCCATCTTGGGAAACTGCCACACATAATTCAGAAACCTGGAAAACTGCCACACATTCAAAGTGTTCCTTGGAAGAATAGCAAATTTATACCCTGCCCCTTAATGAAAAGCGTGTGGCAGTTTTCCTGTGTGGCGGTTTACAGTGAACCGAAAACTTAAGTGAATATATTTTATTCGAAATACACTTCTCCTGCTTTAATACATGAAGTGGAAAGGAAGGACTTACAGTGGTCATTGACATATCGTCACAGTTCTTTGAATGCCTTCAATGTCTTGAAAAACATTTTCTCTTAAAGGCATTTTTAATTTAAGGAAAAGAAAGTCGTCACAAGGTGACAAAGCCGGAGACTAGGGGAGATGGTTCAACACACACACTTGTTTTCAGGCCAAACATTGCTGCACAGTGACTGCTCTGTGGTGATTCTGTGGGCGGATTCATTTATTATTCCGTGCAGAAGGAGCAATTGCCCGTCTTTGTACTCAGGCCTGACACGAACAATCCTCCTCCAGAAGCGTTCCAATATGGACAAATAAACATTACTAGTAACAGTTTTCGTTTCGGACTTCCGTAACCTGACCTTTCTTTTGGGTGACTATGGCGACTTCCACTGACCACAATTTTTTCATTTATGATAAAATTTGATTCATTTTAAATTGAGGATTAAAATAGGGAGATATGAGTGTTTGTTCTAGGGGTACTCTCTCCGGGGGTATTTTTCCCAAAGCGGAAGAAATACCCCCGTCCAATGGGTTTTAGTTGATTGCACAAGTAAATCGCTCTAATACTACTGCAAGAATGACTTCCTTTCATTGTTTCACCGCATGAAGTTTATGCGTATAGATTGTTATTGACAAACGGAAAAAGTGTTGAAGGTAACTACAAAAATGAATGATATTGGGAGATGTGGGGTATTTTAACCGCTTTTCAGTTTTCACGGGTATTTTTTCTTGAGGAAATTTTACCGGTTACCTTGCCCCGTCTTTCTGACAGAAAATCGCAAATATTTCTTAATTTCTTAATGGTAACGAGATATGGGGGGGGGGGGATTTGTGCACACCACTTGCTCAAGTAGGGAGAAATATAGGAACACTATATAATTTTTTACGCAGCGCAATTTCCTGGCTCTAAAAGTGAATGCTCATTCGTCCGAAGGGGTCCGGGTTCGAATCCCGGTGAGGCATGGATGTTGTGTTTGTCTTACGGCACTGGCTCTCTCCCTTCCCTGGAACCAGTGACCCTAAATTAGGGACGGGCGACTGCTTATGGCCCATTGAGTTGCTCACGGTGGTCGTTAAACCTCCAGTCAAAAAAAAAAAAAAAAAAAAAAAAAAAAAAGTGAATGCGTCCAGTTGTCCTTGTGCCCAAATGTACGGTGTCCAGTTGTCCTGTGACCAAATGTCCGGTGCCCAAATGTCATAAACTCGTTCAATATACAAGATTGGAGGGTAAAAGTTTGGAATGTGGATATTCTATTCAATCTCGATTAGAGGGTAAAAGTTACATGGATATTCTATTCAATCTTGAGGATGTTATACGAAAGCAAATGTCTACACAGATTTAAGTTCAGGTTTCCTAAAAGTACATTGTTCCTCTCTCTCCCTTTCTCTCTCTCTTTTCCTTTTTGTCTTTCTTTCTTTGAACCTTGCATCCGTTTCCTTGAAAGACTGCATTAAGTCTAGGAAAAGGATCCAACAAAAAAGGCCCGGACGCCCTTCCGGTCTGTGCTGTTGATATCTATCACCGTTTACTAGAATCAACCTGCAAACTTCAGATACATCATTTTTTATTTTTTCCATCATTTTCTCTTTGGCGCTCATTTAATAACGAAACAAAGAATGCTATCGACGATTCTGTCTTTTTTTTTTCCAGAAATACAGTCGCGCACGCTTATATCAAAGTCCAACGGACCCGATGCAAACTTTATTATAAAAAAAAGTATTGATTAAATGCAGTAGTTGTAGGCTACGCAGTATGTAATAACAAACACTGAACAGCAATACATACACTGAACAGCAATACATACACTGAACAGCAATTGAATTAGAGATAACTGTCTAGTAATGTGTAGCATCACCTTTCGCCCTGATGACGGCGGCGATTCGTCTCGGCATGGACTCGACAAGACACCGGAAGCGTTGGGAAGCCATACGGATCCATGACCTCTGAACAAGCTTCCACAGATTTGATGGCGGGGGGTCAGAGCCTCGAACATCTCTCTCGATGGCATCCCAGATGTGCTCGATGAGATTGAGGCCAGGTGACCTAGCTGGCCAAGGAAGCGAGGTCACGTCAGTGAAATGTTCATCCAACCATTCGGATGCAATTCGGGAGCGATGGCACGGTGCATTGCCTTATCGCAGGATGACGTCCCAAGTGGGATGTTGAAGACGCACAAACGGGAGCAAATGGTCGTCCAGGATATCCCGGTAACGTTGACCTATGAGGGACGATGTCACACGTACCACGAGTCCAATTTCAGTCCACGTAAACAGTCCCCAGACGAGAATGCCCCGCCCACCAGCTTGAAGAGTACCCTGCTGGCAAGAAGGATCCATCGCTTCATGTGGTTTGCGCAGCACTCGTATCCTGCCATTTGCATGTACCAACGTGAATCTCGACTCATCAGTCCAGGCAACATTTTCCCACATGTTTAGGGTCCAGTGCTGATGTTCCCGCGCTCATGCTAATCTTTGCACCCTGTGATGTGCGGTCAGCAGCGGTACCCTCGTGGGACGATGGCTTCTGTACCCCATTGCGAGGAGGAGATGGTTCTGGATGGTGCGGCTGCTTACACGTTTTTGTGCACCAGCGTCAAATTGCCGAGTGATTTCTTGCACTGTGGCCCGTCTATCCGCTGTTACAATGCGAGGTAGCCGACGATTACTCCGCTCATCCACACGCTGTTGTCCACGGCAGTTCGCCCTTGCAGGGATGGTTTTACCGGATTGGATGTATTCACGGTGCACCCGTGACACAGTGGCTCGTGAAAATCCTAGTGCCTGCACGACTTCCGAGATGGAGTAATCCATTCGTCGGGCTCCGACAATTTGCTCACGATCAAATGCGCTTAGATCCTTTGTATTAGCCATACTGCGTCCGACTCTTACTGATTCCCGTCGCATCACTCTTTATATTGTCGGATCGCTACATTCGTCATGTCGTTTCCGTTTACAGAGCCGCCCACAGCGCCACATTTGCATAACGCCAGCTGTCTTAATTCAATTGCTCTTCAGTGTAGTTCATATAGACAGAAAAACTCCTTTTAGACTCTTACTTTTTTAATATCCACGAATCTGAAGAACTTTGCTCCTTCTTTGCAACAAATGACATTCATTTTTCAATCGAATCATTTACCTGCTGCACTGGAAGTACAGGGTGAGTTAAAAGTCGCAGGACACCCTTGTATTTCAGAAACGTGAAGGGAAAATAATATATCTGATACCCCAGCAAATAATTTGTGCGAGGGGTCTACCTTTTAGGCTATTTCCGAAACATGGCCGCCATCTTGAAATCCGCCATATTAGATCAAGGACAAATTTTTCAAATGGTAAAAGGGCCATGTTGCATATCAAACAAGAACAGAATTTTCTCAGAAATTGATTGCCGTAATCAGATTTGACATACGTATGTGCTGTGGACTGTGGTTCGCAGCAAGCTGTCAACCTAGAAATTTTAAAATAGCAACCTCTAAAGTACCCTGTGATGCGCAGCTTTTTGATGTGTTCAATGTGCTGTCCCTGTTGCTGAACACAGAGCTGAAGGTGCTTGATCCAGTCGTTATGCACACGCACAAGAATATCGGGAAAAATGCGGTTACGTTCCTCCAGGATGCGTTGCTGAAAGTGGTGTTTGTCGTTGATTTTCTCAGAATTCACCACGTGTTTCAGATGACCCCACAGATAAAAGCCGAGTGGTGTGAGATCGGGGGACCTGGGTGGCTATTCCACAGGACCAAGCGGGCCAATCTAATGACCAAGGAATTGAACATCTAGTCATTGACGAACAGTTGCTCCGTATAGTGTAGTGGAGCCAAACAGTGTTGGAAATAACACGGGAAACTGCCATCTTCATTCAGAAGGAGTTTTCGGCCGATGACTATGTGGCTTGTCGTCCACAGTCCCAGTTTCTCGGAATTTGGATATCAGGTATGCGACAGTGCTGTGTTGCAATTGGTGGTCTTTCTGTGTGTCGGTTATTGAAGTCTGCGGCTATGATACGGCAGCTGCGTTCCCCAGACATTAGGGTCACCTCAATCTCCTCTTTCGTTAATGCCATCTTCAGTTACCTGCAACAACAATGGTTATTTTAACTTCCTGTGTTGATAACTTGTGAACCGCAACACATATGTCAAATCTGATTACGGCAATCAATTTCTGATAAAATTCTGGTCTTGTTCGATATGCAACGTTTGAGAAATTTGACTTTGATCCAATATGGCGGATTTCAAGATGGCGGCCACGTTCCAGAAATAGCCTAAAAGATAGGCTCTCCTCACCGATTCTTTGCTGGAGCATTCATATATTTCATTTTCTTTCCCGTTTCTGAAATACAACAAGTGTGTGCTGCGACTTTTGACTCACCCTGTATATATGTTGTGTGACATCAAAAATCTTTCTTCGTAATTTCCGTAAACGGCAATTTTGACTTTGTCGTAAACAAATGCACTGCAAAAAAATTCTGAAATTCACGAACCACTTTACGTGATTCCTTTGGTTTAATTGTGCAAGTTCTTTAATTGTAATTAATGGAATGTTTATGGTAATTGTGTTATAACATACTACGGATACATTACTGAAACTTTATTTTCTTTTGTTTAACTACTTAGCACGAATTTACTGAAATAATGTATTGCTGTGTGGAATTCTGTCATGTATGGTATTGCTATGATGAATGGCAGAATATTCAATAAATTTAAATTCAAATTCAAATTATCGAAGAATATTTCTGATACAACGTTTTCCGCGAAATGACGGTAGGAAACCCGAATTTCCCGGATTTTTCGTAGGGCAGGAAAATTCTGAATGTTCATAAACCTTTCCACAATTTCTTTTTTTTTGTTGTTGACGATAAATTGCCATTTTTAAGATCTGTTAACGGAAAATTCATAAATTTCCAAAAACTTTCCGCAATTCGTTCCGTATGTTAACGGAAAAACTCCGTTCTCGCTTTTTCCGTATCCGTATGACGAGGAATTTCCGGTACTAGGAGCGATTAATGGGAATATTTGAGGTTTGATTAACTGTTGCATTTCAATCGTCTGTCGAAGGATCTAATTTTGAAATTCTTCTGCAAGATCGGATAATGTGGATAGCATATCACATGAAGTTTTTATATTGTGGCACAGGATGTTTCTTCTCCTCTCCTGCATTTTGCTAACCAGCTATTATATGTTGTGTTACTGTAAGAAACCGGGTACTTATCTTGCTGTACAAGTGGCTGTACGATGTCTATGTATTAGTCTTCGGACCCGTTAAGACAAAAGCTATACAGCTATCAAGAGCATATTTCATATTTAGGAGTTTCGTGAAATAATACTAGGTATAAAACAGTACTTTTCACCTTTTAAAGATAATAGAAAGTCATTGTCAGTTTAAAAAGATCTGAAGTTCCAAAGCCTTCTGTTGCTCCGAAAAACCAAAATGGAAGAATACCTAATTTGTGATTAGTCCTCCTACAAATAAATAAATAAATAAATACATAAATAAATAAACAAATAAAATTATTTCAAACCTATTAAAAATAATAAAATCCAACAGAAAATAAAATCACTAAATTGCTCGCATTAATGAAAAAAAAAAAAAAAAAAAAATCATCATCACGCAATTAGTTTTACCATGAAAGTGTACAGTTGGGAAGCGAATTTCCCCGAAGAAATAATTCTTCATAAATACATGGTAGGCATTGTAAAGCTATCTTCCAGGACAGAGCTTCATTACCCCAGAATTCTGTAGTTATTGGAAAATCCTGATATGTGATCCATGGAATGCATCACACCTCGTTACCAAGGCCTAAGAAGTTCACGAGCCTGCGTTCAGCACAGAAAGTCGTGGGGACTGTTTTTCGGGATGTCTGGAGTGTCATTCTCCTTTATTTTCTGGAACATGGCCGTAGCCAGTAGGACCAGAGATCGGTACATTGAGACACTCAAGAAGCTTAAAGAAGCCAAAAGGAGGAAGAGATCGAAAAAGAATCCGAAATAAAGATCCACATTCACCATGACAATGCGATACCACACACATATTTAGCAATAAATGAGGCAATCAGCAAATTAGGCTGGTCTGTGCCCCCCATCCACCGTACAGTCTGATCTGGCGCTCTCCGACTTCTACCTGTTCGGTCGAATGAAGGACAGTCTCTGGGGGACAACGATTTGATGACACAGATGAGGTGAAAGTGGCTGTGAAGAAGTGGGTACAGCAGTCCACACCTGAATTTTTTTCAAAGAGGATTCGAGAGTTGTGTTCAACGATGGCGCAAATGCATCGCTTGTGATGGAGACTATGTTGAGTAGTACCTTTATATAGCGAAAGAGTTGCTCTACCAACATGTGCAATTTGAACGACCTCTGTCACTTAATAAAAATGTTATGCCTACTTTTGCATTACTTTCGGTACAACCCTCGTATAACTGCAAACTTTATAGCAGACTGAAATGAAGACATCTGTATACCTGTTTGCTGATTGCGATGACTGACTTGAAAAAAAAAACAATAACAATTAAAAAAAAAACGTTTGACTGCTAGAGACAAGGTGATACAATATATTTCAAATTCAAATTCTTCAATGCCAAATGGCGGAATGTTTTTCAGTCATTGAACTGGTAAAACAAGGGAACAGAGAGATTAATGGAGATTATTTAACTGATCTTTATTTTGCGGATGATAGTTATTTTTGCAACTACTCGTCCAGAGCTGCAGAGTATGATCCAGGAACTCGCTGACAAGAGTAAAGGCGTGAGATTGAAAACGAACTTTCAGAGAGAAAACAAAATTTATGTATAACGCTTTTTCAAGAAATAAAGATTGTCGGGGGGAATCCTGAGGTAACCGATACCTACATTCTTCACCTTGGACAACCGATATCAAGCGAAGGTCACACTGATGAAGAAATTCATCGGCATATGAAATTTGGTTTCAGTGCATTTGGAAGAAACAATGCAATTTTCAAGATCGATATACCATTATATCTTAAAAGAAAAGTGTTTAAACAACGCATCCTTCAAGTTCTTACAAATAGAGGAGAGACATGGAGCTTAACTAGAAAAGACATACAGAGGCTACAGGCAAGTGAAAGGAAAGGAGCATTTAAATATTCATGTTTGGTGTAACCATAAAATACCAGGGTCGTTTTAAAGGTTTTGCACGCTGTGGTTATCTTTTAAAAAACCAATTTATTTCACAACAAAACCTTTACAGGCATCCGAAGTAATCCCCATGTTTCTTTATGACAGCGGCCCAACATTTCGGTGTGTCTTGTATTCCAGTCAGGACACTTTCATTTCTGAGGCGTCGGATTACTCCGGTCATCGCATTAGAAACATTCTGAATTGTACTGAATCGTTTCCCGCGGAATGATTATTTCATTATTGGGAACTAGTCATAATCTGGTGGGCTCATGTCAGGACACGATTGCGCATGGGGAAGCAATTTAAAATCCATACTTTTCCAGAATGTCCCTTACTGTACGGGCAACATGCTGCCTCGCGTTGTCGTGCAAAATGATGAAACCAGCTTCGAGCACGTCGGGCCTTCTTTGGCGAATCTTTGGGCGCAAAACATTTTTCAGAAACCTTCTGTAGTATTCCTCTGTTACATTGGTCACCTCGGGCACTCTGTTGCTATCACTCCAACCTTGTCATAGGCCATAATCATCATCAGCTTAACCTTCTGTAGTATTCCGCTGTTACAATGGTCCCCTTGGGCACTCTGTCTGTTGCTATCACTCCAACCTTGTCATAGGCCATAATCATCATCAGCTTAACCTTCTGTAGCTGTTACAATGGTCCTCTCGGGCACTCTGTCTGTTGCTATCACTCCAACCTTGTCATAGGCCATAATCATTATCAGCTTAACCTTCTGTAGTATTCCGCTGTTACAATGGTCCCCCGGGGCACTCTGTCTGTTGCTATCACTCCGACCTTGTCATAGGCCATAATCATCATCAGCTTAACCTTCTGTAGTATTCCGCTGTTACAATGGTCCCCTTGGGCACTCTGTCTGTTGCGATCACTCCAACCTTGTCATATGCCATAGTCATCATCAGCTTAACCTTCTGTAGCTGTTACAATGGTCCCCTCGGGCACTCTGTCTGTTGCTATCACTCCAACCTTGTCATAGGCCATATTCATTATCAGCTTAACCATATGTAGTATTCCGCTGTTACAATGGTCCCCTCGGGCACTCTGTCTGTTGCTATCACTCCGACCTTGCCATAGGCCATAATCATCATCAGCTTAACCTTCTGTAGTATTCCGCTGTTACAATGGTCCCCTTGGGCACTCTGTCTGTTGCGATCACTCCAACCTTGTCATATGCCATAGTCATAATCAGCTTAACCTTCTGTAGCTGTTACAATGGTCCCCTCGGGCAATTTGTCTGTTGCTATCCCTCCAACCTTGTCATAGGCCATAATCATTATCAGCTTAACCATATGTAGTATTCCGCTGTTACAATGGTCCCCTCGGGCACTCTGTCTGCTGCTATCACTCCAACCTTGTCATAGGCCATAATCATCATCAGCTTAACCTTATGTAGTATTCCGCTGTTACAATGGTCCCCTCGGGCACTCTGTCTGTTGCTATCCCTCCAACCTTGTCATAGGCCATAATCATCATCAGCTTAACCTTCTGTAGTATTCCGCTGTTACAATGGTCCCCTTGGGCACTCTGTCTGTTGCGATCACTCCAACCTTGTCATAGGCCATAATCATCATCAGCTTAACCATATGCAGTATTCCGCTGTTACAATGGTCCCCTCGGGCACTCTGTCTGCTGCTATCACTCCAACCTTGTCATAGGCCATAATCATCATCAGCTTAACCTTATGTAGTATTCCGCTGTTACAATGGTCCCCTCGGGCACTCTGTCTGTTGCTATCCCTCCAACCTTGTCATAGGCCATAATCATCATCAGCTTAACCTTCTGTAGTATTCCGCTGTTACAATGGTCCCCTTGGGCACTCTGTCTGTTGCGATCACTCCAACCTTGTCATAGGCCATAATCATCATCAGCTTAACCTTCTGTAGCTGTTACAATGGTCCCCTCGGACACTCAGTCTGTTGCTATCACTCCAACCTTGTCATAGGCCATAATCATTATCAGCTTAACCTTCTGTAGTATTCCGCTGTTACAATGGTCCCCTCGGGCACTCTGTCTGTTGCTATCACTCCGACCTTGTCGTAGACCATAATAATTATCAGCTTAACCTTCTGCAGTATTCCGCTGTTACAATGGTCCCTATGGGCACTCTGTCTGTTGCTATCACTCCGACCTTGCCATAGGCCATAATCATCATCAGCTTAACCTTCTGTAGTATTCCGCTGTTACAATGGTCCCCTCGTGCACTCTGTCTGTTGCTATCACTCCAACCGTGTCATAGGCCATAATCATCATCAGCTTAACATTCGATTGTTGGCGGCGGAATTTTTCTGGCGAGGTGGTTCTGTACGTTTCCACTGAGCGGACTGAGATTTCAGTTCTGGTTCAAAATCTCGTATCTAGGTTTCGTCTGTAGCAACAATTCTGTCCCAAAACTACTACACTAACCCCAAAAACTTCACACAAAGCTGTGTAAATTTCGGTAGGGGATTTTTCTTGGAAAGTTTCAATTTTAACATAGGATCGCTGGTCGCTACGCGAGATATGACATGACTCATTTTCTTCCTCCATTTCTAGGCAGAATTTTTCGAAACAGGAACAAGTTAGTCAGCAAACATAGGCACAGCTTTGTATACTGAAGTGTGAATCACAACTGGCGCAACGATTGGAGCGATTGCGTCATCTTATGGACAACGCAGTGTGCAAAACGTTTGAAATGACCTATGTATAAGATGAGGTACTTATGGATCAAGAAACTGACAAGAGTGGAAGATATCACGATCGGAGTAAAATCCCTGAAATGTCAATGGGGTGAACATATTGCTAGAACAGCAGACCACCGATGGACAACTGAAACATTAGACTGGATACCAAGGGACAGAAGAAGACCTCGTAGGAGATAGGTAGATTAAATTTAAAGCATGCCGGAGTGACATGGAGGAGATTCACTCAAGACGACAGTTGTGGAAGAATCTTGGGGAGACCTTCATCCAGCCGTGGATTGATAATAGTTGACAATGATCTGTATATGCCACGTGACTTCCGATAGATCGCGATTAGTCTACCGACGTAGTATATGTAAGGTATGAGTGGAGCAATCACTGAGAAAAAAAATTTATCTTGAAACAACAAAATAATTTTGTTGAGCTGTTTTGTCGATTTAGTTTGTTGCTTTAGAAAAACTCCATCGGAATTGTTTTGTTGGCAACACAAAATTATTTCTTTGACTGTATTTTGTTAATTCAACTATATGGAGGTGGCACCGACCTTACGCCAAAGCGCACGTGATTACTAGCTACTCCATACGGGCACTACCAGACTCCCACTGACCAGAAGAATCTCGTTTTACCCTTAAGATTTCGCTTTGAATTATGGCTGACTACGAAGTGAGTGCATTGTTATACGACTAGGAGCTGTCAACTCTGATAGAGACATTCAGTGGTAAAAATTTCTAATATATCTTAATAATTCCGACGTATTTTTATTCTAGTGTTTATTGTGTGTTATTTTTGTTGGATTCAGTGAATTTTATGGATAATTTGACCTCACTTTGTAGACTCATAATTACAATGAACACGGTAGAATCCGCATCTTGTTAGATGCACAGGGGCACATATTAAATTTAAACCCAGATTTCTGATAAATCAATAATATATTTCTTAAGACGGCTTGCGGTTCTTATCGCAAATAAAAAATTGCACATGAGGTAATGATAAGAGTTATAATTTATGTATAGAGCTTGATTTCATGTATAGTTTATATATATATAGGGTGTTTCAAAATTAGCATGGCGGTAGAGCCACGGATGGCTTAGTGGTTAGCGAGTCAGACTATCAATGCAATGTCATCAGGTTCGATCCTAGGCTGATCTTTCAGAGATGGTGTGATTTACTAACAATCGCTGAATATCAGCCGTGCATCGGACGAGCACGTTAAGTGACGGCCCCCAGGCTGGACCCACTGGTTAAATGGGTATCTTTCCTATGCCCCCCCTGAAATTCTCTCACCATTCTATGTGCAACATTGTACTTGTACGGTGGCGCCATCTACTGTACCCTAATCTCACTACAAAACTGCTCTGTCAAAGTCGCTAGACTTGCTCTCATTGTTTCTGTGTCCTGCCCAAAAGGCAATCTCGCTGTAGGTGGCTGGGACCTAAATTCTACTCACTGTGGACGGGAGACCTACAAGAAAATGACAAATACTGTGCCGACTTGCATGGTGATAAGAACATATAGAACGTTAACAAAAATATTACGATTTTTCTTTTTTGTCTAACCAAAAATGCCAATAATTTGTTTCATCAAAAAACTAAGGAAAACATTTAAAAAGAAATCGGATTTAGAAACATGTTACACAAGCACCAAAATAGTGTCATTACATCGTTATGTCAAGTACAAATCGTCCTTGAACATCCCAGGAGGTAATAAACTCACCTTCAAATGCTGAATTCGCAGATAAGAATTCGATTGCAAGAGCAGGTTTAGTCGAGTGGTTAGCACACCTAGTTCCTAAACTAAAGGTCTCAGGCTCGAATCATCTCGGTGAGAGATCTTTCGCTGGCTCGTCCAAATTCATTTAAACAATACTAGAAAGTAAATACGGCGGGGGAAAAAATGGCGGACACCCAGGGTCGAAGGGCACCGCCTAAAATTACTGCGCCGGCAAAGTGTTGCCATCGGAAAAAAAGTTTAGGGACAAAGTGGCACAGCTACATAACTTTTAAATTTTGTTGGAGCAAGAAATTACTGTGCCACGATCAAAATATGTTTGGTTGCAGCAACAAAACGTTTTATCACGATAACAATACATATTGTTGGATTAAACAAATTCCCAAAAGTCGACCTAGGCATTTTGTTAAATGAACAAAATGTTTTGTCATGATAATAATAAATTTTGTAGAATCAACAAAATAAATTTGTAAGTTCAACATCGACAAAATTTTTTGGTTCATTCAGCAATGTTTTTGCTGAATTAACAAAACGTTTTTCTCTGTGTAGTAAAATTCGGAGGGTGATGGGTAAATGAAAGGATTTATCGAACTTTGAGAAAGGAGTGATTGCGGGAGCTAGGGGAACGGGTGCCACGATTTCCCAAACAGCTGAACTGGTGGGCTGTTCCGTTACCTCCCAGATCTTGAAGGCCTATCAAGTCGTGACGTCATTTTCAGTGACGTCACACCACGTGAATCTACTGATCCAACAGTCTGTGTTTGCAGTACCACGCTACGCCTAACCATGTGACTTGTGATTTTTATGGTTGTCCACGCTTGCGTGAAATTAATAGTGTTCCTTTCCTGTGGTTTGCTTCAACTTACATTTTAATTACAGTTTTTATATACCAGTAATTGAATGAGATAGGTATTTGAATATGCCACATCCGTGTTGCGGTCCCGGCTACCGTGGAAATTATAAAACAGGACCCAAAGTTCGTGTGTATGGATATCCAAAAGACCAAGAATTGTGTTCTAAGTGGATTCGTGCTGTTAAAAGGATTAACTTCACAGTTACACCAGCACGTAGTAAGATATGTACATAGAACATTGTTTTTAATAGAATTTTTCTAGTACTGTGAAATATTCAATGATATGCTATTAATATATGAATCAAATCCAATCCTAATGCAAAGTGCCTCCACTCATTGCTGTATGCATGTGGTAGCTTCAGAATGAGTTAACATTTATATTTCACTAACGCTGGAATCATCATCATCATCATCATCATTGTCAACCATTATCAATCCACTGCTGGACGAAGGTCTCCCAAAGTTTCCTCCACAACGATCTGTCTTGTGCCAGTCTCCTCCATGTCACTCCCGCATACTTTCAAATTTCATCCACCCATCTTCCTTGTGGTCTTCTTCTGGGTCTTTCCCTGTCCCTTGGAATCCAATCTAAAATTTCGGCTGCCTATCGATGGTCTGTCCTTCTGACAGTATGTCCAGCCCAATGCCATTTCAGAGATTTAACTCTGATCATGATGTCTTCCACTCTTGTCATTTTTCGGATCCACGAGTTCCTCTTCTTATCTCTCCTGGTTACACCAAGCATGCACCTCTCCATGTGTCTTTGAGCTGTCTGCAGCCTTTGTATGTTTCTTTTAGTTAAAGTCCACGTCTCTGCACCATACGTAAGCACTGGAAGGATGCATTGATCAAACACTTTTCTTTTAAGACATAATGGCATATTGCTCTTGAAAATTATACTGTTTCTTCCAAAAGCTCTCCAGGCAAGTTTTGTACGCCGATTAATTTCTTCATCAATGTGACCCTCACTTGATATCTGGTGTCCAAGATAAACGTACGTGTCTGTTATCTCCAGCTTTTCTCCATCAATCGATAAATCTTCATTTCTTGTAAAAGCATTGAACATCACTTTTGTCTTCTGAAAGTTCATTTTTAATCCCACTTCTTTACTCTTGTCAGCAAGTTCCTGGATCATATTCTGCAGCTCTAATGGGATAGTTGCAAAAATGACTACGTCATCAGCAAAACGAAGGTGGGTTAGATAATCTCCATTAATCTTTATCCCTTTGTTTTCCCAGTTCATTGATTGAAAGACATTTTCCAATTTGGCATTAAAGAGCTTCGGAGATATGGTGTCACCTTGTTTCACTCCTTTTCCAATTTTTATGTTTGTTGTATTTTCAAACAGCCGAATGTTTGCACTTGCATTTTCATAGATGTTATTAATAATATTAATGTATGCATCTTCAATACCGCAGGATTTCAGAGCCATTGCAACTGCTGATGGTTTCACCGAATCAAAGGCCTTTTCATAATCGATAAAAGCCATGCACAATGGAAGTTCATATTCCCTCGCTCTTTCAATTAGTTCTCTCAGTACGTGGATATGATCTATTGTGCTGTAGCCACTCCTGAATAAAGCTTGTTCTCTCGGTTGAGCCATGTCCAGTGTCACCTTCAAGCGGTGTGAAAGAACTTTAGTGAAGATTTTATAAACCACTGATAGGAGGCTGATGGGCCTGTAGTTTCTGAGATCCTCGATGTCACCTTTTTTATGTAGCAAGATCATTGTAGCGTTGTTCCAATGCTCAGGAATCTTCCCTTCATTAAGGCATCGAGTGAAAATTTGGGCGAGTACTGTTTCGATTTCTCCACTTGTTTCTTGTATGATGTCTACAGTAATTCCATCTTCTCCTGGAGCTTTTCCCCGCTTCATGTTCTTGATTGCATGTGCAACTTCTGCTGGGAGGACTGGGAGAACTCTGGTATTGGTACCTTTCATGATGTCTGGAGTACATGTATCATGCCTTTCATATAATTTGGAGTAGAAATCTTTCACTCTTGTCAAAATTTCGCCTCTATTTCTTGTTACAGAACCATCTTCTTTTCTCAGTGCCATAATCTGTTTTCTTCCCTTAATGAGATGTCCCTTTGCTATCTTTAGGCTTTGGTCGTTTTCAATTGCTTTCCTTACTAGTTCACAGTTGAATTTCCTTACGTCTTCGGTGATACTTTTTCGTACTGTCTTGCATAGCTCTATATATTCCACTTTGGAAGTCACATCTTCTTTAGTTGTCCTCATTTCTCTTCTTTTTTGCATCAACATTTTGGTTTTTCCTGAAAATTTGTTCACATGCAACTTGTTCTTAGACCCAGCTAATTTTGTTGCTGTTTCCATAAGAGCTTTGGTTACTGTTCTGTTAACTTCAGAAATATCCACTTCTTCCGATGTTAGGCCTTCTAAAGCAGAGAATCTGTTCTTCAGTTCCAATTTGAAGGCATTATGGTGTTTTTTAAGGTTGGTTATGTCAATACATTTTGTTTGTCTTATGAGCTTGCTACGTTCGAGTTTAGTGTTGAGGTGCATCTTACATCTCACCAATCTATGGTCACTACCTGTGTTGAACTTGTTTAGCACACTGCAGTCTTCTATGACAAATTTTTTGTTACACATAATAAAATCAATTTCACTTGTTGTCCCATTTGGATGTCTCCATGTCCATTTCCTGTGTGGCTTTTTCTTGAAAAAGGAGTTCAAGATGGAAAACCCTTCTGCCTCTGCAAACTCTACGAGAGTATTTCCACTCTAGTTTCTGTTGCCGTGACCGAATTTACCTATACTGAAATTTCATTCTGTTGCCGTTGCCCTATTTTTGCATTGAAATCTCCCATAATTTTCTTCAAGTGCTGCTTACCTTTATTATTTAGATGACGAATTTCCTCATAAAATTCTTCAATTTCTTCTTCAGGATGACTTGTGGTGGGTGCTTAAGTTTAAATAATCTGAGACTGGTATCTTCCCGAGAGTTGGATAACGAGTCGTGCAGCTCTGTCTGAGGAACTTTCAACTTCTACAACTTTATCCTTCAGTTTCTTGTTTATTATAAAACCAACACCACTAGTTCTGCCAGTATCAGTCCCACGATAGTAGAATATATGTCCACTTTTCAGTTCAATGAGATCTTCTCCTTTTCTCCTTACCTCACTTAGCCCGACGATGTCCCACTTGATCCTTTGTAGATCCTCTTCCAATTGAAGAAACCTTGAATCAGATGATATAGAGCGTCCATTATACGTAGCCAAGGTCAGCATCAGATGGCAGCTTAGTCCGGTCCTCCGGGGATTCTTAGAACCCTCTGCCTTCATGTCGCACTGGCCGCTGCCTTGGCCAGGTACATTCCAGCTGCCGGAGACTGAGGGCCAAGATTTAAGTTGTGGAGTCATTTTAGAGGGGTTTGGCCATAACTCACCACGCTGGCCAAGCGGGTTGGTGAGTGTGGGATAAGCGTTTCCTCTAATCCCGATGGTATAGTTATACCACTATTGTCGGTCGTCAGAGCCACTTTAGTGGGAACAGGATGTACCACGAGAAGGCGGGGTTGACATTTGTCAAGGAGAGGCTGTGATGTTACGCATCACCTGACCTTACATCCCAACACTTGAATACGCTTCAATACATGCAGACAGAACTATTTGAGCGTACTATTCTTTAATCTTAGTCATTAAAACTTACTGGATGATAACTGTCGGATCGCTGCATTCGTCATGTATATGTAGCATATTCTGAATTAGTACCTTTGGTGCTGTAAATAAATTAGTATAGGATATATATGAGAGAGACAGGTAGTGATGGAAAACTAAGTTTTGACTAGTTACATATGTGTAAATGTTATACTTTTTTTTTCTCACAGTAATACGTTTTACTTAAATATTGTTAAAAATACCTCGATAATACACCACTTTTCTTTACACCAAGAAAATTCCCCTCTTTAATTCATGCAATGCCATCTTCCTCTATAAAATACACAAGACCTTAGTTAACTAATTTGGTCATATATATATAATATATATATATTAGCCCGACGATGTATATATATATACATATATATATGTATATATATATACATCGTCGGGCTAATATATATATATTATATATATAATCAGATGATATAGAGCGTCCATTATACGTAGCCAAGGTCATATATTATACAGTATATATATATATATATATTATATATAATATATATATATTATATATAATATATATATATATATATATACTGTATAATATTTCTCATAACGCCTAAAAACAATGACGTATTCTTTGAAAACATTCTCCCACGATCGTTCATTCCTGTTACTAAAGTTATTGACTGAAAAAAAAGGAAAGCTTCTGATCTCTCGTCCGAAATGGGTCCGGGTTCGAATCCCGGTGAGGCATGGATGTTGTGTTTGTCTTACAGCGCTGGTTCTCTCCCTTCCCTGGAGGTAGTGACCCTAAGTGGGATTCTTTTTCAGATGTAGAGGATTTTAGGAAGGGAGTGTCTGACCTCAGTTCTTAAACATCCCTTGGAAATAGGAAGCTAGGAGATTTGGGCTAGAGTGCCAGATAGGAAAGTGACACGGAAGCGAGGTAGAAAGGGGGAGGAAGACGCCCTTATTTATTTCCGGAGGGCCAGTACCCGGGGTCCGACGGCTTAACATGCCCATCCGACGCACATTCAGTGGTTCGAACGTTCGTAACGGCGGGCCAGGATCGAACCTGAGGTTACCTCCATGGCAGTCACGAACGCTGACCACTAGGCCACCCGTGGCCCTAAATTAGCGACGGGCGACTGCTTTATAGCCCATTGAGTTTTCTCACGGTGGTCGTTAAGCCTTCAATCAAAAAAAAAAAAAAAGAAAGAAAAAAAAATAAAATTCGCAAGTTGATTTTTAGATTAAAAAAAAAACCGGGAGGTATAACCTCGTTAAGCATTTGCAGCGATATGTTGCATTTGTGTTGCAGTTTTTCACTGTAATACCAAAACTCTGAAACAAAGATCGTGACCATCGGAAACATGCTCCGATGCGCACAGGCTCTCTCATCTCATGGGCTGCGACAATCCACCGCCAGTGACGTCACACACCTGTGCGATGGCCTTCTCTGTCCGGGGGTCACGGCTGTTTGCGAGCCGCCGTAATTAAAGTGTATCAGGACTGGCATGAAAATGGCCAAGCAACGACCTGGAGGCAAAACTGCACAGGACAGCGATAGGTTGAGGTGAGCGCTGGGTCCGATTTTTCGCAAAGGCCAGATGACACAGCATTGTTCAACAGTTGACTTCCCAATTCAACAGAGGTCAACCCAGAACAGTATCTGTCATGACCACGAGTCGCACTCTCACACGTATGGGCTTATAGCAGCAGACGACTCTGACGACATCCTCTCCTAACCATGCTTCATCGTTGCAAAGACTCGCCTGGTTTAAAGACCACGCAAGTTAGACGTCAGATGACTGGCAAGCAGTGTGCTGGGCTGACGAATCGCGTTTTTACTCCACTCCGTGGATGGTCGTGTACGTATTTGGCTCAAAACAACATGAGGCAATCGATCCGTCCTGCATGGTCACCACATTGCAAGCCGGTGGAGGTGGTTGTATGGTGCGGAGCATGTTTACCTGGCAGGAACTTAGACCCCTGGTTCAGGTAGAACAACGTATGACTGGTGCCCACTATCACGAATTGCTTGCTGACTCTGTGCATCCAGCAATGTTCCACTTTTTCTCGAATGGCGACGTTGTCTTCCAAGATGACAATGCGCCGAGACACAGGTCCAATACTGTGCGGAAATGGTTTGAGGAACACAGTTCAGGCTACCGTCATATTGATTGGCCTCCGGAATCCCCCGATATCAATCCCATAGAGCACTTGTGTTGTGGCACACTATGGAACGGCAATCCGTTCCATAATCTGGAAACACCAGTCACCTCTATACGCATTCACACACAGCTTGGTTTTGGCAATACCTCCCAGCTGCTTCTAGCATCTTACTGAATCGAGGCCACATCGGATAGCCGCTGTTCTGAGGGCGAAAGGAGGATCTACGAAGTGTTAGGTAGGTGATCGTAATTCAGTGATCACTCAGTGTACTTGTGTGTGTGTGTGTGCGGGAGAGAGAGAGAGAGAGAGAGTTGGTGGGTCAAAAATCTCAGACCCGTAACTGACCCGGACAAATCTGCTTTGAACTACACTGTTAAAAATTTCACAGTTAGATTACGGGCAATGGCCGGCAACTGGGGGCCCGGCCGTTGCCCATAAAACTACGGCTTGGCCCATTTTTGTGAAAGCCCATGAAATTACGGTCTGAACCCTAAATACTAAGCCCATAATCTGAAGAGCAATGCCCATAAAAAAACAAGTTTGACCGTATTGAGCTACGCCATAATTTGAAGGGCATTGCCCATAAAAAAATAAGTTTGACCGTATTGAGCTACGCCATAATTCGAAGGGCATTGCCCATAAAAAATAAGTTTGACCGTATTGAGCTACGCCATAATTTGAAGGGCTATACCCGAAAAAAAATTTGACCGTATTAACTTAAGCTGTAATTTGAAAGGCAATCCCTGTAAATATGAAGTTTGGTCATATTCGGTTAAGCCTCACGGCAAGTAGTCACCGACTTTTACATAAATGCATTTTTTGTGGAAGAGTGTGCAAGTAAATGCATGTTTTTGTGGAAGAGTGTGTGAGTGTGAAATTGTTGGATACTTACATTATAACTGAATCAATTCAGTTCTAAATGTGAGTAATGATATTTTCATATCTTAAAATCAGGTTTATTACAATATGATAAATAATGACATCAGTTACACACAGATTTGTTTAACATTAGGCTTTACGAACTCTGTACACACAGTTGGTTGAACAATACTTACGTTTCTTTTAGACATGTTTTAATTGGAGAATTATTTCTAAAGCACAGTTGGTTGAACAATACTTAGTTTCTTTTAGACATTTTAATTTGCACATACGTACTTATGTAGTATTTGCATGAATGAATACAAAGGGCAGTTATGTAGTAAAGATATGTACAGGCATATTCTTGTATTTATATGTTATATCAATGACAAACAGAACTACGAACTGGCATCCGAGTACATTGCGTCTATAAGGGTATTCAATCCACAATGGTGTCAAAGTTGGTTTTTCATGTAGGTTTTGGCTAGTATTACATTTGACATAGGGTTGAATCATGCTTCTTTTCGTTTTCACATTCACTGCCTTGTGTGCTGGTTCATTTTACATTCTACTGAGCACTGTGTTGTCAGTGTTCCCAGAACTTTTACTGTCTTGTTTCCTATCTCTAATTTTTGGATATTTACCTACTTTTCACATGTTTAGTAAAATTATGTCAAAAACTGGAAGTACTGCTTTTGAAAGATCACATTGCTTCCCCATAATTAAGGTATCAGAAAAAAAAGAAAAAAATACTTGAATGGAAATGAGAGCTTTTGAACTTGATAGGGCATAATTTCAAATCTCAGACCCCCACCCAAAGTAGAAAAACTTGCTTAGACCCTGATTCTAACTGAGTCATTGTAGAACATTAATGCATATCAATATTTCTAAAATATTAAATTTTCCTGTTTGGAATGTTTTAGAAATGACTTCAGTGATTAAACCTGTTCTTTCATTGTTGTGTTGCCACAAGGAAACCATTTTGGAGCACAAAAATTTTTTTGGAAAGCTATTAAATAGTTGTATTTATAATATCTTGGCAATACCTGAAGATACTGAAACAATTTTTATTGATGTACAAATCAGGTGTTTAGTGACAAAGGAAAAGAACACGGCAGAATCTTTAAATTTCTCAAAAAACAATTTCATCGCATCATTTTGTACCAATTTCAGCACTATCATCTTAAAACATGAAATACATGCTTTGCATATTGAACATTTTGAATAGACCTTTAAAATAGGAATTACAAAACGTGTAAAAAATTTTTCATATTTTTTAACTTAAAAAAAAGTGGCTTCTGATTTATCTTAAAATATAAATTTTCCTGAGCATCCAGGTTTTACTACCTGGGTAGGTAAATAATTTATGTATATACCCAGCTGCGCATGTAACATTTCAGATATTTTCCAAGCCCTGCTTAAAGTGACACAGGTGAAAGATTTCACTCGCAGAAATTTAGAATGAAATCAATTCTTTTTTACATTTAACTTTAATTACTACATTTGCAAAGCAAAGAAACTGTTCATGATATATTTTCACTGTCATTTTCTTGGCCAGCATTTACCAGATTCAGTAAAAAAAGAATAACAGTCGAAACTCGTTATAATGAAATTCAAGGGGGACAAAAAAAAATTTGTAGCAACGTATTGTTCTTAAAACATAACAAATTTTTCATTAAAAAGTTAGTATGTACTACAGAAATTTTCATTACGCATAAGATTGCAATGCTGTAAAAGTGAAATAGTGCCCACAGAGACAAGCAAAGGTAATTTTTTTGTAATGGGAAGTTTTTGCTAAAGTAGTAATAATGAAATATATAAGCTTTAATTAATATGTATGTATGAAATTATGTACTGTATATATTTTTACTTATACATATCAGGGTTTGAAAAATACCATGCCTGAGTCGTGTGAATCATTGACCTGGGCAGGTAAATAAATAATCTAGTTGCCCTAGGTGCCAGACTGGGCAATTAAATCTAAAAATGAAGTTCAGAATATAATTTTCTACTACAAGAAAAAAAGACAGTCATCGCATGTCATGTTGCTTTTCACTGCTAATCACTGGAACTTGTATTATTGTTACGCAGTGCCAAGGACAGAAGAATATCACTTCTTTAATTATATTATGCTTTAGGTCCATAAATTGGAAGCATATGTAATTTTGCTCCAAATGTTTCAAGTCAGCGACTGAATGCATGCCTCTGATGGAACTAGCCTCCTGTGTTTATTGACAAAGGGTTAAAACTTCATATTTTTCATATTTTAATGTATTTCATATTTTTTCAGATATTTCATATTTTAAACGTGTTTTAAAGATTTTTATTGTAATATGGACCTGTGAGTCTGACACTGTGAAGAGAAGCTGCGATAGGAATAATGCATCGCTCCAGTGAAGATGTGAAGCTTTGGTCCGTTAAAAGGAAGGTTTGTTGCTGTGTGGAAATGACGGGTACAAGAGAAAGAGGACTTACGTTATTGGCAGAAGAGCAATAAATGTTGTAGTGATACGCTACAGAAAATAGGTCCACAGCAGCCACCCTTTCTTTTGTTGTATCCTGTACGTTGTTGGCAGGAAAAACCGGATAAAACCTCTTCGATTTGCAAAAGATACATATGAGTAAGATAGAAACTCGCGTGCGAACAAGCTATTAACAGAAGAACCAAAAGTGCAGAGACACAGCAAATCTGTTCAAACCAAAACCGAAATTTATAGTTCCCCAGTTTTCTGTACAACATAGAAAAGCATATTAGTACTTTCGGTAAATGTGTACTTCAGCGTCCTAAACTATTTCGTTGGAAAAATTTAACTGTGGGTGAAAAGTTCGATGCACACATTTTTTTAAGCATGCAAAATAATAGGGAAAGGTGAAAAATTATATTTTTAGATAAAAAGGAAATAATTTTTCCGAAGTATTAACCTGCGAGTACGATGGTTTGTAGCAGGTGGTGCGGGAGGCTGAAGCGATGCTAACGGCCACCACGTGAAGGTGCTGTGCGACGGAGCGAAGTACGAGTTGGTAGCAAATGCGTGGAAGAATACGACAGCAGTAGGGTATATTTTTCGGAAGAGTGTCGTGTAATCATGCGCAGAAGTAGTTCAAACTTGTTTTATTCATTTTTGAGAAAGATATGTGCAGAATGTCGTTATTAGTGGTTTCACAGTGTCTCCGAATGGAAAGAAATTAAGGAATGTAAAATAATTTATGTACGACAGAAGTTTTGAGGAAGACGTTTTGGTTCCGGTTGAACCCAAAGTTTTAGTTTTGGTTTGGAAGATGTGCACAGGTAGGTGATTTCTTCAAGCACTTCATTTGCAGTTCTGCTGTTATTCAGTACATCGTAGCTCACATTTTTTCCTCGTGACATGGATATTTTTCAAAATAAGCAATTTTCTTCAATTCATATATCGCACTATGGCAGGGAGACAGCTTCTTGTATTGTGGCGGATAATGAAATTTTAAGCCCTGACGAAATCGGAAATGACTGACGATTTTGTACTTCCGCTTTCTCAAAATTACCCTTCAAAAAAACAAAAACTTACAATGCTGCACAAATTCAACCTCTTTCTTTCTGCGTATGCCTACAAGACTTTTCGATGACTACGTACTGCTAAACCGCTTCCTTCTTAATTCTTCCGCCCGTTACTTGCCCTTCTCAACGAAGCTTCCATTCACCGGACTCCACCTTGATGCCGTTGCCGCTCTCTCGTCCTATGCCTATACCGCACGTACTCTTCCAAACCATCGCACTCTCAGGTAAATACTTCGGAAAACTTATTTCCTTTTATCTAAAAATACTATATTTTTGCACCTTTTCCCATTATTTTGCATGCTTAAAATATTGTATGTCACACTTTTCCCACACAGTTACATTTTTCCGACGAAATAATTTAGACGCTAAAGTACACATTTACCAAACTTTCTATTTCGGATCAGGGAATCATATGCGAAAGAATGAAAAATTTCACGTCTGCTTTAAAAACAATTACAAAACATGAACAAACTATATTGTGTAGCATATGAGTATAAAATGGTTCGCTCTCCTGGCAAGAAGGTACTTGCTTGGACTTGTAGTCATCCGCACGTGAATTGCACGGCGAAGCGAATCTTCCTTTCAACAAAGCAAATCTTCACATCGTTGCCGTAGTGATGTGTTAGGCCTACCACAGCGTCGCACTCACAAGTCAATATTACAAGTTTCCGACAAAATAATTTAGGACGCTAATCTACACATTTACCAAATAATCTGCCAATGATGAAGATTGGAGTGTCATTTCAGGTGGATTCAGTAGTTTTAAAGAGTTTGTAGAAATCAATGAAAATGCATTATTGGGGAATTGAGGGATATTCAAGAAATAGCCAATGAAATTCAGGATGATGATGAAGAGACATAACGAAGAATTAACAAAAGATCCCCAGACTGTCACGAAAGCAGTGTAGAAGCTTTGGAAACACTGTCACTACATACAACTCACCGATACATCTAATTGCCACACATTCCTGTTTAAACAAACTTGAAAAAGCTGTTTTCAATGAGAGGCAACAGCAGAAACAGTCTTCAATTTTACATAACTTTAAAAAGCCATAAATATAAACAAGGTATGTAATTAAAATTTTGAGATCAAGTAATTTACATTTTTGAGTAATCTAAGCTTTTAAGTGTTAAATTTAACTAAGTAAATTCAATCATTGATATTTTTCTTATTTTGCATGTTATTCTCATGTTAATTACATTTTAAACTTAATTTTGGCTGGAATTACACTAACTTTTACTTATGCTGCGCTCTTATTTATGCGTGCTATGGTTTGCGCTGACATATATGTGAAATATTACTGTATACATGTGATAATGAGGTGATTATAGATATAATTAAAAAATATATATTTTTTGGCTCTTCTGGTTTCCAATTAAATTTATGTAATTTATGTGTTGAGTGGTAAAAAGCTGTTTTCAATGAGAGGCATATGGGGTTTGTATATATGCAGATTTCCATTGTTTGCTTCTTCCTGCTGAAAACTAAGCTAGGGGTGCCTATGAGTTAACTGAATATACCATAGTCACAAAATGATTGATAATTATATACTAAGGAATGTGAGTGAAATGGTATTCCTAAAAGCAATCAAAACCATGTAGCAGTCAGGGAGAATCACAAATGTGTTTCCTGAACGAAAATGTGACATTTCATCACATGAAACTTTTTCCACCTCTAAATTGAGGCCATTGGTTCTAGGGAAGGAGAAAGCCAAAGCTGTTATGTTATGTAAAAAACAGGTTTCTTTTTTAAAGGTTTTAACGGCTAATGTGAGGAACTAAATGGGATATAAGCAGTCCCCGTCCCTAATTTAAGAGTCACTGGTTCCAGGGAAGAGAGAACGCCAGTGCTGTAAGACAAACACAACATCCATGCCATACCGGGATTCAAACCCGGACCCACTTGGACAAACAATCATAAGATAGTGCTTAGACCACTGCACCACCAGGGTGGCAAAACTAATGCCTCATATGGGATTCAAACCATATGTTAAATTGTGACTGCTAGCCAAAAACCTTGATGTACAACCAACTCTGATACCAGAACGGCTTGAACATCCTCTAGACCAATAGTTCTCAAAGTGGGTTTCACTAAAATAATGGGGGGGGGGGGGCATATGCGGATTTGTTAGCAACCATACCGAATCACATAGTGAACCAATTTTCAAAACAAAATTAATCTGAATTTATGGCTAGTGCTGGTAGGATGTGTAGTGAAGTTTAGCATATTTAGCTGAAATTTCTGAAAAATGAACTAGTGAAACTTCTCATTACAGGGTGAAAACAATCTGTTTAATGTTGAAAAAACAAAACACAAGCAATGACCAAAAAACTTTATGAGAAAACCAAATTACAGGGAACAGCTCTGACCAATTTTCATAACTGAATTCATTATCATCAGAAAATGAGCAAACAATTGGAAACTTGATGTTAAACAGCTAATAATCGTCCATTCTCTGCACTCTCCAAACATTTACAAGGCAGTATTTCCCATTCCCACTGAATGAACTAGTTACTCATTCACATACAATGCAGAAATGTGTAATCTTCTATTGCCAAATAAAAAACTTATGAGACATCTTTTAACTCTGGTTGGTTTGAAAAGCATTTGTTTTTTGAAATCACCGACTAGTTTTTTTTTTTTTTTTTTTTTTTTTTTATTGGAGGTTTAACGACCACCGTGAGCAACTCAATGGGCTATAAGCAGTCGCCCGTCCCTAATTTAGGGTCACTGGTTCCAGGGAAGGGAGAGAGCCAGTGCCGTAAGACAAACACAACATCCATGCCGGACCGGGATTCGAACCCGGACCCTTACGAACGAATGATCAGAGGCCAGCGCCTTAGACCACTGCGCCACCGGGGCGGCGACTAGTTTTTGGATTCCAATGGAAAAAGAATTTCCAACATTGTCGAGCACTGCCTTAAGTATTTGTTGCCTTTTACAACTACATATTTATGTGAAACTAGTGTTTTATCCTTAACCACCATAAAAACTAAATATTGAAATAAGCTGGATGTTGAAGATAACTTGTTTGTACATAAGCAAGAAAACTCAAAATATTGATGAACTTTGCAAGAGTAAATGAGCTCATACATCTTATTGATACTAAACAAATGACTTGACCAGTTTTATTTGAATTTTTTTTTTAGCCATTTGTGCAATTTCTGAGACATCAGTGTATGTAATTTTAGCAAATATACATGTGTATTTGTATTTTTTATATATTTTATACCCACATAAACACACTGGAATAAACTTTTCATTAAAGAATATGCCTGTACATATCTGTACTCCATAGCTAATCTTTGTATTCATTGGTGCAAATATAATACTTCACAAGTTCTTAAGTACATGAGCAAATGAAAAGGAGTCTTAAAAAAAAACAAAGTATTGTTCAGCCAGTTTGTGCTTTAGAAATAATTCTGTTTAAATTCATGAGTTGAACACTATGCCGTAAAAAAAAAAAAAGCACAAAACGATAAGACAATATTTATGCGTGTTATATTGCAAAATGGAATTCATTTCAGACTACAAACATACGAAAAGAATGCTTCCCTACGTAATTCCCAAATCAGCATGTACAGATCGAATTTATTCGACATCCTAGTCAACGCTAGGTTTATACCTGGCGATAAAGACTTGCACAGAAAGTAAAGCACTGTTTCATATTGATAGTAAAACATATATGGATGTGAGAGTTATGCCCCTACCCCAGTCAAATGAAATCTTAGCTACTACATAGATTTTCCTGTGTGACAATGCTTCAGCCACCCTCGTTTGGTGGTGAAACTTTTAAAATTATATATATATATATGTACACAGTTCGTGAGCTTAATATCAAACAAAAATGTGTGTAATTGATTTCGTTACTTTTACATATCATAATAAACTTAATTTTAAAAAGTGTCTACTCACACGTTTTCTTTCTTTAACATGCTGGTGTCTACCACATGTTCGTGACTTCGTGTTCGTGTCGTCAGTTAGGGTTAGGGATGGGCGATATTTATCAATATCTCGAAATATCGATATTTTTGTCCGATATTTCGATATATAGTATTGATATCCAAGTTACGATATATCAGAAAATCACTATATCGGTGCGATATTCAATATATCAGCCTATGGCTGATGTGATTTAACTTGTTTAATGAAATCTGTGTTCTTTCCTCTGGCATGTCACGAAAATTATGTTGCTTGAGGACTATCAAACTGCGATCTCATTATCGAGATTCACATGATATTATGTCACCTTCCGATTTCTAGAACTTTACAAGGAAAAATATCTGCTGTGTTGAAAACCTCGATGGTTGAAAATTTTAACTATTAGTTGACAGTAGGCACCCAGAAAACAAATTTAACGAACGGTTGATAGCAGATTGTTCTTTTGCCTATGAGTATTATGTTTGAAGTAAACTGGCACTTTGACCAAAATTAAATACATACCAATGACACACAATTTGAAGTTAAGCATTTTTTTTTTTTTTCGTTAGTGATAAAGTATGTAGATCTTAACAGCTGGGTAAGGAAATGCAAAACAGCTTTTCGAGAGTTTTCTTGATGTCTTACAAGTTATGTAGTATAAAGTTTGTTGTAATTCAGGCTATGTATATATCAGATGTAATTTTTTTTATCATCCTTTGATAATTATCTTGTAAATACATAGTGAAACTTCCTGAAGTAATTATATAATCTGGTAAAAATATGAGCATAACAACTTTCGTCTTGATCTGCTGATTTTTCCACACTTACAGCATGTTATTTCCTCTGATTGTCCATTCGTTTTTTGTTATCTAGGAGAGACAGGCTTTCATACATTAATTAGTAAATATATACTTGATGAATTTGGATTATGATATTTTTTTATGTTTTTCATACATTAATTAGTATGGCTTTCATTAATTAATTAGTAAATATATATACTTGATTAATTTGGATTACGATATTTTTTATGTTTTTATTTTTATAATCATATTTTAATGGAGGACTAATAATCATTAGCATTTTTTAAAATATCTTTCTGGAAAAATAATTGCTTTCTATGAAAAGGCCATCACAAATTATTCGTACTCTAATTACTGTTTTTAACAAAAATGTCACTTGTAAACATATTATAAGCACTTTAATTTTTTTGCTTATGCCATGGGAACTATTTTTGCTTACACCATAGAAGTAATTATATCTGTATACTCCATTAACATTGTGTTCTGTCTTAAACGATAAAAAAAATAGCAAACATTGTTCACACCTTCTGAAAAATATAAATGTATACAAAATGCTCTAAAAATTACAATAACAAAGTTTTTTAAAGATTTTTTTCCATAACACTTCCTTGCAAGCTGATATAATGTTGTTAACTTTGACATTTGCATCCCAATAAAAATAGTTATTCTTTCTATAATTCAGTTATTCCCATGTTAATTGATGGTTAAGATTCCAGTCTGCTGGGATTAATAAGTACTTTTGTTGTTTTGTCATTTATGCCATACTGAAGCTTCAACTTACCTTTTCTCGAAATGTTGGAAATACATATTTCTCATAATCTCACATTGATGAAAAACTCATGAAAACATTCCTTTGCAACTGGGATTTTTGGAAACTTCTTGGCAGAAACCATACCCCTGCTAGTCGAGCAATGCCCACACATGAAACAACAAAATCACCTTTTGGGTTTTGGAAAGTATATTCAGCATTTCTGCAGATTACAAGCTCACTTCTGTTGCATGATTTTTTTATTTATTTTTGCATCAAAACTTTCTGCTATATATTTTTTTTATTTTAGGATCTGAAAAACAATATTATATGTGTTTTTCATATCACTAAAAATACAGCTTGAGAGCTGCAATCTTGCATAAAGATAGTTTTAAGCTATAAAATGTAATAATAAAGGACAAATAAAATTGCTCCCTTTTAGTAGGAGAAAGCAGCTCTTGAAAAAAAAAATTCAGCTGATGTTTCTAAGAAATTATCTGAGAAAACTGGTAGGATATTTATTCCCCACATTCACTGCCAAGCTTGTGTATTATAATTAGTTATTACTTATTACCAAAACAATTTTTTAAGGTAAAGAATATTTTTATGTCTAAAGAGACACATATGGTTGAGTCGTCATTAGACTATGTAAATGCTATCTGTGGAGAGTAGTTACTCAATTATGTTTGCTCATGCTGATGAAACAATCCTGTTGGCAGAGAGCAAAAGTGAGTTGCAGCGTATGTTGTCCCACATGTATGAAGTTTGTATGAATTTCAAACTTAGTATATGAAAGGAAAAACCCAAAGTTATGTTTTTGACAGATGAATTGTTAGTATTAAATCAAACAGATCAGTCTAAATGGCAAAGAGATTGACCAGGTAAATCAATTTACATATTTAGGAAGCATGTTTGACAGAGAAAACAAATTAGGTGGTGAAATTAGTAGGCTAGTAAATTCATCTTTGAAAGTCACAGCTGCTTCAGGAGGATTTTGAATAAATGATGAATGATAGGTTCTCAAAAAGTCCCTAATAGTTGTGTGTGAAAAAGTACAGTAATTGTTCCTACTCTGATGTGCAGCAGTGAAGGTGGAGTACTGCAGATGAAGAGTGATTTGTGAGCTGTGGAGATGTGTTACTTATGGGGGTGGGGGCAAGATATGTTTTGATCATGTGAGGAATGAAGATGTTTTGTAGATGAGTAGTGTGAAGCAAAATATTGTTTGTAAGGTGGGGACAAATATTCTTGGGTGGTTTGGAGAATGAGTGGTGAGATGATTACTAGGAGAATTTATTCTGCACAAGTGACAGGAAGAAAATGTAGAAGATCAAGGGAGGACCAGATTCAGGAATTCCTGCATGAGAAAAAGAGAATAAATGTGAAGTACAAATGGTCTTGTGTGTGATGGATGTCAGTGAAGCTCAAGTTGTGAGCTGAGATCACTGTAAATGCAGATGTTTGATACATCAAGAGTAAATAAAATGTGTTTCCATCAGTTTTGAACTTTAATCCAGCAGATAAGCTCTCATCAAGAAACTAACCTATGATCTTAGAGAACAGCTTAGTGATATATATGCATGTAAAGAGAAAATCCCTCATCTACAGCAAGTTGAATATAACTAGGTGAGAAATCAGTACTTATTTTTGTGTTGTTTTGGTGTTAATAAGTGAAACATTAAATGCTATATCCCATTTGAGTTCAAAACTGTAAATTTTTTTTAAATCTGCTGACTTCCTTAATTTTAAGGATAGACTCCACCAATGAGCATTTAAAATGTAAAAAAAAAAAATAATATATGATATCGAAGATAGCTCCTCAGGTGTTTTAGGCTTGATAAAGAATACTTCAGATATTTATTGTGTACAAGTTTTTAATGGAGATGAGAAATCCAAAGAAATGGACTGAGAACTGGAAAAAAATGCTTGAAGTGAAGTGGTGTGTGTGTGTGTGTGTGTGTTGATCTCCATGAGCATCTAAAGTTGTTCCCGAATGTGTAGAAGCTTGATTCACCATAAGCAGACACATGTCCCTAATTTAGGGCGAGTGGTTCCAGGAAAGACAAGACAGGAACAACTTCTTTATGTATTTTACCACTTGGTAGGCACATTTTCCATGATTATTTAGATACTGAATAGTTTTCATGACATTTAATTAACATTTCATGACTGAATAGATTTTATTCATGACATTTAATAAATAGATTTCTTGACTGAATAGATTTCATGACATTTAATTGCTAAAACCTGGAAAGAGCGACATCTTTGTTTATTCACTGACGCCACATATTTGGAGGATTTTCACATTTAATGAACAGTGCTTCTTATTTTGAAAATTTGACTGTTTTCTAGCAGTTTCTGAGGAAGAAGTAATCTTTTTGTATGAGAATTTTCCTGATATTGATGCTGAATCAGTTGTAGCAGGTATAAAATCACATACAATTTTTGCAAACTTGATCAAATGTAAAACCGATGGGCGCAATGCAAGGTATTCATATAATCTGAGCATTGTTTCAGCTAATATATTAATATAGTCTTTAATGGTAGTCTAAGAACTCCCCTTCCTACAGCTAGTGTCAAACATTTGGCACAATGTATTGCCTTTTAATCAAACCAAAAACCCATATTTATGAGTACAAATGCAATTTTTCCATTGCACATTTATTAGATTTTAGCAGGAAAAGAATTTTGAAAAAAGTAACCTTGTATAATTTAAAGAAACACTAGAGAAATCAAATGAGGAAGAGCACTGCACATTAAAACTTTTCTGGGCAACAGAATTTTGTTAATGCCATTCCGTTTAAGAATAACAGTTTTCACAAAAAAAAAAAAAAAAAAAATATGTTCACAGTTTTTATCAAAAGAGAAATAGACACAATGACAAAATGGATAACACTGGGCAAATTAGGCCGAAACCTGTTAACAAGGTTTGTTGTATTTTCAGTTTTGTTTTTTTTTGTTATTTTTTTACAAAAAAAAAATTATATATGTATCTACAGTGTATATGCACACTAACTTTGAAATAATATATTTTCATGTATGTGTGCAAACTACTTCAAAATTGCATTAAAAAGCTCTAGCCATTTACCTCTCAACAATATTATGACTTTGCAGAACATTCTGCATTAGAAATTGCAATAATATGCTCTGATTACAGGCTAAGGGGGTAATGTTTCAGACAGAAGTAACCCAGTGATTTTGTTTTAGGCATTTTACTCTGCTTTTGTACTTAAATAAACATTTCGAATAATGGAAAAACCTTAATATGTGTAGAATAATCAAATCAATGAGACTTATTTACCCAATTGCCTGTGGTTTTCTGGTCTTCTATGTAGCAAAATATTTCTGCCACAAATTCCATTTCAAGTGTGTTTTTTTATTCATATATATTCTTTAAAAAGATGTTGAGTGTGCTTAACAGGAAAGTTGACATCTAATTTGTTTACTTTCAAATGATAACCAAAACCTTCAAATATCGTTGGTGACAGTTGATACTATCCACAGCCACAGCCCCCATTAGTGGAAGGGGAGTGCAGATGTTATATAAACACAAAAGTGCACAACACTTTTATGATTGCTTTTTGACTAATTTTGTCTCGCTGTATCAACAATCTTGCATAGGTAGCAATGTTAAGTACAGAGAATCATGATAACATGTTTTGTTAAAAAAAACAGTTTCCGCATTTATGTTCTGTAAATTTATGTGACAACTTCCTGCTGTTTTGGCCACTTTCATCCAATCTGTGCTCTGCCCCTTCATTAAGAAATACAAGGGGCATATATAGATTTTTCTGAGGGCGTGCCAATGAAATGAAAAAAAATTAAATCCACCAGGACAAAATAAAAGAATGAGAATAGAAAAAAATAAAAAAAAATTTGTAACGTAAATTAATGAATTTTTTTTATTAAATTAAGCATTTTTGTTTCCAATGTAAGGCACATTTTAACAATAAATAAAACACATTTAAACACTTTCGGGGGGGGGAGTGGGCATAAATATATCCCACCTTACATTACATAAATGTATAAAATATATAATATAAATACGCCCTTACATTACCTTGGCTACGATGTAAACAACCCTGATGTTGGCTTTCCAGCTCAGTATACAAGATATATTTTTAGCGAATTTTTATGAATTATAAAAACGTAAAATGTTAATTCCGCTGTCGAAAATATTTATTTACGTAACAAAACAACGTAAAAGGGCAAAATAAAAGCACTAACCCATGGCGTCGGTCTTGTAAAAAAACGTTAAATATCAATTCCGCTATCGGAAATAATTATTTACACAACAAAACGACTGAAATGGCAAAATAAACGCACTACGTTTATTTCCAAGTACAGCGACCGTCTTGTAAAAGGTACGAAGTTAGTAATATACAGTACTTTTCTGAGATATCACTATTTTAATGGTATTAACAAAACTTGATTGCAGCTATATTTTCAAGCTGCAGGATAATTTAGTACTGGCTGAGATTTGTGCGAACAAGCCAACAGCCAATTAGTCCCAAGTTCCCAATAGCCAATACTTAGCACAACATTGGATCGGATTCAGTGATAACCCAGATGCAGTATGCAGTGAATAAACCGAAATATCAGTCTTATTGAGATCAGAAGTATTGAAAAATATCGAAAAATCAATCTGATATATTGATCTTTAAATACAGATATTTTCGATTCAATATAGCGGTCTCAGAAATATTAAAAGATATCGTACTTTTGAAAATATCGCCCATCCCTTCGTCTTGGTAAAAAAACGAGCAATCCCCGTAAAATCACGTGACGACTCGCTGACCAATAGCAGAAAGCGACGCATGCCGCATTCCTTTTCTGTCATTATCGTTCATTGGCTAACCCGTGTCTCTTAGCAACGCCCGTAAAATTACGGTTAGGAACAGTTGTCCTACATATCCATGCCCGTTAAAATACGGGCATCGCCTTGAAACTGCAGAAACGAGCCTTGATCGTAAAAATACACGGGCAACAAGACTTTTTTTACGGGAATTTTTAACAGTGTATAAATTCGAAACTCAGTTTATGTATACTGTATATATACATATAAACGTAATATATATATATTCATCCCAATAAATGCTTGATATTTAATAACTGAAATCCTTTTTTAAAAATAAAATTTGGTTACTTGCTAAATTTTAGTGCCATTTTTAGTGCCACTGTTTTGCGTAATCCAAAAGTAATGGCTGACTATGACCGTGATCATGGAGTATATTACAAATGGGAATCATTATTTACGATTACACAAATGTATTTTTTTAAATGTATGTAGATTGTTCACTCTTTCCACCCTCTGATGTAGGTGCGCATACTTTCATATGGTCCGCTATATTTTTGGTTCCATAATTTTTTATTACACCGTCGACACTTTCTTTGTAATTATACACTTCCCACATTTTGAACAACAAGCAAGACCAAACAACACAGAATTATTATTCACCGCTTCTTTAATGAGACGAAACAATTTCCAGCATTCACTCTTCTCCTTGTGGTTTACAGCAGAGACGTATTTGTTGGCCTCGACGCCTTTTTCAACCTCCTTAATATTAAATCCATCCATATTAACAAATAAGGAATTAATTTCGGCATGACATGTCATGGAAACGGGATGTTAGCACATCAATCGAAAACCTCTGAATGCTCAATGTAAAAGATGCGATGTGAAAAGTAACTCTTAGTCATACAGTGAACATCACACGGAGAGAGTGAATCAGCTGAGAAGCAGGCGAATGGCGTTTGCCTGTACCTTGCCCTGGACAATCGCACTGTAAAAGAACGCGAAAGAAGTCTCTTTTTACGACATGGTGTCGGTGTGTCTAACGTAGGTCGGTGGAAATCTCCGTTGCTTTAAGAAAGAGACGACGATACTTTTGCATGGCAAATCATTGTTAACTCCGTGGGCACCAGTATCAACTACAGAATTCCACAACGCGCATTTTTCATTGGAACATATTTTTCTCTTTTCAAAAATAAAATGGAAATAAAACCGGGTCAAAATCAGATCAGGAAGATCTTGACCCGACCCGTTGGGCCCGCAAGAAATTGTCGACTCGTTGACCCGTGAACCGTTCCCATCTCTGGTGTGTGTACACACTACACAGACGTTCCTACAGAGAAGTGTCTGAGGAAATCGGGGGTGGATAGCGGGATGTTTCAGGTGTGCTTCGTGTGTGTGTGTGTGTGTGTGTGTGTGTGTGTGTGTGTTATTAATCCGTGATTAGACTGATAACTAACAAACTCTCTCTCTCGTTCTCTTATGGATCCCCTGTAACGTATACTCTATATTCACTTTCCTTTTGATTTTACTATCTCTGGTTATTTTATTTTACTATGTAAATTATCTTCCTACTGAACGAAATATTATTTCACCCCGCTGAATGAGATCTGGCAATGAGTGTAAGTCATGACGTGGTGGTAGCTCGTATATAGGCGCGTTCATCGAGAAGTGTTAGTTGTGTGTTGTGGCGTTGTAGTTGTGTTGTTGCGTTGTGTAGTTGTTGCGTTGTGTAGTTGTTGCGTTGGAGTTGAGGGTGGTTGGTGTTGCGTTGCAGTGTGTTGTTATGTAGTAGTGATATATGAGTGCCTTAGTTGACCAGGAGTCTTCATAATAAACAAGTTGTTCTGTAAGTTCAGTCTTTCTCAATTCTTAGTTTTGTCAGACCTCTGTCTGGCTGTTAGGTTTATGACTTTGATTACTTAATATAAATAACCAGCGTTGAGACTTTGTTTAAGTTCATAATTAACGAGTAACAACACCCTTTTGGGAATTCATCATTTTGAAGCTTAGAGCATTATTCATTCATAATAATTAGCTTAGCAAAAAGATAAACAAAGCTAATTCATTATACCCCCTGCATGTTCATGTGTTTATTTTTAGAATTTCTGTTTGCCTCCCTCCTTTAAAGGACGAATCTATAGGCACCCACGTCCCTGGATGACACCCCCCCCCCTCGAACTTGTCGCGTAAAACGAAGAAGCCATGCTCTTCGAAACACAAACTGAAGTTCCTGTGAAAGTCTGAAGCAAAAGCAGAGGCCGGAAATCCAGTTGATTTTTTTAGCTTGTGTGTGTGTCTAAACATCTCTACCTATCCTTTTTTTTTTTTACTTTGGCAAACCGGAGGTCAATTCTAATGCTGTGACCTCATTCACCTCTTCCCGAAGAATTACCCAGCCGAGAAATTGTGGCAACGGCAGCCACATCGCAAGCAACACCCTCATGCGAAACTCACTGAGTACCGTTCTCAAATAATAAACAAACAAAAGCACTTGTGCCGACGTTCCGTGCTACAGCACAAGAACAATGATAGCTCATTAGCATGCTCTCCTGCATTACTCGTACAGATCTAAATGCACTGGAGGGAATGGGGGAGGGGTGGGGTTCGAAGGGAGCAGTAGTAGCGTGTGAGACAGGGGGACGGCGATTCGGGTGTTTTCTCCGAATAAATTAACTCATAATTTGTAATTCACTGCGCGAAAATCATTATTCTTTTAGGTGAGGATTAAAGGGGTTAGTCTTAAGTCATTTCTGAAAAGGACCTTGAAAAGAATTGCGGAGCTGCTGTTTTTTTGTTTTTTTTTATATATACGGTATAAAAAGTCGCTTCTTAATGCGTATTGTGTGTCAGACAAAATAGATGCATAGTTTCTGTGTCACTGAGCAAACACTGTTATTTTACCCCCTTCGAGATTAAAATCTGCCTCGACTTGCTTTTAGATTTTCCATTCCCAGAGAGGAAAGGTGGGGGGGGGGGGGGTGAGCGAGATAGCAGCATGATTAGAAAAGAAAAAGAAGTCTCATTGTTACTGAATTCACATGCCCGGATCATGGGAGACTGGGTCTTGTTTGCTACCCCACACTGGCTGATTATGATATGTTGGCTGACAGAATAAAAATAAATCTGGTATACACATAAACTTTCCTTTCTGTGTAAAATTACCTTGAATCGAATCATTCCGTCCAAAGAAGAGTTATCTGTTATTGATTAGTTCCACCTAGTGCTTGTGAGAGCACTTTCTCCTTATTTTCTCTCATAAGCTTACTTATGAGTACAGTTGTTTCTGTATTTTTGTACAAGTCGCCTTTCGTACATCAAACTCTTGCGCATCAACTGGCCAACAAACATTTCGATGAAGAGAAAAATCGAAACGTGTGCAATAAATCTTTGAAGGCTAAAATCACCAACTAATTATGAGTAAATGTGCAGTTATTTGCAAAAGTTTAAGGCCACCTGTCAATTTATTGAAAATTAAGATTTTCAAAGAAACAACTAATTACTAGTCAGAGATATTTGAAAAAATGATACCACAGATGAATACTTGCAATCTTTAGAATACAAAAAGACCGAAATCAGTACTCTGTGTGGCCACCTTTGTTTCTTATAACAAACAGAATACGATGTGGCATACACTCAATGAGGGATTTGCAGTAGTCACTTGAAATGTCTTTGCACCACACGTACTTTATCGCGTCAATCAAAGCTTGGGAATTTGATGGCTGTTTTTCTGCTACTTTGCCTTTTAAAATGGTCCATAAATTTTCGATGGTTTAAGGTCGGAACTGTTACCGGGACAGTCAAGCACAGTTATGTTTTCCCTCTGCATGTAGTCTTTTATTGTCTTTGATCTGTGGCATGGAGCACCATCATGCATAAAGATTGTGCATCTGTGCACTTGCATATGAGTTAGCAGCTTCTTACGTAACATTTTCACATAAAAAGGACCAGTCGTGGTAGGTAGTAGTGCCTGTTGGCAAAAAGGTTAATGAAGTAGTACCGGATGCTGCAGTGGCGGCGGAACCACCCGGGCCCGATCAATAATTTCAACAATTTCAGCCAAGATTTTTATTTTTATTATTTTTTTATTTTGCATATGTGCGTTTGTTGTGATGTGCCTTAGAAAGTTCCTCTAGGTAAGTGCTTGGGTGGTCATAATTCCCAACAAAGCTCCTTAGGCTAGGCTTTTCTTCTGTTTATTCCGGAAAGCAGGAAGGTAGAGTGTACACCACGATTTGAAATTTCGGGCCTGGTCAACGAACTTCACTTTCCGCCGCCCCTGGGATGCTGACATAGCACCCCATATCATCTGACTAGGCGGATGTCTCACTCTGCTAAAGCAGTATTTTTCATTACACCTTTGGTCGTCGAACATGTGCTTCACGCGATTCAAATTGACGCACAGTTAATTCATCGGAAAAAAGAACTTGGCTCCAATTTTCAGCAGTCCACTACTGATGACGCTTCGCAAACTGGAGTTTCTTCTTTTTCATGACAGAGGTTAGTCTAGGCTTATGTGCAGGTTTATAAGACTTTAATCCAAAATCTTTGCTAAGACGTTGGGAAACAGTGCTGATTCTAATATCAGACCCTTTTGAATATAGAAAGTCCTTGATTTTAGTGCATGAACTCCTCGGAGAACGCATAACTGTTTGCCTTATGATATTGTCATCACTTGGAGTTGTTTTCCTTAAACGTCCACTTCTCTTTCTGTCCCTAAAGTTACCTGTATCTCGATATTTCATGATCGTATTATGAATAGCAGTCTTGCTCACATTAAGCTTTCTGCTTATGTCACGATCGGAGTATCCTTCATGATATAAAGTCAGTATTTGTGCCCTCTGAGTAACAATTAATGACAATTTTTTGCCCATTTTTCGCCACATAGAAAACACGTACGAAACCTCTCAGCATGAAAACTAGAGGCAAACCGACGCTCTCACGCTTCCCCCAACTCTATCAACAGCTCCACTGTAGGATGATACAACACCGACAGGAAGTTGAGTAATACAGACAGTAGCTGACGCAATCGGCAGAAATCTTCTAATACCAACGTGTGGTCTTAAACTTTTGCAAATGACTGTATGCCTCAAGATTTCTTAAAACGTCAGATTACATTTGTATATAACCGCAAAGAAAGTTACTCAGCTTATGAATGAACTGGACTTTGGTGTCAGCATTACAGATATGGAAGAACGAACATATGAATGAAGTGGCTTTGGTGTCAGCATTGAAGTTATGGAAGACTTGACTGAATCTCATTCGTTCATGTATCCAGTGACCTTTGTAATGAAGCGGACTTTGGTGTTCGCATTGTAGATGTACATAAATTGATTGCATCTCATTCAGAGCCGAGTCCAAAGAGTTCATCAATGAACTGGACTTTCATGAGAGCATTGAAGATATGGAAGAATTAACTGAACCTCATTCAGAGCCCGTGTCCAGTAAGTTTATTAAAGAACAGGACTTCTATGAGAGAATTAAAGATATGGAAGAATTGGCTGAAACTCATTCAGAGGCTATGTCCGATGAAGATTTAATTGACAAACAAGAAGCTTAAAATGAATGAAGCCTTCACAATCGTTAAAGAATCAGTCATCATAGAAAAATGTGATGCAAAGGCAGAAAAGTTCACAAAAATGCGGCACTGTTAATAAGGATTTAGAGATTGTAACACATCCCTTTACAAAAGAAGTGAAGACTAAGGTTCAGCGCATAAACGAAAACAACTGGAAGCCGTGCCGTACCGCACCAACCCCCTCCGCAAAAAAATATCTTGGAGGCCCTTTTTGCGAAAATGTATTAGCTCTTAATTACTGAAATTTTTAAATTCCATATCATTAACTGTGTTTTATGAGCTTTCAATTGAATTGATCGCCCTAGTTTTATACAAAGTATTACAAAGCACTTACGTCAAAGGTAGAAGGTAATATATGCAAATTTTATCCTTTTACGGGACTAAGGCTATCTCTTTTAAATCGATTAAGAGTATACACATAAAACACGTGACTGCCGTTGGTCGAAGTTTATTCGTGCAAGGGCCTCTGTGGTCCAAAGAGAGCCATTCCAAACGGTTTACATCGGAAACAAAAACAGCATCAAAACTATAACCGTTGGTTGAAGTTTATTCATGCAAGGGCCTCAATGGGCCAAAGAGAGCCGTGCCAAACGGTTTACATCGGAAACAAAAACAGCATCAAAACTATAACCGTTGGTTGAAGTTCATTCGTGCAAGGGCCTCGGTGGGCCAAAGGGAGCCATGCCAAACGGTTCACATCGGAAACAAAACCAGCGTCAAAACTATAACTGTTGGTTGAAGTTTATTCGTGCAAGGGCCTCAGTGAGCCAAAGAGAGCCGTGCCAAACGGTTTGCATCGGAAACAAAACCAGCGTCAAAACTATAACCGTTGGTTGAAGTTTATTCGTGCAAGGGCCTCAGTGGGCCAAAGAGAGCCATGCCAAACGGTTTGCATCGGAAACAAAACCAGCGTCAAAACTATAACCGTTGGTTGAAGTTTATTCGTGCAAGGGCCTCAGTGGGCCAAAGAGAGCCATGCCAAACGGTTTGCATCGGAAACAAAACCAGCGTCAAAACTATAACCGTTGGTTGAAGTTTATTCGTGCAAGGGCCTCAATGGGCCAAAGAGAGCCATGCCAAACGGTTTACATCGGAAACAAAACCAGCGTCAAAACTATAACCGTTGGTTGAAGTTTATTCGTGCAAGGGCCTCAGTGGGCCAAAGAGAGCCGTGCCAAACGGTTTGTATTGGAAACAAAACCAGCGTCAAAACTATAACCGTTGGTTGAAGTTTATTCGTTCAAGGGCCTCAGTGGGCCAAAGAGAGCCATGCCAAACGGTTTGCATCGGAAACAAAACCAGCGTCAAAACTATAACCGTTGGTTGAAGTTTATTCGTGCAAGGGCCTCAGTGGGCCAAAGAGAGCCATGCCAAACGGTTTACATCGGAAACAAAACCAGCGTCAAAACTATAACTGTTGGTTGAAGTTTATTCGTGCAAGGGCCTCAGTGAGCCAAAGAGAGCCGTGCCAAACGGTTTGCATCGGAAACAAAACCAGCGTCAAAACTATAACCGTTGGTTGAAGTTTATTCGTGCAAGGGCCTCAGTGGGCCAAAGAGAGCCATGCCAAACGGTTTGCATCGGAAACAAAACCAGCGTCAAAACTATAACCGTTGGTTGAAGTTTATTCGTGCTTTAACCGTTGGTTGAAGTTTATTTACTCTTCAATTAATACAAAGATAAACAATGCTAACAATTTTAAGCACTTCAAAAATTCAGTACACTGATTCCAACAAATAGCAAAAAACAAACACACAATTGTTCAATTCCAAAACTAACAAACAAGTTCAATCAAATGCAAAAACACAACAAACAAACAATGATAGATTTCAAAAATAGCAATGATATTCAATTAGGTAATTTCCACCAATCCACCCAAAACAATGCCAGTATACCATCAATCAATTTCAAAAAGATCTATTTACATCGAAGTATTTTTATCTCACAGATATCACAATTCGACGTTAAACAATAGCATGATAAGATCCATGACGTTGTGTTACACATGATGGTCCAGGATCACTTGGACATGTTGACGGTGTGATGAAAAGTTACCAACACATAAAAATATCGGAGGAAAGAGTGGTTCTCACATATCCAGAAAGACAAAGAACTCGTCTACCAACAAGATCTCCCGCCATGCCACATTTCGAAACAAAAAAGTGAAAAGAGTTCTTCAAAAATCACAACATTCAAATGCTCCAATGGCCAAGTAATTCTGCTGATATTAATCCAACAGAAAATTTGTAGGTCATAATGAAAAAGAGACTTGGAAAAAAATTGTGATACAAAGAATAACTTAATACAATCCATTATAAAGGTGAGGTTTAGAGATACAGAAAAAAGGAAAGTGTGTCCTACATGCCTAGCGAATCAATGAACTTATTAGGAAAAAAGGAGCACACATGAATTATTAGGTAAAGTTGGAGTTTAATTTTTGTATTTATTTTCTTGCGAAATTACAACTTTTCTTTGAAATATGAGTGTTCGGAATAATTAGTGCGCTACTGTATGTTCAGTTCGTACTTGTTTATACAATTGATACAGTAACGTTTAAGTAACGGGTTCCCATTCCACTTTAAAATACAACATTGACACCGTTCCCATATAACATATTCAATACAGCATTGATACGGTTCACATCTCTATTATAACACTCCGTAGCTCTAAGGGAGCACTTGGAAAACTATTAGGGGTATGCAAAAGTTTCCGCCGTCCCCGCTGGCGGGCGCTGTAGGGATCTAACCGGCCGGCGGCCCGTGCTTTCAGTTCGTACATGAAGCCAAGCATGGGGTCGATGAAGTTCATTTGCTGCGCTGCTTTTTATTCATGTTTAATTTAGGGAAAAGTGCGAGTGAAACATACTGTTCAATATGTCAGGCGCATAACGAAACGGTTATGGATTCAGCGGACGTGTCGAAAATGGTTTGCTAGGTTTAAGAAAGGTGACCTAAGCTTGGAAGACAAGCCACGTGCAGGTAGACCGCAGGAACTCGCAGACGCGGAGCTGGAATCGTTGTTGCAAGAGAATGCCACACAATCGACTACGAAACTTGCGAAACGTTTGAAAGTGGCTCAATCGACGGTGGTGCGGCCTCTACAGGCCTTGGGGAAGATCCAGAAGATTGGTAAGTGGGTTCCGCATACTTTAACGGAGCGTAATATTGGGCATCTGCATGTCGTTGCTAAAGAGGTTTTAAGCGAAGAATTTCTTGTGGAAGGTGTTCACCGGTGATGAAAAATGAGTCTATTGCAACAACCCCGTACGCAAGCGATCATGGGTCGACCCAGGCCAGCCACAACATCCACTGCAAAACAGGATACCCACTGGGGAAAAGGTGCTGTTGTGTGTGTGTGGTGGGATATGCATGGAGTGCTGTACTTCGAACTGTTGAAACTGGATGAAACAATCACTGCACAACGATATAGCGATCAGTTGATGAAACTGAACGCCACAATCGAGCAAAAATGCCCATGGACAGGTAAAGGAAGCCGCTCAGTCATCCTGCTACACGATAATGCCAGACCACATGTGGGTGCCACCACGAAATCAACCCTTGAACAGTTACACTGGGAGGTTTTACCGCACTCAGCTTACTCCCCGGACATTGTACCTTCAGACTTTCATCTGTTTCGCTCTATGCAACGTGCCCTAGCCCAACAGCGGTTCATCACAGTTCCAAAGGTGGAAAATCTCGTCAGTGCGTTCTTCAGCTCAAAACCCGAGTCCTTCTATCACAGGGGTATTCATTTGTTGCATGAAAAATGGCAAAAGGTCATTGATGCTTATGGCCAATATTTCGCTGAATAAATGTGTACTGCTTTCCTGATTGTTCCTTTCTCCTTAAAACGGTGGAAACTTTTGCATACCCCTAATATGTTGCCATTTCCATTCCTTTTTAACCCCTTGTCTTCCCAGTTCAATGATTGAAAAATATTTTGCAATGGGGTATTGAAAAGCTCGAGAGATGTTGTGTAACCTTATCTCATTTCCTTTCCAATTTTTACACGAGCTGCGTCCTTGCATAGTCGAACGTTTGCACTTCTATTTCCATGGATATTAGTCATGTACGCGTCTTCAATACCGCAGGATTTCGAAAACCCTATAACTGTTGATAAAATCAGTTCGTCAACGGCGAAACGCGTCATGCAAATACCTCCTGGCCACGCATGTAAATTATCAGAAATTCCACGCCAATGAACGTACAGAGTGGTCCCAGCACGAAGGGCAAACGCGCCTCGCGGGACGTATGTAAGGAGCGTCGCTCACTCACGTGCATTTAATATTCTGCCCGCTGTTACGGTTGCTTTGACATCAGCATCCTATGGGAATTCCGCGACGTCGCACCCGACGACTATACCGGCCACTCATTGCTCATCATTTAATGGATCAACCCGGTAAGAAGAGGGTAAGAGACCGCACCGGGATCATCGCCAATCCTGACTCAACAATCAACCTGTAGAGTTAACACTCACTGAGAGGTTTAGGTTCGAATAGCTACGCCTGTTATAGGCTATTGAGCCGAATACGGAAGTCGCAAATTAGACATTAGATGAAGCCGAGAGACTCATGACAGAAATGTTGGTATGCAGAGATAAGTCAGTATAGATATAGCCACTAGTGTGTGCCGCAGGAGATAAAGTCATCAATATTATGTAGACTTCACTTCTGTCGAGGAGGTCCACACAAATATTGATAACTTATAACGAAGTAAATTTCTCCGTCATTTCTGTCCACACCAGGATTCGAACCCGGATCCCCTAACTCCGGAATAAGTCACTCTACCAATTGAGCTACGCGGACGTTTGTTCTGACTACTATCTGCCTTTATGTCGTGTGCGTCCTGCTGGCAGATACGTCACATCTCCCCCCCGAAAGAAGGCCGGGGGCATGGCCCACGGGTCAGCCGTGACCATGAATCGTTGCAGGCAGCCATCCACTGTAGAACGTGCACTTGAGAACTCCCAGTCAATCTGGTGTGTGGAATGCAACGTCACACACATTTATTTTTCGAAGCGCTGGAGAAGGGATTCTCTGATTTTTCCTATCTCGCGGTGTGGAAATAACATCACGCCATTGCGAGATTTTGAACGGTCGGGTCATCCGGATAGTTCGGGAGCCATTATAACGAAGTAAATTTCTCCGTCATTTCTGTCCACGCCAGGATTCGAACCCGGATCCCCTCACTCCGGAAAAAATCACTCTACCAATTGAGCTACGCGGACGTTTGTTCTGACTACTATCTGCCTTTATGTCGTGTGCGTCCTGCTGGCAGGTACGTCACAAACTTTATCAATTCGAAACAGCCCTCTTTTTCCCGCAGTGGCATTCGGCATCTTCCCTGACGGATGGCTCAAATGCATCCAACACGACGGGGGATTATTTCCCTGATGAGGTATGTATGCGATTTGCTATAATTTGCTGTCAACGTGTCGTGCCTGTGGCCGAGAATTAAGCTGCACACCTAATACATATAATATATAATATTTGGGAAAGAATGGTTTGGGACCAGGGGGCGTAAGTGCTAATTTCTGCTTCTGATGTATTTGCAGCAAAATCTGAGCTTCTGAAAACTTGATTGAAAAATTCTTTCGTGGACCGATACCGCTCGCATCGAAAAACTTTTTGAGAATACTTTCTTCTTAAAATAATGCATGGTTTTCCCGCCAGGGGTCGTACATGCATATCTTACATTTGTCGATATCTCTGCTTCTAAGAGTTAAAAAAATTATTTCTTTGTTGTAGAGCGTTTCCGCTAATAAGTGTTTCTCATATAATTTCAAGTTTTTCTTAATGCACGAGACCGCCAGCAGAGAGTTCACGTTTCCGTTTACAGCAATATCTGCGGGATTAAAAACCCGATTGAAAAAATTGTTTCTTCTGTCAGATACTACTGTTTTCCATACCGGTTCCATTGATTTTGAATAGCTTTGATAAATTTAATATGCGTCAGAACGGATTAAAAAAATGTGCTCTTTACAACCGAAGATTCGGTGTCATCTTTCTTGTTTACTTCTTTCGCGCTCTGGTCTTATACTTGCTCCGAGTTCGCTCTTTCTACTTTTCGAACTCTGCTCTTTATAGTTCTTCTCGGTGGATTAGCGACCACTTTTTGTCATCTGATTCCTGACTATGCTCTTTCTAAATCTGTAACTCTTCTGGCAGGTTAAAACTTTTCTCCAAAACTGTTGAACTCGTAAGGCGGAGCAGTAAAATTTCATTAGCCTATGGGTTTGACTCGTGAATCCAATCCATCTGCTATCAATGGACATAACCCTTAACAAAAGTAAACCGTGTTTCAATACGATAGATCAGCTAGAATATCGACGCCTATCGCAGACCTGGTCCTTTTTGGTATGGCATCAAGGGATTGCCATTTTCCAATAATCAGATAATCCCTTTCACCTGACAAGAATGGGTACAAAAGGATTAAAATGGTGATTGCGAAGTCCGTCGAGCCGCGGATGGCTTAATGGATAGCGAGTCAGACTATCGATTCAAGGTCCTCAGGTTCGAGCCTGGGCTGATCTTTCAGAGATGGTGTGATTTACTAACAATCGCTGAATATCCGCCGTGCATCGGACGAGCACGTTAATTGACGGCCCCCAGGCTGGACCCACTGGTTAAATGGGTATTCTTTCCTATGCCTCCCCCCCGAAATTCTCTCACCCCTCTAAGTGCAACATCGTACTTGTACGGTGGCGCCATCTACTGTACTCTAATATCACTACAAACTGTTTTGTCAAAGTCGCTAGACTTGCTCTCATTCCTTCCGCTTCTGTGTCCTGCCCAAAAGGCGATCTCGCTGTAGGTGGCTGGGACCTAAACTCTACTCACTGTGGACGGAAGTCCTACAAGAAAATTACAAATACTTGCGAAGACCGTCGCCTAACACTATGGACATCCAAGGCAAAGCATCACCAAAACCTTCATCTTCTAAAAAGCAATTTGCTAAGCCTTACCTGCTCGAGAAATCGCAGAAAAATAACTGAACATCAGAGGAACCGACCTGGAGAAGATAACCACGTTTTTCCAATAAAGGGATTTGTCTTTGTCGCCTAACCAAAATTCACGAGTATCTTGTGCAAATTTATACTAAAAATTTTGCATACAACACAGTTCAGTTGGATATATTAATATGTACACTATATATTGACAAAAGATACCGGACACCTAGAAGAGAAACACAACATAGCATTTATTGACATATATTAGTACTGTGTCGGTCCACGCGCTGACCCTTCGAGACATGCTTTCGACAATGTTTTGGAACATAGCGATAGGTATGCGCTTCCATTCAGTACATAATGCTGCCGCTAACTGTCGCATAGTAGTAGGCCTTGGTTCCAAACTTCTCATGCAGCGTTCTAATTCATCCCATAGGTGATCTATGGAATTACGATCAGGGCTCTGTGCTGGCCAGTTCACACATGATACGGACTTATCTTCAAACTACGCCGTAATAGTCTTTGCTTTATGGCTCGGTGCATTTACCTGCTGATACCAACAGGGCTCGGCTTCATAGTATTGCCACAGAGTTGGTCGGGCATAACTGTGCAGAATATCGAGGTAGACGTGTTGGTTAACAGCTTTGCCCACAATAAACAATAGGCCGGGGCCATACTACGAAAAACACCCCCACTCGAGTACACTGCCAGCTCCAAACTTGATCTTAGGGACAGTACACTGTGGTAAATAGCGTTCCCCCGGCTTCCGCCATACCCACACACGGCCATCAGACTAATGGATCGTGTATATGGATTCATCAGTCCACAAGACCCGCTTCCATAAATCTACGTCCACGATAAATGTTCTTTACACCATGCTAAACGACGAGTAGCATTCCGAGTGGAGATGAAAGGCTTATGAGCAGCCGTACGACCACGGTAACCCACGGAATGAAGTTATCTGCGAATGGTACGTGTACATACCGAGGTTTCAGCATTTTTACTCACCTGTACACTCAGTTCTTGTGCAGTACTCCGTTGATTAGCTGTAACGACTCTCCTGAGGCTTCGACGTCCTTTATCACTGATTTTCTTTAGTCTGCCGGTACGTTTTGCTGCTTCAGACACGCCTTGTGTCTTCCAATTATTCAGTACGTCCAACACAGTTGACTTGAGTATGGACAACCCACTAATATAACACCCAACAATCTTTCCTTTCTCAAAGTCATTTCTCTCCCGCCGCAACACTTTGACTCAACCTCACAGTGCGATATGATCGCGATGAGCTGCAGGCTTGTTTTTATACCGTTTGCAGCTGTACCGCGCATCTTAACAACGCAGCGGACCCGTTCATTTGCTTTTGAAGGGGTGTCCGGTGACTTATTGTGCATGCATATATACAGGTATTCGAAGAACTGGGCACACGGACTACTGGGTACCAAACATCTGGACATACGGGCATAAGGGCACACGGACTACTGGGTACCAGACCCCTGGGCATAAGGGCACACTGACATGTGGGCACCAAAGTTTAGAGGCCGTATAAGAATTGCCGTTTCTTGGCCCTCTGATGAGAACAGAATTGAGAAAACGTTCCCTGTACAGAAAGACAAGCGAAAATTACAGAGGGTCAGTCAAACGTTTTGCAATATTTTCATAAACGCATGTGCTACGGCGGGGTGGGTATATCACGTGTTTAAACTAGTTCAAGTCGAGCACTGCAGTCAGAAGAAAGGGATATAAAGTGGTAGTCGCTGTTGTGAACAGCATTGCATGTCGTCGTTCTGTGTGTGGTTGGGACACCTAAAAGATGAACAGCCACAACCGGCTAATTAGGGAACTTTTGCTTTACGAATTTGAACTCGGCCATAACGCTGCTCAAGCAACACGAAATATTTGTCATGTGAAAGGGGCAGGTTCCGTGGACCACAGCACCGCAACCAGATGGTTCAAGAAATTTCGCTCAGGTGGCAGAAACCTCGTCGATCAGCCAAGGTCAGGTAGGCTCTGAACCGTGGATTCGGAAGCCGTGCGCCAAGCCGTACAGGCAAATCCGACAACCAGCACTCGGAGATTATTATTCGAGCTGGACATATCACAGACCACCGTGGTTCGTCAACTTCAGAACCTCGCAAGGTCTACAGGAGTTACCGCCTTGTTTCTCACGAACTGACGCCAGCTGAAGCAAACCGCCGAGTGGAAGTGTGCACGAAACTCCTAGAAAACCCGCGCGATGCACGGTTCATCAGAAGAATTGTTACGTGAGATGAAAAGTGGGTGTATTTCCCTAATCCTAACGCACAACAGAAGTGGTTGAGCCCGGGCCAGCTTCCAGAACCTTTTGCCAAACGTAAGCGCTTCGAGCACAAGGTCATGCTCTGTGTCTGGTGGAATTTTGAGGGGATAATCCATTACGAATGTCAGGTCCCGCTGAGTTCGATCTGCCACTAGGCCTTTCTGAATCCTAATCCCTCAAATGGGCCTGACGTAGGTTCTTTTGAGTGCCGTCGAGTTGAACTCGACCGCTGAAATACTGGAACATGTAGTCAGCAATTCTTAAGATCTACGTTAATGAGGAACTCCAATAACAACTCCTTGGTTAGACGAAACAAAATTTAATAGATGAAAGAATAAGTTCCGTTCGATTGGCTATTTCCACGTGCCAACAGGTTTCCAGATAGCGAACACTTCACTATCTCATGATATCCCGGAAGACCCTCCGCCACGTGGACTTATCGCCGAAAAACCCTGACTCCTCCGTCAGTGAAAACGAAAAACCCCGACTCCTCCGTCAGTGAAAACGAAAACCCCCGAGAGGTTTAACCGACACTCTCTGCGTAAAACATGACGTCTTACTCCGTGGAAGGTGAAACGCGAAAGCCTCTCTAACGAACGTGTCGCTTCCTTTTATACCCTTAATTTTCTCCCCCCTTCCGCCTCTGGAAATCCAATTGGTGTGGAGTTAGCCGTTCACCGGAAGTGGTGACCTTTGACCTATACATCAGACCCCGTCGACCAGGTCGAAGTCAACAGATGCCGCTAGTCACATGTTTCGTTCGGTGTTACATAATCCGACTTACAAAGGAAATGGTGCCACGTGCCAACACGTGCGTTTGAATTTACATTACATTGCCTTTGAAACGAGAAATAATTACAGAAAACATTTCTACATAAAATTAATCAGTGGGGCCCGACTCCGTCACCTTACAACGAATTTGTTCCGGGTAGTCGGACCATCAACGCCAACCTGTACTCTGAAAAGCTGGAGTGTATGTATGCCGTTCTGGAAGAGAAGTACCCGGAAAGCATGGGTAAACAGAAAGCGCGCTCTCCTACAGCAGGGCAACGCTCGTCCTCATACAGCGCGAACGACCCGGGCAAAACTCCAGGAACTTGAGGGCACTGAAACTGATGTCACACCCAGCATATAGTCCGGATCTTGCCCCGTCGGATTATTACCTGTCTCGGTCCATGGCCCACTTCCTTCGCGGGCGGCACTTCAACAACCAGGAGGAGGTGGTAGCTGGGGTGAAGGAGTTCTTCACCTCGATGAACAAGAACTGGTACCGCCGCGGAATTGAAGAACTGGCAGACAGACGGCTAAAGACGGTGCAACACGATGGCCCATACTTTGAATGCTAGTCATCCTTCGTCGTAAAGGTACGTATAAAGACATAAAGAGATCAAAATATTGCAAAACTTTCAACTCACCCTCTGTAGAATCAAAGAACTGGCAGACAGATGGCTAAAGACGTGCAACACGATGGCCTATACTTTGAATGCTAGTCATCCTTTGTCGTAAAGGTACGTATAAAGACATAAAGAGATCCAAATATTGCAAAACTTTCGACTCACCCTCTGTAGAATCAAAGAACTGGCAGACAGATGGCTAAAGACGGTGCAACACGACGGCCCATACTTTGAATGTTAGTCATCCTTCGTCGTAAAGGTACGTATAAAGACATAAAGAGATCCAAATATTGCAAAACTTTCGACTCACCCTCTGTAGAATCAAAGAACTGGCAGACAGATGGCTAAAGACGGTGCAACACGACGGCCCATACTTTGAATGCTAGTCATCCTTCGTCGTAAAGGTACGTATAAAGACATAAAGAGATCCAAATATTGCAAAACTTTCAACTCACCCTCTGTAGAATCAAAGAACTGGCAGACAGATGGCTAAAGACGTGCAACACGATGGCCTATACTTTGAATGCTAGTCATCCTTTGTCGTAAAGGTACGTATAAAGACATAAAGAGATCCAAATATTGCAAAACTTTCGACTCACCCTCTGTAGAATCAAAGAACTGGCAGACAGATGGCTAAAGACGGTGCAACACGACGGCCCATACTTTGAATGTTAGTCATCCTTCGTCGTAAAGGTACGTATAAAGACATAAAGAGATCCAAATATTGCAAAACTTTCAACTCACCCTCTGTAGAATCAAAGAACTGGCAGACAGATGGCTAAAGACGGTGCAACACGATGGCCTATACTTTGAATGCTAGTCATCCTTCGTCGTAAAGGTACGTATAAAGACATAAAGAGATCCAAATATTGCAAAACTTTCGACTCACCCTCTGTAGAATCAAAGAACTGGCAGACAGATGGCTAAAGACGGTGCAACACGACGGCCCATGTTTTGAATGCTAGTCATCCTTCGTCGTAAAGGTACGTATAAAGACATAAAGAGATCCAAATATTGCAAAACTTTCGACTCACCCTCTGTAGAATCAAAGAACTGGCAGACAGATGGCTAAAGACGGTGCAACACGACGGCCCATGTTTTGAATGCTAGTCATCCTTCGTCGTAAAGGTACGTATAAAGACATAAAGAGATCCAAATATTGCAAAACTTTCGACTCACCCTCTGTAGAATCAAAGAACTGGCAGACAGATGGCCAAAGACGGTGCAACACGACGGCCCATACTTTGAATGCTAGTCATCCTTCGTCGTAAAGGTACGTATAAAGACATAAAGAGATCCAAATATTGCAAAACTTTCGACTCACCCTCTGTAGAATCAAAGAACTGGCAGACAGATGGCTAAAGACGGTGCAACACGACGGCCCATACTTTGAATGCTAGTCATCCTTCGTCGTAAAGGTACGTATAAAGACATAAAGGGATCCAAATATTGCAAAACTTTTGACTCACCCTCTGTAGAATCAAAGAACTGGCAGACAGATGGCTAAAGACGGTGCAACACGACGGCCCATACTTTGAATGCTAGTCATCCTTCGTCGTAAAGGTACGTATAAAGACATAAAGAGATCCAAATATTGCAAAACTTTTGACTCACCCTCTGTAGAATCAAAGAACTGGCAGACAGATGGCTAAAGACGGTGCAACACGACGGCCCATACTTTGAATGCTAGTCATCCTTCGTCGTAAAGGTACGTATAAAGACATAAAGGGATCCAAATATTGCAAAACTTTTGACTCACCCTCTGTAGAATCAAAGAACTGGCAGACAGATGGCTAAAGACGGTGCAACACGACGGCCCATACTTTAAATGCTAGTCATCCTTCGTCGTAAAGGTACGTATAAAGACATAAAGAGATCCAAATATTGCAAAACTTTCGACTCACCCTCTGTAGAATCAAAGAACTGGCAGACAGATGGCTAAAGACGGTGCAACACGACGGCCAATACTTTGAATGCTAGTCATCCTTCGTCGTAAAGGTACGTATAAAGACATAAAGGGATCAAAATATTGCAAAACTTTCGACTCACCCTCTGTAGAATCAAAGAACTGGCAGACAGATGGCTAAAGACCGTGCAACACGACGGCCCATTCTTTGAATGCTAGTCATCCTTCGTCGTAAAGGTACGTATAAAGACATAAAGAGATCCAAATATTGCAAAACTTTCGACTCACCCTCTGTAGAATCCAAGAACTGGCAGACAGATGGCTAAAGACGGTGCAACACGACGGCCCATACTTTGAATGCTAGTCATCCTTCGTCGTAAAGGTACGTATAAAGACATAAAGAGATCCAAATATTGCAAAACTTTCGACTCACCCTCTGTAGAATCAAAGAACTGGCAGACAGATGGCTAAAGACGGTGCAACACGATGGCCCATACTTGAATGCTAGTCATCCTTCGTCGTAAAGGTACGTATAAAGACATAAAGAGATCCAAATATTGCAAAACTTTCAACTCACCCTCTGCATAATTGAATTTGGTTAAACAAAAGTACCTACATTCGTGAATACAAAAAATAAAAAAATAAAAATTACATAGCACATTTCTTAAACCTACAGGTTTCAACGAAACAAGTGAATTACAGCAGAAATACTATGTTCGGAAAAGGACGTCAAGGTGGGATTTTTTAATAACGCTGCAATTTTACCTATGCACAAAATATTTACATAGCATGTCAAGTTATTAATATTTCTCTTTTACTTACTTAGACACTAAATATTAATTATTATGCCTCATCCGTTCGCCCTTTTGTCAGTTTTTATTCTTCCGATGCCCTAACGTTTACGTATCAACTCAAGGTAATCATATTGTGCTTTTTCTGTTGCACGAAATATTAATAATTCATAATCCCTATGCCTAGTTCTTTTCAACAGATTTTATTCTAACGATGTCATTTTCGTAACGTTTACATATGAAATCAAGGTAATAATATTGCGCTTTTACTTAAGCACTAAATATTATTTCATAGGCCTTGAGCCTAGGCCTTTTTTCGCAGTTTATATTTTAACCATGTCATGTTCGTAACGTTTACATATCAACTCGAGCTATTAATATTGGTGTAACTAGGAAGGATAAGAAGAGCAACTCTTGGATCAGGAAATTGACGAAAGTGGAAGACATGATCAAAGTAAAATCCCTGAAATTGCAATGGGTTGGACATATTGCTAGAAGAGTTGACCACGGGTGAACTACTGAAATATTAGACTGGGTGCCATCGGACATAAAAAAAAAAAAAAAAAGACCCAGAAGACCGCGCGGGAAATGGGTGGATGAAATTCGAAAGCATGTCTGAGCGCCATGGAAGAGACTGGCTCAAGACAGACCAATTCACTACTGGATAAAGGTCTTCCCAATTTTTGGGCCACAACTTTTTGCTTTGAGCCAGCGCAATCGACACTCCGACATGCTTTCGAATTTCATCCACCCATCTCCCGCGTGGTTTTCTGGGTCCTTTTATGTCCGTCGGCTACCAACGGACATAAAAAGACCCTTCAGTAGTCCATGCGTGACCGCTTCTTCTAGCAATATGTCCAGCCCATTGCAATTTCAGGGATTTTACTTTGATCATGTCTACCCGTTCAGCCATTTTTCTGTTCCAAGAGTTCCTCTTCTCATCCTTCCTAGTTATGCAAATATTAATAACTTGAGTTGATACGTAAACATCACGAATATGACACATAGTTACAATCAGGGCCGGCTGGACCATAGGGGCAACCGGGGGGGGGGTGCCCCAGACCCCGCGCTTTCAAGGGGCCCCGCAGTTTAGAAAACAATATAATTTTCGGTAAAAAAAATTAACTACATTTTTTTTTTGTAACTTTTGGAGCGCAAGGCCCTTAAAAATATATTTTTTAACTTTTTTTGTTTGTTTCCAATCTCCCCATTTTTGAATACGTTATCCCCCCTGTTCGTCGTACGGACACTGAGATTTGCAGATTCGAAATTATTTTTGTAACCACCTTAATCTTTTCCGCATTCATGAAATAGCAAATTAAATTTCATCATTTTGTGGTCCCCTATTTTTATATATCCAACAATTTGTGTGAAAACCTGATACTTAAATTTAGGAAATAACAAGAACAATATTCAAGTTACTTTCGGACTACACAGGCCACTTTTCCAACATTACAAGAAATTGAAAAAAAAAAAAAAAAGAGGCAACTTTCATATATGAACTCGTTTAAAAGTTCAAAATGTCACTAATTTGTCAGTTACTCTACTGTGCATTAAAAATCAATCACTAAATATGTATCAGGGGAAAAAAAATGTTTATACCAATTTATTCTAGAGGGATCCTTATTATATTTCCTATACAAAAATATTCGCTAAGCAGGTATCTTTTTATCATTTTGTGAATAAGCTGATATAAGAGTCACAATGCAACCTAAACCTCTTCTCCCGGGAAAGAAAACCGTAGATTTTAACACTTTTTACTCTCTCTCTTTCTTTCTCTCTATCTCTTTTCTCTCTATCTCTTTCTTTCTCTCTATCTCTTTTCTCTCTCTCTCTTTCTTTCTCTCTATCTCTTTTCTCTCTCTCTCTTTCTTTCTCTCTATCTCTTTTCTCTCTCTCTCTTTCTTTCTCTCTATCTCTTTTCTCTCTCTCTCTCTCTCTCTGAACTTTCAGTCCGTATTATGGTCTTTTTCTTAAGCTTAAAGCAAATACTTCTTTGAGATAATCGTTTTGTCTTTACGGTAGTGTTCGTGTGTCTTCCTCACGAAAGATAAATTTCAGAAACAACTTTATTAAAATATGAGATTTATTTTTTAGTGCCCACAATGAAATTTTGCTCTGGGCCCCGCAATGAAATTTCGCCCAGGTCCCCGCAAGAGCTCCATCCGGCCCTGGTTACAATGAAAACTGTTGAAAAGGCCTACGCTTAGGGATTATGAATTAATATTTCGTGCCTCAGAAAAAACACAATATGATTACCACCTGGAGTTAATTGGTGAACGTTATGAATATGACATCGGTAGAGTAAATATTGTCAAAAGGGCCTACGCATGGGGCATATTTAGTGGTTAAGTAAGTAAAAGAGAAACATTAATAACTTGGCATGTTTCGTAAAAATTTAGTGCGTAAGTAAAAGTGCAGAGTTATTAAGAAATCCTACCTTGTTGTCTTTTTCTGAACATGGTATGAGTTCAGCTGTAATTCCTTTGTGAAACCCGTAGGTTTAAGAAATGTGCTATGTTTTTTTTTTTTCTTTTGTATTCAGGAATGTACTTTTGTTTCCCCAAATTCAAGTATAATTGTCACTTGTCTTATGGTGAACGTTTTATCGATCAAATTCTCACTATAGGTCCGAGAAACGGCAATTATTATACGGCCCCTTAAACATTTGTGCCCAAATGACCGTGTGCCCAGTTGTCCGCCCTGTCTTTCAGACAAAAAATCGTAAATATTTCTTAATGATAATGAGATGTGTGTGTGCGTAGGCGGTTGTGCACACCACATACTCAAAAAGGGAGAAATATAGGAACATTCTAATTTTTTACGCAGAGCAATTTCATTGATTTAAAAGTGAATGTGCTCAGTTGTATGTGCGCCCAGTTGTGTGGGAGTTTAGGACATTTGGGCGCAAATCTTGAGGGGCCGTACAAAAATTGCCTTTTTTTTCGCTGTGAGGGCAATTGAATGGAGAAAACGTTTCCAGTAAGACAAACGACAATTGGGTGTCCAAGGGGAGAAGAGCCCCCCCCCGCCGTTAATATAATATAGCCAAATTTTTTATAAATTTAAAACACTAAAATAGACGAAACCTTTTTTTAAATGTTTGACAGCCTTGAAGGAGGTAAGGATTTTCTTAGCCCCCCCACCCCCCACACCAGCACACATAAAATGTCCGTAATTTCGTATTTTCCTATTTACGATATTTTTCTATGAACTATAACTAAACAAATTCTCTGCTAGTATGAGGAAACCCAGGACTCTTGTCGAGTGTGTGTGTGTGGAGGGGGGGGCTTAAAACCTAAAATATGAAATATAAAAAATTGCTGGTCCGATCGGGAGATTTTCAGCGATATTTTTCTATAAACTATAACTAAACAAATTCTCTGCGAGTATGAGGAAACTCTTGTCGAGTGTGTGTGTGGAGGGGGGGCTTAAAACCTAAAATATGAAATATAAAAAAATTCTTGTCCGATCGGGAGATTTTCAGCGATATTTTTCTATAAACTATAACTAAACAAATTCTCTGCGAGTATGAGGAAACCCAGGACTCTTGTCGAGTGTGTGTGTGTGGAGGAGGGGGGGGCTTAAAACCTAAAATATGAAATATAAAAAAATTCTCGTCCGATCGGGAGATTTTCAGCCATTACAAGCTACAAGTCATCGAATTGTCTGAGGGCATCTGCTGCCTCAGGAAACTAGGGGGGGATACCCAAAGCGTAAAATATCAAGATTTCTCATTACTCTTCCGATCGCGAGATCTTCAGCATTTACAAGCTGCAACTCGACAAATTTTCTCAGCGCATGTGCACTTTCTGGAAACCTGTCGGCGATGGGGGGGGGGGGGTAATACCAAAAGTGTAAAATATGAAAAATTCCTCCTCCCATCGGGAGATTTTTGGCATTTACAAGCTACAACTCGACACATTATTTGAAGGCATGTGCCTACTCAGCAATCCTGTGTATGTGAGGGGTGGGGGATACCAAAAGTGTAAAATATGAAGACTGCAGCTCGACAAATTTTCTGTTCTGAGCGTATGTGCCTACGCAGAAAACCCATCCGGGGGGGGAGTAATTTCAAAAGTGTAAAATATGAAGAATTTCTCGTCCGATCGGCAGATTTTCGGCGTTTACAACTGGACACATTATTTGAGGGCATGTGCCTATTCAGGAAACCTATCGAGCGGGGGAGGGGGGTTGTAGCTTGTAAATGCTGAAAATCTCCCGATCGGACGAGAAATTTTTTATATTTCACACATTTAGTATTACCCCCCCCCACCCCGACAGGTGTGCTCAGTAGGTTTATGCCCTGAGATAATGTCTCCAGTTGTAGTTTGTAAATGCTGAAAATCTCCCGATCCGACAAGAAATTCTTTATATTTCACAATTATCATGTAGCCCCCCGACAGGTTTGCAGAGTAGGCATGTGCCCTCAAATAATCTGCCGAGTTGTAGCTTATAAATGCTGAAAATCTCCCGATCGGGAGAGAAATTCTTCATATTTTACACTTTCGGTATACCTCCCCTTCCCCCCACACACACAAGTTTTCAGAGCAGGCACGTGCACTCAGACAATGTTACGAGTTGTAGCTTGTAAATGCTGAAAATCTCCCGATCGGACGCGAAATTTTTTATATTTCACACTTTTAGTATTACACCCCCCCTCCGACAGGTGTGCTCAGTAGGTTTATGCCCTGAGATAATGTCTCCAGTTGTAGTTTGTAAATGCTGAAAATCTCCCGATCCGACAAGAAATTCTTTATATTTCACAATTATCATATACCCCCCCCCCCGGCAGGTTTGCTGAGTAGGCATGTGCCTTGCTCAAACAATCTGCCTAGTTGTAGCTTCTAAATTCTGAAAATCTCCCGATCGGACGAGAAAATTTTCATATTTTACACTTTTAGTATCCCCCCCCGACAGGTTTGCTCAGTTGGTTAATGCCCTGAGATAATGTCTCCAGTTGTAGTTTGTAAATGCTGAAAATCTCCCGATCGGACAACAAATTCTTTATATTTCACAATTATCATATACCCCCCCCCCCCCGGCAGGTTTGCTGAGTAGGCATGTGCCTTGCTCAAACAATCTGCCGAGTTGTAGCTTATAAATGCTGAAAATCTCCCGATCGGACGAGAAATTATTCATATTTTACGCTTTTGATATATCCCCCCCCCCGGACAGGTTTGGTGAGTAGGCTCGCGCCCGTAAATATTTAGTGCCTAAGTAACTTACGGCGAACATTTTCTTGGTCAATCTCTTACTATTGGGCCAAGAAACGGCAATTGTTATACGGGTGCCCAAATGTCCGCCCAGTCTTTCAGACAGAAATTCGTAAATATGTCTCAATTTCTTAATGATTATGAGATATAAGTGAAATTTTTTTGTGCACACCACTTGCTCAAGTAGGGAGAAATATAGGAACACTATAATTTTTAACGCAGCGCAATTTCATTGCTTTAAAAGGGAATGTGCCCAAATGTCCGGGTGCTCAAATGTCCGGTGCCCAAAAGTCCGGTGCCCAAATGTCCGAACCCCGTTCTAAACTCGTATACATACATACATACATACATATTTTTTTCTCCTTCCCTGTACATAAAATGAACACCTGGGGTCGTTCCACATAACAACAGCCGTGGAACTCCAAGGTAATCTCCAGCATAAAATTATAAACTTATTGTTTTCCTGCTAAGTTGCCATTGATTCCATCTTAAAAGTGATAAACGAAATAAAAAATCAAAGTAGTAAAAAAGAGGATCACAAAAGTAATTTGAGATCAACTAAAACTAAATTAGAATATTACCAAACAAGTACTGCATAAAATGAGCTACATCTAATTGAAAAATCAACTAAATCGGCTACATTAAATGTTATAGCCGCTGCAGCGCTTTATCCCCACCTCCTTTGTCGGTCAACCACAAACCGCCACCCTCTGTAAAAGGGGGAACATTCACTGCGAATAGAATGAGTTCAAACGTTTCAGGCTCCAGCTCCCAAAAATAGTACCGATCGCATCCCGGAACCACTCCAATGTTCTAATTCTTGTTATCTTACTCAGCAACACAAAATATGCTGTGTATTTCCCAAAGCAGATCCACCCAAGCTCTTCTCATCTACTACAGCCACAAAGGCTATCATTGCATAAAGATCCTCCCCCCTTCCTCCTCTCCCTCAACAGATGATACTACGTAACATTTTTAGAGACTGTTTTTTAACCCCAGGAAGTTTGTGGTGGTGTGTGTCCCCTGCGGCCATATGGCTATCAAATAAACAAAGGAGCCAGCATAGACGCGCGATCTTCACCTCTGCCTCTCGCTCTCTCTCTCCTCGGTCTCTGTGGCCGGCGGATGCGCACGTGGCAAGCATCCGCTCTCCGATGCGTACACCAACGGACAGAGTGCAACGCGACTCTCACAGTTAAAGGAAGACAGCGGGGGTGGAAGGAGAACCTACGCGGGGGTACGAGCAGTGGGAGAATACGCCTTCCTTTGGAAGATTAACGTATCTCTCATCTGCATCACAAGGACGCCTAGATGCTTGACCGTGAATTGGAGTTTTCATTATCTCAGGCTGTTTTGTGTACTTGTCACTTCCTCTAAAGGGGGACTCCTCCCTTCTTTCCTGTGTCATGGCCAAATATCTGTACTCTATGAAGAGGATATGCAATGATGGGGTTGTTCTTTAATGGGATGGGAGTTCGCACCGAGTCTTTTAAAAGCACAATGGCGTAGGAAGTGTAAACGTTAAAGCACTTAAAAGTTTGCGAAGAAAAGGAAATGTTGAGTTTCCATTCATCATTTACTAGTCCTTATTTTTCTTTCTAGCCTGCTGTACATTTCTTTGTGGGAAAACTGATGTCAAGAGATTTAAGTCGTTTGGACTGAGAAGGATGCGATTCTATCAGCAAATCCCGAGAGAAAATTTTTGCTAATTGGAGAATACTTTTTTAATAGCTCCATTTTATCGCTGAGAACACTTTTTCTGACTAATGGGCTTTTATTCAATCAGTAGCTACTTTTGCCGATTAGTATCAGTCGATATTATGGGGACAACTACTTTCACATTTGATAGTTTCTTTGTTAAATTCTCTAAGGAGAGATAAAATCCTCTGAGCTTTTAACTTTAAAGGAATGAATGCCTTTGAAGTGTCGCTTTTTCTGAAATGAACCAAGAAAGGAGGGCGTCTCTCACCAGCATACGAGGAAATCAGAATCGGGAACTGAGAACTGGACAACGGAGAACTCGCCACCGGAGAACTGGACACCAGAGAACTCGCCAGCGGAGTACTGGACATCGGAGAACTCGCCACCGGAGAACTGGACACCAGAGAACTGGACACCAGCGAACTCGCCACCGGAGTACTGGACACCGGAGAACTCGCCACCGGAGAACTGGACACATTGCAATTTCAGTGCCATAAAATTGTTCTGAATAAACAAATTTCGTGTGGCTATATTCCCCACTACTTGAGCAACTATTGTTCACAATTTTTTTTAATATTTCATTTTCAGTAAGAAATTTGAATCTAGGTTAAAAAAGTCCGAGGAAAAAAAGTTCGAGACTGTTGACAAACGCGGAAAAAAAGTCCGAGATAAGCGTATTGATTGCCGTCATGGGCATACTAGTAAGTCGATTTGACATACTGTTTGAATGTTGGGGGTGGGGTGGGGGCATACTTTCATTATTTACCTAGTGTGGTGGGGTTGCCAGAAAACCGCCACACAGCAAAATTGCCACACGTTTTTCATTAAGGGGCCGGGCACAAATTGCTATACTTCCGAGGAACACTTTGAATGTGTGGCAGTTTTCCAAGTTTCCTAATTATGTGTGACAACTTAAATCTTGGCCCTCAGTCTCCTGCAGCTGGAACGTACCTGACCAAGGCAGCGGCCAGTGCGACATGAAGGCAGAGGGTGCTAAGAATCCCCGGAGGACCGGACTAGGCTGCCATCTGATGCTGACCTTGGCTACGTATAATGGACGCTCCATATCTTCTGATTTAAGGCTTATAATGAATATATCGCTTCTGCTAAGCTTCTTATAAGCTAATGCTTCTTCTAATGCTTGTTGTTTGTTAATTATATCATGAATAAACTTTCCTGCTATTAGTGTAGTAATAATAATGAACAAGCTTTTAACTGCTAGTAATGTTGTAGTAGTAATTAAGATGAATAAAGTCTTATGCTGGTTGTTAATGATAATCAACTAATGAAATAAACCTAACAGCCAGACAGAGATCTGACAAAACTATGAACTGAGAAAGACGTACTTACTATGACAATCTTTTATTTGGTAAACTTCTGGCTCTCACCTAAACGAAGATCTCTTTACACACGAAACAAAGCTCTCACGCACATAAACAACCGCTCTCTCTATACAACAACAGCTCACTCTACGCACATCAACAAAAAGCTCTCTTACGTATCGTTGAACGCGCCTATTTATACTGGCTGCCACCACGTCATGACTTACACTCATTGCCAGATCTCATTCAGCGGGAGAAATAGCATCTCGTTCAGTAAGAAGATAATTTACATAGTAAAATAAAATAACCAGAGATAGTAAAAATCAAAAGGAAAGTGAATCGAGAGTATACGTTACATCATCTCCCCCTTAATTTCATTTTTTTTTTTTCGAAAAACCTATCAATTTTGGAGTGTAAGTCTTACACTTCGTTGATTGACGTTTATCGACCTCTTTTTTGTTGTTGTTTTGGTGGCAGCAGTATGTACAATATCAAACTTGGCATGACAAAATCAAGAAATCTGTATTCGTCTGTGAAACACTTTGTATACTTGAACAAAACAAACCTGCATCGGCATACCTTCCTTTTATTCTGCCTAGCAGGAATCACTTTTTTAATTTCAAATTACGTTTTCATATTATCGTTGAATACACACCAACTGTATCAGCAGCGAAGATTGCCTGGAGCTGCCTAACAGTAAGAATTTTTATTATTTTACCCCTAAGCACATAGATATATATAAAAAAATTTGGATTAGTAGATGGACATAGAAGAAATATAAAAAAAACACATATATACACAAAAAGAATGCATAGGCCCACACGAAAAAAAGAAATTCTGACACGCCAACTGGTCGTGCAGGAAAAACAACAAACGGAGAAAGAACCTGTCCACGAGAACTTACTTATCTCGAGGACGCATAAAAAACTCTAGTACGATAGCGTTTTCCAGGCCTAATCGGACTGGTAAATTCAGGTGGCTTAGATCTCTTTAAGGACGTGACTGGATCATCGGTAGTCTGTCGGTCAAGAAATCCCGGCGGCTGACAGGAACGGTCAGGAACGGCTGACGTCCGTCGGTCAGGAACGGCTGAAGTCTGTCGGTCCGGAAATCCCTGCGGCTGATAGGAACGGTCAGGAACGGCTGATGTCCGTCGGTCCGGAAATCCCTGCGGCTGACAGGAACGGTCAGGAACGGCTGAAGTCCGTCGGTCCGGAAATCCCTGCGGCTGACAGGAACGGTCAGGAACGGCTGAAGTCCGTCGATCAGGAACGGCCGAAGTCTGGCGGTCCGGAAATCCCTGCGGCTGACAGGAACGGGCTCCCCCAGGCTTTTGATATGTAGTCCCTTTGTGCTGGGGCCCGTGGTGTCCTTCCAGCATTCTTTTGGACGGACGTGGCTCCGGCAGCATCGTTTGTTTTCGTTTTCTCCCTCGTGGCATGAGAGTAGAAGCAGGTATCGGCCCTGTTTGCCCTGAGCGTAGGTTCCAGGGGCGAAACCCGGGCGGATGCAAGGATCTCTGCCTTCGCCGCTCTTGCGGCGAAGCAGATTGGGGAGACAAGTTACGTTTTCGACCAACTTTTGGTGTTACTGGACAGTTTGTAATTGGTGTTTGACGTTTAGGAATAGTCAAATTGTTGTCCATAACTGATAAATCCGAAATATCCGAAGACTCTGAGTCGCTACTGTAATTTAGTGGTCATGCAGGGCGATGTTTATTTCTGCCTATAGGAATACTCTCTGACGAGGTATTCAAGGAAGTAGGAGCTTGTGTTGGTACAGAGTTATCCGGAAATGGTGCAGCAATAGTCTTGGCAATGGTTGGAGGGAAAGGAACGATACTAGTATTTGAAGAACTTGATTCGAGCCTTCGTCTCATGGGAGAATCAGGTTGCGTGTTTGGAAACCCGTCTTGAGGAGGGGAGGGTGAAGAAAAATCACTTGAGATTCTTCAAAAATGTTTGTTGGTTCGTCCAAAATTTCTGGAGGTTGATCGTGAGATATAGACTCTTGAGTCTGTGGAACAGAAGGTTCAGTAGGGTTGATTATAAAATCGATATTTCGTTCATGATACTTGCGACACTGAGCAACGTGTACGTATTGAAATTGATTGTCAGGTTTTTCAAGAACAATGTTATTTTCAAACACATTTGCCACCCGATATGGACCTTCGTAGCTGGGTGCAAATTTCTTCACTAAAGTATGAGAAACAGAAGACTGGAAGTGCGTTTCCACGAGAGTGAGATCTCCAACGACAAGATCTGGTTCCCTACGCCTAGTATTATAATATCTTGCTTGAGCCGCTTGTGCTCCTAGCATTGCAACACGAGCTTTTTCAGCCATAATTCGTACTGATTGCGGAGTTGGTCGCCGGTTTAGTTCGTCGATAATCCCCGTTAAATTTTCAAAAGGGGTTTTAATTTTGCGACCCAGAAAAAGTTCTGCAGGAGTAATTTTAGTAGATTCGTGAACAGACGAGCGGAGGGCGAACGAAAAAAGCTCAAGATGGTCATCCCATCGCTCGTGATGATCCATGACAAATGTAGCAATCATTTTCACTAGCGTGCGGTTTACTCGTTCCGCAGGATTACTCTGGGGATGATATGGGGAAATGAATTTATGCTTAATGTGTAGTCTTGCACACATTCTTTCAAAAATGTCAGAAATAAATTGGGGACCATTATCCGAAACTACTTTATTAGGTGCACCATATCTAGAGAATACTTCATTAATTAATACATTACAAATAACTTCTGCCGTAGCGGCTTTAATGGGAAAAACTTCAACCCATTTAGAAAAATTAGCAGTTAATACTAAAACGTAAGGAGCTTTGTTTTTAACAGATAAAGGATAAGGTCCCGATAAATCTATTGAAATAATGTTAAAAACATGAGAACTTGAACTAGATTTCAAGTGACCGCCCGGTCTTACATTACGGTAATTATTAATCTGACACAAGTGATATGATTGAACGTATGCGAGCACACTTTGGTACATGCCAGGCCAATACGCAACATCCCGCAATTTACAACGGGTCTTGCGAATACCTAAATGGCCTGCAAGAGGTTTGTCATGGAATTCATTTAAAAGGGCCATTCTAAGGGTTCGCGGAATACATGGGCGAAACTCTGTCCTAGTAGTCCTAGATTTCGTATAGTAAAGAAGACCCTCTATGACTTCAAAATGTTGTGACCTCCCAGCCAGAGAAGGGTCACTGTGTAGGGGTGAACCCGCAAGCAAAAAATTATAGATATCCCCAAAATCTGGATCATTTATTAATTCTGCCATTATCTGCTCTCTGGATGTTATATCAGCTATTAGAAGTAAAGGCTGACATCCAGGAGTAGTTTCTGTGGGAACCCCACTAATCGGAACGCGAGACAATGCGTCCGGTAATTGATTCTTATGACCTGGCTGATACGAAATTTTGATATTGCTCTCTTATAACTTCAGAGCCCACTTCATAAGTCTTTGAGATAGGTGCTTAGCAGAATTCAAGTACTGAAGGGCAGAATGATCCGTAATTATGTTAACTGTCAATTCGTTAAGATAACATTGAAATTTGTCAAGAGCGCACACAACAGCAAGACATTCACGTTCCGTAGCTGAATAATTGCGTTCAGCTTTGGCTGAAGTACGAGACGCAAAAGCTATTGGATGCCCAGCTTGTGACAAAACGCAACCAAGACCAACTCCGGATGCGTCAGTATAAATATCAAATTCCTTAGTAAGATCCGGGAAAGCCAACACAGGAGGCTGAGTCAACACAGACTTCAGTGTTTCAAATGCAGCGTCAGCCTCAGGTGTCCAAACAAACTTCTTGTATTTACGTTTCAAAGCATACAATGGCTCACAGATTGTAGCATAAGCGGGGACGAACTGCTGATATCATCCGGTCATTCCCAGAAAGCGTGATAGTTCTTTTGCGGTTTTAGGCCGAGGAAAGTCAACAATAGGCCTAATTTTTTCATTATCCGTAAATAAGCCGTGGGGAGTGATTTTCAACCCCAGATATACAATCTCGTCCCTCGCTATCTGGCATTTACTAGGTTTTAACGTCAAGCCAGCATTGTATAAGAGTTGGAACACCTGTTTGAGCAGAGAAAGGTGCTCGTCAAAAGTCTCGGATGTAATAATAATGTCATCCAAATATACATGCACATGGGGACCCAGAACAGGTCTGAGAACCGTATCCATAAGCTTTTGGAAAGTAGCAGGTGCAGAAGCTAGTCCAAAGGGCATACGTAGGTAGGTATTCATAAGCCCCAAAAGGAGTCACAAAGCCTGTTTTATCGACAGAGTCCGGATGTACCGCCACCTGCCAATATCCACTCGCCAAATCCAAGGTTGACATCCATTTAGTTGATGACAGGTCATGCAAAATATGCGACATGACAAGTAGTGGATAATTGATCGTTTTTGTGACTTGGTTGAGCTTGCGGAAATCTGTCACGAAACGAAATTCATTGGGTTGTTTCTTTGGAACCAAAAAGGCAGGAGCAGCCCAGGCGCTTGTTGATTCCCTTATTATGCCCTGTTTAATCATTTCAGCAATTTGACGTTGCATTTCCTGTTTCTTATGGGGAGCACAAGGGTAAGGTTTCGTCGCTATCGGTTTCGAACCCTCAGTGTCAATGACATGATAAACCACCTGTGTGAAACCAGGTTGATCAGAAAATAAACCAGGGCTTTTCTGCAAAAGTAGAGAAAGCTGGTTTCGTTGCCTCTCATTCAATTGGTTACTCAATAACAAACTCGTTATATCTATAGGAACCGTAGGAATCACTTCGATAGGTTCTGGAAAGGAAATCACATGTTGTACGAAATTCAGAGTTATTTGAAACGTATTAATAAAGTCCATTCCCATTAGACATTTAACAGGTAGTTCGTCTATAAGCAGGAAATAATGCGTAAAACGAGCCTTTCCCAGCCCTACAGATAATGTGACAGTTTCTGTGATACTGAAGATTTCGTTATTTGCAACTCGCAAATACTGCGTCGCAGGCTGAACGAGTATTGCAGGAAAATTGTCAGTGCAAAACTTCGTATTTAGGGCTGATATTTCAGAACCAGTGTCGAACTTTGTCTCGACAATAATATCTTCAATTGTCAAGAATACATCAGGCAACTGAGGAGTTTGGACAGTCACTAATACTGTTTTAGGGTCAGAATGCTTGGTATCATGAAGCAGGACCGACCCTTGGTCTACTTCCTTTGGAAGTTTAAAGGATTCCTGGTTGGATTATCATGCGGTCTGAAACCTCGCCCTGCCGGGTATCGGAAAAATTTTCACGATGAGGAAAACTGCGTGAAACCTGCTGCGGGAACTCCGCATGTCTGTTGACATTTTCATATAACTATTACTTCTTCCCTCAGCACGGGCAGAAAAGTCATTATTGCCCTGAGCATGAAAACGTTCCGAATGCTGCGGATTGGAACGGGGTCGAGCATACTGTGCATTTGTACGATATCCCGAAGATTGTTCAGAAATTCGCGGTTGGTTTGCCACTCTTCTATGTGGTGGAACGTATGAATCTTGGGCGTGCACTTGTGTATGCTCGCGTTGAAAGTTATTAGGCCTATTATGCCGCTGAGGGTTTTCGTAATAAGCCTCGCGGGGTGCCCGAGCATGGTGAGTTGAACCATGTTTGCCGTGTCGCTCTTCATACGTTCGTATGAGGCGAAGGCATTCATGAATTGTAGCAGGGTGTCGAACCTCAAGAAAATCTTGTAAAAATGGGTCGAGCTGTTGCAATAGGGTGTCCAACATGTCGACATGACTGGCATGTGGATCCCATAAGTTATATAAGCGTGTTGTTTCCAACGCAAATGCAACAGGGCTATCGTTGGGTCCTTGCTGACGAGAAAAAAGTTGTTGTGCAAGGCTAGCTCGACTGACGCCGAAAGGAAAGACCTCCAAAAAATCTGCACGGAAATTCTCATAATGAGAATCCAGTTTCGACACTCTGCACTGCCGATATGTGTCTTAGCGGTATCCTTCAAGCAAGTGCCTGCGATTTGTACTTTGCAGTCTTCAGGAATATTGTATAGATCAAAATGATCTTCCAAATCTTCGAGGAACTTTAAGGATCTCTCCAACCCATTGAAATGAATTGTTCCTGCATGCGGCACGAAATGGGCAAGCATTCTGCTTCGCTGAGAGGATTGAACTCCCTCAGGTACGACCCGCGACTCAGAGTAATAGGAAGCTGGTACATTACGAAATTGTGAAGAATGCCTGGGTACGTGTAGATCATTCATATCAAAGTGAGACCCACAGGCTTCTTGCAAATTGTCAAAAAAAAAAAAAAAAAAACACCATCACCATCGAAACTTGCCTAAGGGTGAAAAATTGAAGTTGTCTCAGGTAAGGAAGACATGGGTAATAATTGTCAAGATCTCGTGTTCGAGAAAAGTTCGGGCGCCAATTATAATGAATATATCACTTCTGCTAAGCTTCTTCTAAGCTAATGCTTCTTCTAAGCTAATGCTTCTTCTAATGCTTGTTGTTTGTTAATTATATCATGAATAAACTTTCCTGCTAGTAGTGTAGTAATAATAATGAACAAGCTTTTAACTGCTAGTAATGTTGTAGTAGTAATTAAGATGAATAAAGTCTTATGCTGGTTGTTAATAATAATCAACTAATGAAATAAACCTAACAGCCAGACAGAGATCTGACAAAACTATGAACTGAGAAAGACGTACTTACTATGACAATCTTTTATTTGGTAAACTTCTCGCTGTCACATAAACGAAGATCTCTTTATACAACAACAGCTTTCTGACACATAAACCACAGCTCACTTCGTACAACAACAGCTCACTCTACGCACATCAACAAAAAGCTCTCTTACGTATCGTTGAACGCACCTATTTATACTGGATACCACCACGTCATGACTTACACTCATTGCCAGATCTCATTCAGCGGGAGAAATAACATCTCGTTCAGTAAGAAGATAATCTTGTCAGCAATTTATCTTCTTACTGATAGGGCAACGGCAACAGAATGAAACTTCAGTAGGTAAGTTCGGTCACGGCAACAGAAACCAGCGTGGAAATACTCTCGTAGAGTTTGCAGAGGCAGAAGGGTTTTTCATCTTGAACTCCTTTTTCAAGAAAAAGCCACACAGGAAATGGACATGGAGACATCCAAATGGGATGACAAATGAAATTGATTGTATTATGTGTAACAAAAAATTTGTCATAGAAGACTGCAGTGTGCAAAACAAGTTCAACACAGGTAGTGACCATAGATTGGTGAGATGTAAGATGCACCTCAACACTAAACTCGAACGTGGCAAGCTCATAAGACAAACAAAACGTATTGACATAACCAACCTTAAAAAACACCATAATACCTTCAAGTTGGAACTGAAGAACAGATTCTCCGCTTTAGAAGGCCTAACATCGGAAGAAGTGGATATTTCTGAAGTTAACAGAAAAGTAACCAAAGCTCTTATGGAAACAGCAACAAAATTAGCTGGGTCTAAGAACAAGTTGCATGTGAACAAATTATCAGGAAAAACCAAAATGTTGATGCCAAAAAAGAAGAGAGATGAGGACAACTAAAGAAGATGCGACTTCCAAAGAGGAATATATAGAGCTATGCAAGACAGTACGACTAAGTATCACTGAAGACGTAAGGAAATTCAACTGTGAACTAGTAAGGAAAGCAATTGAAAACAACCAAAGCCTAAAGATAGCAAAGGGACATCTCAGTAAGGAAAGAAAACAGAATATGGGACTGAGAAAAGAAGATGGTTCTGTAACAAGAAATAGAGGCGAAATTTTGACAAGAGTGAAAGATTTCTACTCCAAATTATATGAAAGGCATGATACATGTACTCCAGACATCATGAAAGGTACCAGTACCAGAGTTCTTCCAGTCCTCTCAGCAGAAGTTGCACATGCAATCAAGAACATGAAGCGGGGAAAAGCTCCAGGAGAAGATGGAATTACTGTAGACATCATACAAGAAGCAAGTGGAGAAATCGAAACAGTACTCGCCCAAATTTTCACTCGAGGCCTTAATGAAGGGAAGATTCCTGAGGATTGGAACAACGCTACAATGATCCTGCTACATAAAAAAGGTGACATTGAGGATCTCAGGAACTACAGACCTATCAGCCTCCTATCAGTGGTTTATAAAATCTTCACTAAAGTTCTTTCACACCGTTTGAAGGTGACACTGGACATGGCTCAACCGAGAGAACAAGCTGGATTCAGGAGTGGCTACAGCACAATAGATCATATGCACGTACTAAGAGAACTAATTGAAAGAGCAAGGGAATATGAACTTCCATTGTGCATGTCTTTTATCGATTATGAAAAAGCCTTTGATTCGGTGAAACCATCAGCAGTTACAATGGCTCTGAAATCCTGCGGTATTGAAGATGCGTACATTAATATTATTAATAACATCTATGAAAATGCAAGTGCAAAGATTCGGCTGTTTGAAAATACAACACACGTAAAAATTGGAAAGGAAGTGAGACAAGGTGACACCATATCTCCGAAGCTCTCTAATGCCATATTGGAAAATGTCTTTCAATCACTGAACTGGGAAAACAAAGGGATAAAGATTAATGGAGATTATCTAACCTACCTTCTTTTTGCTGATGACGTAGTCATTTTTGCAACTACCCCATCAGAGCTGCAGAGTATGATCCAGGAACTTGCTGACAAGAGTAAAGAAGTGGGATTAAAAATGAACTTTCAGAAGACAAAAGTGATGTTCAATGCTTTTACAAGAAATGAAGATTTATCGATTGATGGAGAAAAGCTGGAGATAACAGACACGTACGCTTATCTTGGACACCAGATATCAAGTGAGGGTCACATTGATGAAGAAATTAATCGGCGTACAAAACTTGCCTGGAGAGCTTTTGGAAGAAACAGCATAATTTTCAAGAGCAATATACCATTATGTCTTAAAAGAAAAGTGTTTGATCAATGCATCCTTCCAGTGCTTACGTATGGTGCAGAGACGTGGACCTTAACTAAAAGAGACATACAAAGGCTGCAGACAACTCAAAGTAGCATGGAGAGGTGCATGCTTGGTGTAACCAGGAGAGATTAGAAGAGGAACTCGTGGATCCGAAAAATGACAAGAGTGGAAGACATCATGATCAGAGTTAAATCCCTGAAATGGCAATGGGCTGGACATACTGCCAGAAGGACAGACCATCGATGGACAGCCGAAATTTTAGATTGGATTCCAAGGGATAGGAAAAGACCCAGAAGAAGACCACATGGAAGATGGCTGGATGAAATTCGAAAGTATGCGGGAGTGACATGGAGGAGACTGGCACAAGACAGACCGTTGTGGAGGAAACTTGGGGAGACCTTCGTCCAGCAGTGGATTGATAATGGTGGAAGAAGTTAAGTTGCATAAGAGGTAAGCTCTCTTCATTGTCTTTGGGTTTTAGGTTTTCCAGGTTCAATGTTTGAACTTCTTGAACATTTTTTCTATTTTTTGCTTTCAGCATTTAGGCACTAGCAAGTCTAATAACTTTTTTGCAGATTTTAACTCTTTCTTTTCTTGGTAACTTTGCGCGTTTTTTTAGCCGGCTTAGCCCTAAAAACTAAGGCTAAGCAGCCGGCTGTTCCATTGTTCTTGTAGTCTAGGATGTGTTTTCAGTGTAGTTAAGGTCTTAATAACTACTTAATTATGCACTTAAAGCACTTCTGAAATACTTTGTAGATATTGAAACTAATTGTTTATGTCATATAACCTTCACAAAGCATTTCTTTAGTTTATTATTGTCTTTATTTTATTCTCGTTTTTGTGTTGTCAGAAGTTGCGAAGTAGGGGGTTTTTATAATCCAGTTTTCTTTCAAGAATCTGTGCTTTAGAAAAAAATTAATACTTCCTTTTTTATTGCAATGTTTAAGAATTTGTAGTACTTTAGTATTGCTATTCAGATTTAAATTCTCTCTCAGGCGACTAGGTAACTTGGCAATTTGTTACTGCTGAACATTATTTCTGATTCGTTATGTCACTCTTACAACTTGAGTTTTCTATAATCATCTTCTTTCTGTTTAATAGTAACAGATGAAGAGCATGGGTCGGGCCAGGAAAGTTATGGATGCATGCTAAATTGTTAACTAAAGCTTCGTCATACAACTCTGTGGAGGTTATGACATATATATATTTAAAAAATTTTTTTGGTGGGCTTATTACTTGCATCTATGACTTTGCAGAAACCCATTTCCAAATAGGTCTTGGTGGAAGTGAGAAAATGCAGAGTTTTTGCTGGTTCTTGATAAAGCCAAGGCTCAGTATTCTCGACACTTTCTACATTCAGTTTTTCTATTTTTTTCTCTTTTTACTCACACCGGTCAATACATAACCTTTTCTATGTTGTACTTGGTATGAGTCAAAAAATTTTTTTGCTTCAGTCTCTTCTTAATAGAATATATATATATATATATATATATATATATATATATATATATATATATATATATATATATATCATCACCATCATCATCATTGTCAACCATTATCAATCCACTGCTGGACGAAGGTCTCCCCAAGTTTCCTCCACAACGGTCTGTCTTGTGCCAGTCTCCTCCATGTCACCTCTGCATACTTTCGAATTTCATCCACCCATCTCCCATGTGGTCTTCTTCTGGGTCTTTTCCTGTCCCTTGGAATCCAATCTAAAATTTCGGCTGTCCATCGATGGTCTGTCCTTCTGGCAGTATGTCCAGCCCATTGCCATTTCAGGGATTTAACTCTGATCATGATGTCTTCCACTCTTGTCATTTTTCGGATCCACGAGTTCCTCTTCTTATCTCTCCTGGTTACACCAAGCATGCACCTCTCCATGCTTCTTTCAGTTGTCTGCAGCCTTTGTATGTCTCTTTTAGTTAAGGTCCACGTCTCTGCACCATACGTAAGCACTGGAAGGATGCATTGATCAAACACTTTTCTTTTAAGACATAATGGCATATTGCTCTTGAAAATTATGCTGTTTCTCCCAAAAGCTCTCCAGGCAAGTTTTGTACGCCGATTAATTTCTTCATCAATGTGACCCTCACTTGATATCTGCTGTCCAAGATAAACGTACGTGTCTGTTATCTCCAGCTTTTCTCCATCAATCGATAAATCTTCATTTCTTGTAAAAGCATTGAACATCACTTTTGTCTTCTGAAAGTTCATTTTTAATCCCACTTCTTTACTCTTGTCAGCAAATTCCTGGATCATACTCTGCAGCTCTGATGGGGTAGTTGCAAAAATGACTACGTCATCAGCAAAACGAAGGTGGGTTAGATAATCTCCATTAATCTTTATCCCCTTGTTTTCCCAGCTCAGCGACTGAAAAACACCCTCCAATGTGGCATTAAAGAGCTTCGGAGATATGGTGTCACCTTGTCTCACTCCCTTTCCAATTTTTACGTGTGTTGTATTTTCAAACAGCCTAATCTTTGCACTTGCATTTTCATAGATGTTATTAATAATATTAATGTATGCATCTTCAATACCGCAGGTTTTCAGAGCCATTGTAACTGCTGATGGTTTCACCGAATCAAAGGCTTTTTCATAATCGATAAAAGCCATGCACAATGGAAGTTCATATTCCCTCGCTCTTTCAATTAGTTCTCTCAGCACGTGGATATGATCTATTGTGCTGTAGCCACTCCTGAATCCAGCTTGTTCTCTCGGTTGAGCCATGTCCAGTGTTACCTTCAAGCGGTGTGAAAGAACTTAAGTGAAGATTTTATAAACTACTGATAGGAGGCTGATAGGTCTGTAGTTTCCGAGATCGTCAATGTCACCTTTCTTATGTAGCAGGATCATTGTAGCGGTGTTCCAATCCTCAGGAATCTTTCCTTCATTAAGGCATCGAGTGAAAATTTGGGCGAGTACTGTTTCGATTTCTCCACTTGCTTCTTGTATGATGTCTACAGTAATTCCATCTTCTCCTGGAGCTTTTCCTCGCTTCATGTTCTTGATTGCATGTGCAACTTCTGCTGGAAGGACTGGGGGAACTCTGGTACTGGTATCTTTCATGATGTCTGGAGTGCATATATCATCCCTTTCATATAATTTGGAGTAGAAATCTTTCACTCTTGTCAAAATTTCGCCTCTATTTCTTGTTACAGAACCATCTTCTTTTCTCAGTGCCATAATCTGTTTTCTTCCCTTACTGAGATGTCCCTTTGCTATCTTTAGGCTTTGGTTGTTTTCAATTGCTTTCCTTACTAGTTCACAGTTGAATTTCCTTACGTCTTCAGTGATACTTTTTCGTACTGTCTTGCATAGCTCTATATATTCCACTTTGGAAGTCACATCTTCTTTGGTTGTCCTCATCTCTCTTCTTTTTTGCATCAACATTTTGGTTTTTCCTGATAATTTGTTCACATGCAACTTGTTCTTAGACCCAGCTAATTTTGTTGCTGTTTCCATAAGAGCTTTGGTTACTTTTCTGTTAACTTCAGAGATGTCCACTTCTTCCGATGTTAGGCCTTCTAAAGCAGAGAACCTGTTCTTCAGTTCTAACTTGAAGGTATTATGGTGTTTTTTAAGGTTGGTTATGTCAATAGATTTTGTTTGTCTTATGAGCTTGCCACGTTCAAGTTTAGTGTTGAGGTGCATCTTACATCTCACCAATCTATGGTCACTACCTGTGTTGAACTTGTTTAGCACACTGCAGTCTTCTATGACGAATTTTTTGTTACACATAATAAAATCAATTTCACTTGTCGTCCCATTTGGATGTCTCCATGTCCATTTCCTGTGTGGCTTTTTCTTGAAGAAGGAGTTCAAGATGAAAAACCCTTCTGCCTCTGCAAACTCAACGAGAGTATTTCCACGCTGGTTTCTGTTGCCATGACCGAATTTACCTACTGAAGTTTCATTCTGTTGCCGTTGCCCTATTTTTGCATTGAAATCTCCCATAATTATTTTCAAGTGCTGCTTACCTTTATTATTTAGATGACAAATTTCCTCATAAAATTCTTCAATTTCTTCTTCAGGATGACTTGTGGTGAGTGCATAAGTTTGAATAATCTGAGCCTGGTATCTTTTCGAGAGTTGGATAACAAGTCGTGCAGCTCTGTCAGAGGAACTTTCAACTTCTACAACTTTATCCTTCAGTTTCTTGTTTATTATAAATCCAACACCACTAGTTCTGCCAGTATCTGTCCCACGATAGTAGAAGAGATGTCCACTTTTCAGTTCGATGAGATCTTCTCCTTTTCTCCTTACCTCACTTAGCCCCACGATGTCCCACTTGATCCTTTGTAGTTCCTCTTCCAATTCAAGAAGCCTTGAATCAGAAGATAGGGAGCGTCCATTGTAAGTAGCCAAGGTCAGCATCAGATGGCAGCCTAGTCCGGTCCTCCGGGGATTCTTAGCACCCTCTGCCTTCATGTCGCACTGGCCGCTGCCTTGGCCAGGTACATTCCAGCTGCCGGAGACTGAGGGCCAAGATTTAAGTTGTGGAATCATTTTGGAGGGGTTTGGCCATAACTCACCACGCTGGCCAAGCGGGTTGGTGAGTGGGGGATAGAATTTCCTCTAATCCCGATGGTATAGTTATACCGCTATGGGCGGTCGTCAGAGCCCCTTTAGTGGGAACAGGATGCACCACGAGAAGGCGGGGTTGACATTTGTCAAGGAGAGGCTGTGATGTTACGCATCACCTGACCTTACATCCCTATATATTTATATATATATATATATATATATATATATATATATATTCTATTAAGAAGATACCTAAGCAAAAAAATACATATATAATTTTGACTCACACCAAGTACAACATAGAAAAGGTTATGTATCTACCTGTGTGAGTAAAAGGAGAAAAGATAAAAAAATAAAATAAAACAACTGAATGTAGAAGGTGTCGAGAATACTGAGCCTTGGCTTTATCAAGGACCAGCAAAAACTCTGCATTTTCTCACTTCCACAAAGACCTAGTTGGAAATGGGTTTCTGCAAGGCCATAGATGCAAGTAACATTCCCACCTAAAATTGTTTTAAAAAATATATATATGTCATGTCCTCCGCAGAGTTGTATGACCTAGCACTAGTTAACAATTTCGCTTGCATCCATTAACCTTCCTGGCCCGACCCATGCTCTTCATCTGTTACTATTAAACAGAGAGAAGAAGATTAAAGAGAACTCAAGCTGTGAGAGTGACATAATAATTAGAAATAATTTTCAGCTATAACGAAATGCCAAGTTCGTTTGAGAGAGAATTTAAACCTGAAAAACAATGCAAAAGAAATCCAAATTTTTACATTGCAATTAAAAAAGGAAATATTAATTTTTAAAAAACAGATTTTTGAAAGAAAACTTGAGTCTAAAACCCCCTACTCTACAACTTATGACAGCACGAAAACGAGAATAAGTTAACGACAATAATTAACTAAAGAAAACTTTGTGAAAGTTATATGACTTAAACAGTTAGTTGCAATATGTACAAAGTATTTCAGCAGTGCTTTAAGTGCATAATTAATTAGTTATTAAGAACTTAACTACTTTGAAAATACAGCGCATAGAAAAGGAACAAGCTTAGCCATCTGCTGTTCCTAGGTACCCCAAAAGACGCGCAAAGTTACAAAGAAAAGAAAGAGTTAAAACCCGCAAAAATGTTAACAGACAAGCCAGTGCCTAAAAGCTGAAAAGCAAAAAATCAACAGAGAAAAAGTACATGAAGTACAAACATTGAACTTATAAAACCTAAAACCCAAATACAAGGAAGAGAGCATACCTCTTGTGCGACTAAACTTTCTCCTCACAAGAGTAAAACATGGCTGACCTCTTCCGCCACTCCCTAGTCGCTGGGGGCAGTGCGGGTGGGGCTGATGGCCTCCTCATACAGAAAGAAATCAACTCGCGGAGATTTTAAACAGAGAAAAAAATATATAAACTTAAGACTGTGGATCTGTATGATCAGAAAGAGCAGAATTAACTCTCCAGAATACATGAGAAATATTATAAAATACACGAGTAGTGTATTTAATAATCTTTGCATGTATTAAATCACCTTAGTGAGCTTCTATAGATTAATCAGAATCTTATTAATTTTAATGTTGGTTTTACTATTTTTAGTATAGCTATCCTAGTGATGAATAACTAGTTTTCTTTTTTATTTGTTTTTATTTTTTTTTATAAACAGATTTTTAAGCTTTTTTTTGTGATTTTGTTTATATTATTTAATTTTTTGTTTTAATAGGACCTTCATATCCATAGCACTAAGGTTCCTTTAGGTAGTTAATAGGCATCCTCTAGCCAACTTCCTTACGGCTTTGATTGGTCAGAATCATATTATTAACTGTGTAGAAAATTAAAGCTGATCTGCCAATTAAAAATCACCCCACCTGCTCAGATAACTACCTTTACACTTTTAGATATATTGATGATCTGCTGTGTATCAATAATTCAGAAGTTATAGAGAGTGATTTTTATAATATCTATCCTAGCTCTCTTAACTTATGTAAAACCAACCACAGTAATCAGGAACTTCAGTTCCTAGACTTAAGCATTAAGCTCAACAGAGGTAACCCATCTATTAGCCTCTTTGATAAAAGAGTTAATTTTCCTTTCAAAGTAATTAAATATCTACACTGGAATAATAACATATCAACCAAAGTAATTGAGAATGTACTAATTTCTCAGGTCCTAAGAATTTCAAGAATTTGCAGCAACATTTTGGACTTCAATTACCACATTAATATACTATTAGATAGTTTTCTAGAGAACGAAATTCCTTCTTCTTTCATCAAAAGAACTTTAAGAAAAATTATTCTGAATAATAGAGTAAGGTTGGCAGATCAGCTTTAATTTTCTACACAGTTAATAATATGATTCTGACCAATCAAAGCCGTAAGGAAGTTGGCTAGAGGATGCCTATTAACTACCTAAAGGAACCTTAGTGCTATGGATATGAAGGTCCTATTAAAACAAAAAATTAAATAATATAAACAAAATCACAAAAAAAGCTTAAAAATCTGTTTATAAAAAAAAATAAAAACAAATAAAAAAGAAAACTAGTTATTCATCACTAGGATAGCTATACTAAAAATAGTAAAACCAACATTAAAATTAATAAGATTCTGATTAATCTATAGAAGCTCACTAAGGTGATTTAATACATGCAAAGATTATTAAATACACTACTCGTGTATTTTATAATATTTCTCATGTATTCTGGAGAGTTAATTCTGCTCTTTCTGATCATACAGATCCACAGTCTTAAGTTTATATATTTTTTTCTCTGTTTAAAATCTCCGCGAGTTGATTTCTTTCTGTATGAGGAGGCCATCAGCCCCACCCGCACTGCCCCCCAGCGACTAGGGAGTGGCGGAAGAGGTCAGCCATGTTTTACTCTTGTGAGGAGAAAGTTTAGTCGCACAAGAGGTATGCTCTCTTCCTTGTATTTGGGTTTTAGGTTTTATAAGTTCAATGTTTGTACTTCATGTACTTCTTCTCTGTTGATTTTTTGCTTTTCAGCTTTTAGGCACTGGCTTGTCTGTTAACATTTTTGCGGGTTTTAACTCTTTCTTTTCTTTGTAACTTTGCGCGTCTTTTGGGGTACCTAGGAACAGCAGATGGCTAAGCTTGTTCCTTTTCTATGCGCTGTATTTTCAAAGTAGTTAAGTTCTTAATAACTAATTAATTATGCACTTAAAGCACTGCTGAAATACTTTGTACATATTGCAACTAACTGTTTAAGTCATATAACTTTCACAAAGTTTTCTTTAGTTAATTATTGTCTTTAACTTATTCTCGTTTTCGTGCTGTCATAAGTTGTAGAGTAGGGGTTTTAGACTCAAGTTTTCTTTCAAAAATCTGTTGTTTAAAAATTAATATTTCCTTTTTTAATTGCAATGTAAAAATTTGGATTTCTTTTGCATTGTTTTTCAGGTTTAAATTCTCTCTCAAACGAACTTGGCATTTCGTTATAGCTGAAAATTATTTCTAATTATTATGTCACTCTCACAGCTTGAGTTCTCTTTAATCTTCTTCTCTCTGTTTAATAGTAACAGATGAAGAGCATGGGTCGGGCCAGGAAGGTTAATGGATGCAAGCGAAATTGTTAACTAGTGCTAGGTCATACAACTCTGCGGAGGACATGACATATATATATTTTTTAAAACAATTTTAGGTGGGAATGTTACTTGCATCTATGGCCTTGCAGAAACCCATTTCCAACTAGGTCTTTGTGGAAGTGAGAAAATGCAGAGTTTTTGCTGGTCCTTGATAAAGCCAAGGCTCAGTATTCTCGACACCTTCTACATTCAGTTGTTTTATTTTATTTTTTTATCTTTTCTCCTTTTACTCACACAGGTAGATACATAACCTTTTCTATGTTGTACTTGGTGTGAGTCAAAATTATATATGTATTTTTTTGCTTAGGTATCTTCTTAATAGAATGTGAATTCTGAACTTTCAAAACTGCTGCGTTGCGCGTTTTGATCTTCAGGTTATTTTGCAACTTTCGTTTTAAATTCTAAAGTTTTTCCTTAGTCTTCAGTTTTGCTCTTCAATATATATATATATATATATATATATATACTGAAGAGCAAAGCTGAAAAACTAAGGAAAAACTTTAGAATTTAAAACGAAAGTTGCAAAATAACCTGAAGATCAAAACGCGCAACGCAGCAGTTATGAAAATTCAGAATTCACATTCTATTAAGAAGAGACCTAAGCAAAAAAAAAAATATATATATATTTTTGACTCATACCAAGTACAACATAGAAAAGGTTATGTATCTACCGGTGTGAGTAAAAGGAGAAAAGATAAAAAATAAAATAAAACAACTGAATGTAGAAAGTGTCGAGAATACTGAGCCTTGGCTTTATCAAGGACCAGCAAAAACTCTGCATTTTCTCACTTCCACAAAGACCTAGTTGGAAATGGGTTTCTGCAAAGCCATAGATGCAAGTAATAAGCCCACCAAAAATTGTTTTAAAAAATATATATATGTCATGACCTCCGCAGAGTTGTATGACCTAGCTCTAGTTAACAATTTAGCTTGCATCCATAACTTTCATGGCCCGACCCATGCTCTTCATCTGTTACTATTAAACAGAGAGAAGAAGATTAAAGAGAACTCAAGTTGTGAGAGTGACATAATAATTAGAAATAATTTTCAGCTATAACGAAATGCCAAGTTCGCCTGAGAGAGGATTTAAACCTGAATAGCAATGCAAAAGAATTCCAAATTTTTACATTGCAATTAAAAAAGGAAATATTAATTTTTTAAAACTCAGATTTTTGAAAGAAAACTTGATTCTAAAACCCCTACTCCACAACTTCTGACAACACAAAAACGAGAATAAATTAAAGACAATAATTAACTAAAGAAAAGCTTTGTGAAAGTTATATGACATAAACAATTAGTTGCAATATGTACAAAGTATTTCAGCAGTGCTTTAAGTGCATAATTAAGTAGTTATTAAGAACTTAACTACTTTGAAAATACAGCGCAAAGTAAAGGAACTATGCTTAGCCAGCTGCTGCGCCTAAGTTTCCTGAAAGACGCGCAAAGTTACCAAGAAAAGAAAGAGTTAAAACCCGCAAAAATGTTAACAGACTAGCCAGTGCTTAAATGCTAAAAAGCAAAAAACAACAGAGAAAAAAAGTACAAGAAGTACAAACATTGTACTTATAAAACCTAAAACCCAAAGACAATGCAGAGAGCTTACCTCTTATGCAACTAAACTTTCTCCACACAAGAGGAAACATGGCTGACCTTTTCCCCAAACGTCCAAACACCTCTGTCACTCCCTAGTCGCTGGGGGCAGTGTGGGTGGGGCTGATGGCCTCCTCACACTGAAAGAAACCAACTCGCGGAGATTTTAACCAGAGAAAAAAATATATATACTTAAGACTGTGGACTTGTATGATCAGAAAGAGCAGAATTAACTCTCCAGAATACATGACAAATATTATAAAATACACAAGTGATGTATTTAATAATCTTTGCATGTATTAAATCACCTTAGTGAGCTTCTATAGATTATTCAGAATATTATTAATTTTAATGTTAGTTTTACTGTTTTTAGTATAGCTATTCTAGTGAGTGAATAACTAGTTTTCTTTTCTATTTGTTTTTATTTTCTTTTATAAACAGATTTTTAAGCTTTTTTTTTTGTGATTTTGTCTATATTATTTAATTTTTTGTTTTAATAGGACCTTCATATCCATAGCACCCATTTCCAACTAGGTCTTTGTGGAAGTGAGAAAATGCAGAGTTTTTGCTGGTCCTTGATAAAGCCAAGGCTCAGTATTCTCGACACTTTCTACATTCAGTTGTTTTATTTTATTTTTTATCTTTTCTCCTTTTACTCACACCGGTAGATACATAACCTTTTCTATGTTGTACTTGGTATGAGTCAAAAAAATATATATTTTTTTTGCTTAGGTCTCTTCTTAATAGAATATATATATATATATATATATATATATACTTAAGAGCAAAACTGAAGACTAAGGAAAAACTTTAGAATTTAAAACGAAGTATATATATATATATCAAGGAAAGAACACAAGAAGGAATGAGGTAAAAAGGACAGAGTTTTTAAGACGAACGATTGGAAAGAACAGAAATGAGGTTGCGGATATCAAGGAAAGAACACAAGAAGAACTGATGGATGAAAGGGATATCAAGGAAAGAACATCAAGAAATTTGGACATAAGACAAGAGCTTGGAAAAGAAACAATTGAAGAGAAGAGAAATGGGGATGCTTAGATGGATGAGAGGGATATTAAGGAAAGAATGTAGAAGGGATGAGGACATAAGGAAAGACCTTGGAAGAGAAACAATTGAAAAGAAGGGAGATGGGGATGCTTAAATGGAAGAGAGGGATATCAAAGAAAGAATATAGAAGGGATGAGGACATTAGGAGAGAGCTTGGAAGTAGGACAATTGGAAAGAACCGACATCAAATGAATGAAAGTGATCTTAAGAAAAAAATATAGACGAAATGAAAACAAGCATAAGGAAAAAAGCTTGGAACTGGAAAAATTGAGAGAGGGGGAGAGAAGGGGGAGAAGGGGGAAGAGTTATCTGGAGGAGAGAGGAAGAAAATCCAGTTAGGAAAGCAATGGAAATGGAGGTGCCAGGAAATAAGGAAGTAGGAAGACTAAGAAAAATATGTTGGGAAAAAATAGAGGAGGACATGCAGACAGTCAAAGAAAAGCCAATAGTAAGATGAACAAGACAAAAAAAAAAAAAATGGAGATTTGTTCAAGCAGCAGACCCTGAGACTGTCTGGGATTAATCTGCCGAAAAGCAAAATAGGTTGTGTTCGGCCATGATTTTTAGAATAATATGTGGTTAAAAAAAGAAGGCAATCAGCATACTGGAGACCTACAATATCGTGTGGAATGGGAATTTGTGGCTTTGCTAGAAGAAGCAAATGAGGACTGGTTAACTCTAGTTGATGGACAGTAGGGAAAGTTGAGAATTCATTTCCTTGTCTCAGACGATAATAAATAGGCACAAAAGCGATAATTAGTTGTATTAAAAAATTCTTGCATCGAGCATTATTTTTTATTTTCCCACTTATGAGAACACAACATGAACAAGATGGTCCAAAAGTCTTGTCCTAGTTTTTTTTAGATAATTAATAAAAAATAAATTACACCACTTACAGAAATAATATTTGCAGCGTTTCGAAGCGAAACAACGGAAGTTTCTTGTCTATCATTGCTTGTAGATGGCGCTAGTTTTTCATCATGTTATATCTACAAGCCACAATAGCGAATGCGCAGGAAGAAGCGATTTTGTTGCCGTGGTTTTTGGAAAGGAAATTAGCGATTCAAGTGCAAAGAAATATTCGTATACATTTCGGCTGTAATCCTCCTGATGCTAAAAGAATTAAGCATTTTTGGAAAGATAAAATTCTTGAAACTGCGAGCGTTTTGTACAAGTCAAGAAGTAAAAGTCATGATGTTTCGGAAGATGACGTGGAACGAGAGCGAAAGCATTTCCTCGGAGCCCGAGGAAGTCAACCCGGCGAGCTGTTACACAATGGGATTGTCACGCACAATCATGGTGTGAACTTTGCACAAAAGACTGCGATTATACGCAGAGTCCGGATCGTTCAACATTTGGAGCAGAATGATAAGCCTCAGCTTTTCGAATTCGCTTGCAACTTAATGGATCACCTAGATAATGACGGCCAGTTCTTTGAACTTCTGCGTTTTAGTTATGAGTCGACATTTTACATATCAGGAGCAGTTAATACATAACGTGCGCATATGAGGTTCAGAAAACTTACGTCTCGTAAACTCATGTTCGTGATAGCCCTAAAGTTATAACGTTTGGTATGGTATTATACACAACAGCATTATTGGTCCTTTTTTTTTTTTTTCGTGAGAATTTTTTGTTCACGCTTGTACTGAGATACGCAGTCAAAATTTTGCTGTGCCACAAGTCGAAGACCTTCATCCAGATGTCCTTTTCCAACAAGATGCAGCTCCTCCCCATTGGATAACTAGCCTTCAGAAGTACTTGGATACTGTATTCCCAGGACGCTGAGTTGGCAGAGATGGCCCGATTCCGTGGCCTGCCTGATCACGCTGATATAACCTTGTTGGATTTATTATTTTCTTTTACGGGGATTTGTCAAACAGACTATACAAGACAAAGTTGAGTGATGTTTAGTGTGACGTTCTAGAGATGTAAAAGCACGTGTCAAGACGGCAAATCTGCACGATACATTCTGTCCCTGTAGATTAGTTGGGAGAGCAATTTACTCCGGAGCGAGGGGGCGCAGTTTCCATCCTCGTTACGGACAAACTTATGTTTTCACATTGGCGCCGGAACGTAAAACTGGATGAACTGGCGTTGGGTTCTTCGAAAAATGTGTGATGTTTGTTCTACATATCGGCTGGAATTATTGAAGAAATTCCTACTGCGCTTCAAATTTAAAAAAGAAAAAATTAAGAGGGAGATGATGTGAAGTACTAGAGAGGTAAGAGCAGTGGCGGACTGGCGGTTCATAAAAGGCCCTGGAAGTTGATTTTGAGCGGGGCCCACTTTTGGGAAAAGTTACCAAGGTTGCCCCCCCCCCCCAATTTGTGTCAGCATCACCGTTTACTGTTTAAACATCTGTTCAACTCAAGTCTACGAATCAATAAGATTATTTGTATTGAGGCAATAACGTTTAACAACATGTTTTACCCGTTTTCCTGGATACACCGTCGCTCTCTATTAAACTTTAATGTAAGAAAAAATTTTCTTCCGTTGCTGAGAAGCAACAGACGTTCTCTGAGGGAGACTGTAGAAGACTTCATTCCATTCTTATGAATTTTATTCCGATAACTGAATTCAGAATTTGTAATAATTTCTTAGGTTTCAGCGAGAACGGAAATCCAAATTTACAAAAAATTAATTTCTTTTTGAAAACTTACCTATCATTAATGAAATAATTACGAAAAATCTCAGGAGAAAATTGAAAATGTCCCGAATTTCAGTTCAAATTGATAAAGTGAGAGAAATTAAAGAATATGAAAATTAATTTTTATTTCATTACTTTCAACTAGAGAAAGCCTGACCACAACTGGACAGAAGACAGAAACGTCAATGTGACAGGCCGCTACCAAGAAAGTCTAGGTTGCAGTTGAAACATACTTCCAGAACTGCAGTTCAAGAACTCGTGTAACTGGAAGGCCCAAAAAGTTGTACACAAGAAAAAGCAGCTGGACAGTGAAACAGTCTTAACTGCCCTTCAGCTGTTGTGACAAACCAAACCTTTTCCAAGATCAACACATGAATACACCACTTGAGTATTTTTGTTGATTGCAGATGCTTTCACAGAGTGAAAGCCCTGGTTGTAAACAATTCACACGCCATCTTGTAAAAGAACAAGCCTCCTCCTTCAGCATTTCTGTTTAATAGACAGCCGACAGACTAGAATGCTGAAAGGGCCTTACTTTTGAAAGCCCGGCCCGGCCATATTTTCAGAATATGTTATCGATAGGAAACTGGCTTCGTGGATTTGAATTAAAATTCTTGACGATATTCCTCATAAAACCACCACAAATCTTCCCGCATCTTACAGGCGACTGTGCTGTAGTCTATACATAGTCCGCTCAACTGTGATAGCTACACTGGCGTGCAAAAATTAAGGACGAGACGGTTTTTCGAATGTAATGTCGTGCAGAAGTGCTCCACATCGACTCAAATCATACCATTAAATCCCCAAGATGCAAGAATATGGGACAAGTGAGCAAAACCGTCCAAACAAATAATCCAAAGGATACAAAGGCACTTTATTGAAAAGGCAGCTTCGAGCACAACTGGACAGAAGACAGAAACGTCTATGTGGCAGGCGGCTACCAAGAAAAATCCAGTCTTTAATAGGGGAAATGATCACCCCTGACTGCGTTGCAGGATTTACAACGTCTGTCCATGCTGAGGACGAGGTTGTCAAGGAGCTGTTGAGGCATCGCGGCCCATTCCTCTTGTAGCGCCAATCGCAGCTGCGGAATCGTTGCTGGCGGCCAGTGGCGTGCTACCAAGCATCTCCCAAGAAAGTCCCACTTGTGTTCGATTGGATTTAGGTCCGGGGACCTTGCGGGCCAATCCATGCGTTGAATACTTTTACTCTCCAACAGCTCTGCGACAGCCACTGTACGATGAGGTGTAGCGTTGTCGTCCATAAAGAGGAACTCAGGACCCACAGCACCTCTAAACAGACGCACGTGAGGCAGGAGAACCTCGGTACAATAGCGGACACCAGTGACTGAACCTCCTTGGAAGATGTAGAGGTCAGTACGGCTACCAAGCATGATGCCGCCCCAAACGAGAACTCCTCCACCTCCAAACCGGTCCCTTTCGATGATGTTGGAGGTGTGATTGCGTATTCCATGCTCTCTCCAGATGTGTATACTTCCAGAATGGCTCGTCAGACTAAATCGGCTCTCATCCGTAAAGAGAACTGGACCCCATTGCTGATGTATCCGGTTCTTGTGTTCCTGGCACCACAGAAAACGTTAATGGCACACACTGTACTGGTCGTCGTGCAAATAGACCATCTTTGTGCAGCCTCCTGGCCACGGTAAAACGCGATAACGGACGTCCAGTTGTCTGTTGCATGTGCCTTGCGATTTCTCCTGCTGTCTACCTTCTGTCTCTTCTCGCCTGTAGGACAATATACCGGTGGTCCGCCGCCGTGGTTGCTCGTGGACGACCACTGCCAAACTCTCGAACAGCTGTTCCTGTCGTTTGAAATGCTCTCCAAGCTCGTGAAACGATGCTGTGAGCGATCCCGAACTCCTCGGCCACACTAGTCACACTTCGACCTTCTTCCAACTTCCCAATGACGCGACCTCGGGTAAAGTCATCCAGATGTTGTCTATTGGATTGCCTGTTGGCGATATCACACGGCGGCAGCAACTCGACGTCGTTCAAACCGATGTACACCGTGCAATAGCGTTAACCGAATTGCTGAGCGTACACCGCCCGTGTGCTTTATACCTTTCCGACCCCCACTTCATGCTGCATATATGCACATGCCCTACCGTACCGGACCCTAGTCTATCTCCTGAATGGTCTTTCGGTCTGTTCTACGTGCTCGTTCCGCTGTTATGCTAATTTCTCCTCTTCGCCCTTAATTTTTGCACACCATTGTAGTAATTGTGGACCATAAAAACCCCCAAAAAACCCTAGGTAAGCGCGCGAAGTCGTCATATTATAATGGAACCTCAGGTAGAAGTGTTGGGTAATTAAATTTTCAGTAAATAAGACAGCAACATATAGAACATTATATAATAACAAAAGTGCAGGCAGAGAACTGTCCTGAAAAAATATAGAGAGGTACTATTGATAATGGGATAATCATTTTGCTGTAGGGGCCCCGCAACGGTTACTGTGCCTAGGGCCCCATAAAACCTTAAGCGGGACCTTCCAGTCTCTCTTCCATGATAACCAAGTTGGTGATCATACCGCTGAGCTGTTCCGGAACTCACTTGGAAGTGTTCTGATATCTCAGCGTGTGACGTACTACAGAAGAGAAGTACGTATAAAGACGGCAAATCTGTAGCAACACATTCCGTTGGATTAACTTAGTAGGTTAGAGCAACTCAGTCCGGGGCGAGGAGACGCGTATTCCATCTCTGTCACGAACAAATTCTTGTGTTCACAAGCGGCCTTGCTGTGAGGATTGGTTTCCACAGGACGCTTGAGAGCTCGACGATACTTCTGTGATGGTCCAGGGCGATCCGTACGTGACGCTGGTGCTTCCTTGCCTGCCTTCTTGAATTCCACTAGCACTCGATAAACTGGGGTAAGAGGAATTTGCAGGTTTGCAGCAATCTGACGCTGGCTGGCTCCGAGATCCAATTCCCCCCACGATTCGTTTTCTCTGAAAGTCGCGTAGTTCCTTGGCTTCCTTGGGTCGAGGTATGTTTGTTTGGTGATACCTACTCACTGACGTTGTACTGCAAAATACAGGGTGTCCGAGAATTATTGGACACATTACAAAATTATATAAAACAAAACATTAAACAGATAGAAAGAAACTGATTGTACTAACTTACAGTGTAACTACACAAGTTAATAAATTTCGATGTGAGATCCCTTGGTTGCTCGTATTACGTCCAAGCGATACTCGATTTCATGCCATGTATTGGCAAGCATCTGAAGAGTTATGGAATTAATAGCAGCTATGATACAGTGCTTCTGATAGACACGATCCTTCAAATAACCCCACATGAAATGATCCAATGGAGTTAGCTCTGGAGAGCGAGAAGGCCACGGAATGGGACCACCACTTCCAATCCATCTGTTGGGTAACTGCTCATTTAGGCACTTACGTACACACGTTGACCAATGCGGAGGCGCTCCGTCTTGTTGGAAAATGACGTTGTCATATCTTTTGATCTGGGCTATAGCGAAATTTTCTACCATATCCAAGTAAATGTCACCATTTATGGTTTTTTCGCAGAAGAAGAAAGGCCAATCACTTCTCTTTTTGACAGGGCGCACCACACATTAACTTTTGGAGAATCACGTTCCAGGTCAATAGCAGCATGAGGCGGTTCACTGCCCCATATCCTACAGTTGTGACGATTCACAATACCTGATACATGAAATGTGCATTCATCACTAAAAATTGCAGTACTGAGAAAGTTTTCGTCGTTTTCCCCTCGATTCAGTACATCCACAGCGAAATCGTATCACAGAGTGTGATCATTTACATGCTGCATCTGTTGCACTATTTGAATTTTATAAGCATGGAACTTTAATTTCTTGTGCAAGATATCGTGAACAGTCGATTTCGGAATTCACAGTTCTCTGCTTGCTTTATGAACGGATTTCCTGGGACTTCGTCGGAAACTTTCAACTTGGTCATCCGTCTCACCGCTGAGGCTAGGTCTACCGGCTCCTCCACGATGTCCACATTGCCAGTTTCTTTAAACTGTTTCATCCACCGCTTAATTGAATTCGTTGACGGAGGATTACAACCATACTTTAAACGGTGCCGTCTTTTAACTTTAATGATAGACTTTAATTCCGCAAGCCATAACACACACATCGCCTTCTGCTGTACGGATGACATGACTACTGATTGCGCATTTCTCATACAATCCTCATCAGGCCACACCTAGTGCCATCTATCGGATTCTGGGAATAACATTGTGCAAAACAAAAATATAGAAACGGTGTTAGTAATACGTGACATAGAAAAACAGACAATGCTCATAGTTTTTTTTTTTGTACATAATTTTGTAATGTGTCCAATAATTCTCGGACACCTTGTATATTAAAGAAAATTTGAGTATGCAATGAACTCCACCGCATAGCAAAAATGACATTGCGGCAGGTGTCTATTTACTTATGTGATGTCTGTGTACGTATATGTATAGTTTTTTGTTTTTTTGTTTATGTGTATACCTTTTTACAACATTTTTTTACGCATGAATACTTGAATAAACAGTGTAAAATTCACAGGAAACTTTCTTTTTCAATTTGTTTAATTTTATTGAATGCACACGAAAATTGATTTTGAGGTATAATCCACCTCACAACACTAATTACGTCCCAATAAAACCACCTCACCAGTTTCGGGTTAAAATTGTAATTTAACTTTTTTTTCGTTATTGTCGAGCAAATATGTAAAAAATATATTTTCTACCTTATGAATTAATGTCTGTTATTTTAAGTGCAAGAAAGCACTTCTTAAAGTTGTAAACAACACATATTTTTAATCTATGATTAATTTCCTATTGTCAAATTTTGGACTACGTATCAACTGAATAATTTTCTAAGAGCAGAATGTTCTAGCCTATATATTAATTCCTGGGTTTTGTCGAAGTTTATTGTTAGAATCTACTGAATAACCTGGTAAAATAGCCCCCCCCCCCCTCTTAATTCCTTTAAGTCAAGGGCTTCCCTGTGTGCTATCGAGCGTTGTTAATTCTTTCGGTCCGTGGCTATTTCTCCCAACTGAAATACTATACTTTCAATTGGATGAACCAAGATGATCTACAAGTTACAAGTACGGTTTTTGGTCACGCTTATGCGAAACAGCATGGAAATGCGTGTTTAAATGCATTCGACTAATTGAGCCGTTTGGTTCTAAATGAAAGAAGAAGAAGGAAAAAAGAAATTCTTTGTTCGAGGACAAAGGCGGTACGCATGGATGACTTCGGAAGTACTCATACAGTTCATTAACAGTTATAGACGGTAAAACTATTTTCGAACAAGAAAGTTCAATCCAATTCGTCGCGGGGCACATGACGTCATGAGAAACCTTTGCATCTCCTTGAACCAGTTTCGTATCTCTCACGACTTTTTTAAGGACCACCGTGATGCCTGCTTGCGCAAAAAATAAAAATCGCTTCTTGTTTTTATGAGGTTTTTATTTTGTTTTGTTTTTCATTTTCGATATTAAAAGTTGGGAAAGATGCTCCCGCCTGTCGGCAAGCGCCAAGAAGCAAGAATTAAAAAGAAAAAGGCAAACAAATGAAGTGTGCTCCAGACAAAAGAATACTTTTAAGATATTCTACCCTTTTCTCTTTATTTTGTTCTTTCTTTTCTTCCGAAGAGGAAAACACCTCCTGTTTTGTGCTGTTGGCTGTGTGAAGATGACGTTCCTGGTTCTTTGCACTTTGTTACGTCGCCGGTGGCAGCCATTGGGAGAAATACGACTGTGGGCGGGTAACAAGGCTTCTCTTAACGCCCGCTCTGGTGGTCCCTTTTTCGCATTGACCTGTGTCTGCTCCCGACCCCTACTGGCGGACACAGGAAATGGCAGCCTTCTACAAAAACTGGACGACTCAAGGTCGGGCCGCGCTTCGGTGCAACATTTAACTAACTGCGTAGATGCATTTATTTGCATGGACTCTCTTCCTTCGCTTGCACTGATCAAAGGGCTTCTACGTCGCATGTCGCACTAGAACTTCGGTTACGCATAATGCCGCCCTTTTCTTGTTTCTTTTTTTCCCCGGCTGTTTTTTTCTCTGAATCGCCATGAACAAAAGTGGGATGTGGTCTGCACGATGTATTAGAAACTTAAATTAAAAACTGATATATGACTACGATGTTAAAAATCACAGCACAGTCTGGGAAAAGTGAAAACAAAAATTTATAATAAGGAATTTGTTACATCACACCTTCAACTTTCCATACGACCACTGACACAACACATTATGGCATGCGGTTACAAAAATCTGGGGAGAAGTGGCCCTAGCCCCTATCATTTTTATAGCATATTTCTTTTACTTTCCAAACAATTACTTCCATCGGAAAACTTACATCGCCATGCAGGATAAAAATGATTAAAAATAGCATATTTGATTCAGATTTCCGCAATTCATCTGTGTGATTTCAGTTACGATCTAAAAGCTGCTTGCTCTGTTTGTGAGAACAGCAACACCGAAAAAGAATCGCGCAATACGAATGAAATACACTATCTACCAACAAGTAATTAGATACCCCTGCAATCGACGATATCTGCTGTCCTGATACACGTCAAGGCCGCCGCCGTTAAATATCGTGTGGAAAACAACAACACAACCAGTCGCATGCAAGATGCCACGCAGTTCGGAGCTCTCTGATTTCGAGAAAGGTGTAATCGTCGAGTATCACAGAAATAGCCGATCCATATGTGACATATCCAGCGAGTTGAAGCACCCAAAATCGACAGTGGCATACGTGATTGGCAAGTGGAAGATGAGAGGTGACTGTCGGAATGTGCCCCGACCCGGCAGAACCACAAAACTGGGAGTTAGAGACCGACGGGTGCTGGCCAGAGAAATTCGGAAGAACCGCACCAAATCGATGGGCCACATCCGCGAGGAGTTTCAACAGGCATCCGGGAGTGTTCTTTCGATGAATACCATCCGTAAGGAAGCCCATCTGCTCGGTTATCATGGACGTGCTGCCGCCCACAAGCCTTTGATCACCAAGTCCAATAGCGCTGCTCGGCTAACGTGGTGCAAAGAACGTCGACAGTGGACTGTTGAACAGTGGAAACAGGTTCTCTGGAGCGACGAATCAAGGTTCACCCTCTACCGTTCGGATGGCAGGGTCTGGGTTTGGCGTCTGCCTGGAGAACGCCTCCTGCCGGAATGTATTGTGCCAACTGTGAAGTTCGGCGGCGGTGGAATTCTGCTATGGGGGTGTTTCTCCTGGTATGGCACGGGACCCTTGGTCGCAATTCCTGGTAGACTCAACGCCGAGACCTACTGCACCATTTTGGATGACCATGCGCTTCCTACGTTGTGGCAGTTTTAGGACTTTGATATACAGGGTATTCACAACGTTTGCACAGCAAATCATGTTAATAATATTGGGCGTTTACTTAGGCACCAAATATTAATTCATAGGCCCTAGGCCTTTTTAATAGTTGTTACTATATCAATGCCATATTCACAACGTTTACACAGTAAATCAAGTTAATAATATTACGCTTTTACTTGGGCACGAAATATTAATTTGACCTAGGGCCTATGAACGAATATTAAGTTAAAGAGCAATATTATTACATTTTTTGTGTATAAACGTTATGAATATTGCATTGATAGAGTATAAACTATTAACAAGGCCTAGGCCTAGGGCTAATGAATTAATACTTCGTGCCTGAGAAAACGCTCAATATTATTAACTTGATTTTCTGTGTAAAAGTTGTGAATATGGCATTGGTAGAATAAAAACTGGTAGAAGAGCCTAAGCCTAGGCCTAGGGCCTGTAAATAAATATTTCGTGTCTAAATAAAAGCGCAATACTATTAACTTGATTTGATGTGTAAACGTTGTGAACATGACACTGGCAGAATAAAAACTGTTAAAAAGGCCTATTATATGCCTGTAGCCTATGACTTTAATAGAATATTTAGTGCCTAAGTAAAAGCGCTAAGCTATTGACTTGATTTGATACGTAAGCGTTATGAATATAAAGTTAAAAGCTGTCAAAAAGACCGAGGTGTAGGGCCTATGAATTAATTAAGTAAAAGAAAAGTATTACCAATTTGACATGTTATGTAAATATTTAGTGCCTAAGTAAAAGTGCAGCGTTATTAAAAAATCCCACCTTATTGTCCTTTCCTGAACACAGCAATTTTCGCTTGGCTTACATAGAACGTTTTGTCGAAGTTTGTTTGGAGTTCCCAATTCAATTCCCAATATAGGCCAGGAAACGGCAATCTTTATACACCCCTCCCCTCCCCCTCGAACTTCTGTGGCCAGTTGCCCTTAGTATGAACCGACATGAAAATTCAGACAAACAAAAGAGCTCCTTCCCATCTTTAGGCACCTTGGGAAACTGCCACACATAATTCGGAAACTTGGAAAACTGCCATACATTATTCGGAAACTTGGAAAACTGTCACACATTCAAAATGTTCCTCGGAGGAATAGCAATTTGTACCCTTTCCTCTTAATGAAAAGCGTGTGGCAGTTTTCCAGTGTCGCAATCTTTCGGTGTGGCAGTTTTCCTGTGTGGCAATCTTCCGGTGTGGCACTTTTGTTGTGTGGCAGTTTTCCTGTGTGGCAGTTTACAGTGAACCGCCAAACTATCGTTGGAGGAATCTGGGTTTCCAGACTTTCTCTTCTTATGGACTTCCTGGGGCTTCACAGAAATGTTTCCCGAACCCGCTCGACCATCGCTTCCGCTACTGGTGGTCGTCCAGGTCCTTTTGCTCTGCACAGACAGCCTTCCTCTTTGAACTTTTTATGCCATGTCCAAATCTGCATTGCACTTGGTGCATTTGAGCACATGTTGCATCGTGTTTGGCAGGAGCTGGACTACCGACTTGACGTCTGCCGTGTCACAGGTGGGTGCGCATATTGAAAACTTGTGAAATCGTTCATGAAATCCACATACCTTTGAATTTCTCATTCAAGTTTTGATCAATAAATCTTATTTTGCTCAACATTCAGCCTGTATAGTTTGATTTGCCTAGACTAGTTAGTTACTCAGATATTTACGTCTCAAACGATATCAAATTTTCTGAAACACCCTGTCCATCGAAATGTACACTGAAGAGCAATTGAATTAGAGACAGCTGGCGTTTCGCAAATGTGGCGCTGTGGGCGGCCCTGTAAACGGAAACGACATGACGTATGCAGCGATCCGACAATATAAGGAGTGACACGACGGGAATCAGTAAGAGTCGGACGCAGTATGGATAAGACGAAAGATCTAAGCGCATTTTATCGTGGGTAAATTGTCGGGGCCCGACGAATGGGTCACTGCATCTCGGAAGTCGTGCAGGCACTGGGATTTTCACGAGCCACTGTGTCACGGGTGCACCGTGAGTACATCGAATCCGGTAAAACCATCCCTGCAAGTGCCAACTGCCGTGGACAACAGCGTGTGGATGAGCGGGGTCATCGTCGGCTAGCTCGCATTGTAACACTGGATAGACGGGCCACTGTGCAAGAAATCACTCGGCAATTTAACGCAGGTGCACAAAAACGTGTAAGCAGCCACACCATCCAGAACCATCTCCTCGCTATGGGGTACAGAAGCCATTGTCCCACGAGGGTACCGCTGCTGACCGCACATCACAGGGTGCAAAGATTAGCATGGGCGCGGGGAACATCGCCACTGGACCCTAGAGAAGTGGGAAAATGTTGCCAGGACTGATGAGTCGAGATTCACGTTGGTACATGCGGATGGCAGGATACGAGTACGACGCAATCCACATGAAGCGATGGATCCTTCTTGCCAGCAGGGTACCTTTAAGCTGGTGGGGGTGGCATTCTCGTCTGGGGACTGTTTACGTGGACTGAAATGGGACCCCTGGTACGTGTGACATCGTCCCTCACAGGTCAACGTTACTGGGATATCCTGGACGACCATTTGCTCCCGTTTGTGCGTCTTCAACATCCCACTGGGGACCTCGTCATGCAACAAGACAATGCAGCTCCCGAATTGCATCCGAATGGTTGAATGAGCAATCCACCGACGTGACCTCTCTTCCTTGGCCAGCTAGGTCACCTGAGCTCTATCCCATCGAGCACATCTGGGATGCCATCGAGAGAGATGACTCCCCTCCATCAAATCTTCGTAAACAGTGGGAGCTTATTCAGGGGTCGTGGATCAGTATAGCTTCCCAACGCTTCCGGTGTCTTGTCGAGTCCATGGCAAGACGAATCGCCGCCGTCATCAGGGCGAAAGGTGGTGCTACACGTTACTATATAGGTATCTCTAATTCAATTGCTCTTCAGTGTATATCACAGATTCCTTATATTACAGGAGGTAACTGATTACATATGTAGAGCTATACAAGATTTTTCGCTTCAAAACTCAGTATCGTGTGACGTCACCTAGAGCACCAATAACAGCCTCTACACGGCGTGGTATTGAATGGAAGAGGTTTTTGATTCGTCCTGGGGTACAGCCTATCAGGCTGTACCTATGCGAGACCAGAGTCCATTTGTGGTGAGTGGAGGAGGCGCTTGACGGGCCAATCGCTTAGCTACCGATCGAACTTGTCTAGGTTCGATCGGAAACATATCCGGTGAACGTTCAGGCCAAGGAGGGAGCGGTATCTGCCTTGCATGGAAGAGGTCTTGGGCTTTCCAGGCCACATGTGCGCGAGCACTGTCCTGGTGGAATATAGCTCCAGGGCGACTCCGAAGGAAGGGTATCTATCACCTATGCCACCTGAAACATCTTTGATGTATCGCTGGATGTTGAGGATTCCCTCAATTCGTATCAGGCGAGATCGCGAGTTGAACCCAATAGCGCCCTCAAACCAAGGCTTGGTGTTGGGCTAATTTGACGCTGCAAGGTGCCGTTCACTCCGATGTCTTCGAATACGTATGCGACCATCATGGTGCATCAAGATAAATCGTGACTCGTCGGAAAACACGACCTGTTGCCAATCAGTACACCAATCTTTATATTCGAGACCCCATTGCAGCCTGAGGCGTCTGTATTTGAGGGTCAAAGGAATGCACAGGGATGTGCTTCTGGCGAACAGTTCTCTGTTAAGCAGACGACGTCAAACCGTGCTGGAAGACAAAGCCTGACCTTTGATAGTGCCTCAAAGCTGCACTAACACCGTGGATGTCGATCTGCGATCGGCCACTGCCATGCGGTAAAGTTTTCTGTCATCCCGTGCAGTAGTGCGATTTTGCGGTCCATTTCCCGGATTCCTGTACGTCCGAGCCTCATCTCTGCAGTGACGTCACGTTTGCATCACTCGTGCTGGCGTTTCGTCCAGCACGAGTGGTAATTTCGCCGTAGGGAGATTCAGCTTCTCTCATCTCAACAATCCTTTCTTCTCAACGGACACAAGAAACTTTCGTCACAATGCTGGCTCTTCTTCACTGGTTGCAACATCTCGTTTGAGCCAGCACTTGGTACTCAAGACCGGACAGTTCAGAGGGCGCTGCTCCGAAACCACACGCGCATTTTTTGAGACGTTTTAATAATTTGCAAGTACCAACCTGTTGCCCATATCTTATAAGTTTCAAGCTAAGATTTAGTGTATATATACAGGGTGATTCATAAAGAACTATACAGTTTCAACGCACTATAAAACAAGAAAAATGTAAGATATTTTATGTTACCTGTAACAGCATTGTAGGGGAATGTTTCAAGTTTTTTTTAGAGACAGTCACAGATGTTCTATGTGTGCATCCTTAGTCACACGACACACATCGTGCCGGTAATCCATTTCCGCCCAAACGCGAGGTAAGATATCTGAATGAAGTGCGGTGATAGTGGCTGTGATACGCCGTTTCAGCTCTGCTAGATCAACAGGAAGGGGAGGGGCGAGTACCTTGTCCTTTACGTACTCCCACAGGAAACAGTCACAAGGTGTTAAGTCAGGACTTCTGGGTGACCATTGGGTCAGTGGCATGCTGTAGTCCGCGGCTCGTCCAATCCATCGGTGAGGAAGATGTTCATCGAGATAATCTCGCACGTCGCCTAACCAGTGCGGTGGTGCACCATCCAATTGGAGAATAAAGTTGTCACTGTCGTCCTGCAACTGTGGCATCAACCAAAGACTTAACATATCCAGAAAAGAGCTTCCCGTGGCAGTTTTCTCGTGAAAAAAGAAGGGGCCGTACACTTTCTTTTTGGACACAGCACAGAACACATTTACCATAGGGGAATCTCGCACGTGTTGCGTAAATCTGGGATTCTCCGTTCCCGAAAAGCGAACATTGTGCTTGTTTACCTGACCACTCACGTGAAATGTAGCTTCATCGGTGAAAACTAAGTGATGGGCAAAAACGTCATTTTCAAAACAGTGCTGCATTTCGGCACAAAATTCAAAGCGCTTTGTCTTGTCAAAGTCAGTGAGATTTTGCAACATCTGCCCTTTGTATGGAATCATTTTCAGCTTCTTTCTCAAAATTCTCCAGACAGTGGGCTGTGAAATCTGCACTTCACGACTCACCCTCCGCGTTGATTTTCCCGGGCTTCTTTGAATGGCGGCGCACACACTATCGACGACGGTCGTTCAGGACTTTTAAGTTTGCACAAACAGCCCGTAGTTTAAAATTTTTTATGTAAATCGTAGACAGATTTTCTGGTTGGAGGTTCTTTTCCGAATCGTGATCGAAAATGCCGTTGCACAACAATTACAGATTCCGTTTTGCTCAATTCAAGAACACAAAACGCCTTCTCCACTGCAGACGCTGCCATTTTGACTAACTAGTCACGTGACACACGAGCTATCGCCTACGTCATTTCCCTCAGTAGCGGGACACAAACTTTATGAGTACATCTGCCTCATGGTTCGCAGTTGTGGTCCGTTTCTTCAACTGTTACTGTTTCACAGCATCTGGAAACTGTATACTTCTCTATGAATCACCCTGTATATATATGAATAAGCATGGGGACATCCAAATGGGACGACAAGGGAAATTTATTTTATTATGTGCAACAAAAAAAATTCGTCATCTAAGACTGCAGTGTGATAAACAAGTTCAAGAAAGGTAGTGACCATAGAATGGTGAGATGTAGGATGCACCTCAACACTAAACTCGAACGTGGCAAGCTCATAAGACAAAAAAAAAAAAAATGTATTGCCATAACTAACCTTAAAAAACATCATAATACCTTCAAGTTGGAACTGAGGAACCGATTCTCTGTTTTAGAAGGCCTAACATCAGAAGAAGTGGTTATTTATGCAGTTAACAGAGAACTCACCGAGGCTCTTATGGAAACAGCAACAAAAATAGGTGGTACTAAGAACAAGTTACATATACAGAAATTTCAGGAAAAACAAAACTGTTGGTGCAAAAGAGAAGAGAGGTGAAGACAAATAAAGACGTAACTTCCAACGTGAAATATATAGAGCTATGTAAGACAGTGCGAAAAATATCCCCGAAGACATAAGGAAATTCAATTGTGAACTAGTGAGAAATGCAATTGAAAACAACCAAAGCATGAAAAGAGCAAAACGACATCTCAGTAAGGGAAGAAAACAGATTATGGCTCTGATAAAAGAAGATGGTACTGTAGCAAGAAATAGAAGCGAAATTTTGACAAGGGTGAAAGATTTCTATTCAAAACTATATTAAAGGGATGACACATCTAATCCAGACGTTCCGACTGGTACCAGTACCAAAGTTCCTCCAATCCTTCCTGCAGATGTTACATATGCAATTAAGAACATAAAATGGCAGATGCTACATATGCAATTAAGAACATAAAATGGGGAAGAGCTCCAGGAGAAGATGGAATTACCGTGGACATTATGCAACAAGCAAGTGGAGGAATTGAAACTACACTCGCCCAAGTTTTCACCAGATGTTTTAATGAAGGGAAGATTCCTGAGGATTGGAACAATGCTACAACGATCTTGCTCCATAAAAAAGGTGACATTGAGGATCTCAAGAACTACAGGCCCATCAGCCTCCTTTCAGTGGTTTATAAAATCTTCAGTAAGGTTCTTTCACATCACTTGAAAGTAACACTAGACATGGCTCAACCAAGAGAACAAGCTGGATTCAGGAGTGGCTACAGCACTCCTAAATCCAGCTTGTTAATCAATGCATCCTTCCAGTGCAAAAATGCATATCCATGTACTGAGAAAACAAATTGAAAGAACAAGAGAATATGAACTCCCATTATGCATGGCTTTTATTGATTATGAAAAGGCCTTCGGTTCTGTGAAACCATCATGTGTAACAATGGCTTTGAAATCCCGCGGTATTAAAGATGCATAAATCAGCATTATTAATAACATCTATGAAAATGCAAGTGCAAAGATTTGGTTATCTCAGGATACAGCACAAATAAGAATTGGAAAGGGAGTGAGACAAGGTGACACCATATCTGCCAAACTCCTTATTGCCACATTGCAAATTGTCTTTCAATCATTGAATTGGGTAAAAAAAAAGGATAAAGATTAATGGAGATTGCTTAACTCACCTTTGTTTTGCTGATGACGCAGTAATCTTTGCAACTACCCCTTCAGAGCTGCAGAGTATGATCCAAGAACTTGTTGACAAGAGTAAAGAAGTGGGATAAAAAATGAACTTTCAGAAGACAAAAGTGATATACAATGCTTTTACAAAAAACGAAGATTTATCGATTGATGGAGAAAAGCTTGAGACAACCGATATCTACATTCATCTTGGGCAGCAGATATCAAATGAGGGTCACACTGATGAAGAAATTAATCTGCGTATAAAACTCGGATGGAGAGCTTTTGGAAGAAACAGTACAATTTTTAAGAGCAGTATGCCAATATGTCTCAAAAGAAAAGTGTTTAATCAATGCATCCTGCCAGTGCTTACGTATGGAGCAGGGACATGGACCTTAACTAAAAAAGACATACAAAGATTGCAGACAACTCAAAGGAGCATAGAGAGATGCATGCTTGGTGTAACTAAGAAAGATAAGAAGAGGAACTTGTGGATAAGGGAAATGACAGGAGTGGACGACATCATGACCAGAGTGAAATCACTGAAATGGCAATGGGCTGGACATGTTGCCAGAAGAACGGAACGGAAATTTTAGACTGGATTCCGAGGGACAGGAAAAGATCCAGAAGAAGACCTCATGGGAGATGGATCGATAAAATTCGAAAGTATGCTGGAGTGACATGGTGGAGACAGGCTCAAGACAGACAAATGTGGAAGAAACTTGGGGAGACCTTCAATGAGCAGTGGATTGATAATGGTTGATCATGATGATGATACACACACTCGCACAGTGTGTGTGTGTGTGTGTGTGTGTGTGTGTGTGTGTGTGTGTGTGTGTGTGTGTGTGTGTGTGTGTGTGTCCTTATTTTTCCCCGAGGAGTCACCCAGACTCGACGGTTATAGCGAGCTTCCTGCTCGAGTGCAAATATTTCAATTTGTTCCTGTTGATTGAAGAGTCATCCCGGCTCGACAGAGTTGCTGAGTGTCACCGTGACACACAGTGCCGGATTTAAGGCTTTTGAGGCCCTAGGCCAAATTTTCTATGCGGCCCCCTTCCACCCGGCCTCCCATATTTGAATTTGCTCCTATAAGATTTTCTAATAAACTTATCTTTAAGTAAAGCATATAATAATTGGTAGTGTAATTTTATTGTTATAGAAGTATTATTTAAATAAAAATTATTTTGATTTAACTTGTTATTAAATTAAAGGTTAGAATTTTTTTTTTGTAAACATAGACAAAGATATTCATGCTTATCCAGGAACAACACTTTACATTTTGAATGCGCTCCCTATTGCACATTCAAAATGTAAAGAACTACACTTTACGTCGAATGCGCTCTCTATCGCACTCGTACGAACACGGGCGTGCTCGCAGTAGAGCTGTTATTACGTTCTTATTTCCTTAGTTATCATTCAAGATAAAATAAAAAATTACAGCTACTTTATTTTATTCAAGTAAATTAAAATAAAGGTACCTCCCTTTTCTAAGTTTTTTTATTCTATTCTCTCCGATTTTGTGGATTCTACACCTGCGGCCCTTTAGAGCCTGCGGCCCGTAGGCCGCGGCCCAGGTGGCCTAGTGGTAGATCCGCCGCTACTGGCACGCATGAGTTCGTTCCCTTTTTTTTTTTTTTCGAGGAGTCACCCAGGCTCGACGGTTATAGCGAGCTTCCTGTTCGAGTGCAAATATTTCAATTTGTTCCTGCTAGTTGAAAAGTCATCCCGGCTCGACAGTCTTGCTGAGTGCCACTCTGGCACGTGTGGATCCGTTCCAGCTCGACGGTTATAGCGAGCGTTCTGCTCGAGTACAAATATAATATTTCAGTGGGGCAGTTTTGCTGAAAGTTTCAAGTTTTGGTGGAGCAATCTCGCCCGGAACTCTAGTGTTGTGCGTGGATACTTTCAATCTTCGTTCAAGACCGCTAATGTTCTTTTATTAACAATGAAGAAAATAACTTTCGATTTCTTTACTTTTTATTGAAATTTTCTTGTGGATACGTTTTAATTGGACTATGAAGAAGATTTCAGGTTAGTCAAAGTGAAAATTGATTTGTGAATTTTGACTTTAACGAATGACCAAAGTCTTTAATAATTTTTTCGCGCTGAATTATCTGGTTATGAAAATTAATTAGTGGATTTCGACTGTAACGAATGACAAAGTGTTTAATAATTTGTTCGCGATGAATTATCGGTTTCGCAACGTTGGTGCAAGAATACTTGTGTGCAAGTGCCTTATTAACTGAATACGACCTACACTGCACTTTTGTATATGGTAAATTTGAATATATTCATTTTTCAGTCCGGTGATTTGTAGATTTAGTACATAACTAAGGATGGCGTATTTAGCAAAAGGTCTTAAAGAGGACTTAAAAACACTGGCTTATGAGTTGGGGTTCGAAACGCCAGCAGATCGCAGAATTTTAGATTTTAAGAGTGCCATTCTTGAAAGTGAAAACTATAATGAAGAGTTTTGTAAGGAGATGTTGAACACGATCATAAATGCAAGGAAAGATGCCATTGAAGAAATACGAAAATCGAAGGAGAGACGAAATGGAACTTGAACTTGCGAAATAAGAGTCGAGGATGAATCTAGACAAGTTGGGAGGGTTCAGGTTGAAAATACCAGAACTACACTCCCGTAGAATTACCCGAATAGCTCGATGATTATGAAAGTGTTGAAAGGCCCACAAAAGCAGCATTTGGTGTCGAGCATGAACGACCAAAGTTTCCAATTCATGGCTTTCCGGAGATGTTCAACAAAAAACAAAGATATGAAAAACAAAGTTGTTGGAAGAGTGATGTCTGGAGGCAGACAGGCTGAGAAGTTCCAGGGACGAGGTCCAATAAGATGTTATGAGTGTGGGAAGACAGGGCATTTGAGGTCCAATAAGATGTTATGAGTGTGGGAAGACAGGGCATTTGAGGTCCAATAAGATGTTATGAGTGTGGGAAGACAGGGCATTTGAGGTCCAGTAAGATGTTATGAGTGTGGGAAGACAGGGCATTTGAGGTCCCAATGACCTGAACTCACCAGAAACGAGAGTGGTCCGTCAGCAAACAGAGGCAGTGAGAAGGAAAAGGCATTAGACGCCTACACTACACGAGTGCGTAACGAGATTGTGAAAGAGAATGTTCGAACCAAAGAGATTACTGTAGGGGTGAACGCATTGCCCGTGCGCTATATCCCGCCTCCACTCAGGAGGGCGGCAACTTATTTCATTCAGCACCTACCCACCTACCAGCAAACTTAAATGAGATTCCTTCGTACTTAACATTCGTATATAGAACGAATGCCCAGGCGCTCTCTTCCTCAGCTTTACTATTGTGATCTACTAATCGAGGAAGGGAGGGAAGGTTTTAAATAAGGCATTTGACAATATTTGAAGTAACCACTCCGTAATACAAACTTAACAATTTTATTGAAGAAAGTTAACCGTCTCCAAGACTGATTTCGTGCGACTGACGGCTTCGTGGAAAAAGACTTACGTTGTCGTTGCTTTGACACGGGTTTATTATTATTGCTCGATTCTACACTCCTCTAATCGGCTTAATTCCTCCAGCCACCTACGTGGAATCTAACTAACTCCTTTGACACTTTCTCCGTGCTTCTCTGCTACTTTTTTCAGGAAACTGAGGTGTATCCGTCCATTGACCTAGTACGAGTTATCACAACTCAGAGCCTTCAATCATGAAGCTCTCCACATCATTCCTCCTCTCAACATTTTGTACGGGAGCTCCTGCCTCCACGTCCTAACACTAGTGCATCGCACTCCACACTCCGCATACAACTCTCTTCTTGCACGTGACCTCCTTTTCCTGGACGATTACCCAGCATCTCTTTCGGATCGCTGCCCAGAGGCACTGCGACCTTACTGCAATTTTTAGTTACCATCGAACTTGCATTTCCTCCGGCTATAACGGCTACCGCTTCGGAAGACCACACCCTGGCTTCCCTCCCCATCACGCGCACCTTCCGTTCTTATCTCACGTCGGGATCACCACATGTCATTTCCATTTCCGCCGCCTTCGCCTGAAATCAGACTCTTCGAAGGTACATCAACACAATATACAAACATTGGCTACATACTTTCGTTACAAAAGAAGAATACAGTTGACCAGACAGATTGGCGATTTTTGCCGTTGAGCTTTGTTCAGTTCGATGAGAGAACATCTAAATGGACTGTTTTATGTAGCTGCTAAGTGCTCTCCGTAATTCCGTATTTCCGTCGTGATTGTTCCAATCGTACTTCATTGGTGCCATTCAAGCCACCCTAGACATTTACATTGTTACAATGGCTTCGAACGAAAAAAGTTATTTTTTTCCGTGAGAAAGCGAAGTCCTTTCCAGAAGTGTAATTCGATTCCTCACATGTGAATATGTGGCATGTTCATCTCTTACACGTGAACACGGGGCATAATTTCTTTATGACTATGTATAAATTATAATAATTACACACGTTATAGAACACATTTATGAATAATTAATGTTCGCCCTTACAATGACATTGAATAATTTGACTGTTGTTGCACTTGTCGACACAGGTAGTTCAGTATCCCTTCAACGAGAAGATGTATATAGACAAGTTGCTGGCCTTCCGAAGCTGGCGAACAAACACTTAATTTATCCGGAATTGGAGCGTCGCAGGTTTGGACTAGGGGATCTTTTAAGCGGGAGGTTGCCATAGATAGACATCCTTTTTCACTTACGTGGCATGTTGTGCCTACCCCGCAGCTAAGTTTTCAGGCACTAATAGGTGCGGTCATTCTGGAGCAAGCTTCGATAGATTTCAGCAAGAGGGACACTGAATTTTGTAAGTACGAGGCGAAGGCGTGTCTCATACAGATATCTGAATTGACCCATGAGGATGAAATCGGACTCAGTCACGTTCGTGACAAACAGGTGAAGCAGAAAAGACCGGATATGCCACTTTATGTCCTTCGAGCTAGAAAGCCGCAGGAGGAGACATCTGAAACTCAATGTGCAAACAAACACACACATCTCCAAGAAATCAGAAGGTGAGAAGGTTGAATAAACGGGCTTTGGAAGTTGAAGATAAAGGACCACGTGAAGTTTCTTTGGAAGTAATTCACAAAGCAAATCTTGAAAATGAGTCAAAGGATTGCTCAAGGGAGTTTTCTGTGTTCAAGAAAACTGTGGTGAAAGATCATTCACTTTTGATTTTAGGAAATACATCATATAAAATTCAAAGTATTTCATGCATAGCAAAATTCATATGACACCCCATACAGCATCAGATACTTCATTAAAGAAACGCTTCACTTCAGTTGATAGTAATGTCGTACTACCTACCCAAAATTTAGTAGAGTTTGGTGATGCTTCAAATAGTTCACGTCTGAAACAAAATCTAAAATCCATGACGATATACCATTAGAAAGTATGAAAAAATCCACAATTAATAACTCAGTTTCAGGTAATTTTGATATAGAAGTAGGTGATTTAAATTCCATAAATAAAAGCAATCAAGGTGTAAGTAATTTAAGTAGTGCGGAATCAACAGTGCCTTCAGTCAGTGAAGTAATAAGTGAAGAACATGCTACAAGCATTTTTGAAGAAATAATTATGGTTACTATTGATGACCAAAATAAGGCTTTAGCCTCTATAGTTTGTGAACTTCAGGAAAACACCCTGCCACAGTCAGTGAGTAAAAGTCTGAGAACCGAAAATGAGGCAGTACATGTGGAAAGTAGCTTAAAGGAACCAGACGAAAGTGGTGCACGCAATTCAGTTTTAGTTGATATTAATGATAAAAACCCAAGTTGTGATTCTGTTTGAAGTTTCGAGACATCATCTTCAATAATCGATGCTTCGGAGTTTGAAAATAGCACTTCGGAAGTAAACAGTACTATAGACAATCTCTCGTGCAGTACTGACTGTGCTGAGATGAATTTATCAGCAGAGACAATTGCAGGTCATAACTCTGTATCTGAGAGTGCTGCTAATGCTTTAAATTGTGAATTACGTGTTCAAAACAGTATAACGTACAAGTTTGTTCGCGCCGGGCATCCCCTCAGTCCGGGGTAAGTCGCTCTCCCAACTGAGCTACGCGGACATGTCCTGTCACTGCTATCTGCCTTTATTTCATGTGCGTCCTGCGGTGCAGGCACGTCACATCTTCCTCTTCGAGAATTGCGGGTTCGAATCCGTTCCCTGGCATGAAATGATGGAGTAATTTACATAACAGTGTGAATGAATCTGATCAGAAGGAAAAAACGCCGTGCAAGATTTTAAGAAGAAAATATTCCAAAAGGTTTATCAATCTGAATGGCATTGGTCTACGGACGAATTTTTTCAGTCGAGATTTTAGAAGATCAGATTTTGTGACAAATACATCAGAAGCAGAAATTAACACTTACTCCCCCTGGTGGTCAAACCATTCTTTACCACAAATTACGTTGCTGGCCATTCAAAGCGCAACACCAAGAAGGACACGAGATAGTAAAGCCAGATTTACTGGACACATAACAACAGATACAAAGATGAAACGATTGATCTTACAGGCCCGTGTGACTTGCGGAACACGCAGACATCAATAGTTCGTGTGGCCTTCATGACTGGCAAATAACGGCCGCTACACGCCGCGGCATCGAACGAAAGAGGATTTGGATGTGGGCTTCGGGTATGTCGGTACAGGCCGCTTCCACACGTTGCCACAGTTCATCAGGCGTAGCCGCGGGTGGTGCTTGCCGGGCCATTCGGTTGCCGATCAGCGACCAGACGTGTTCGATGGACGACATATCGGGAGAACAGGCTGGCCACGGCAGCAGTGACACCTGGTATGTCGTGAAGAATTGTTGCACGATGCGTGCCACGTGCGGGCGCGCATTGTCCTGTTGAAACGTGGCCGCTGGCAGGTCCTGCAGTTAAGGGAGTACTACAGGCTCCAAAACGTCGGAGATGTAGCGATGGCTGTTGAGTGTACCGACGATGCGTACCAGAGGGGTGCGGGTGTCATATCCAATTGCGCCCCAAACCATAATGCAGGTGTCATACAGTCTCTCGCCGCGGTGCCGCCACACGCGGATCCGACCATCGTGGTGTTTGCAGGCAGAAGCGGGATTCGTCGGAGAAGACAATTTCGTGCCATTCCGTAGTCCAGGTGCGGCGTTCAACGGCCCACTGCCGCCGCACTCGCTGGTGGTGTAACGCCAATGGTAATCGGAGCAATGGGCGCCGTGCGACAAGTCCCCGCTCCTGCAGACGACGTCGAACGGTACGTGCTGACGCAGGTTGTTGCGCAACACACCCTAATTCCTGCGCTAACATTCGTGATGTGGCGGTGCGAGCCGTCAATGCCCGAAGAACAACATGCCGGTCCTCTCATTCGGTGGTGTGCCGCGGCTGTGGCAATCGCTCACGTCGGTCCGTCCGTCCCTCCTGCACCCACCGAATCCATACTCGCCTCACTGTGGTTGGCTGTCGTCCCACACGGGCGCCGATGTCTCGGTACTATAAACCGCTGTCGCAATAAGCCACTATTCGTCCTCTGCCGAATTCCGAAACGTGCTGGAATGACTGCCGTATTCTGCGACGAGGCATCAGAAAGCTTCCCACGCACAGGTCCGACAGCACAACACACTTCCACTACTTACACCCCGCCTTCTGTGCACCCTTCTTATAGTACTTCTCGGTGGCGTGCCGGGTGCACATGATTTGCATGTGCCTTGCAATGCTAATCGTTTGCATGTCCTTTCGCGGGCGACGCATGCTGCGAATTTCAGGCCAATCGCATGCTTTTTTCTTGGTGTTGCATTTTGGGTGGCCAGCAGTGTATAATAGCTCCTTAATTCTTTAGAGACAATTTGTGACGAAAGAAGGAAAAAGTGAAAAGTTAAACTCTAAGGCGGTGCAGAAAATGCAGGAGAGAAGAAGAAATATGCTGTGCCACAATTACCAAATTTCATGCGATATGCTACCTACAATATGCAATCTCGCTACAGAACTTCAAAATCAGTTCCTTGGACAGATGAGTGAAATTTAACAGTTAGCAAACCTCAAGTATTCCTGCGAATCTCTCGTATTACCAGAATGTTTTTGTCATGTGGATAGGGAAAAAGTGAGAACAGATTTTTCCCGTTAATATTCGAATGGAATTGCTAAAAGGTTTCTGAAAATTCAGAATTTTCCGTCAACACATCTTAAAAACAGCAATTTATCGTCAATATATGAAAGAAATTGCAGAACGGTTTCTGAAAATTCAGAATTTTCTTAGCATACGAAAAATCAGCGAAATTCAGGTTTCTTTCAATCATTTCACAGAAACGGTTGTATGAGAAATATGCTTCGTTAATTCACGAAAGGAATCACAAAAAGTGGCGCGTGGATTTTAGAATTTTTTGTACAGTGTTGGTTGCTCTAGGATTCACAAAAATGAAAACCTCTTCGTCTCGGCTTCAAATAGAAGAACGCTCAACGTCACTGACACACAAGTACTTCAAGGTTATATTTACTAGCGATTAGGAAGAAATGTGCTTTACACAGATCTCAATATGATATAAAAATGCAAATGTTTCAAATATTTCAAATTTCCTATATTCGAAAGTCCTGGTTTCAACTTCGTCGGCAGAAGTATGGATTTTATTCTCTCTCTCTCTCTCACTCTCTAAATTAATTTCTCTGCTGATTACTGGAGCATATTTCAATTAAATGTTTCCGTGCAATACATCCTGTAACGTACCAGGAGATGTGACGTACCTGCCAGCAGGACGCACACGACATAAAGGCAGATAGTAGTCAGAACAAATGTCCGCGTAGCTTAATTGGTAGAGCAACTTATTCCGGAATGAGTGGACCCGGGTTCGAATCTTGGCGCGGATAAAAATGACGGAGAAATTTACTTCGTTATAATGGCGCCCGAACTATCCGGATGACCCGGCCGTTCAAAATCTCGCATTGGTGTGATGTTATTTCCACACCGCGAGACAGGAAAAATTAGAGAATCCCTTCTCCAGCGCTTCGAAAAATAAAAATGTGTGATGTTGCATTCCACACAGCAGATTGACTGGGAGTTCTCAAGTGCACGTTCTACAGTGGATGGCTGCCTGCAACGATTCATGGTCACGGCTGACCCGTGGGCCATGCCCCCGGCCCTCTTTCGGGGGGGGGGAGATGTGACGTACCTGCCAGCAGGACGCACACGACATAAAGGCAGATAGGAATCAGAACAAAACGTCCGCGTAGCTTAATTGGTATAGCAACTTATTCCGGAATGAGTGGACCCAGGTTCGAATCCTGGCGCGGATAAAAATGACGGAGAAATTTACTTCGTTATAATCCTACTCATTATTTCCGTAAAACTTTGAAAACGCTGAAGCTGACTGATGTATTTTGACCCCGAGCAACTCCGAGGCTCTTTGCTAGTTCTACCTTAAATGAAATTCGTATCACTCGCGATATTCAGGTGTCCAGCAACAATTTTAGGCAAACCTCAGTTTTTTTGTATCAGCTCGAAGGAGGAAGATTACCGATACTAAGAAAGAAGAGCAGCTGTCCTAATTTCTAAGGACGACTTTTTTTTTTTTTTTTCAAAAGTGAAACGAAATGTCTTGAATTTAGATTAATAAATTCCACGCAAGGGTCTTTAGGCCCAGAATTTGACCACAAAATGAAGTGCGTGAGAAATCCGTCCACGTAATCGAAATAATTTGATGGGTTTCAAGGCACGTCTAGACTGAGACCGTTCTGTATTTTATGTGCATGCGTCGAAGCAGATGTTACACATCGAGTTACGCAATTGCTCTTCAGGGTTCCCCCGGACTGACCTTGATTGCGCCTTCAGCTGCTGCTAACCAACTCTTTTTAAAAATCCTAGGGTGCTTGAAATAGAAATTCAGATGGGGAAGAACTACCAATTTGTCACTGTCCAGGTGCTATAAGCTCCGTATTTAACAAACCCTAAGCTCATTCAAAAATATCAAGAGGTGCTTTTAAAGTGTTTCTCATTTATCCTTCAAATCGCGACAGAAACGATAATCTTGTCACGAAATAGGAGAACAAAAGAAATTTGTTTTGTTTTTTTGTTTTTTTTGCACGTCTTTCGGGAGAAAAAAGGTGCATACGGTATGACAACGTTCGTCCCGCAGTCCGTCTGTAACGCCGTGCTGCGCACACAGAATTTCCTCAAAGGAATGGTCCAAACAAACAGCAAAGTATGGGACAAATGAACGAGTCATACACACTATATTGACAAAAGTCACAGGACACCTAGAAGAGAAACACAACATAGCATTTATTGACATACATTAGTACGGTGTCGGTCCACCTTTGGCTCTAATGCATGCACTAGCCCTTCGAGCCAGGCTTTCGACAAGGTTTTGGAACACAGCGATAGGTAAGCGCTTCCATTCAGTGCATAATCTTGCCGCTAACTGATGCTTAGTAGTAGGCCTTGGTTCCAAACTTCTTATGCAGCGTTCTAATTCATCCCATAGGTGCTCTATGGGATTAAGATCAGGGCTCTGTGCTGGCCAGTCCACACAAGATACGGAATTATCGTCAAACCACGCCGTTACAGTCCTTACTTTATGGCTCGGTGCATTATCCTGCTGGTACCAACAAGTCTCGGTTCCACAGTATTGCCACAGAGTTGATAGGGCATAATTGCCCACAATATCGAGGTAGACGTGCTGATTAACAGGTTTGCCCACGATAGCCAATGGGCCGAAATACCACGAAAAGCACCCCCACACGGGTACACTGCCAGCTCCAAACTTGACCGTAGGAACAGTACACTGTGGTAAATAGCGTTCCCCCAGCTGCCGCCATACCCGCACACGGCCATCAGACTGATGGATCGTGTATTTGGATTCATCAGTCCATAGGACTCGTTTCCATTGATCTAAGGTCCACGATAAATGTTCTTTACACCATGCTAAACGACGAGTAGCATTCCGAATGGAGATGAAAGGCTTATGAGCAGCCGCACGACCACGGTAACCCATGGAATGAAGTTTTCTGCGAATGGTACGTGTACATACTGAGGTTCCAGCATTTTTACTCACCTGTACACTGAGGTTACTCTGTTGATTAGCTGTAACGACTCTCCTGAAGCTTCGACGTCCTCTATACTGATTTTCTTTGGTCTGCCAGTACGTTTTGCTGCTTCAGGCACGCTATGTGCCTTCCACTTATTGAGTACGTCCAAAACAGTTGACTTGGGTATGTTTAAACGTCTCTCGGTTTCTCTTATGGATAACCCACTAATATAACACCCAGCAATCTTTCCTTTCTCAGAGTCAGTTCTCTCCCGCCGCAAAATTTTCGCTCAACCACACAGTGCAATATGATCGCGATCAGCTGCAGGCTTGTTTTTATACCGTTTGCAGCTGTACCGCAAATCTTAACAACGCAGCGAATCCATTCATTTGCTTTTGGAGGGGCGTCCGGTACCTTTTGTCAATGTAGTGTATACAGGCGCGCAACTAGAAATTTTTTCTGGTAGGGGTTATGATATCGATGAAAACTATATGAATAGTACGCTAATAATTTGCATGCAATATCGATATATTATTGATATCATTGGGGAGAATAAAGTTTTGCGCCAGTTATTTTCACTAGAGAATTAATCGGTATCTTCAACACAAGGATTAATATTAAGGGAATTGAAGTACAGAAATTAACAAATTTATAGTAAAAAAGATAAAATAATACATTCCATTAGGAATAAACAGATAAAAATAATGGAAACACTTTATAAGAAACATAACTACACTGCTGGCCACCCAAAATGCAACACCAAGAAGGACACGAGATAGCAAAGCCAGATTTTCTGGACACATAACAACATATACAAAGATGAAACGATTGAGCTTACAGGCCCGTGCGACTTGCGGAACACGCAGACATCAATAGTTCGTGTGGCCCCCATGGCTGGCAATAAAGGCCGCTACACGCCGCGGCATTGAACGAAAGAGGCTTTGGATGTGGGCTTCGGGTATGTCGGTCCAGGCTGCTTCCACACGTCGCCACAGTTCACCAGGCGCAGCCGCGAGTGGTGCTTGCCGTGCCACTCGGTTGCCGATTAGCGACCAGACGTGTCCTATGGGCGACATATCGGGAGAACAGGCGGGCCACGACAGCAGTGACACCTGGTATGCCGTGAAGAATTGTTGCACGATGCGTGCCACGTGCGGGCGCGCATTGTCCTGTTGAAACGTGGCCGCTGGCAGGTCCTGCAGTTAAGGGAGGACTACAGGCTCCAAAACGTCGGAGATGTAGCCGTGGCTGTTGAGTGTACCGGCGATGCGTACCAGAGGGGTGCGGGTGTCATATCCAATTGCGCCCCAAACCATAACGCCAGGTGACGGACCGGTCTGGCGATGCATAATGCAGGCGTCATACAGTCTCTCGCCGCGGTGCCGCCACACGCGGATCCGACCATCGTGGTGTTGCAGGCAGAAGCGAGATTCGTCGTAGAAGACAATGTCGTGCCATTCCGTAGTCCAGGTGCGGCGTTCAACGGCCCACTGCCGCAGCACTCGCCGGTGGTGTAACGTCAATGATAATCGGGGCAATGGGCGCCGTGCGACAAGTCCCTGCTCCTGCAGACGACGTCGAACGGTACGTGCTGACACAGGCTTTTGCGCAACACACCCTAATTCCTGTGCTGACGTTCGTAATGTGGAGGTGCGAGCCGTCAATGCCCGCCGCACAACATGCCGGTCCTCTCGTTCGGTGGTGTGCCGCGGCTGCGGAAATCGCTCACGTCTGTCCGTCCATCCCTCCTGCACCCACCGAATCTATACTCGCCTCACTGTGGTTGGATGTAGTCCCACACGGGAGCCGATGTCTAGGTACGATAAACCGCTGTCGCGATAAGCCACTATTCGCCCTCTGTCGAACTCCGAAACGTGCTGGAATGACTGCCGTATTCTGCGACGAGGCATCAGGAAGTTTCCCACGTACAGGTCAGGCAGCACAACACACTTTCACTACTTACACCCCGCCTTCTGTGCTTCCTTCTTATAGTGCTTGTCGGTGGCGTGCCGGGCGCACGTGATTTGCATATGCCCTGCAATGCTAATCGTTTGCATGTCCTTCCTCTCGCCGGCGACGCATGCTGCGAATTTCAGGCCAATCGGATGCTTCCTTCTTGGTGTTGCATTTTGGGTGGCCAGCAGTGTATAATATAAAGGCAATACACCGAAGATTTATATATTCTCTGCTGTCTGAGGTTGGGGTATCTCCTGTTTAAATGACCAATGACGACTGAGTTTTATTATTGTTATTCTGATAGTATATTTCGTTGAATGCTCAATTACATCCAGGAAAGGGGGTATGCTGGCTATGCACGTGGAAGCTTGACCATAGACATCCACTTTGCCGGACGAATTTTAGTGCCGAGCATGGTGGGTAACAGAAATCCTAAAATATCTTCGCCATTTCTGGGAGCTACAGGTAGAGATGCTAGTGGGTAAGAAAAGCTATGGGTAATGGTTTATAATCTAGGGTGTTATACCAGATCTTACGCTGGTTAGACGGCCTCACAAGGGCAAGTTTATCCCAATTTTTGACGCAGTGGGATATATGGGCAGTGGAAAAAGTGGAGTAACGGCGTCGTCTGTATGCTAAGGTTAGGTTACAGCTACAAAGCCTGACAATGTGGGAACGCAAAACATTAAAAATTTTCTCAAAATAGTATAGCTACACTAATAATCCAAAATCTCTTGGCGTAGAATAGAAATAAAACTTTCCAAGCTTTCCCACATCAACCAGATGGCTTTTTCCCGATGTATTAAAAGGACGGCTCCAGGCGATACTACATTGGAATGACCAAGCGTTCGTTTGGAGTTAGAATCAGCGAACATAAAAGGGATGGAAAAGACGTGAAAATAACCACTGCCCTATCAAGAGAAGTCAAGTATGTCCGCCGATCCTATGTGGAGTGATGTAAAGAAATTAGCTTCATACTCCACACTCAAATCTACTGCCATTCGCGAGACCTTGGAAATCTTGACCAGCAGCTAAGCTTGCAATGATAACGTCTCTCTGGAGTTGCCACGTATTTGGAATCAATTCTTCAAATAATGCGGCGTTTTCTACCATGGTAGCACGTGCCCAAACAACATGACCTCGTTTCTTCGAATTATCACGTTTGCGCCAATTCATTTATTGTCTAGTCAAGTCACCGCATTCAAATTGTTGAAACCTTCTGTTATCCATGAGTGATGTGCGAAAGCTTGGAAAGCTTTACTTCTATGCTACGCCAAGAGATTTCGGATTATTAGTGTAGTTATACTATTTTGAGTATAATTGGTGTACAATTCCTACTTATTAATTATTCACAATTTTGTCTTAGAAGCGTTCAGCCGAGAGGAAAATTGAACCAAACTGAGACAGAGACATAGGAGATAAGAAAATAGCGCTGCTAATGCGAATCTCACAAAGAAAAAAAAACGGTACTTACGTATTAACGCCACCGCAGCAAAAGTTGTGCTAATGCGCCAATAAAGAGCAATCTTGTTGTTCGCACGCGTAGGCATTTATATTTTGGATTCTTTGTTGCCTTTTTGTTTGCTGATTTTTGACGGCATTTTTTAGTGCTACGAAAATGCGCATTTGGGATTTGCCAAAACCAGAACAAGATGCAATTTTATTTTTTCAGGAGCGAAATATTTTACCAAAAGAACGAAAATGTACCTATTCCCATGACATGAAACTTTATTTCGGTAAACGTAAGTTTTGGAAATGTAATTTAAGACAGTGTGATCAGCAAGTGGGACTTAGAAAAGACAACTGGTTTGAGGGAAGCAGAATTCCATTTTGTTCAGCTTTGAGATTCATATACTGCTGGTGCGAGGAGTTGACGTCGATTAAATTTTGTGAAAAGCAACTTGATTTATCAGATAAAACTGTTATATAGATTGGAACAATTACATGCGTAAATTATGTGTCTTGGATATGGAGAATAAACCAAACAAGAAGGTAGGTGGACCAGATTGCATTGTGGAAATTGATGAAAGTTTGTTTACTAAACGTAAAAATAATTGTGGTCGAGTATTACCATCACCTCCTAATAGCTTAGCTATTAGGGGTGATGGTATTACCCGAACAGTGGGTGTTTGGTGGTACATGTAGAGAAACAAAAGATTCGTTTGTTGTCACTGTTCCTAATAGAACTGGCTGTACCCTTCTTGATAAAATTATTGAAAACATTGCAGATGGTAGCACAATTTATTCTGACAGTTGGAAAGGTTACCAAACAAATAGAATAGAAATAGAAGGATTCCTACATGCTAAAATTAATCATAAATACAATTTTATTGATCCTGATACAGGAGTTCATACACAAACAGTTGAGAGAATGTGGGGCAGTGCTAAATGGAGGAACTAGAGACATAGGGGGACAGCAAGACATCATTTGGAATCTTATTTATCAGAGTTCATATGGCGACAGCATCAGGTGAAAGAAAATAGAGACTGTTTTGAATCTATGTTGAACTCTATATCGGCCCATTTTCCACCGAAATCCGATTGACTACTTTGTTTTTAAATAAAGTGTTTTATTTTATGATTTGTCGCAAAATTTTTAGGTGTAGATTGGCGGCACTTAAACCGCCAAATCTGTAGCTGCGGTGGCGTTAATACGTAAGTACCAAAAAAACCAAAAAAACAAAACAAAAAAAACCGGAAAACCCTGGAGTCGGGTGTTGATGGTCGTACGGGAGAGGTCTTCTGTTCCTCTGCCAGTTTGCGCAGCGTTGCATCAGGCCTGGTCGATAGCACATGTTGCAGTGTATCATATTCAAATTTAATGAGTCTGCCACTTCTGGGTGCATCAGACAGATCCTGCACATCAGTGTCGAATTTCCTGTACCAGTCATAGTAAGTACTGTGTCCGATAATATCATCACCAAACGCGTTTCGCAATTTTCCAAGTGCTTCCGTTACTTTCACGCCATTTAAATATTCATAGATCTATATTGCACTCACACCTTCCTTCGATATCGTCATCGTATCGTCGCCACCTGCAACTTATCTTCACCACAACAGAGTGCATTCTTTCCTTAGAATCTATTCTTTCATGCACAGCACCCTGGGATGTTTACTTCACCGCAAGCCCGCACTATCTTGCATTACACACGCCACATACACATACGATTTTTTCCGGAAACTTTCTTTACAACCTGAGTAAATACAGGTAAAATACAAGTACTTCCGAATTCAAAATATGTTTTGCTCCATGTCATTACTTATCAAATTCCGATTTAAAAAAATCTCATTTCTTTTAATATTTTTACAAAGAAGACCGTTCTCTGTGTGTGAGCGTGTAGTTTCTCCTCCAAATTACCATAGCTGCCCCGGGGCGCAGTGGTTTAAGCGATCGCTTCTGATCATTCGGCCGAGTTGGGTCCAGGTTCGAATCCCGGTGGGCCATGGATTTTGTGTTTGGCTTACGGCACCGGCTCTCTCCCTTCCCTGGAACCAGTGGCCATGAATTAGGGACGGGCGACTGCTTATAGCCCACTGAGTTGCTCACGGTGGTCGTTAAACCTCCAACCCCCCCCCCCCACACACACAAAAAAAATACCACAGTTTTCTCGATACAATACGTCAACGTATGGGATATTTCTTCCGATTTCTCTGCCGATCCTATTTGAGAACTTTCTCTTCTTGTCCTATTTTACCAAAAAAATTCTTGCATCAGATATAGCGTTTATGGCGAAGCATATTTGGCGTATATTTTCAAATTTTTCGTAAAGTATAATTTTCACACTAGAGACGTAAGAGTATATTTCTAAAACCCAACTGAAAAAAAAACCTCTTTTTTTTTCAATTTAATACCATTTGTCACGGAAAGCGTCTTGACAATATTCTCTACTCAAATTAATCCAAACCTTTTTTCGCTAGGGAGCATAAATGTATACCACATTTTTCTGATCTCTCCTCTTTTAAATTTCGTATTTTCTGAACCTTTCATGGTGAAGAATATTTGAATAAAACTTACAAATTTTTGTAATGCATAATTTTGCTAATTGAGAACGTAATATCAATTCCTGTTTACCACACATTTGAAGTCGTATTTATGCGTATATATATATATAAAAAATTTCGTATGGTATAGTTATATCGTATGGTAAAAATTTCGTATGGTATAGTTATACCGCAAATAGCGGTATAACTATACCATCGGGATCAGAGGAAATGCTATCCCACACTCACCAACCCGCTTGGCCAGCGTGGTGAGTTATGGCCAAACACCTCCAAAATGACTCTACAACTTAAATCTTGGCCCTCAGTCTCCGGCAGCTGGAATGTACCTGGCCAAGGCAGCGGCCAGTGCGACATGAAGGCAGAGGGTGCTAAGAATCCCCGGAGGACCGGACTAGGCTGCCATTTGATGCTGACCTTGGCTACCTACAACGGACGCTCCCTATCTTCTGATTCAAGGCTTCTTGAATTGGAAGAGGAACTACAAAGGATCAAGTGGGACATCGTCGGGCTAAGTGAGGTAAGGAGAAAAGGAGAAGATCTCATTGAACTGAAAAGTGGACATCTCTTCTATTATCGTGGGACAGATACTGGCAGAACTAGTGGTGTTGGATTTATAATAAACAAGAAACTGAAGGATAAAGTGGTAGAAGTTGAAAGTTCCTCTGACAGAGCTGCACGACTCGTTATCCAACTATCGAGAAGATACCAGGCTCAGATTATTCAAACTTATGCACCCACCACAAGTCATCCTGAAGAAGAAATTGAAGAATTTTATGAGGAAATTCGTCATCTAAATAATAAAGGTAAGCAGCACTTGAAGATAATTATGGGAGATTTCAATGCAAAAATAGGGCACCAGCAACAGAATGAAACTTCAGTAGGTAAATTCGGTCACGGCAACAGAAACCAGCGTGGAAATACTCTCGTTGAGTTTGCAGAGGCAGAAGGATTTTTCATCTTGAATTCCTTTTTCAAGAAAAAGCCACACAGGAAATGGACATGGAGACATCCAATTGGGACGACAAGTGAAATTGATTTTATTATGTGTAACAAAAAATTCGTCATCGAAGACTGCAGTGTGCTGAACAAGTTCAACACAGGTAGTGACCATAGATTGGTGAGATGTAAGATGCACCTCAACACTAAACTGGAACGTGGCAAGCTCATAAGACAAACAAAATGTATTGACATAACCAACCTTAAAAAACACCATAATACTTTCAAGTTGGAACTGAAGAACAGATTCTCTGCTTTATAAGGCCTAACATCGGAAGAAGTGGATATTTCGGAAGTTAACAGAAAAGTAACCAAAGCTCTTATGGAAACAGCAACAAAATTAGCTGGGTCTAAGAACAAGTTGCATGTAAACAAATTATCAGGAAAAACCAAAATGTTGATGCAAAAAAGAAGAGAGATGAGGACAACTAAAGAAGATGTGACTTCCAAAGTGGAATATATAGAGCTATGCAAGACAGTAAGAAAAAGTATCACTGAAGACGTAAGGAAATTCAACTGTGAGCTAGTGAGGAAAGCAATTGAAAACAACCAAAGCCTAAAGATAGCAAAGGGACATCTCAGTAAGGGAAGAAAACAGATTATGGCTCTGAGAAAAGAAGATGGTTCTATAACAAGAAATAGAGGCGAAATTTTGACAAGAGTGAAAGATTTCTACTCCAAATTATATGAAAGGGATGATACATGTACTCCAGACATCATGGAAGGTACCAGAGTTCTTCCAGTCCTCCCAGCAGAAGTTGCTCATGCAATCAAGAACATGAAGCGGGGGAAAGCTCCAGGAGAAGATGGAATTACTATAGACATCATACAAGAAGCAAGTGGAGAAATTGAAACAGTACTCGCCCAAATTTTCACTCGATGCCTTAATGAAGGGAAGATTCCTGAGGATTGGAACAATGCTACAATGATCCTGCTACATAAAAAAGGTGACATTGAGGATCTCAGGAACTACAGACCTATCAGCCTCCTATCAGTGGTTTATAAAATTTTCACTAAAGTTCTTTCACACCGCTTGAAGGTAACACTGGATATGGCTCAACCGAGAGAACAAGCTGGATTCAGGAGTGGCTACAGCACAATAGATCATATCCACGTACTGAGAGAACTAATTGAAAGAGCAAGGGAATATGAACTTCCATTGTGCATGGCTTTTATCGATTATGAAAAAGCCTTTGATTCGGTGAAACCATCAGCAGTTACCACGGCTCTGAAATCCTGCGGTATTGAAGATGCATACATTAATATTATTAATAACATCTATGAAAATGCAAGTGCAAAGATTCGGCTGTTTGAAAATACAACACACATAAAAATTGGAAAAGGAGTGAGACAAGGTGACACCATATCTCCGAAGCTCTTTAATGCCACATTGGAAAATGTCTTTCAATCACTGAACTGGGAAAACAAAGGGATAAAGATTAATGGAGATTATCTAACCCACCTTCGTTTTGCTGATGACGTAGTCATTTTTGCAACTACCCCATCAGAGCTGCAGAGTATGATCCAGGAACTTGCTGACAAGAGTAAAGAAGTGGGATTAAAAATGAACTTTCAGAAGACAAAAGTGATGTTCAATGCTTTTACAAGAAATGAAGATTTATCGATTGATGGAGAAAAACTGGAGATAACAGATACGTATGTTTATCTTGGACAGCAGATATCAAGTGAGGGTCACATTGATGAAGAAATTAATCGGCGTACAAAACTTGCCTGGAGAGCTTTTGGAAGAAACAGCATAATTTTCAAGAGCAATATGCCATTATGTCTTAAAAGAAAAGTGTTTGATCAATGCATCCTTCCAGTGCTTACGTATGGTGCAGAGACGTGGACCTTAACTAAAAGAGACATACAAAGGCTGCAGACAACTCAAAGAAGCATGGAGAGGTGCATGCTTGGTATAACCAGGAGAGATAAGAAGAGGAACTCGTGGATCCGAAAAATGACGAGAGTGGAAGACATCATGATCAGAGTTAAATCCCTGAAATGGCAATGGGCTGGACATACTGCCAGAAGGACAGACCATAGATGGACAGCCGAAATTTTAGATTGGATTCCAAGGGACAGGAAAAGACCCAGAAAAAGACCACATGGGAGATGGGTGGATGAAATTCGTAAATATGCGGGAGTGACATGGAGGAGACTGGCACAAGACAGACCGTTGTGGAGGAAACTTGGGAAGACCTTCGTCCAGCAGTGGATTGATAATGGTTGACAATGATGATGATGATGATATATATAAAAAAAAAACGATTTTTTTTGTCCCACACCGCTCATTGCAAAAAACATTTCACGCAGTTTTCCTGCTCTAAAGAATTCACAATTTTTCCGTTAATTCGCGCAAATACACTGCCCTAACATTAATATCCAGACACCTGCATGTCAAAAAATATTTTTTTACAAAAAGAAAAAAATAATATTTTGTGCAGAAACCTTTTTCTCCTTATGACGGCCTGTACTCTTCCTGAAATACTCTCCACCAGATTTTTGTAAATGGCCGCCTATATGTTCCGCTATTTGGCCTTCAAAGCAATGACCACCTTTTTTTCTCCAAGTACCCGACGATCCAATTTGTCTGAGATATTATCTATAAAGTTCGGAGCAGGACTCTGGGCTTTTTAGTCTAACACGAGCAGTATCACATGGTGCGTTGTCCCCTAACAGAGGTACGGACCTTCTCCAAAGTACTGCCACAACGTTGGTTGTGCGTAATTGTCCAGGACTTCTATACTCGGGGCAAACTTAACCTGTCATTGGAAGGAAGGCTACAGAGTGTATACTTCCACTGCATAAAATAGTTCCGGTCTAAAAGCTCGTACTCCAGCTTCAACTGGCACTTAAAAAGGACACAGATGTTCAATACGTTCTGTGTGTGTGCATTTAAAATATTCAGATCTCAGTTTCAGCGGCATTTCTAAAAAATACAGATATTCGTGTTTTGGTGACGTCACTGATAGTTCTCTGTCACAGCATTCTTGTTTGGGTCAGAGTTAAGCTGTAAACCCAGGGGATATTTATTGCTGTGGGGGTGGGGGTAATTAGCGGAAGGATGAGGGCGAAAACAGTGTTTCCGAGGGCATTTCGCGTTTCTCCTTCTTGATTGTTGTTTCAAAACACTCTTCCGTCTTTTCGGTTTTTTCGAATGGCATCTGCCGGTCACTCGAGTGTATTTCAGCCGCATAAAATTGGGAAACTATTACGAAGCTCTGCTAAGGGGATCGTTATGAATGTTTTCACTAAATTGATGGAAAAACACTCGCCGAATAAATCGGAAAATTAAATAACAGTTCTTACGGCAGAACTCACTGGTGTTTCAAGTCGCACCATTGCGAGAATGAAGGTTGAATTTAGTATTGAAGTACCTCAGATCCATCGGCAATTTATTTCTTCAAATTAAAATACAATTCTCGCTTGGCTTACATAGAACGTTTTCTCGAAATCAGTTTGGAGTTCCCAATTCAGTTCTCAATATAGGCCAAGAAACGGCTATCTTTTCCTTTTGAACTTTTGTGCGCAGTTGCCTTAAACGCGTATGAACTGGAATGAAAATTCAGACAAATGAAAGAGTTCCTTCCACTGCCACACATAATTCGGAAACTTGGAAAACTGCCACACATTCAAAGTGTTCCTCGGAGGAACAGCAATTTGTGCTCGGCCCATCAATGAAAAACATGTGGCAATTTTCCAATGCGTGGCAATTTTCCAATGTGTGGCAATTTTCCAAGTTGCTGAAAGATGTGTGGCAGTTTACAGTGAACCCTAAAATATCATTTACCACAGAGACGGGCTCTTGTCCAGTACTTATGGCAACACAGGGTAGTTAAAAATGCATACACATTTAACGGTTGTGTTATAAAAAAAAAATCTAATCAAGGCAAAATTTTGGAAAGAACGAAATTTTACGCATAACTGATGACATGGTAAAAATACCTTTAATTAAATCCCACAGTTGGTAATCTTCAAGCAGTAAGTATAAATAAATGAAATATTTAAAATTAAAAAAAAAATGTGAAAACAAAATTAGGCCACTTAAGACTTCTTCCCGTGTTTAGCAAAGATAATTTCATTTTCAAAGAAAGAAACGTTACACGCTCTGTAACATATCAAAAAAAAAAAAAAATAGAGAGAGAGAGAAATAAACTGCTTGTCTACCGGTCTGCAAAGCGCGCGGGGGTGGGAAGGGGGTTAAAATAGAGGGGTTTGGTAAGGGATCACGGTGACAGACAGCCAGGCCTGAGGGCTTGTGGGAAAAGTTTTCCGAGTGAAGGTTAATTACACACCATTAGTGCGGAGTAATACTGGGAGTGAAAAGGTCACCGTAGCTTCGGCCTCATTGCCAGGATAGCTTTGCCCCGAGTATAGGTAGAGCTCAGCATTAATGGTTTTGTCCTCACAATATGGCATGGTGAGTTGTGCTGCTGATAGAGGTATGGGCTTTCTCCAAAGTACTGCCACAACGTTGGCAGTGCATAATTGTCCAGGGCGTCAAGGTAGTGCACAGCATTCATGGTTTTGTCCAAAACTACTCATGGACCCAAACCGAACTTCAGAGAATACCTCCATACCATCATGCTGTTTCTACTAAACTTCACTGTTGGGGTGATACAGTCCGGTAGGTACCTTTCTGTCTTCATCCGCCTCACCTAGAAACGACCACCAAGCTGGTAGACTGTGTACCTTGACTCATTAGTCCAACACGTTTCCCCGATGATCGACGTTCCTCATGTTGCGCAAAACAACATGTATCATTAGTCGAAGTAATCGGCGGCTTGAAAGATGGCTGCTCGATCGAGATAATCCATATCGTACAACGTTCCGCACACTGTGCAGGTATACTAAGAGCAGTCCCAATAGCCTCGAACTGAGTTTGCGTGATTCGAGGCAATGTTGATTTGCGTTCTAAGAAGGCAATCCTTCGCTGAACTCTCTGTTGCGTTCTGTTATACTCCAATCATCCTAAGAGTGTGCTGTTGTTAAAGGCGAGATAGACTTATCACGACCCTTCTGGGCAACGCCAGAACGGTATCAATCCGCGTTATGGTGCACTCCTGCTTTTTTTCCCTGTCAAGCAATTACTCTCGCACTAACCCCAACCCACCCGCACATCACACAAGCCGTGGGGATTGTAACCGGAGTGTAGTAGGGTCCGAACTTGAGATTTATGCAGAGGATTTTAGGAAGCAAGTGTATGGCCTCCGTTCTTAAACAAACCTTAGAAGTAAGAAGCTAGGAGATTTGTGCTAGAGTGCCCGACAGGAAAGTCACACGGAAGAGAGGTAGAAAGCGGGAAGAAGACTCCCTTATTTATAACCGGGGCAGCAGCACCCGGGGTCGGATAACTTAATGGGCTCATTCAACGCACAGCAGAAATGTAATGGTTCGAGTGTTCGTACCTGCATGGAATCTACCCTGAGATTTTTCCGTTGCAGTCACGAACGTTGACTACTAGGTCTTCTGCCTGTTTAAGTAACTTTCCCTTCCAATTTCCTCGATTGTCAATGTGTTTTTAATATTAGGAGAGGTTCTTCCACCCCTTTCCCTCCTCTCCAATTTACTTCCCAGCTGCACAGCACCAGCCGAAAGTGCAAGGCGTTGATTGAGTAACTTCTCGTATCAAATTTATTTCTAGAAATGCTCTGACTTTCGGAAAGTTTGTTTTAGATAGCAGTTTTGTCCGGTAAATTATTGTCACGTGCGACTGTCATAAATTGTGCACACGTATCCTCTGTACGTAATCAGGGCAGCAAGTGGCCTAGTGGTCAACGTTCGGGACTGCCACAGAGAAGACCTCGGGTTCGATCCCAGCAAGCCGTCGGTCCATGGGTACTGCCCCCGGTAATAAATAAGGGCGTCTTCCTCCCCCTTTCTACCTCTCTTCCGTGTTACTTTCCTATCGGGCACTCTAACTCAAATCTCGTAAGCTTCCTATTTCTAAGGGTTGTTTAAGGCTTAAGGCCTGGGGTCAGACACTCCCTTCCTAAGATCCTCTACATATGATCTGATCTGATCTAATCTGTACGTAATCAGTGAACGTTTGCCATAAATGCGAAACGTGGCCACGTAAGCCAGTTTGACAGAGGCCAGATAATTGAGGCCCAGTACCAGTATTTCGAAAAAGCCACACTAGTTGGCTGCTCCCGTACTACTGTATCAAGTGTGTACCAGTGTTGGACTAATCATGCATAGACATCCAGCAAAGAGCTCACATTGGTCAATCAGCCACGCGCAGTTGGTCGTAGAGGTGATCGTCGGATGTCACGATTGGTATCTCAGTAACCGCGTGAAGCAGTCACCCTGCTCACCCACCAGTACAACAGCAGTGCAGTTGGACCTATTTCTACATGCACCCTGTGCCAATGGAGTTTTACCTTGCTTCGTTTGGGGTTCCACAGCCGGAGATCAACGAGTGTGCCCATGATGATGCCCAGTCATCGTAAACGACGCCTCGCATGGGCCAAGGAACGTCAGCAATGGACCCTCGACAGATCGAAGAAGGTCGTCTGGAGTGACGAGTTCCGTTTCCTACTACACCATGCTGATGACCAGGTTCACATACAAGGTTTGTCCGGAAAGTAATGAGACCACTTTTCCTGGGCCAATCAGAAAGGCCGGAGGGCGGAGTCTGCAGGGCGTGAGCGTGACGGGTGGTGGGGTATGTTAGGTAAACAATCGATGTCTCGTCGTCAGTCGGCTCTGAGCTTTTACAGAGTGAGGATTGCTTGCGAAGTGAACAGCTGTGTGAGCGTTGCGTAACGGTCAAAATGCAGAAGAGCGTCGAACAGCGATATGCGGTAAAGTTTTGTGTTAAACTTGAAAAATCCGCGACCAAGACGCTTGCTGTGATACAGAAAGCCTACGGAAAGGATGCTTTATCGAAAGCACAAGTGTTTCGGTGGCACAAAACGTTCACAAAGGGAAGAGAGAGCGTCGAGGATGAGCCACGCCCAGGGCGCCCTTCAACGTCTCACACTTCAGACAATGTGGAAAAGGTGAAAGCGGTTTGGGACTCTGACAGACGTGTGAGTGTTAGATTGGTAGCAGAGTACGTGGGACTCGCGAAATCCATTGTGCATGAAATCATCACGCAAGAATTGCAGATGCGGAAAGTTTGCGCCAAATTTGTTCCTAAGGTTTTGACCGATGAACAGAGGAAGAACCGTGTGTCGATTTCTCCTGAGCTTGTGGGCCGTGTAAGTAGTGAAACTGGTTTTTTGGAGAAAGTGATAACAGGGGATGAAACGTGGGTCCTTAAGTACGATCCGATCCGGAGACGAAAGGACAGAGCTCAGAGTGGCACACTCCCGAGTCTCCTCGACCAGAGAAGGCTCGAATGGGAAAAAAGATGATGAAATCGATGTTCATTGTCTTCTTTGACTGTAAAGATGCTGTCCATAAGGAGTTCGTACCACCCGGACGAACGTTCAACGTTGCCTTTTAGGTGGAAGTGCTTCAACGGCTAAAGAACAGAGTAGCGCGCGTCCGCCCGGATATCACCACCACTTGGGTTATTCACCACGATAATGTGCCGAGCCATGCGACGCTGAGAGTGAGAGAGTTTCTGGCGAAACACAATGTGGCAACGCTTCCCCAACCTCCCTACAGCCTGGACTTGGCACCGGCTGACTTTTTTTGTTTCCCCGACTCAAATCCAGCCTGAAAAGACACCATTTGGGGACTGTTATAAACGTGCAAACTGCCGTGACGAGTGCTTTGAAAGTGATCCTTGTTCCCGACTTCCAGGCCAGCTACGCGGCGTGGCAGAACCGCTGGCAGCGGTATATTTATGTTCAAGGATGCTATTTCCAGGAATTTTAATGTTATGTAAGTATAACTTTTATTAAACGTCTCTTATTGAATGAGTCTCATTACTTTCCGGACAGACCTTGTATGGCGTAAACAGTATGAAGCCCTATCTGTGCTTGCCCAGTTGGGGTTCAACAGGTCGGTGGAGGTGGTGCTCTGGTCTGGGGAGCTTTTTCCTGGCAAGCCCTAGGTCCGTTGGTTATCATCCTACAAGCACTGAATGGTGGACGCTACAGACATCTGTTAGCCAATCATCTCCATCCATATCTGCAGGAGGTTTGCTCGGGCCATAATGTCGTCTTTCAACAGGACAACGCACCGTGTCATCGGGCACGTACAACTACTGAGTGGTCGAAGGAACATGACAACGAATTCGCCACATTGCCTTGACCCTCGAACTCTCCTGGCCGTAACTCACGTGAACATTTGTAGAATATGTTAGAACGGGGTATAAGACCTGCACTGTTAAAAATACTGTAATAGGTTGCACCGAAAAATGGTCCTACACCAGTTGCACCACTTTATAAAAAAGAAATAATACTGTGTGATGCAAACGAAACCCCAAAATATGGCGCAACTTTGCACCATAATGTATAAAACAACTTATACCATAACGTGATACAAAGTTGCACCATGTTCTTGTGTTTCGTTTGCACCACACAATGGTGTATCTCTTTTCAGAAAGGAGTGCAGCTGATGTAGCACCACTTTTTGGTGCAACTTACCAAAACATTTTTAACAGTGATACTGATCCTTCTCCACGGAATGAGCTTGAACTGACAGAGCTTCTGCAGCGGCATGCGTTAAGTTACGCATGGAGGATGTTCGACACCTTGCAGAATCTGTTCCAAGGCATCTGCGAGCCGTGATTACACAGAAAAGTGGACCAACGCGTTATTAGGTGGGTGTTTATAATGCAACGCTAACTCAGTGTATACACAGTCAAGTCACATCATTGTGACCACCTCCTACTTTTGGCGTCAACAGCGCGTAGCCAATGAAAGAAGGCACGTGTCCTGAGCTGGCTTGGAGGGTATATAAGGTGTGCTGTAGGCATTCTGAAAACATATCACTCGTTGCTGTCATTTATAAGATTTGCAAAAAGGGATGATTATCGGCTTTCGGGACAACGGTGGAAGTACTTCTGAAACACCGCAGTTTGTGAACTCTTCGCGTGCTGCTGTGGTTTAAGTGTATCGTGATTGGAGAAATGACACCATTGCGAATAAGCGACGTGGATACTGCGGAGCATCACGTGCTATTGATTTGAAAGGTGAAGGTCGACTGCGAAGGTGCGTGAGGGCCGATCGACACGCTACAGTGGAGCAACTCACTGGCCGAATGAAACAGGGGGCTACGAGAAGTCTGTCTAAAATGACAGTTCAGCGAACCCTGCTGCGTATGGGGTTCCAATGCAGACGGATGGTCACTGCACTTATGCTAACGAAGGTGCATCAGCAGAAAAGGCTTACATTTGCACAGCAGTATCGGAATTGGACCTCCACTGATTGGTGAAGGATTGCCTTCTCCGATGAGATACGTTTTCTGCTTCATCGAACAGATGGACGTTGGCGTATAAGGCGAGAAACATTGGAGAACAAACACTCTTCAACCATTGTTGACAGAACACAAGCTGGTGGGGGCAGCGTTATGGTCTGGGGAATGTTTTCGTGGCATTCTCTGGGTTCACTCATACCTTTGGAAGGCAATATTGACCGAATTCGTTTCGAATCCATCCTTGCAGACCACGTACACCAATACATGCTGATTGTCTTTCCTGGGGTGGATGGGATCTTCCAGCACGACAATGCGACGTGTCACACAGCTAGAAATATCAGAGAGTGGTTGGAAGAGCACGATGAAGACTTCCCAGGCCCCCTAATTCCCCAGACTTAAACCCAATGGAGCATCTGTGGGACCACCTCGATCGTGATGTTCGCTCTATGGATCCTCCACCACATGAATGTGAACACCTTCCAGCACCTTACTGAGTCACTCCCAGTCCGTTTACCTGCTGTCCGCGCTACACACGACGGTTACTCTGGATATTAGCTAGCGGTCACAATAATGTAACTCGACCGTGTATAATATTAAAGATAAATATTGTTTTTGAAAAACTGAACAGTTTTTACGATTACCGCCACCATAGTTTAGTAAATATTTACTATTATGACTCACATATGTTCTTTCATTGGTTTTACGACAATTACATTTTTTTTTTTTTTTTTTTTTGATTGGAGGTTTAACGACCACCGTGAGCAACTCAATGGGCTATAAGCAGTCGCCCGTCCCTAATTTAGGGTCACTGGTTCCAGGGAAGGGAGAGAGCTAGTGCCGTAAGACAAACACAACATCCATGCCTCACCGGGATTCGAACCCGGACCCCTTACGGACGAATGATCAGAGGCCAGCGCCTTAGACCACTGCGCCACCGGGGCGGCACAATGACATTCATTAACCCAGTTACGAAAGTACCGTTTAATGTCAGGAATTAGTAAACCTTATTGTTTGTCGTAGTGATTTAATTCCATTTCTTATGTACCGAACTATGACTCGGTGTGGTCGTGATGACTCGAATAAATGCAATGTTTTGTACGTAAATAAATGTATAACTGTCGAGAATCACTCGTTTTATTTCACACCCACGAAGTTCTTTGCATGAGAAAGATGCATAACTTAAATTTTCTACAAAGAGTACCAGGGTACCATTCCAATTTTTCTTCATTCAATTCCTCTTTTTTTTTTTTTTTTTTTTTCGTTTTGAAGCAACAAATTAAAAATAAAACGGACAAAGAAATTGGAGGCGGCATCCGAATCATCGCCTACAGCAGCGAAAAAAAGTAAAGTTCTTCTTTCTGTAGGGCGGCATATGCATTCACATTTAGAGTGCTTCGCAGTACAAGCAAATGAATGCGACTGAACACCCATTTCGCATAAACATAAGACTTTAGGTACTAAGTAATTATGAATTATGCTGAACTCTTCTGTTAAACAGGATCTAAATTCTTTCCTAGCCCAGTAGAATCCCCGGGGCGCTTATATTAAGAAAACATATCTGGTTCCTCTGCGTTACTGCGTGAAAACACGATAGCCCATCTTAATGACGCATCTGAAACTCACGACGTCGTGTTTGCTGGCTCAAAGTGAACAGGAATTCCTCGACACTGTTCTTCTTTTCATTTCTGTTAAAGGCTCCCGCGGCTAATGATTTTATTTTGTCAGTGAAAAGCGGAAAAAATTTTAAACCGAAAGAATGCGAACATCACTTTGAATAATGCGTCTGGGAAACCGCAGCCGTGTGAAAGACAAGCCTCAACCTGGCGGAGTTTGTTGGATAGGATTTTTCTCCCTCTCTCACTTTCTATCTTTTCTCTCACGTTTTATTTCTGCTTTTGTTACCTTTAAAGAGCCGATATGTTTTCTCTAGTGGTGTACGTCATCTAAACGCCCTTGGTGACGTCACAGCTGACCCGGCCATTCTCAAACGTCTGGATTTTGTCTGGATCTCTTAAGCACTTGCATAGCTGCCCGGAATAAAAAAAAAAATAAAAAAATAAAATAAAGAGGAATTAAAAAAAAAAAGTAGATGAGAAAGAAAAAACACTTCATCTTGAAGAGCGCCGAAAAATGCAAATCAAGGAATAAATCTACTTGGGGGCGTTATTCTTTGACGCCATAACAGTGAGAACATAGCGTTCTTCGAAAAACAACCGCAAAGTTCAACTTTACAAGATTTAGTTTGAGGAAAGTGTGAGATGAAAATATCATCCAGGGCTGTTCCTCCAGTTTTGTTTTTCCTGCTATAACCCCCCCCCCCCTTTCCTTTCTTTTTTAATGAAGTGGTAGTGACACCAACTATAAGGAGCCTGGTTTACTGCATATGCGTTGACTTTTTACAACATTATGATTTGTTCAAGTGGAATTCGTTTGTTAGTTTCACGTTTTTGGGGAGATGAATGATCTGAAAGAGGACTACCGTTTCATCTATGAATAATCCCGCACGCGGCGAACGTGCCGTCTGAATAGGGAGTGGAGTTCCCACGGTTTGAAAATCTTTATTGTCTTTTATTATTATTATTATTTTCACCGTTCAATCCTCGTCACCATTCACACACTCGCCAGTGAAATCAGTTTGTAAATGAGATTGTACGTCGTAGTACCAGTCTAAAAGCTCGTATTCCAGCTTGAACTGAGACTAAAAAGTGCGTAGTTGTACTAAACATTGTACGTACATTAAAAAAAAAGAATCAAGATCATAGTTTTGGTCGCGTTTCTAAAAATACTGATATTCGCGTTTTGGCTATGCCATTGTCACTTGTGTGTCGTGTCTGTCAGTCATGTGCGTTAAAAGGTGGCCACAGACACACACGTTTGAATGACACGTTTAAGTGTCGCCCCAGAAAACTGGAAAGTTTTATGCCTGAGGCGGCACGTAGCGTGGAGTGAAGAAGATTTCAGGCAGGCTTTAAAGATCAGATCAGATCATATGTAGAGGATTTTAGGAAGGAAGTGTCTGACCCCAGGTCTTGAACAACCCTTAGAAATAGGAAGCTAGGATATTTGTGCTAGAGTGCCTGATAGGAAAGTGACACGGAAGCGAAGTGGAAAGGGGAAGGAAGATGCCCTTACTTATTACCGGGGAGCCAGTACCCGGGGTCCGACGGCTTGACGTGCCCATCCGACGTACGGCTGATATTTAGTGGATCGATCGTTCGAACCTGCCTGGGATCGAACCTGAGGTCCTTTCCGTGGCAGTCACGAACGTTGCTCACTAGGCCACCCGCGGCCCTAGACTTTAAAGAGCCTCACTCCACGCTACATGCCGCCTCAGGCACAAAACACCCCCGCTTGTAGGCGTGACACTCAAACGTGTAATACAAAAGTGTGTGTGTGACACCTCTTTACAGGCCATAGCCGGAGGATATTTATTGCTTGTGGAAGGTAAGCGGACAGTCAAGTGCTTTGGGGGCTAAGCGTTACTCCTTTCCTTCTGGGGGGGGATCACTGACAGCACAATGAATGCGAAGTTTACTTTTGTTTTGACTCCCGTCATGATGGCACCCCTTCCCGCGGTGGTGGTATACTGCACCTTATTAGAGTGGAGAACTACTGAGGAACTATGACAACTTTTAGGTGAATCGGTCTTTTCAGCCTCCACTCCATAGTCAGGTTAAGTTTGCCCCGAATATACAGACCATATGAAGGGCAATTTGGGTTAGTATATAGAAAAAATATACCGATTTTTTAACCTCCTTTTATGAAAATATGGAGTACATGTTTTACTTTTATCCCTATTGTGTTTGTGAACGTGATGCTTACTCTTTGGAATCGGATTCTTTTTTACGATTTCCAACCGTAGGTTGAAGAAACGTATATGAACCAGCGTTGACCGTCTGTCTGTCTGTCCGTCCGTCCGTCCGCACGATAACTCGCGTACAAATGGTTCGATTTCGATGAAATTTTAGTATGTGGTAGGGGACAACCTGGGTACGAATCCTATCGGAAATCGACGATGGGGGTCAATGGTCAGGACATAGGAGAGGGATCCATTCCATTGCCCTTATGCGTCATAACTTACGTAAACATGCTTCTATTACAACAAAACTTTAGCATGTTGTTCCGGAAATACACTGACCCGGTTCTGTTGAATATCATCGAAATGGGGTCAAAGGTTAGGGCACAGGAGCGAGATTTCTTCCACAGCCATTATCCTCATAACTTGACTAAAAATGCTTTTATTGCGACAAAACTTTAGTATGTTGTTCCGGAGGTATACTGAACTGGTTCTGTTTAATATCATCGGAATGGGTCAAAGGTCAGGACACAGGAGCGAGATTTCTTCCACATCCATTATCCTCATAACTTGAGTAATGATTTCTGGTATGTTGGAAAGCGCATCATAATAAATGCATTGCATGATTTTACTAATTTGCTTTTTTTTTTTTTTTTTCATTCAGTACGCTTTAACTGCTGCAAGATTTCCCACATATATCCAGCGTTTGTTGGGTGCACAGGATACCCGCTGGGTGGCGTAAGTGTGTGCTTTGTATTTTCTGGTCTATCTCTGTTTTTCGGAAAACCGACTAAAAAACAGTCTTGCTCCTGAATATGCAACATCATTGATTTCCTGCACGATTCCTATATTCTTCTCTGGCGCAAATTTTATTTATTTTTACGTCTTTTTTTTAATATCAGACTTCGAAAAAACTTTTTATGGATCGGACCTGTTTAAAAACTGACGAAAGCTTTCATGCATTTTTTCGCGTTCCTTAATACTTATCTTATTCATATTTGCCCTATGTCTTTTCACATCTGTCATAGTAAATGTGTTCCTCAGTAAGCGACTGTAAGTTTTTCACCCAGTTCCGCTTCGGCCGCTGTGAGAAGTGCATGTGTTTTTCACTCTGGAATTTTGTCCTTGTGAACTTTAAAGAATGGAACAAAGTACCAATATTAAGTTCTGCTTTAAATGTGGCAAATCTGCATCGGAAACGTACAAATTGATGAAACAAGCATACGGTGATGAATGTTTATTTCAGTCCAGCCAGGGGAGATTAAAAAATTAAAAAAGAAAAAAATTCTACATGTGAAAAGGATATATTCCCATACAATAAAATTACTTGCTGTGGCGTATTTCCAGATTTAGCAGCAACATCCCTGCAACAGTTTCATAGCCCCCATAGACTGGTTTTCCGGGCCAATTACAGCTCTCTGCCTTCCCCTTTCCCCATCGCTAGGCCTCCGTGATGAAGACAGCGCGAATAGTGCGAACCCTCCTGTAAAGGTTTTTGACAGTAAAACTTTTTGCAGATTCTTTTAATCGAATTGAAGGGTCTTTAACGCACCAGAGCATGATTGGATACCCAAACGCCGGAAGAAGTTCTACAACAGTCTGCAAAGGCGTTAATAGTGAGTTGGCCGGCTACAAAGAAGTGTGCGAAAGAAATGGGGAAAAAAAAAAAAGTGTTCTGTGCAACTTTCACTTTCTTCAAGAAGGTAGAGAAGAACCTTAACTGATAAAGCGCCGGAGGCACAGTTCTTCGCCGTAATATTTAATGTACACCGATGAGCAATTCCATTATGAACACGCCCTGCCTAGAGAAATGAATGTACCCGAACACCGAACGGTGCGCAGGTGAAGTTCACAGAGCAGTAAATATACAATAAGAGGACGGCTTTCGGTTAGTAGAGTGTTCGTAGTCAAAATGGGAAAAGCTGCCGATTTATCGGAGTTTGATAAAGGACAATTTGTGATGACACGGTGCCTCGGAACACGATTTCGGAAACTACGCGGCTTGTGGGCTGTTCACGTGCCGCTGTAGTGAGTACGTATAAAAAGTGGTGCACAAATGGCCGAACGACGAACCGTCGTCCAGCCGTATGTCGTCCGCAGCTCATTGATGCCAGAGGGGAGCGGAGACTGTCGCGCATTGTTCACAGCGACCGCAGGCCACAGTGCGACAAATCACCCGCAGCTACAACAGTGGTTATCAGGGCAATGTGTCACAGCACACAGTTCATCGCAGCCTTCTGCGCATGTGCCTGCGTAGCCGAAGACCCAGCAAGGTCCTCATGCTCACTGCGCGTCATCGCCAACAACGCATGAAATGGGCCCAATATCATCGATATTTGACCGTGGATGATTGGAAGAAAGTGGTCCAGTCTGACGAATCAAGATTCCTGGTGCATCTCGTAGATGGCCGAGCGCTGATACGCCGGTTACCAACGGAGGCTATGGCTCCTAGATACACTGTTGTAGGGAAACAGGACGGCGGCGGCGGCGGTGTTATGCTGTGGGCGATGTTTTCTTGGGACACTTTATAGGCCCCATTATCCCAATAGCGCAATCCCCGACAGCTGTCACATCGTTGCGGACCAAGTTCACCCATTCATGGCAACTGTGTTCCGTGCTGGTGATGACCATTACCAACAGAATAATGCGCCATGCCACACTGCCAGAATCGTCAAGGAGTGGCTCGAGGAACATGCTGGTGACTTTTTGTTAATGCCCTGGCCTCCAAATTCACCTGACATGAACCCAATCGATCGTTTGTGGTTCTATTTGGAAAAGCTGGTTCGCGCTAAATCACCATCACTCCGAAATGTACGGGAACTGGAGGACCCGCTGTTGACATTATGGTACCAGATACTCCAGGATACCTATCGCCACCTCATCGAATCGGTGCCTCGCCGAGTGGCAGCAGTTTTGAGGGCTTTTAAAGGGAGTCCTACAGCTTATTGGGTAGGTGGTCGTAATGTAATGGCTCATAGGTGTAAGTTTTTTCGTCATCAATTCTTTTCGAATTGTGCATTTTTACTATCTTTATATAAAGTTAATTTATTGAGAAACGCTTTGACAAATTCAACACAAGAATAAATTCACCTTGCAAACACATTTCTAAGAACACGTTACGTTCGTAAGTTGGGATTCGCGTGCGTATTTAGATGGCACGAGGAGGGAGCATCAGTTCGCTAGTACGAAGACCTTGCAGTGGGGAAAGGAAAGGACTTTCCGAAGTTTAAGTGAGGAATGATAACCGGAATGAGGAAGGCGGAGAGAGCATCTGAGCTTCCGCAGTCTTTGTTAGCTGTTTTAGGGAAGTTGGGATGAGAATGGCCCGAAGAGGGGCACAAATCCAACCAATGTGCCTGAAAGGGACCGCAATTAGTTAACAGCCTATAACTTTAGTTGGCACGTCCTGTTCATGACAACAGACGGCTCATGCTTCCTCAGTCAAGAGCAGAAGAAAACTAGGGTGCACAGAAGAGCGTTTCTGACCACACAGTCCAGCAGGTGCTCTTGAGGAAGAATAAAAGGAGTTTCATGTGCTCATGTTGACCGATTGTCGTCAACAACTCGTCCTGTAGTGAGCGCGGTAGCATCATGACTTGAAAAGAGTTATCCCATGAATCCAGGTTACCGCATTTCAATGAAATGGGCGAACATAGATTGGGTCTGCATTCACGCCTCGTGTGTAAAGAGATCCGCCCAGACTGCAAAATTCTAGGAAATTATGCTACAAGGAGCAATATCGTGAAATGAAGATTGTTCTCATGGACATCACAAGGTTTCTTTGTCCCCATTGAATACACTCTCACGCCATCCTACCCAAGCATTCTAACAGACTAAGTGTTGCCTTACATGATAATTACGTATCCGAATGGCACTGGACTTTTCCAGAAACAGGACGTCCCGTGTCGCAACACCCTCATTATTCAGGAAAGCAAGTTTTTTTGCTTACTGCCCCGGCCAATCAAATTCCTCCGACTATGCTCTGGTCAAACCTAACCTGACTACGGAGTGTTCGCTGAAGATCTCATGATTTTTCAGTATTTCTCCGCTCTAATGGAGTGCAAAGTGTTGGGGACCATACTACAAACCCCAGGATGTGTCACTGCGATGGAAGTCTGAACAAAAGGAAACTTCCCGCTGATCCTCAAATCAGCGATTTCTTCCTCAAGAAGAAAGAAACAAAGTTTAGAGCCCCCCCCCCCCAAAAAAAAAAAAAAACACTTTGTTTGCCTTCCCACCTGCAGTAAATATTCTCAGGGTGTAGCCTCTCTAACAAACTTGTCCAACAGACAGAAATGACAAAACATGAATATCTGTATTTTTTGGAAATGTGACCAAAACCGAGATCTTCATTTTGTAAAAAGTACTTACGCACAGCATTTAAAACAGTTATGCAATTTTTAAGACCCAGTTCAAGCTTGAATACGAGCTTTCAGACTGGAAATACAGGGTGAGTCAAAAGTCACAGGACACCCTTGTGCCTTCATTGTCAAAAAAATTTGCACCCAGAAGGACGTGTCGGATTGCAATGCTATTAGGGAGGAAGGTAAAGGTTACCAGGAACAATAAATGATTGAACATTGAGACTGATATGGGCAATATTTATTGATCTACACGATAGTAAGTATAGTGTCTCTCAGTGTGACGTCGGACCGCCATGTTTGCTCACACAGCATGCCAGACGTCTCGGCATGGAGTTGTACAGGTTCCTAATGGTGTCCTGCGATAAGCCCTCCCATGCAGCTTGAATCTTCTCACGCAGTTCCTGCAGATTTCGCGGAAGGGATGGAGTGTAGATAGCGCGTCAAAATAGTATCCCACACGTTTTCAATCGGCGATTATAGGTCCGGCAATGCGGCTGGCCATGGCAGAGTGTAAATGCCTTGAAGGCAAGCTCTCGAGACAGCAGCAGTATGCGGACGAGCGTTCTTCTGATGGAAAATCGCACCGGAGTGAGCGTTCAGAAAAGGTAAGCCCACTGGTTGCAAGACCTCATTAACGTAACGTAAGTGCCTGTAATTAACACCAAAGGTGATCTGGCGTCGTAGGAAATTGCACCCCACATCATGACACCAGGCCTTCTGGACGTGTGACACTCGACAACAAACCGTTCATCTTGGCGCTGACCACGGTGCCTCCACACACGGATTAGACGGACGTCTCCTCCAAGACAAAAGCGGGACTCGTCACTGAAGATCACCCGCTTCCATCCTGCGTGGCTTCATGACAGTCTGGCACGACACTATTGCAGTCTTTGGCGACGATGCAATGGTGTTCAGGGCAGTTGTTGTAACGGTAGGCGTGGGTGTAGTCCTACGTCGTACAGCCGTCTGCCAATGGTGCTGGCACTAATCGGGCGATGCTTCGAGGGCACCATTGCTCCCTGAATATCCGCGATCGTGGCTGCTGGGTCACTCTGCTCATGTCGGACAACCCGTTGGGTCCTCACTGCGTGGTTCGTCTAGGTCTCGCAGACCCTTCCTGTCGCTGCTGTGTGCCGTGTTCTATCCAATGCCGCCAACAGCGTACTTTAGCGATGTCCTCACGGTCGGTATGGCGCGCACTGCGGCGACAAGACCGTCACGCTTCCCGGAGCCTGACGATATTGGCCCTCCCGAACTCCCCAACTGCTCGAATTGCTACTGAACTTTTCTCCGAGGCATACTTCACTTGCAAAGGATGCAACAAACACAACACCACGAGTCAGAATGGCAAGCATGCGCAACGGGACGACCTTATATAGCCGGTCATGCACAGTGCTACGACCCCTCTTTGCTTGCGTCACATGCGCGGCCGAGCTGTATACTTGAATCATTTGCATGTCTTACGATGTCAAACCTACCCACCAAGTTTCATTGCTGTCGGTTGCCTCCTTCTGGGTGCAACCATTTTTTTTTCGATGAGTGTATTTCACAAACGGGAGAGAAAACGAAATATCTGAATATCCAGCAAAGAATCGGTGAGGGGGCCTTCTTTTAGTCTATTTCCGAGGCATGGCCGCCATCTTGAAATCCGCCATATTGGATCATGGTCAAAGTTTTCAAATGGTAAGGGGGTCATGTTACACATCAAACATAACCAGAATTTTAGAACCCTATATTTTAAATCCATAGGGTTCTAAATAAAAAATTCTGTATGTTATGAATGACAAAGTAGAACCAAAATTCCTGACGTAACGTTTTCCTGTTTCTAAAGTGTTGATCATGTGACGTAAATCGGCTGACGTAACGCATCTCTGACGTGATGTCAGAATAATTTCATTAGATGACGTCACATCAGCAGCTGTGAAAAATCAGTCTTCGTTGCTATGACAACAAAACAAAGTGGTACACGCGTGCGCTGTGCGCGTGTAGGTGATGACATCACCTGCACGAAAACACAAAACCTAAGCGTGATGTCACAAATATTTCTTTCTCGATTGTTGGTATGGAGACGACTTTCCGCTGCGCCACAACAGTGGGACGTACGTTCAGACGAAGGGAATTACATTGTTTTAAATATCTTGCACTCATTGAAAGCACATATTTTACAATAGTATTAACATTTTGAAATTTCGTTTATACATTTATAAGCTTTTTTAAGGCAATCCCCTAGGAAAACGTATAACCGAGGTTTCACTGTATTTCTCTATGCAAATTTCCAGCCTTTGAAATATTTGCTTTCATGCTCTCCATTTTTCAACAGCCCCCCACATTTTCAGAACCCCCAAATTGAAATTCCTGGACAATCCCTGCGGGCTGTATCCTTGTTATTTCCATTTAGTACGAGAACGAGACAGTTACTAATTGTGCATTGATTTGAAAGTTTGAAAATTTCACTCTGTACGAAAGGAAAGCTAGCATATGACAAACCGCACTTCAAATCTGAAGGTTTCATGAGCCACAATAAATATTTTCCACTGTCATCTTTGGGTTTTCTTCTTTCCGACACGAGGAATTCCTTCTCAGTCGGAGATCCTCACTGTCTTAGAGGATCTATATGCTACTCTTGGTGGTGAAACCTGTCTGCTTTAATCATATTCTTTGGGTCTCCGTGTTTCATCATTCATTTGTAAAAGAACGAAATGACGAAAGCGATCTTTGGTCATTTACCCAGCAGTAACCTTGAACGCCGTCACTTAAAATAAAGGACTAATTATAATCAAAATTCTTTGGATGTACTAAACGCGACATGTTTTTCTGAAACCTGCAGGAGAACTGCCTTTTAGTCTTTGGCAATTGTGCTTTGATGCAAGTTGAGGAAATTTGTCGTTAAATGTGTCAGTAGACCTTCATCGGAACTATAATTGTTCTCATAATTGATCGATCTGTTTGTCAGATATCGCAGAACATTTTTTTCTTTACATGCGTGTGAACATCAATCGACATGTCTGCCAAATGGCGTAATCAGTGTTGTTCTCATGGACTGCGGCTTAGTGCCTGAGAATTCACACTCTGTTAGCCGAGAAATAAAAATACACGGTCTTGAAATTTGAAAAAAAATTTACTGTGGAAAAAAAAAAGAAGTTAAAAATAGAAGGAGAAAAAAATTATTTCAGAACTTTTAGGAGAAAAAAAACAAGGAAGAGATAAAACATTGCTTCAAATGATCGCGAAACTGGACGAGGATTCAAATCGTGGGTTGAAATGTTCTCTGTTAGGTGTCAGGCATTCGAACCATTTGAGCAATTCGGCTCAGATGAGTCCACTCACATTACTCGAATCGCTTTTAAATGAACAGATGTCGGAAGTCAGCCATTTTGGTGTTCTACCTCGATAGAATCGGTACGTTGCATACTTTTTGTGTTTATTTGTTTCGAGGGTAAGCAACTATTATGATCAATTCTCTATTATTGACCACTATGTGAGAGCCCGTCAGTAATGATGGGATAATGTGAGATACCAAGGGTGAGTCGAAAGTTTGGCAATATTTTCGTAAACGCATGTGCCGCGGCGGGTATGTCACGTGTTCAAACGAGTTCAAGTCGCGCACTGCAGTCAGTCGAAAGGGATATAAAGTGGTAGTCGTTGCTGTGAACAGCATTGTATGTCGTCGTTCTATCAGTGGTTGGGACGCCTAAAAGATGAACAGCCAGAACCGGCTAATTAGGAAACTTTTACTTTACGAGTTTGAACTCGGCCATAACACTGCTCAAGCAGCACGAAGCCTTTGTCATGCGAAAGGGGAAGGCTCCGTGGACCACAGCACCGCAACCAGAGGGTTCAAGAAATTTCGCTCAGGTTACAGAAATCTCGACGATAAGCTAAGGTCAGGTAGGCCGTAAACCGTGGATTCGGAGGCCGCACGCCAGGCCGTAGAGGCAAATCCGACAACCAGCACTCGGAAATTATCAGGCGAGCTGAACATATCACAGAACACCGTTGTTCGTCACCTTCAGGACCTCGACAAGGTCTACAGGAGCTGCCGCATTGTCTCTCACGAACTGACGCCAGCTGAAGCAAAACCGCCGAGTGGAAGTGTGCACGAAACTCCTAGAAAAAATGCGCGATGTACGTTTCATCAAGAGAATTGTTACCTGCGATGAAAAGTGGGTTTATTTCCGTAATCGTAACACTCAATGGCAGTGGTTGAACCCGGGCCTGCTTCCAGAACCTGTTGCCAAACGCGGGCGCTTCGAGCACGAGGGGATGTTCTGCGTCTGGTGGAATTTCGAGAGGATAATCGCGAATTTGTTCCAGACGGTCGGACCATCAAAACCAACCTCTACTCTGAACAGTTGGAGCGAATGCATGCCGTTTTGGAGGAGAAGCACACGGCAATGGTGAACAGAAAGCATGCTCACCTACAGCAGGACATCGCTCGGCCTCATACCGCGCGAACGACCAGGACAAAACTCCAGGAACTTAAGGGTATCGAACTGATGCCATACCCAGCATATAGTCCAGACCTTGTCCCGTCGGATTATTACTTGTTCCGGTCCGTGGCCCACTTTCTTCGCGGCAGGCACTTCATCACGGGCGGCACTTCTGGGGTGAAGGAGTTCTTCGCCTCGAAGGACAAGAACTGGTACCGCTGCGGAATTGAAGAACTGGCAGACAGATGGCTAAAATCGGTGCAACACGATGGCCTATACTTTAAATGCTAGTCAGCTTTCGTCGTAAAGGTGCGTATGAAGACATAAAGTGATCCAAATATTGCAAAATTTTCGACTCACCCTTTGTATGTAGAGTAGTTCTTTAAATCATTTGTTTATTGAGTATTTCTTTGATCACAGCATTTCTCGTGAAGTTCATCATCGAGAATCTTATAATCACAAACATGTACACGAAACAACGTTTCGTCAAAGTGAAACAAATGTGTTGCGAATGTGAAAGTATGTTTCATGAACATTACAACAATAAAAAAGCACAGGGTGATTGATAAAGAAGTATACAGATTCAACGCATTATAAAACAAGAACAATGTAAGATATTTTATGTTACGTGTAACAGAATTGTAGGGGAATGTTTCAAGTTTTTTTAGAGACAGTCACAAATGTCCTATGAGTGCACCGTTAGTCACACGACACACATCGAGCCGGTAATCCATTTCCGCCCAAAGGCGAGGTAAGATACCTGAATCAAGTGCAGTGATAGTGGCTTTGTATGAAATCATTTTCAGCTTCTTTCTCAAAATTCTCCAGACAGTGGGCTGTGAAATCTGCACTTCACGACTCACCCTCAGCGTTGAATTTACCGGGCTTTGTTGAATGGCGGTGCGAACACTATCGACGACTTCTTCCGATACACGCGGTCGTCCAAGACTTTTAAGTTTGCACAAACAGCCCGTAGTTTCCAATTTTTTATGCCAATCGTAGATAGATTTTCTGGTTGGAGCTAATTTTCCGAATCGTGATCCAAAGCGCCGTTGCTCAACAGTTACAGATTCCGTTTTGCTCAACTCAAGAACACGAAGCCCCTTCTCCACTGTAGACGCTGCCATTTTGACTGACTAGTCACGTGACACGCGCGCTATGGCTTACGTCACTTCCCTCAGCAGCGGAACACAAACTTTATGAGTACATCTACCTAACGGTTCTCAGTTGTGGTCCGTGTCTTCAACTGTTACTGTTTTACAGCATCTGGAAACTGTATACTTCTTCATGAATCACCCTGTATATTGGGCGAGACAGGGATTCGACAATCAAAACCGGAAAGCGCTTTTTCCACTGCACTACCAAAGTGTGCCAAACGTTCAAACGTTCAGACAAACGTAATTACATTGATTCTTTTAGATAGATTATATAGATAAATGCCACCCCTATCCCCCACGAAGAAATCCAGAAAATAGTTTTCCAGATGAATTTCAAAAAATGTAAACAGCCGCCATCTTGGTTGGGTGGATGACTTGGCAGAATATCTCAAAAGGACGCACCGCGGGGTGTCTTCGGAAGCCCTGTACGAGTGGTACGTGCGCCCCGGCGAGGCTGACGAACACCGCACCCCTCGCCAGCACACTCACTCGGATGGGCGGCCGGACACTACATCGTCGATCGGTCTTCCGAAGGCGAACTGGCATTACGCCACTAAAGTGCAATGAACGTTCAAACTTTTAGACAAAGCAAATTGTATTGTTTTAAAAGATTATAGGTAGTCGCCCGTCCCTAATTCGGGGCCACTGGTTCTATGGAAAAGACAGAGCCAGAGCCATTGCACAAACACACCACTCATGCCTCAATCGGGACTCGAACCCAGACCCACCTCTGAGGAGTAGTTAAAAGACATCACTCGGCCTCCCGGAGGGTAAAATATCTGTACGAAATGGACTAAACGATGAAACAAAGTGTGGAAAAATCCCCATGTTTCGTTTGTTGAGTGGGAGATATGAATGTTTCATAGAGAAAACGTCGCCCCCGTGGTGCAGTGGTCTAATCGCTGGCTTCTGATCATTCGTTCGAGATGGTTCCGGGTTCGAATTATGGTGAGGCATGGATGTTGTGTTTGTCTTATGGTACTGGCTCTTTCCCTTCTCTGGAACCAGTGACCCTAAATTAGGAACGGGCGACTACTTATAGCCCATCGAGCTGCTCACGGTGGCTATTAAACCTAAAAAAAAACCCAACAGAAAACGTTAACGTAATCAGGGAACTACTACTCATAGCTTTTTGGATGCTTATGTGGGTCGTTGAACATCGAAAAAAAAATGTAGTCAAGTGCGATACGTAAATCAGTCACGGCTTCGATAAGCAACCACAAATACGTCCTGAGCCTTAATTTGGAAAGCGTGGATAGGCCTTAACCCTATCCTGGATGTTCAAATCCTGGTATATTTTCTGCCAGTTTCAGAAGAGCATATTACAGCTTTGGCTTCAGCTACACAAGGTGTACGAAACTTTTAGGAGAAAAAATTACAAAACAGCAGAAACACAGATTAAAAAAGAAAAAAATGTCATCGTCCATTCCTTGATTTATGTACCCGTTGAACACGTTGTACATGTTTTGATGACTATGCCATTAGAACATATACCATGTGATGTCATCAGCAAATCTTAAGTGATTTAGGTACTTTTCATTTAGGTTTAATTCCTTTTCTTCCTAGTTTAAATTTCTAAAAATATCTTCTAATACAGAGTTAAATAATTTTGGATATCCCTGTCTAATTCCTCTTTGTATCTTGAAAACTGAGCCCAGGTTCTCCAACTTTATTGTATAACGAAGTAAATTTCTCCGTCATTTTTATCCGCGCCGGGGTTCGAACCCGGATCCCCTCATTCCGGAATAAGTCACTCTACCAATTGAGCTACGCGGACGTTTTATTCTGATTCCTACCTGCCTTTATGTCGTGTGCGTCCTTCTGGCAGGTACGTCACATCTCCTGGTACGTTACAATTGTTGCTGTAGCCTTGCTATATATTTTATTTATTAAACTGGCATATTTTCCTTCCAATGTTTGTCTTTTTATTGAAGAAATCATTTCATTTTGATATATAGAATCAGAAGTTTTGATATAGTCTACAAAAACTGAGTGAACTTCTTTCTGATTTTCATTTGTTTTTTTTTTCTATTAATTGGTCAATTGTATGTAGATGATCTATTGTAGAGTAACCAGACCTAAAACCCACCTGTTCTACCGATTGTGCATCTTCTAAGTTTGAAGTTAATGTTTTTCATATTTTTTTGTAAAAATTGCTCTATATATCGTGTTTTCCACCGTCATAATTGACGGGCTTTCATCTACGAGTAGTTCTACATCTTGATCCAGAAGGAAAGGAATCACGATTTTATTTGCGTTTTCTTCGATTAAATTCAGCTGCTTGACACTACAGCAGAAATTCCTGTTGCACCTACCCAAGAACCCAAGAACCTTTCGTTCTTCACCTGTTTTTCAATAAAATACGTAGGATGAGCACACACACAAACGCACACACAAACATTTCTACTTCCCGTTCGGGTTCGATATTTAACACCTTCAGTACCGTAAACCAGTTAAGGCGTTTAACTGTTATTGCTGATATCATACCTACAAAGTCTCTTAGGATATCTTGTTAAGGCATGTACACAATTTCAATTTTCTAGGACTGACACTTTAGGAATAATAATCAATTTTCTAAAGTGCTGTGTAAATGGTGAGAGGGGGGGGCTTTCAATGGCTGGCCTGTGGGTTCAAGTGCCCCTTGATTGGCTGGTACTGAATGTGTTAAGCTTAGTTGCAGCTAGTTGAGGAGGGGCGGATCAAGAAGTTTACTCTAGGGAGGTGTGTGTGAGGTTTTTCGGGTACAAAAAGCTGGGCAGAAGCTATTATAAAATGTTTTTTTTATATAACGTTAGTATATATATATCATCATCGTCAATCATTATCAATCCACTTCTAGATGAAGGTCTCCCCAAGTTTTTTCCACAACGGTCTGTCCTGTGCCAGTCTCCTCCATGTTTCTCCCGCATATATATACACTGAGTGGCCACTTTATTATGACCACCTGACAGTTTTAAGCAAATGAGCTCTGGCGGCAACAGGGAAGGGAAAGCTTAGTGCTTGCGACAGTAGTAGAAGTGATTTTTGGGTGACGAGATGGGTAAAAAATGCGATTTGACGGACTTTCAACGTGGGATGATTGTAGGAGCCCGGAGCCATGGAGCGAGTATCACCGAAACCACCGCATTCGTGAAATGTTTCAGAGCAGCTGTTGTTAAAGTGTTTAAAGACTGGACTGTCAGCCAAAAAACTGGGTCTCTACATGCAACGTATGGTCATCATCGACTAGTGACTGCTCGGGCGGAACGGAGAGTGTCCAGACTGGTAACACACAACAGAAGGGCAACAGTGCAGCAAATTACAGACCATCTTAATCAAGGATCCCCTCAAATGATCTCTGCACGCACTGTTCGCCGTACACTGCATCGGATGGGATATTGCAGGCGAAGGCCTGTTCGAACACCTTTGCTGTCTGCAGTTAACAAGAGAAAACGTCTCTAGTTCGCACAGGAGCACAAGGATTGGACAGTCGATAATTGGAAACAAATTATGTGGTCCGATGAATCACGTTTTCAGTTGCACCATGCCGATGGCCGAGTGAGAATTTGGCGGAAACAGCACGAAAGCATGGACCCCAAATGCATTGCTACAACCCTTCAAGCTGGTGGAGGCAACGTTATGGTTTGGGGAATGTTTTCCTGGCATGCTTTGGGACCTTTAACTCGTGTTGATCAATGTCTGACTGGCACATCATATCTAAACATGGTTGCTGACTAAGTGCATCCTGTCATGTGGATGGTTTATCCCACTGGCGATGGCTACTTTCAACAAGATAATGCGTCCTGCCATAGTGCTCGTATTGTACAGAATTGTTTTCAGGAACATGCCGGTGAGTTTACTTTGCTTAGGTGGCCCCCATAATCTCCAGATTTCAACACCATTGAGAATTTGTGGGATGAAGTTGAACGAGCCATCAGACAGCTGGATCCACAACCCTGCAATCTCACACTCCTGGAAAGTGCTATTCATCAATCATGATCTCAGATTCCACAAACCACCTATCAACATCACGTGCAGTCCATGCCACGAAGAATCGACGCAGTATTAAAGGCAAAAGGTGGCCCAACGAAGTACTGATGGGGTGGTCATAATAACGTAGCCACTCAGTGTATATATATCATCATCTTCATTGTCAACCATTATCAATCCACTGCTGGACGAAGGTCTCTCCAAGCCTCTTCCACAACGGTCTGTCTTGTGCCAGTCTCCTCCATGTTACTCAAGCATACTTTCGAATTTCATCCACCCATCTCCCATGTGGTGTTCTTTTGGGTCTTTTCCTGTCCCTTGGAATCCAATCTAAAATTTCGGCTGTCCATCGACGGTCTGTCCTTCTGATCCAGCCCATTGCCATTTCGGGGATTTAACTCTGGTCATGATGTCTTCCACTCTTGTCATTTTTCGGATCCACGAGTTCCTCTTCTTATCTCTCCTGGTTACACCAAGCATGCACCTCTCCATGCTGCTTTGAGTTGTCTGCAGCCTTTGTGTGTCTCTTTTAGTTAAGGTCCACGTCTCTGCACCATACGTAAGCATTGGAAGGATGCATTGATCAAACACTTTTCTTTTAAAACATAATGGCATATTGCTCTTGAAAATTGTGCTGTTTCTTCCAAAAGCTCTCCAGGCAAGTTTTATACGCCGATTAATTTCTTCATCAATGTGAACCTCACTTCATATCTGCTGTCCAAGATAAACGTACGTATCTGTTATCTCCAGCTTTTCTCCATCAATCAATAAATCTTCATTTCTTGTAAAAGCATTGTACAACACTTTTGTCTTCTGAAAGTTCATTTTTAATCCCACTTCTTTACTCTTGTCAGCAAGTTCCTGGATCATACTCTGCAACTCTGATGGTGTAGTTGCAAAAATGACTACGTCATCAGCAAAACGAAGGTGAGTTAGATAATCTCCATTAATCTTTATCCCTTTGTTTTCCCAGTTCAGTGATTGAAAGACATTTTCCAATATGGCATTAAAGAGCTTGGAAGATATGGTGTCACCTTGTCTCACTCACTTTCCAATTTTTATGTGTGTTGTACTTTCAAACAGCCGAATCTTTGCACTTGCATTTTCATAGATGTTATTAATAATATTAATGTATGCATCTTCAATACCACAGGATTTCAGAGCCACTGTAACTGCTGATGGTTTCACCGAATCAAAGGCCTTTTCATAATCAATAAAAGCCATGCACAATGGAAGTTTATATTCCCTCGCTCTTTCAATTAGTTCTCTCAGTATGTGGATATGATCTATTGTGCTGTAGCCACTCCTGAATCCAGCTTGTTCTCTCGGTTGAGCCATGTCCAGTGTTACCTTCAAACGGTGTGAAAGAACTTTAGTGAAGATTTTATAAACCACTGATAGGTGGCTGATAGGTCTGTAGTTCCTGAGATCCTCTATGTCACCTTTTTTATGTAGCAAGATCATTGTAGCGTTGTTCCAATCCTCAGGAATCTTCCCTTCATTAAGGCATCGAGTGAAAACTTAGGCGAGTACTGTTTCAATTTCTCCACTTGCTTCTTGTATGATGCCTATAGTAATTCCATCTTCTCCCGGAGCTTTTCCCCGTTTCATGTTCTTGATTGCATGTGCAACTTCTGCTGGGCGGACTGGAAAAATCTGGTACTGGTACCTTTCATGATGTCTGGAGTACATGTATCATCCCTTTCATATAATTTGGAGTAGAAATCTTTCACTCTTGTCAAACTTTCGCCTCTATTTCTTGTTACAGAACCATCTTCTTTTCTCAGTGCCATAATCTGTTTGATTCCTTTACTGAGATACCCGTTTGCTATCTTTAGGCTTTGGTTGTTTTCAATTGATTTCTTCACTAGTTCACGGTTGAATTTCCTTACGTCTTTGGTGATGTTCAAAATCAGTACACGGACGCAATGCGTCGACGGATGATATGCGTTGTGGTAGACCTTCAATATACAGGGGTTGGACAGAATAATGTGAACACCTAGAAAAAGAAGGTTTTACGTACCTAGTAGGGTATGGGATCACCTTAGGCATTCAAGCCCGCCTGAGTCCTCCTTGGAATGGACGCATACAAATCCTGGATGGTGGTTAATGGGATGTTACAGAATTCTTCATGCAGAAATTGCTCCAGGTCCTTGAGTGATGTAAGAGAAGGATAACGGGATCTTACTTTGTTTTCCAACACAGACCACAGTGGCTCGATGATGTTTAAGTCAGGTGATTGGGAATGCCAAAGAAGGTGTGAAAGTTCGTCGTCATGTTTCTCAAACCATAATTGATCATTCCGAGCTCTGTGAATTGGGGAGTTACCATCTTGATAGACGGCAACCCCTGCAGGAAACAATGCCTGAGCCATTGGATGGACTTGGTCGGCCAAAATGGTTTCATACGCCCTGCAAGTCATCCGTCCTTTCAAGGTGATCAGGAGACCTGATGAAAACCACAATATGACACCCCAGAGCATGACAGAACCACCACCATGCTGTACTGTTGGGAGCAGACAGTCTGGGTTGTACGCTTCTGACCGTGTTCTTCACACGTAAACATGTTCTGCGGTGGGATATAGTGTAAATGTGGATTCATCCGACCACATTACACGCTTCCCAGGTCACCAGAGGTTTTGCAATAGCAGTTCTGCCATGAATATCTTGTTTATGCAGTTCTCTGCACACTGTTTTCGTTGATACTGGGGTCTGGAGATGCAGATTGAGCTCTGCACTAATTTTCGGCGCCGTGATCTTCTTATTACGGGTAACAATACCCTTTAATGCTCTCCTGTCTCTATCAGTCAGGGTCGTTTTCCGGCCGCTCTTGTGTTTAACAGACGAAGTTTTGCCACGAACACGGAATGCTGTCATGACGCTAGACATAGTAGCTCTCGCTACTCCCACTACCCTGGTGACTATTGTCACGGCGGCATCAAATAGCCGGCAACCAACAATTAGCCCTCTTTCGAAGTTCGTTAGATCGCTCATTTCGTCGTCACCCTGAAAGAAATTTTGCAACAAGATACTTTAAATGCATTTAAACAGGACCTTGAGGTTCTAAACAAAGCTATTGCGACCAAAAAGTGGTGGATACCTTTGCGTATTGCGACGTACGCAGCTGCATTAAAAGTCACATCTCTGAGCGTGGTGTTCACATTATTCTGTTCAACTCCTGTACATCAACAACAAATATCAACTCGGGCGTGCGTGGAAAGTCTAGTGCAAGAAAACAAATAGATGCATCAGACGGATGAAAAAGTGGATATTTTTTCAGTACCGCGCATCACATCGTTCAATCGAATCACCGCGCGTACCTCCGAGTGATACTCTGTTTCCAGGCGGGTCGTCGGTTTCACTTGAATCTGTTCTCCTACACGTTGCATTTTTATTCAAACTCCTATTCCAAACAATGCCTGGGATGTCTAGTCAGGAGAGTGTAACGACACCCAGGGCCGTTAATGGGTCTCAGAGCCGGGGGTGGGGCTGACAACTCATCTAGGGGATTCTATATGTTCAACCGCAAATTATGTCCATCCACGAATGTAGATGCAAGTTTTGCTTTGCATTTACGTTCGTTTTGTTAATTTACTTCGCTACTGGATAATTTATAAACGCCGAAAAGAAAAAAAATAAAGGGGATGGGGGAGATACGAAAGAAAGCTGAGCTACCTTGAAACATAAAAAACAAATCGCATTATCAGAATTTGTTTGTCGCTGAGTAGTAAGATCATTATCATTGGAGAAAGATAGCTCCCAACTAGCATGAAAAAACTAAACTACTAACTACTGTTTATGAAAATTGCAACACCATGAAAGAATAACGGTAATCACATGGAAGTTACAGGATACGCATAGAGAGCAGAACATGCAAATGATAATAAGGGGTATAAAGAGACGACTGTTTAGGATACACACCAGTAGTGCATCGCGGACAGCGAGTTGAAAAAGAGTCTCTAGGATTCAATAATGCCTCGACGACGACAAAGGCCGCAATTTTCACCATACGACAGAGTTTGAACGGAGACGAATGATTGGTCGGCGTGAAGGTACATTTTCGTACTGCGACATTCCGGCTCGGATGGGATAAAACGCCACGACAGTGATGCGCGTGTGGCGGGATTAGATCGAGGAGAACCAGGTGCATCGACAGTTTAGCAGTGGACCGAGAAATGTGACGACACCACGGTATGACCGACACCTCGTCCGCATGGCAGTGAAAAACCGTTTCGCATCTTCGCAAGTGTTAGCACAACAGTGGAGCACTGCAACAGGTGTGGCATTGTTTTCCTCCACAGTTCGACTCCGTCTTCTGCACAGAGGACTGGTTGCACGCATCCCTTTGCAGCGGATTCCGTTGACCCTGAACCATGGACGCCTTGGGCTGGAACGGGGTTTTCAATACAGACAATGGCGTACTGATTGGCAGCATGTCGTGTTTTCGGACGAGTCCCGATTCAACTTGGAGTACCATGATGGCGACATGCGCATTAGACGGTGCTGTGATGAGCGCCTTCTTCCAGCATGCATTGTCGAGCGTCATACGAGCCAAACGCCAAGTGTGATGGTGTGGGGGTGCCATTGGGCACCATTCGCAATCTCGGCTGCTACGACTTGAGGGCAATCTCAACGGCGACCGTTACACTAAGGAAGTTGTACAGGCAGAAGTCACACCCTTCCTTCAGAGCACTCCTGCGGTTATATTCCAGCAGGACAATGCCCAGCCATATGTTGCCATGAATGTTCAAGCCCTCTTCGCAGCACAGCAGATACCGCTTTGTCCCTGGCCTGCAATTTCGCCAGACATGTCGCCTATCGAACAATTTTGGGATATGGGGACTCGGCATCTGGCCCATCAAAGTCCTCCAGCAGTCAGTACCAATGATCTGTTGACTAGTATGCATGCCGCCTGGCAAGCAATTACACAGGACACCATCCAACGCCTTTTCGATTCAATGCCACGCCGCCGTCTAGAAGCTCTTATTACCGCTCGCGGAGGCTTCACAAGATACTGATTTTTGCAAGTAAAAATCGTTGTATTGTTCTGAAAATTAAATCCACGTATGTACAGTCATATCGGTAATGCGTGGTATAAATTTCATTCTAATCGCATGGTACCTTCTTGGTGTTGCAATTTTCACAAACAGTAGTGTATTTCATCTAATAGAAGTCATCGCTCTTCCCACGTTTATAAGTGAGCCACGGAAAATTTTCTCATCGGCCGCCACCGGGAATCGAACCCAGGGTCTTCCAGTTATGCGCTGGATATGCTTCCACTGCACCACAGCGGCGTCGAAATAATCCAGACTCACAAACGACAAACTGCCACACGACATGGCAGGGTTGCTTTCTTTGGAGCCCCGCACAATGCTGGGGATTCATCACAGATGAACAGCAGCAACTGAACTAATAACTAGAAGACGAATGAATAATGAATACACAGTTGACGTGGACTAGGAACACCAAATAGAAGTCATCGTTCTTTCCACGCTTATAAGTGAGTCACGGAAAATTTTCTCATCGCCCGCCACCGGGAATCGAGGCCGCTGTGGTGCAGTGGAAGCATATCCAGCGCGTAACTGGAAGACCCTGGGTTCGATTCCCGGTGGCGGCCGATGAGACAATTTTCCGTGACTCACTTATAAACGTGGAAAGAGCGATTACTTCTATTTGATGTTCCTGATCCACGACAACTGTGTATTTATCAGTAGTGTATTTATTTACAGTAAAAAGTATAATTATACTGGTAATCCGTATTTATTGGCGTAGAATAAAAATCGGTTTTCGAAGCTTTCACACATCAACCAGTTAGCTTTTTTCAAGGAAGATTGACGGAAACTGCAATCTGAATAATAGAACGCTTTAACAACCACTAACTAATCGGCTCATTAAACGTCGTTCACTAATTTTTCAAATGTTATTATAAGTTCGGCAGTCAGGAGATCATTACTTGATGTTAAGTCTTAAATGGAATACAACTGTCAAAATTAAGAATAATAAAATGAACATTAGTTCAACTCACCACAACAGAAGTCGTTGAAGGGTCTTCCTACGCACTCTGTGACGTGCTTGCCCCGCAGGACGCACATGAGATAAATGCAGATAGCAGTGAGAGCACATGTCCGCGTAGCTTAGTTGGGAGAGCGACTTACTCCGGAGTGCGGGGACCCGAAATCGAATTTCAGCGCGGACAAACTTGTACGTTATAGCTCCGGAGCCGAGAGTTCGGGGTTCGAATCCCTCTCCTGACAAAAAAATAATGGAGAAATTTACTTCCTCATAACTCATATAATGAATGCATTCCCTAGTCGTCCTTAGCAGATATTGCTGTAAGTATCTAACTTATTCGAGAGATTGTGAATACTGTGCAATATGACGTTCAAGAATAGAATGAATTAAAGATACCTTAATATCTGAATGAGACAAAAATCAAAGAAGTGAATTTATTTAGACAACAAAACTTCAAAAGCAAAAGAGTTAAAATGAATAAAAATCTCAAAGAAGAACGATCATCCTAATTGCGAAGCATCAAACTAGTTTCTGATGATCCTGCATTTTAGTTTTTTTATACACTGCACACTTTCGCCGCTAAAGGGCGTAAACGCAGATGATGTCGAAACAGTTTATTCCATATATTTGCTTCTAAACAACCTATTGAAAAATTTCTTTTACTCTTCGATTCCATACTTTATTTGGGGATTACTTTAAATAGGGACCTTAGGTGGAACCAACATGTGGACACTCTTCTTCTCAAACTCTGTAAAAACATTGGCGTTATCAGTAAGGTTTTCACAAACCTTACCTATAAAACACTAATTCAATTATATTATACCATGTTTCAGACTCACATTAATTATGCTATCTTATCGTGGGGACATACGACTAAATACACTATCTACCAACAAGTAATTGGACACCACCGCAATCGACGATATCTGCGGTCTTGATACACGTCACGGCCGCTGCCGTTAAATATCGTGTGGGAAACAACAACGCAACCAGTCGCATGCAAGATGCCACGCAGTTCGGAGCTCTCTGATTTCGAGAAAGGTGTAATCGTCGGGTATCACAGAAATGGCCGATCCATACGTGACATATCCAGCGAGTTGAAGTACCCAAAATCGACAGTGGCCTACGTGATTGGCAAGTGGAAGATGAGAGGTGACTGTCGGAATGTGCCCCGACCCGGCAGACCCACAAAACTGCGAGTTAGAGACCGACGGGTGCTGGCCAGAGAAATTCGGAAGAACCGCACAAAATCGATGGGCCACATCTGCGAGGAGTTTCAACAGGCATCCGGGAGTGTTCTTTCGATGAATACCATCCGTAAGGAAGCCCATCTGCTCGGTTATCATGGACGTGCTTACGCCCACAAGCCTTTGATCGCCAAGTCCAATAGCGCTGCTCGGCTAACGTGGTGCAAAGAACGTCGACAGTGGACCGTTGAACAGTGGAAACAGGTTCTCTGGAGCGACGAATCAAGGTTCACCCTCTACCGTTCGGATGGCAGGGTCTGGGTTTGGCGTCTGCCTGGAGAACGCCTCCTGCCGGTATGTATTGTGCCAACTGTGAAGTTCGGCGGCGGTGGAATAATGCTATGGGGGTGTTTCTCCTGGTATTGCACGGGACCCTTGGTCGCAATTCCTGGTAGACTCAACGCCAAGACCTACTGCACCATTTTGGATGACCATGCGCTTCCTACGTTGTGGCAGTTTTACGGGGTGGATCCATGTTACTTTCAGGATGACAATGCCACCAGCCATGTTGCGAGGTCCACCATGGTTTGGTATGGTGACAATGGGGTTAATCGAATGGACTGGCCTGCGCAGAGCCCGGACCTTAACCCTATCGAGCACCTCTGGAACGAGTTGGAGCGTCGACTTAAAGTGTGCCCCCACCGTCCGAAATCGGTGAAGGAACTGACCTGTCTTCTCCAAGCCGAGTGGAAGAAAATACCGCTATAGCCGTCGTACAACGCCTGGTTGAGAGTATGCACCGGAGGGTCGTAGCTGTAATCGCCGCTCGTGGAGGCTCCACAAACTATTGAAGGTGAATAAACTTCGTTTTCCTTTGCTATCACAGGTGTCCAATTACTTGTTGGTAGATAGTGTATAATTTAAAAAAACTTCATATTCTGCAAAACAAATACATAAGATTAATTGATCTAAAATTTGATAGAAATACACCACTATCACTATATTATAACACAAGAGTTTTTACAAATAAATACAACATTCTTACGATTAACCAACTATATAACTTTAATATTGGGAAAATTATGTTCAAGCGAATTAAGAATAATTTACACACTAACATCATTCAAATCGTACCACAGATACACTCACATGACACACGTACTAAATTACATATTCGGCCTATTCATCCGAAGACGGAGACTATGAAGTACAGTATAAATTACACTGGCCCACACTACAGGAATTCATTACCGACGGAACTGACTTTTTTAAATAACTTTAACTTTAAAAAAAAAAAAATTAAAAAACTACATAATGACTTGCGACTCCTCAAATTGATGATTGCAGTGGAGGGGGACTGTGATTATTACTATGACTTGTATATCTCAATGTAAATTGATTTTCAATGGTATCATATGTAATGTTCATCATCTTTTCATATATCATTATTATTATTATTATTATTATTTTTATTTTTGGAAACACTGTTTTGTATGTAACTTTAACTCTTGATTTAAGTGTAAAATTTGATATATGAAAATGGGACCCAGGCAAGCCTTGCTGGCCTTTTTTCCCTGCTTCCTTGCTGTGCTTTTTTCATTTGATATTTTTGTAACACTGGTTTTTTGCTCAGCAAAATAAATAAATTGAATTGAATTGAAGTGAATTTATATTGAAGACTATTTTAGGTAACTTATAGATTTTTCGCTAGGGAGCATAAAAGTACATTGCGTTTCCCCCGATGTCTCTGCTTCTAAAACTCGGATTTATAAAATTCTTTCTGCAGGGGGTACAGCTCCTGACGGGATACCTTTTGCATATAATTTCTAATTTTTGGTAAAAATCATTTGGCCACTAGAGGGATTAAGATTTAAGTTCTGCTACTGATGCATTTGCAGCAAAACCTGAGCTTCTAAAATCTCGACTGAAAATTTTTTTTCGAGGACCGAAACCACTCACGTCAATAAACCTTTTCGCAATATTTTCTTCTTAAAATAATGGATGGTTTCTCCGCCAAGGAGTGCAGATGTGTATATTATTTTGGTCAATATCTCTACTTCTAAGAGTCCGATTTGAAAAATTCCATCTTTGTTTGATTTTCCGGTGAGGAATGTTTTTCATATAATTTCAAAATTTTCAAATAATTTATAAACTTTCCGCTAGATGGCGTAACTGTAAATTGCGTTTTCCCGATATCTCTGCTCCTAACACTCCGATTTTAAAAATTCTTTTTGCACCCGATACATATCCTGATGGAAAATGCTTTGCATATAATTTCTAATATTTGGTAAAGAATTGTTTGACCACCAGGGGGCGTAAGTGTTTATTTCTGCTTCTGATGCATTTGCAGCAAAATCTGAGCTTCTAAAATCTCGATTGTAAACATTCGTTGGTGTATCAATACCACTCACGTCCATAAACCTTTTCGAAATATTTTCCTTATAAAATAATGCATTATTTCTCCGCCAGGAGGCGTATGTATATATTTTATTTTTGTCAATATCTCTGCTTCTAATAGTCCGATTTGAAAAATCCTTTCTTTGTTGGAGAGTGTTTCCGCTGAAAAATGTTTCTCATGTAATTTAAATTTTTTCTCAACGCACAAGTCTGACACCAGAAGGCGTAATTTCACGTTTTCGTTTACAGCAATATCTTCGGGACTAAAAACTCGATTGAAAAACTTCTTTTTCGGTCAGATACTACTAACTAAGCAAATCTGTGTGCGCATTTTCTTCCCGAAATAATGCACAATTTCGCCACTAGGGGACGCAAATGCTTAATCTGTTGTTGTTTTTTCAATGTTTCTGTTTCTACATGTCCAATTTAAAAAAGTCTTACAACACCGGATACCATTTACCTTGTAGAACACTTTTGGCTAGTGTATGAGGAATTTTGTAGTTCCTACATATCCGTCGGTAGGCGGTGTTTTTGTACTTCAGTTTGCAGCTGGATCGCAGCTTCTAAAAACACTATTGGAAAATTTATATTTTACTGTATGCCATTCACTACAACAGAGATGTGGAGCATTGTTCTCTTTAAATAATGCAAATATTTCCCGGTAGGTGCGCACAGGTTGGAACTTTTTTTTTTTTTCGCTATCTCTGCTTCCGAGAGACGTATCTGAAAGGTTCTTTTTCCTTAGCATAGCTTTTTCCATGCAGAATATTTTTCGCCTATTTTAAAATTTTCCATTATGCAAAATTCTTCCGCTAGCAGACGTAGCCTCATATCATGTTTTCTCTTCTACATTTCTGCTTTTAACTGTTCGATTTGAAAATATCTTTGTTTCTGATACCTTCCTTGTGCTATGAGAAACTTTTTGTGCGCCATTAGTTAATCTTCGTAACATGCTTTTTAGCCGCCAGTGGAACTAAGTAAATGTATCTATTTGCGGATGTTTTATCGATTGTAAAAACCGGCTGATCGTTTTCCTAACCGGTTCCACTGACTTTGAATAACTTTGATAAATTTAATTCGTGTCAGAACGGTTTCAACAGACGTGCTCATTACAACCAAAAATCGGTGTCATATTTCTTGTAATTGATATTACTGTTTAGCACAGTTTTAATTGCATTGTGACACTGGATTCACAATGACACTGGATCGCATGCAATCTTCATGCTTTTGTTCTGTATGTATTCAACGAAGGTTTCCTTTCAGTTTGTTTACATTCCAGAACAAATGTGCAAGCACAATAGAGAGAGAGAGAGAGAGAAAAGAAAAATGTCGTTCAAACATACTTCCGTTAAGAAAAGCAAGTGGTTTTTAAACTTTTTTTTATTTTTTATTGGCAAATACTCATGTATCGTAACAATTCTTGCCATAATGGCTCCTATGATTTTATTTCTGAAGCAAATAAACACTTTCTCCGTAAAAACTTAATTATTTTATCCTCGTTTTGGCGACTTTGGAATTATATTTGCTGCAGAATTAAAAAAAGAAAGAGAAAATATTTGTTTTTAAAATCATAACTAGCTGACTCATAAAACAGAAAATAGTGCATAATGTTTTCCACCCTACTGAATAAATTCTGTATTTTTATTAAAAGTTAACTCATACTTTTGTACATGATGCTCTAACATCCTGGAAAATCATCTGTCTCGTTTAGCTGCTCTCATGATTTTATAGCTTTACTCACATTTTGACTGTTTATCGAATTTGTATTATGTTGCTGGTTTTAACATCATGTATTTTGTACAAAAGTAATTAAATAAATTATTACAATTTTAGCTACTTATTTATTAAGCAAGAAACAAATTGACATATAAATTTTATAAGAGATCAAAATGAAAATAAAATAAAAGAAATAACGTTTAATGTTACACACAAACGGTTTTTTTTAATAAAATAAACAAAATAAAGTACAAAAACATCAGTCTTTAAAGAGAGTGAGCACGTTATGAAGAAGGACGAAGAGTAAGGAATTTTCGGATTCTATTTTTTTTTTTTTTCCCCTCTTTGAACCGCCTTTTCCGCAAAAATGATTTCCTGGATTGGCTCTTTTTGTGCGTGTGTGTGTGAAAAAAAAAAAAAAATAAATAACGCTCTTCACACGTCTGATCTCAGAATTGACAGAACGGTATTTTCGTCCTTAATAGCTTATTACAGGAGTTTTACTTTAGCAATTAAGTCATCGTTAGAAATTCACAATGACACTGGATTTCGCTGCAGTGTCCTAAAGAAGAAAAAAAACAAACAAAAAAAAAACGAACAAAATTCACTCTCCGAGCTACTACGAATCAGATTACACAAGAATTGAAGGAAACGAGCAAAAAAATCGCTAATTGCAAGGAAGAGGAAAAAGAAAAGTCTGCTTTATTTTTGTTTCATCATATGTTCCGTACTCTTCCTGTCTTGCTATAGGGAAGTAGAAAAAAAAAAATGGAAATGATAAAAAAAAAAAAAAAAATGTGGGTCAGAACCACTAGTGGAAAATGATTCGTGGAAGCTGGGCCTCAGTTGCTTGTGTGCAGGAGATGTCACATCCGGTGCAGAACTTCCGCTTCATCCCGCCTTCTCGAAGTAAAGATCTCTGCTGTGAGATCCACCCCGTTTCGATTGCTGAATACTCCCCCAGGGACAGCCAACGGTTTCCTTCCACCTGCTCCTTGGGCTTCACACGTTAATGGACGAGCTTTTACTCGGCAATTAACCCCAATGAGCGTAATAACTCTTTAGTTTCATCACGCACATCCCTGTATCGCAAAAAATAAAATAAAAAGAAAGAGGCTTTAAAAATATAAAAATAAAAGCATCCCGTAATAAACGAAAGGAAAGAAGGTCCCTGAATTCAAGCTTTTTTCCACCTGCGTCGCGTTACTTTCCTAATGAAAGGTGAGCTGGCGTTTGTGATGTTTGAAAACTTCCTTTAATGCAGAGTTTAGGGACCTGTAATCGGTGGAATCAACAGGACTTTTTTAACGATTTGGACACGTGCCTGCATAGAAGCATGATGCGTATTTTAATTCAGCGCACACTTTTCAGGGAAATCACGTCGACCTTGCGTTTCAAGAGCTCCATTGCCAGGGTCATTAAAAATCCTTTCTCACAATCAATGCCTGATTGGCACTACCACGAGATAAATGGGTTAACGGTCTGCCCACTTATTTTTACCCCTCCCCCACCTGTTTTTGTTTTTTTCCCCACAATTTCACGGACCTTATGAGTAATAAAAAAAACACTTCTTCTACTTTCAAGTAATTCACCTGTTTCTCTGCGTTAAACTGCACAGCAAGCGGTGGTAGGAACAATAATAATAATAAAAAAAATGGTATGTTGAAAGCCTTGATCATTATCCCATTTAAAAAAAAAAAACGAATACCCTATTACCGAGATCCAGTGGCGTTCCTGAAAAACTCGCCCCCCCCCTCTCCTCCCGTAAAAAATATCTTCGAGGCCCTTTTGCAAAAATGCTTTCAATTACTGAAATTTTTAAAATCCGTATCATTAACTAGGTTATACGGGCGTTTTAATAATTCAAATTCTTTGGAACCTATAGATATTTTTCGTACAACCAAATTTGTTAGATTTTGTTGCGTGTGACACAAATGTACATGTTGTAATTAAATTGATTGCCCTAGTTTTACAGCAATACAAAGTATTGCAAAATAGTTACGCCAAAGTTGATATATCAATTTTATTCCTTCAGAGAACTAAGGCCAGCTTCACGATCACACACACATACATACACACACAGAGAGAACAAGTAACTGCTATGTGACAGTGTCTAATGACCTTTTCCGATTTACACGAAAGCAAATAAAAAAGCAACAATTAAGAATTGTGGAACAAAAAGAGTAAAATTATTTACTCTTGAATATATATATATAAAAAAACCCCGCAGTTAACGTAATGTTACAAAGTTTTGCACACAGTAAAAATATCTTTTGACTCTTTTATAAAAAAAAATGACACAGGTTTGTTTTTTCGTTCCCGCTAAGAACATCTTTTAGCTCATTATATTCTGAAGCATGCGCAGTTATGTGCAAAGAAGTGGAACACATAACGCCTTATCCTCGTTGATATAAACATGCCATTTATTCAACTGATAGTTCATTCACATTCTCTTGTTAATATACATGTATAGGAGCTATTACTATGGTTGTAAAAAGGGTCCTGGGGTCCTCTTGAATGGCTGCTTTCTCGTCATCGAATTTTTAGAGACTAAAGCGAAAATTATTTCTTGAAGAATTAACTTATTTACTTTAAAAAAAAAAAAAAAAAGATACCGAAAATTGCTTTTCTTTTTAATACTTCATTCAAAGCTGCACTGAGAAAAACGTTTTGTTAATTCAACAAAAAAATTCGGTCGATACACAGTCAACAAAAAAGTTTGTTAAATTACCAAAATTATTTTGATGGAAATTATTGTTCATTCTACAAAATTTATTGTTATCATGACAGAACGTTTTGTTCATTTAACGAAATAATTTTGGCGATTTTTGGGAATTTCTTTTATCCAACAATATGTATTGTTATCGTGATAAAACGTTTTGTTGCTGCAAACGGTAATTTCTTGCTCCAACAAAACTTAAGAGTTATGTAGCTGGGCCACTTTGTCCCTAAACTTTTTTCCGATGCAATAATTTTAGGCGGTGCCCTTCGACCCTGGGTGTCCGTAATTTTTTCTTTCTAGTGGTGTTTAAATGTATTTGGACGGTGTTACGACACGATGAAATTTTTTCAGAGCCAGCGAAAAACCGCTCAGCGAGCGGATTTGAACCTGAGGTCTTTAGTTTCAATGCGTGCTACGCACTCGGCTATACCTGCTCTTGGAAGCGTGTTCTGAGCTGCTAATTCAGCATTTGAAAGTGGGTTTATTACCTTCTGGAATATTGACAGACGATTTGTATACTTGACATAACGATGTATTGACACTACTTTGGTGCGTATGTAACGTGTTTCTAAATCCGATTTCTTTTTAAATGTTTTCCTCAGTTTTTTGATGAAACAAATTATTGACATTTTTGGTTACACAAAAAAAAAAAAAAATCGTAATAACATTTTTAACGTTCTAATGTTACAGGGTGCTATCACCATGCAATTTTTGGTTGCCGCACGAATTTTGAAACACATTGTATATATAACCTACACATGAAATCAAGCTCTATACATAAATTACAACTCTTATCATTACCTGATGTGCAATTTTTTATTTGTGATCAGGAACCGCAAGCCGTCATAAGAAATGTATTATTGTTTTATCAGAAATCTGGGTTTAAACTTAATACGTGCCCCTCTGCACCTAATAAGATGCAGATTCTATCGTTTTCATTGTAATTATGAGTCTACAAAGTGAGGCCAAATTATCACTAAAATTTACTGAAGCCAACCAAAATAAAACACAGTAAACAGTAGCATAAAAATACGTCGGATTTATTAAGATATATTAGAAATTCTTACCTCTGAATGTCTCTATCAGAGTTGACAGCTCCCAGTCTTCTAACAATGCACTCACTTCGTGGTCAGCCATAACTCAAAGCGAAATCTTAAGCGCCAAACGAGATTCTTCTGGTCAGGTCAGTGGTAGTCTGGTAGTGCCCGTATGGGGTAACTAGTAATCATGCGCGCTTTGGCGTAGAGTCGATGCCACCTCCATATAGTTGAATTAACAAAATATAGCCAACGAAATAATTTTGTGTTGCCAACAAAACAATTCCGATGGAGTTTTTCTAAAGCAGCAAAATAAATCGACAAAACAGCTCAACAAAATTATTTTGTTGTTCCAAACAAACTTTTTTTCTCAGTATACCTCCATACAGTTGAATTGACAAAATATAGCCTACGAAATAATTTTGTTTTGCCATGTTAACAAAATCGCTATCTCGAAATCTTGCCATTCACCACCGCACATGAATTGGCGACTCCCTTCGAAATAGCTGGTTTTAAGCTCTTGCGCACGTGCATAAAGCGCTGCCAGCGCTACTCATTTGCCTTCCGTACATCGTAGCTGTATGCCTTCGCCAGTAACATATGCAAAATTCGTGCAATTTGAACTATATTTCGCCCAATTATCGCAATTTGTCGGTTTGTTGCTTAATTTATGGAAACCAGTGTACCTGAAATGGAAATGGGCTGGACATATTTCTAGAAGAACTGACCACCGTTGGACAGCTGAAATATTATGATAGACTGAATTCCAAGGAACAGGAAACGACCACGAAGAAGCAGGAAAACACAAATTTGCCAGTGACGCGGATCCGCATCCTTCTGCTCTGGAGCCGAATGATTTCCTAATGAAGTTATATAACGAAGTAAATTTCTCCGTCATTTCTGTCCACGCCAGGATTCGAACCCGGATCCCCTCATTCCGGAATAAGTCACTCTACCAATTGAGCTACGCGGACGTTTGTTCTGATTGCTATGTGCCTTTATGTCGTGTGCGTCCTTCTGGCAGGTACGTCACATCTCCTGGTACGTTACAGTTACATCGACAAAATTTATTGCTGCAACTCTGCCGTCTTGACATGCGCTTCACCTCTGCAGTACGTCGTATATAATATATTCTCCCTTGAGAAAGGGCTGGAACGGAATCATTAGTTTCCGGGTCAGCCGGCAGGCCATGCTTGAAATAGCTCGCTGAAGAAGAAGGAATTCTAATTAATTTCAGACGATATGTGGAACAAACATCACACATATTTTGAAGAACCCAACGGCCTGGAGATTCATCTTACGTTCGGGTGCCAATATGAAAATACAAATATCGTCTGAAATTAATTAGAATCCCTTCGTCTTCAGCGAGCTATTTCAAGCATGGCCTGCCGGCTCTCTTGTTAATATACATGTATAGGAGACTATAGTCCGTATGGAGTGACCAGCACGCTTTCCCGATCTGAATCCCATTGAGTATATCTGGAATGCTCTCGGGAGGCGTGTTGCTAGTCTCCAGTCCCCCTCCACAAACCCTGCAGGTATCAGCACTGCTTTGCTTGAGCAATAGACACAACTACCCACGGAACTGCTAGACACCGTAATTAACAGCATGGAACATTGCTGTTTGGCCTGTATTGCTGTTTGGGGTAACCACACTCCGTATTGAAGTACGTTTTCCTATTCCATATTGATACCTGTATTTCGGTATTTTCATATTTGCATCACTCATACAAAATGTAAATGCTTTGTAACAAATGTTCTTGCGGTTTTTTTTTTTTTGTTGCATTTGGTCTGATGAAGCTTACCACCAAATTTCATCCGAATCGGTTGCATACTTTTTCAGTTATCACGATTTTTTCATTTGTTCATTAATTTATGGAAACCAGTGTATTTCACCTTGATCATGATGCCATCATTTCTCGTCATTTTCCTAATCCATGAAACCCTCCTTCTATCCTTCCTGGTTATACCAAGCATGTACCTCTCCGTTCTTCTTTCAGCAGTTTGCAGCCTCTGGATATCCTTTCTAGTTACATGCCTCTAATCCGTAAATAAGAACGTGAAGGATACATTAATGAAACACTTTTCTTTGAAGACATAATGGTAAACTGCTGTTGAAAACAATACTGTTTTTTCCACATACTCTCCGCCAAGTTTTATATGACTATTAATTTCTGTTTCTACGTGGCCCTTGCTTGCTATCTCTTGTCCATGATGGTCATGGACACCCACATAGGGGTGCAAGAGGGGGCACTTGCCCTCCCTGAAATTCTAATTATGCTTTTTCGGTTCTTCGAAGGTATTACGGAGTTTTTCCTCATAACACTAATTTTGATTGCTAACAGGGGCAGAATGGGTAGACGAAGCCAAGCCAGGAACTTTAGTCTTGTAGTCCACTACAGATAAAAGGGGTACCCACAGGGGAACACCTCATAAATTATTTCATGTAAAAAAAATCTGTTAATTGCTGGACGGAACAGAACTGTTGAAGAATGCATTGTGAAACTAGTTCAGTTGTGAACAAATTTTAGCAGCAGTTTTAGGGTTAAAGAATTTTAAGAACCCACTCATGATTGAATGTAGCATATCAAACAATCCGCAAAACGGGGTGTTGTACCAGATAATTACATTTATTTGGTCACTGATTGTCTACTGCGCTACGGTATTCGTACCACCTCCTTGAATAGACACCTCTTTAAAGTCTACCCGTTATTTGAACTCATGAGCCAGTGCCGGTAAATTGTGGTTTCTTTTAAGACAGGTCTGACACGGATTTCGAAGCATCTCTGCCGAAGATTCTTCGTGCTCTATGTCGGTACGTGCTTAAGGATCTGACGATGATGGATCATCAAAATTGTTGCTAGATGCAGCCTTCAAGATTTCAAAAGGAAAGTAGAGCCTACCAATGTCCCTTTAGCTCCACGTCCAACAACCTACGCTTAGCCGTCGTTAACTTAAAATATTTATAACAGCGTGCTTGGTCTTGCGGCCATTTTTTCGCTGAAGTGGAGAGAATTTCGCTTTGTCATTTTAAAATGAACGGCCAACATACACTATATTGACAAAAGTCCCCGGACACCCCTTCAAAAGCAAATGAACGGATCCGCTGCGTTGTTAAGATGCGCGGTACAGCTGTAAACGGTATAAAAACAAGCCTGCAGCTGACCGCGATCATATCATACTGTGAGGTCGAGTGAAAATGTCGCGGCGGGAGAGAACTGACTTTGAGAAAGAAAAGATTGTAGGGTGTTATATTAGTGGGTTTTCCATAAAAGAAACGAGAGGCGTTTAAACATACTCAAGTCAATTTTTTTGGATGTACTGAATAAGTGGAAGACACATGGCGTGCCTGAAGCAGCAAAACGTACCGGCAGACCAAAGAAAATCAGTGATAGAGGACGTCGAAGCTTCAGGAGAGTCGTTACAGCTAATCGACTGAGTACTGCACAAGACCTCAGTGTACAGGTGAGTAAAAATGCTGGAACCTCGGTATGTAACACGTACCATTCGCAGAGAACTTCATTCCATGGGTTACCGTGGTCGTGCGGCTGCTCATAAACCTTTCATCTCCACTCAGAATGCTACTCGTCGTTTAGCATGGTGTAAAGAACATTTATCGTGGACCGTAAATGAACGGAAACGGGTCCTATGGACTAATGAATCCAGATACACGATCCATCAGTCTGATGGCCGTGTGTGGGTATGGTGGCAGCCGGGGGAACACTATTTTCCACAGTGTACTGTTCCTACGGTTAAGTTTGGAGCTGGCAGTGTACTCGTGTGGGAGTGTTTTTCGTGGTATGGTCCCAGCCCATTGGTTATCGTGGGCAAACCTGTTAACCAGCACGTCTACCTAGATATTCTGGACAATTATGCCCTACCAACTCTGTGGCAATACTATGTAACCGAGCCTTGTTGGTACCAGCAGGATAATGCACCGAGCCATAAAGCAAGGGCTGTTAGGGCGGGGTTTGAGGATAATTCCGTATCATGTGTGGACTGGCCAGCACAAAACCCTGATCTTAATCTCCTAGAGCACCTATGGGGTGAATTAGATCCCCACATGAGAAGTTTGGAACCAAGACCTACTGCTAAGCAACAGTTAGTGGCAGCATTATGTACTGAATGGAAACGCATACCTATTGTTGTGTTCCAAAACCTCGTCGAAAGCATGTCTCGAAGGGTCAGTGCATGCGTTAAGGCCAAAGGTGAATCGACACCGTACTAATGTATATCAATAAATGCTATGTTGTGTTTCTCTTCTAGGTGTCCGGTGACTTTTGTCAATATATAGTGCAAGATAAGAGTTGGGCCCCTCATATTTCTTGTGTAACATGTACTCCGAAGGATAGTGCGCTGTGCCGCACTGTCCGGATTGTTCGGGAATGGTTTACGGAACATGAGGAAAACTTGCTGGTGTTGTCCCGGTTTCCAAATTCCCCAGAAGACAAATCTATTGAACATACGTGGTTTGTGTTGGAAGAACAAATCCCGTGTGCGGCTGCACAGCCACGTAACGAGCAAGAGTTAAAGGATCTGCTAGTATCGTGTTGGGACCAGATACCACAAGACACCTTTAGAAATCTTGTTCAACTTATAAGAATTAAAGGATCTGCTGGTAACGTGTTGGTAACAGATACCATAAGACACCTTCAAAATCTTGTTTAGCTTACAAGAGTTAAAGGATGTGCTGGTAACGTCTTGGTACCAGATACCACAATCTTGTTCAACTTACAAGAGTTAAAGGGTCTGCTGGTAACGTGTGGTACCAGGTACCACAAGACACCTTAGAAATCTTGTTCAACTTACAAGAGTTAAAGGATCTTCTAGTATCGTGCTGGGACCAGATACCACAAGACACCTTTAGAAATCTTGTAGCATCCCTGTCTCGCCGGGTAAGAGCTGTTTTGGCGACACGTGAAAGACCAACATAATATTTGCCAGGTGGTCATAATACTTTAGCTGTTCGGTGTATATATGCAGGGCTTTCTTTACTGGCAGAAGTGTAGCAAAGCAGTTCCGGCACCTGTTGTAAACACGGAATCTTTAGTTTTGGAGTAATTATCGAATTAAAATAACGTAATAACCGTTACATGTAATTGTTGTAGTATGTGGGTATCATCATCATGATCATCATCATCATCACCAGCAACCATCATCAATCCACTGCTGGATGAAGGCCTCCCCAAATTCCTTCCACAATTGTCTGTCTTGTGCCTGTCTTCTCCATGAAACTCCAGCAAACTTTCCAATTTCATCCATCTACCTCCCATGGGGTCTTCTTCTGGGTCTTTTCCTGTCCCTCGGAATCCAGTCTAAAATTTCGGTTGTCCATCGGTGGTCCGTTCTTCTGGCATAGTAGGAGTTAACTTCTTGCAATTCATTACACGATTCGTGGTTTTAGAGAATACCTACAACTTTAAAGGGGGGGGGGTACCTTCTACACTGAAGAGCAATTGAATTAGAGACAGCTGGCGTTATGCAAATATGGCGCTGTGGGTGGCCCTGTGAACGAAAACGACATGACGTATGCAGCGATCCGACAATATAAGGAGTGATGCGACGGGAATCAGTAAGAGTCGGACGCAGTATGGATAAGACGAAGGATCTAAGCGCATTTGATCGTGGGCAAATTGTCGGGGCCCGATGAATGGGTCACTCCATCGCGGAAGTCGTGCAGGCACTGGGATTTTCACGAGCCACTGTGTCACGGGTGCACCGTGAGTACATCGAATCCGGTAAAACCATCCCTGCAAGGGCCAACTGCCGTGGACAACAGCGTGTGAATGAGCTGGGACATCGTCGGCTAGCTCGCATTGTAACAGCGGATAGACGGGCCACAGTGCAAGAAATCACTCGGCAATTTAACGCTGGTGCACAAAAACGTGTAAGCAGCCACACCATCAAGAACCATCTCCTCGCTATGGGGTACAGAAGCCATCGTCCCACGAGGGTACCGCTGCTGACCGCACATCACAGAGTGGAAAGATTAGTATGGGCGCGGGAACATCGCCACTGGACCCTAGACATGTGGAAAAATGTTGCCTGGACTGATGAGTCGAGATTCATGTTGATACATGCGGATGGCAGGATACGAGTACGGCGCAAACCACATGAAGTGATGGATCCTTCTTGCCAGCAGGGTACTCTTCAAGCTGGTGGGGTTGGCATTCTCGTCTGGGGACTGTTTACCTGGACTGAAATGGGACCCCTGGTACATGTGACATCGTCCCTCACAAGTCAACGTTACCGGGTATCCTGGACGACCATTTGCTCCCGTTTGTGCGTCTTCAACATCCCACTGGGGACTTCATCCTGCAACAAGGCAATGCACCGTGCCATCGCTCCCGAACTGTATCCGAATGGTTGGATGAACACTCCACCGACGTGACCTCGCTTCCTTGGCCAGCTAGGTCACATAACCTCAATCCCATCGAGCACATCTGGGATGCCATCGAAAGAGATGTTCGAGGCTCTGACCTCCTCCATCAAATCTTCGTGAACTGTGGGCGCTTGTTCAGGGGTCGTGGATCCGTATGGCTTCCCAACGCTTCCGGTGTCTTGTCGAGTCCATGCCGAGACGAATCGCCGCCGTCATCAGGGCGAAAGCTGGTGCTACACGTTACCAGACAGGTATCTCTAATTCAATTGCTCTTCGGTGTATAGCTGAAGTGAACTTTGGAAACCCTTCCTGTATTCTCTAGAGAATGTAAAAGGGATTTTCTCAGAGGAATTTGATAATCACCTCAGTTAGGTCTTCTCTTTCAATCACAGCAATAACCTCATTGTTATTCACAAACATTGCTGGACCTTTGGTAACCCAGTTTGATCCTACAAAATTCGTCCTGTCGTAATTCCTTTGAGGACACCATGCGGCAGATGGATACGAAAAGCATGAAGCAGACAAAAATGGTACAAATGTCTCAAGGGATAAAAAGCATTTGGATTACACTTTAGGATCAAAATGCAGTTAGAGTTCCCTTTTGTACCTCAGTGTAATATAATTCTAACTGCAAATGTAACTCACATTTGTTGGTAAGCTTGAGAGAGATTTTCATTTCATCATTTGCTGTACAATCTTTTACGAAATGCTGATTTTTTAATAAAATAATTTCATGTAATATGAACATGTAAATTACGTTTTTGCATTTTGTACAATGTAGTAGTAACAAGGCTTAAAGAACAATGTTCAAGAAATTGATTTGCTTTTTATTATTTATTAGGTCAATCTTTGTGTGTGTGTGTGTGTGTGTGTGTGTGTGTGTGTGTGTGTGTGTGTGTGTGTGTGAGCGTGTGTGTTATACAATATTAAAATTTTTCGCACCAAAAAGTTTTACTACATCAGCTGCACCACTTCTGGAGAAAAGGTAAACTATTGTGTGATGCATGAAATGCACAAGACTGATTAATTATGCACCACAGTATGATATTCAACCTGAATGTGCGAAGTTGCACCAACTGCACCGTGTTTATATACACTGGCGGAAAGGGCAGAAAGAACACCAAGAAGGAATTGGCGGACGATCATGAAATTTACATATGTTAATGGAGTCGAGTTTACGTAGGTGTGATGTTAATTTCGGGACCGACCGGTGAGCGCTTACGCCACAGCACGGCATAACATGCAAATTATCGTCGGTGGTATTTAAGGAGTACGGCGAAGTGAATGTAATCAGTCGTCGGGGTACGGACACGTGCGATGACCCTGAAGAAGCTGCAATGCCTGGACATGGAAGACGTGTACGATTTCAGCAGTTATAGGACTTTGAGCGGGGTCGTCTAGTCGGACTCCGCGAGGCCGGGTGGTCGTATCGTCGTATTGCGGAGCGAATTGGACGGGAAGTATCGGTAGTGCAACGATGGTGGCGTAGATGGTCCGAGGAACATTCCCACACGAGAAGACGTGGAACTGGGTGTCACAGACGGACTGATGAGCGGACCGATCGACGCATAAGAAGAGCGGCGTTGTCAAGCAGAACATCCACTGCGACGCAAATCCGAGCTGCCGTTGCACCTGAGGTGACTGTGCGAACAATCTGCAACCGTCTACTGGATGCAGGAGTACGTGCACGTGTGCCTCTGGCATGTGTACCTCTGACTCCAGCCCACCGTCAGGAACGGCTGCAGTGGTGTCGCCAACGTCTACACTGGAGAACGCAATGGCGATCTGTCGTGTTCAGCGATGAAAGCAGATTCTGCTTGGGAGCCTCCGATGGCCGTATGCGTGTTCGCAGACGCACAGGGGAGCGTCTCCACCCTTCTTGTATCCGCCAGCGACACACAGGGCCTACACCTGGTCTCCTGATGTGGGGACCGATCAGCTATCAGTCCCGTACACAACTAGTGTTTGTACCGGGTACGTTAAACAGCACCTCTTGCATCAACAGCATCATTCAGCCCGTTGTTGTGCCATTTGTAAGGTCGGTCCATCGTGGTGTTTTCCAGCAAGATAACGCACGCCCACACACGGCACGTGCAACGCAACATGCACTTCAGTGTGTGAGACAACTTCCATGGCCTGCACGTTCACCGGATTTGTCCCCCATTGAGCACGTGTGGGATTTTATGGGACAACGACTTATCCGGTCTCCACGGCCAGCCACGACCATCCCCGATTCACGCGTCCAGGCTGAGGATGCTTGGAACTCAATACCCCAAACTTACATCCAACATCTGTACGACAGACTCCATGCCAGAATTGCACAGTGTGACGCAGTTCATGGCGGTTCAACCTCGTACTAACCATGTTAAATGGAAATGTTATTTTTCAGTTCACCAGCAAATACATCTGTATTTTACCATAATGTTTTGATCACGTTATCCGCTTTATTCCGTTGTTATGCTGTATAAATTTCGTTGGTATCAGACGTCTCCTTCTTGGTGTTCTTTTTTCACTTTCCGCCAGTGTATTTAACATCCATTAGTCTGATATATTTGTTTTGTAGAACTTGTAATTTTTTAATATTTGATTTCGTTGTTTGTCTCCACGATGAAAGACAATTAATTAAATGCGTTTGAACTAATGTATAATACATGTATATTATTATTTAAAAAAGAAAAGGGGGTGGTGGGGGTAAACAACAAGCCCAAAAATCAAAAGGGGTGGGTGAATATTGTAAAATGATCATTGCCTGTTTCACCCTGATACTTCGATTTTCTTTTCATGATGTGTCAAACGTTGGGCTCTTATTGACTATTTTTAACGATCACTTCGGGGTTTCAAGTCTAAGTCAGGTGGTCACTATGTAGACCTTTTCCTTGTTCTCCGTGCTGTTTCAGTATTCCCATATTGATATGTAAATAATTGTATTAATTGTAGTAATATTTCATGTAACAGCTAAAAATGGTAAATAAATGAATAAATAAATAAATTCTAGTAAGGACAGATAACTACTGATTTGGAACCCCTGTTCTTTTCTTTAAAGCAAAAAAAAAAAAAAAAAAAAACCCTCGAATTCTAGTTGCTTTGATTGATATAGCAATGAAGGGGCCATAAGTCCCTATCCTCCGGATGGCTAGCTATTAAATCGTTTAATTCATTAGCTTAAAAACGGACTTTTAAATAAAAAGAAGAAAAAGTAAAAATCGTCCTTTTTTGCTTTTCCGTGTCTTCAGACATTGAATTCCACTTTTCTTTGATTTGTACGTGCACTGATGTAAGAAACAAACAAACTTCTGTATGCGTTTCTTAGATGCTCAGATATATTTTTAGTATCGGCTTTTCCTCTTTCGTTTTAGAAAGTGCAAAGATATCGTATAGCTAAAAAAAACAAAAAACATTGGATGACCTGTCTCGGTTTCTTTTTTGATTGGAGGTTTAACGACCACCGTGAGCAACTCAATGGGCTATAAGCAGTCGCCCGTTCCTAATTGAATGTCACTGGTTCCAGGGAACTGAGAGAGCCAGTGCCGTAAGCCAATCGCTTAGACCACTGCGCCACCGGGGCAGCTAGTATTTCCTGGAAGATTTCGTTTGAACTTCCTGAAATCATGGCATATTTTTCCGTTTTGTCCTTCAATGATATATGCAGTTATTATTGGTTTATTTATTATTCAAGAGAAGAACTTCCCATCTCTAATTTAGGGACACTGGATCTCGTGAAGGAAGCAAACTAGAATGGAATGAAGCAGCAAATTCTAACCTTGGGTTACCGCAATGTTTCAACCGAGCAGCGCAATTTGGGTGTTTTCGGGAGAGTTTTAGAGATCTACTTCTTGTTACTGATGAGTAATTGCTACATGCACTAATATAACAGCATAACAAAATGTCTAACTGTATTAATTCCAGAAAAAGAGAGTAAAAAAAGTGTCACAAAGTAAAAATTCACCGATTTGTTCATGTGGCAACTGATATTTGATTACTGTCACTCTTTGCATTCTCCTTGACTCTCTGTTTTATGATTCATATTGATGAAAGGCAACGAAAGGAAAAAAAAAAAAAAAGAAAAGAAGAAACGACGGCTAATTAATTTTGCAGCACCCCAACACTTTAACACTCCACAACATTGCCCAATATTCACGTCTTTGAGCGTTGGAACCAGCAGGCCTGCACTCACCGCAGGATTTCAAGAATCGTGTTATTAGGAATTGTATTGTGTAACCTTCGTCAGCTCTTTTCATTCATCTCCCTTTCTTCCACGTGTATTACCGCAAAATATTTTTTGCCAAACTCTTTTACCAGGACATTGCTAACTACAGGGTACCCCCAAAATTCTGGTCATTCTTAAACATAAGAAAAAAAAGTAAATGTAAGTCGGACAAAAGTGGGTTTTTTTTTTCATAGCATTTGCTTTATATGAAAGAACACGTCTTGCAACTAGTTTTTAATTCATTTTATTATCACACGTACAACAATTTTGGTTGCATTCTACCGCCGAACAAAGAATTTTGATGCCATTTCAAGAGTAAATCATTGCATTTTGCCTCAGTATAAACATTTTTTTTTTCATCCCATGATCTGGTTTGATGATAAAGAAATTGACAGGAATTTTTTAAAGCAGCTTTGAATGAAGTATTAAAAGGAAAAATAATTTTTGATATTTCTTTCATTAAATAAGCATAACATTTGAAAAATATTTTCGCGGTTTTAGTTTAAAAACTGGATGACGGGAAAGCAGTTATTCCAGACAACAGGAGGCCCCTGTTCATAGCCATAGCAATAGCCCCTATACATGTACACCCTGATTCATAAAGAAGTATACAGTTTCCAGATGCTGTAAAACAGTAACAGTTGAAGACACGGACCACAACTGCGAACCGTTAGGTAGGTGTACTCATAAAGTTTGTATCCCGCCACTGAAGGAAGTGACGTAGGCGATAGCGCGCGTGTCACGTGACTAGTCAGTCAAAATGGCAGCGTCTGCAGTGGAGAAGGCGTTTTTTGTTCTTGAATTGAGCAAAACGGAATCTGTAACTATTGTGCAACGCCATTTTCGATCACGATTCGGAAAAGAACCTTCAACCAGAAAATTTATCTACGATTAGCATAAAAAATTTGAAACTACGGGCTGTTTGTGCAAACTTAAAAGTCCTGGACGACCGCGTGTATCGGAAGAAGTCGTCGATAGTGTTTGCACCGCCATTCAACGAAGCCCAGGAAAATCAACGCGGAGGGTGAGTCGTGAAGTGCAGATTTCACAGCCCACTGTCTGGAGAATTTTGAGAAAGAAGCTGAAAATGATTCCATACAAAGTGCAGATGTTGCAAAATCTCACTGACCTTGACAAGACAAACCGCTTTGAATTTTGTGTCGAAATGCAGCACCGTTTTGAAAATGACGATTTTGCCGATCACTTAGTTTTCACCGATGAAGCTACATTTCACGTGAGTGGTCAGGTAAACAAGCACAATGTTCGCTTTTGGGGAACGGAGAATCCCAGATTTACAGTGCAACACGTGTGACGTTCCCCTGAGGTAAATGTGTTCTGGTGCTGTGTGTTTAAAGAGAAAGTGTGCGACCCCTTCTTTTTTTACGAAAAAACTGTCACGGCAGGCTCTTTTCTGGATATGTTAAGTCTTTGGTTGATGCCACAGTTGCAGGACGACAGTGACAACTTTATTCTCCAATTGGGTGGTGCACCACCGCACTGGTTAGGCGACGTGCGAGATTATCGCGATGGACATCTTTCTCACCGATGGGTTGGACGAGCCGCCGACTACAGCATGCCACTGACCCAATGGCCACCCAGAAGTTCTGATTTAACACCTTGTGACTTTTTCCTGTTGGGGGTACGTAAAGAACAAGGTATTCGCCTCTCCCTCCTTCTTGTTGATCTAGCGGAGCTGAAACTGCTGTGGTCAAAGTGTATCGTGACTGGAGAAATGGCACCATTGCGAATAAGCGACGTGGAAACTGCGGAGCTTCGCGTGCCATTGATGTGAGAGGTGAACGTCGACTTCGAAGGTGCGTGAGGGCCGATAGTTACGCTACGGTGGAGCAACTCACTGGACGAATGAACCAGGGGGCTTCCGGAAGTGGGTCTAAAACGACAGTTCAGCGAACCCTGCTGCGTATGGGGCTCCGATGCAGACGGATGGTCACTGCACCTATGCTAACGAAGGTGCATCGGTAGAAAAGGCTTACATTTGCACGGCAGTATCGGAATCGGACCGCCGCTGATTGGCAAAGGATTACCTTCTCCGATGAGCCACGATTTCTGCTTCATCGAATGGATGGACGTTGGCGTATAAGGCAAGAAACATCGGAGAACAAACAGTCTTCAAGCATTGCTGGCAGAACACAAGCTTGTGGGGACAGCGTTATGGCCTGGGGAATGTTTTCGTGGCATTCTCTGGGTCCACTCATACTGTGTGGAAGCCATTATGGACCGAATTAGTTATGAATTCATCTTTGCAGACCACGTACACCCATACATGCTGATTGTCTTCCCTGGGGCGTATGGGATCCTCCAGCACGACGTGTCATACAGCTAGAAATGTACGAGAGTGGTTGGAAGAGCACTACGATGACTTCAAAGTACTTTCCTGGCCCCCTATTTCTCCATACTTAAACCCAATTAAGCATTTGTGGGACTACCTCGATCGTGTTGTTCGCTGTATGGGTCCTCCAGCAGCTGTCAGATGCACTGCAGTTAGCATGGCTTCACATACCTGTGAACACCTTCAAGCAACTTATTGAGTCACTCCCAGCCCGTCTAGCTGCTGTTCGCGCTGCACACTGCGGTTACTCTGGATATTAGCTGGTGGGCACAATAAAATGACTCGACCATGTATAACTCTTCATCATATCTATAGTGCATTTTCAGGACCGGATGGAATTTTTGCGGTCCCAGGGCGAATTTTCATAGTGGGGCCCTGAGCAAAATTTTATCAGAGCCCCCTACAAAATACGTCTCATATTTTCATGAAGTCTTTATATGAAAAATGTCGTTCGTGAAGAACAGACACGAAAACTATCGTACAGAAAAAGTGATTATCTCAAAGAAATGTTTGCTTTAAGCTTAAGAAAAGGATCTTAATATGGATTGAAAGTTCAGAGGAAGTGAGAGATAGAGTGAGCAAGAAATGTCAAAAACTACAATTTTCTTTCCGGAGAGAGGGAGTTTAGATTGGATTGTGATAATTGTGATGCTTGTTAAAACTTCCACATCATAAAAAGATAACTTAAATTAATCTGCGTAGCGAATATTTTTGCATAGAGAATAACAAGGGTCCCACCAAAATATATGAGTCTAAATAGCCCCTCCCCTCCACCTGATACATGTTTTAGAGGTTGTGTGACGTATATTCTAAATTGACTTTCATTTTTAGTTCCTTTTCCTACTATACCGTGCAAATTAATTGGGACAAGCTATTTTATTCTCCGAATTGTAATGTGATCGCCAGTTGATGTCGGAAACCCACGTAAACCGGTTTTATCAGCTGTGAGGTGGTGTGACTGTTAGAACTTGATAGTAAGAACGTGGTTTGACCAGTTTTAAACAGGAAATAGGCACTTCAGCTTCAATTGTGACAGGTGGATGTTAGATTTTGCTCTCTGTGAGTACGTGTTGCTTTCGTGTATTGAAAAATGGATATTTCCCCAAGGAAGCGTGCAAAATTAATTGCTCTGAAGGATCACACTTCTATGACAGTGAGAGGTGTCGCTTCTGCAGTTGGTGTAGGCAATCAAATGTATCAAGACTGCTTACGCGATGCAATGCATCTGGATCATCGTTTCCAAAAAGGAGAGGTAAATGTGGAAGAAAACGAAAAACAACTCCACGAACCGATAAATATCTAATCAGCAATAGTTAAATGATAAAAAAAAAACAAAAAAACAAGCACCGACCTTCAAAAAGATTTACTGGCTAGTGGTTGTGATATTAGTGATTCAACTGTACACCGTAGGCTTTTGGAAGTTGGCCGGAAGGCAAGAAGACCAACGAAAAAACAATATTTGAATGCGAAAATGAAGATAAAACGTTTAGCATGGGCCAAAAATTTAAATCACGGACTGCTGACGACTGGAAAAAGGTAATTTTCAGTGTTGAAACTCATTTATTTGTGCAGGGTTACCAAGCAAATGTCGTTAGACGAAGCAACTGTGAACCCTTAAGACCTGAGCATGCCAAACAAACTGTAAAACACCCTCTGAAACAGATGTTTTGGGGGTTTTTTCACATCAAATGGCACTGGAAGCTTAGTTCCTGTTCAAGGTATGATGATTTCAGCCAAGTACGTAGAAATATTGCAACGTAGGATTGTTCCATTCTTGCAAACTTTTGACGGGACATTTCAACATGACTTGGCCCCATGTCACAATTCGAAATTGGTCAAGAATTTGATGCTGGAAAATCAACTTCATTTGCTTGATTGGCCTGGAAATTCACCAGACTTAAATCCCATAGAAAACTTGTGGAATATTTTGAAGAGACGTTTAGGTAAAATGGACTGTACAACCAAAGAACGCATGATAACGAATGCTATAAAAGTGTGGTTCCACGATTATGAAGTCAAAAATATGTGCCCTCAATTAGTGGAGTCAATAGTAGAGGGAAATGACCGATTCTGGCTTAAACCGCAGCCCATACACTTAACATTAGGCTGCGGCCGGGCGGACGCAGCCAGCCGCAGCCAGCTGCAGCCGAGCAAACGGAGGGGGCGTGGCCTGACGCAGGCATCAGGAGGATGAGGAAGTGTGGCATGGGTGAGGATGTAGGTGGCGCTTGTGTGTTGGGACGATGCTGATGTGCTGCCCCCTAGCGGTGCTTCTTGGAACTTTCGATGGATCTTTGTTTTTGAGGGATGGCAACGACCGAGTGGGAAAGGGGTGGATATAGGGGGATGGCAACTTGATGTGTTGCCCCCTAGCGGTGCTTCTTGGAACTTTCGACTGATCTTTGATTTTGAGGGATGGCAACGCCCGAGTGCGAAAGGGGTTGGATATAGGGGGATGCCAACTCGATGTACTACCCCCTAGCGGTGCTTCTTGGAACTTTCGATTGATCTTTGATTTTGAGGGATGGCAACGCCCGAGTGGGAAAGGGGTTGGATATAGGGGATGTCAACTCGATGTGCTGCCCCCTAGCGGTGCTTCTTGGAACTTTCGATTGATCTTTGATTTTGAGGGATGGCAACGGCCGAGTGGGAAAGGTGTTGGATATAGGGGGATGCCAACTCGATGTACTACCCCTAGCGATGCTTCTTGGAACTTTCGATGGATCTTTGATTTTGGGGGATGGCAACGACCGAGTGGGGAAAGAGCACTGCGTAGGTGTTAGATATGATGATGCTTCTTGGAACTTTATTATTTCGATGGATCTTTGATTTTGAGGGATGGCAACGACTGAGTGGGGTCCGTTGGGAATTTCTGCATTTATTCCTGTGTTTTGCAAGCAAGATTTCTCCCCCTCTTCAATACTATTTTTCCCCCGGAGGAAATTTTTACGTAACGATGTTGAGGAATTTTCTTTCCAAGGGAATAAAAATGCTCCTAAGGTCTTAGCGAAGTTCTAACTCACGATGATTTGGTTTCCAAAAATAGTCAGGGGGTCAAATGGTTTTCGTGTACTACGTATTCCCTATATCATCATCATCATCATCATCATCATTGTCAACCATTATCAACCACTGCTGGACGAAGGTCTCTCCTGAGAATTGGAACAATTCCCTATATATATATATTTTTAAATTACTTTTACGTTATTTCTTCATGTGTTTTTATATATTTTTTGTATGTTTTGAGGGAGTTTTTTCGTGTAGATGTAATGAATTTTCTGGGGAACTTTTCTTTTTCCTCCATTCAATTTTATTTCAGACCATGAGACGAGGAAATGCTTCTTTAGAAATTATTTCGTTCTTGTTCGCAGTAATTACTGGACATAGACTTCATGTTAATTCTGAGTCTTTCACCCCTGCAATAATATTTTCTCGTAATTTTTTCGTATGTTCAAGAACTCTACAGATCTTTCCCAGTTAAAATTCTGCTCAAACAATATTTTCGGTCTTTATTTCCTTATAGCTTCCCAATTTCCGATATTTTTCTTCCTCTATCTTTGAAATTTCATTAAACTTCTCAATAGGTCAGGATTCTTTTTTTTTTCTTGGACAAACTTATGAGTCCTTTTATTTACACTATCTTTTTTTTCCATTTCATTTCAGCAAACGATTATTTTAGATGCAACAAATCGTCAGATTTTGGTTTCCTTATATAGCATATTTTCCAACCTGCTTAAAAATATTCCTCAAAGCTTGCATGTATGTCAAATATACATTTTTTTTATTCTTTCGTAGTTAGCCATACTTTTCGTGGACTGCCTCGACAGGAAAGCATTCAATGTCAAGACATACAATCTAAAACCTTTTTCTTTCGATGAAATTTGTATTCTTTGGGCTGAATATTTTCCCGTCTCGTCCGAAAAAACATTCATTCTAGAGGCAAAGCGACTAATTCCGTTCTTCCCATGAACATTATTTTTTTATTTATTTGATATTCAGAGTTGTATACATTTACTATCCAAAAAAGAGATATATTTAATGTAAAGGTATATTCTTCCAAGCTGGGGAAATATATGTATATATTAGTTCATTTCCAGTTAAAGGAAATGCATCTTTATATTTCAATATGAAAAAAGAAGCCCTATAAGTGAAAGCTCAACCTAAAGACGGATAGATTGTTCACACTCTCTCTACTCTATGACATTTCTTTACTGAATGAACCATGACCTTTTTTTTTCATGAACTGCTTTAAAATCTTCGTTCTCACTTTACTATTGTCAGATTCCATGTCCCTTCAGTTCTTTACTTATTCAATTTTAATTTATTAAGAGATTAGAACTCTTTTAGGCTTTCGAAGTACTTTCAAGTCTTTCATTACGAAAATGTTCATTGTCATGAAAGAAGCCATAATCGAGATGATTTACTATCGTTTCAATGAAAGTGTTTACGCATTCATTGCTATGATGTCAGATTTCATTTTCTTATACTTCGAACAGAAATGAGTTTGAATCATTCGTCGAGAAAACATTTCTTTCATATATATATATATATATATTTTTTTTTGCCTCCGAATCAAACGAACTCAAAAAATAAGAGACGCACTTTAATATTTTTTTTTTCCTCTTATGAGAGGAATACGGGAATATGATACCAAAATTAAAGAATAAAGAATATCGACTTTCCTCTCAACTCCTTACAACTACGTTTTTTTTTATTTTTTTTATTTTCAATAAGCTATTTCTATATTTTTACAACTGAATAGAATTATTTATTGAAAAATTCTAAGTAAGACGAAAAATGGTTTTGTTGATTTCCTAAGAGGATGATTTTGAAAATTTTCGTTTTCTGGTAATTGTAAAAATCTCATAGAATAACATGGGAAAACTAGCATGCATAAAAGACTGTTTTGGATCGAGTAAATTGAAAGAATTTTACAAAGTTCATTTCAGAAAAGTACATTCCTTCCTAGTGTCAAAAACGAATCACTTCGTTTTTTCTAAGATACCCTTTCGAATCTTATAAAAGTGCATAGGGTCAAAAACGATTTTGATGATTTTACTAAGATGACAGATTTCGGATTTCTTATGATAGAAAATACAGTGAATTTCCCATTGAATAACATGGGAAACTGCGAAATTTAAGAAGCACGTTTTCGTTCAAGTAAAATATTTTAAAAGTCTTTTTCGAATCAGTTGAAAACAGACAGGGTGTGTTTCTGAACAGTTCATTATTTCCTAAAATCAAAACGAATCACTTCGTTTTTTTCTGACGTGCGTTTCTGAAAGAAGTAAAAATAGTTTAGCTAGAAAATTGAAAAGATAGTTTTATGAATCCTAGACTGTTTATTTACGTATAGCTAGAGGGGTCTTCAGTGAGAGCACTTATTCTCTTTTCAAACTAAGAGAATGAAGTGTAGTCAGTTTGAAATAAAAATTCAAACTCCCCTAAATTTAGCCTTTTGTCCTGGTTTCGACTCAATACTGTAAAGCATTGCTCTCAGACCAGTTGAATTCCTGGCCCTTAATGAAATACATTAAGCCTTTCCCTTAAAAATAAGCAATCTCTTCTTCAATACCAGATCCCCAATAAATTTCTTTAAGAGTTATTCATTCACCCTTTTACTTTTAAAAACTTGAAATTCATTATTATTTAACTCATTACAAAAAATGAAACTCATTCATACAGAAAAAATATAAATGAATAAAAATAAATAAAGTAGTCCTAAAAAAGGACTGTTTTTCTGGGTCCCCTTCATACAGCTGCTCCATGGTCGGTATAAGGAATTTTTTTTTTTTGCCTGCTAATATCTCAGCACATTGACTTCACAGTCTCTAGCAAGTTCTTTACAATTATGCTTTCCAAGAACGCTTTGGACGGGACATGGTCTCCAGTGACTGCAACAAAAGATTCTGCTAGAATCTTGGGGTTAAGCAATGCAACGGCATCATCGAAATACTTTTGCCACTTGGATTCGGGGGTGGCATATGCACAGCTGTGGGCCGTGATGTTTGAGAATATGCGATTTGGGGGTTGGTGGCACTCCATACAATAATATAAGTTATTGACATGTTCCTGAAGGCGATCCCTTACCATGTCAGCAAGCATGATGAAAAACTCTTCATCTGAGATGGAAGCAACAGGGGGAAGAAGTCCTTGGATGGTGCAAAACAGCCTTTCTAAAGACAGGTCCAAATAGTAGTTGAGTAATGCTGTCCCATATTTTCCCACATTGATCAATAAGAGTTCCAAATTGTTGACAAGTCAGCTTTATCGGAACAGGATTCAATCGACGAAAACCATGAATTCTGGGGAAAGCACTTCTAACGTGTAACTGCCAGAAGCATCTAAGAGGGAAGAACAGCAGGAAACGATAAGTTCACGATTAATTAAGATGTCACAATTCATGCCTTGAATCCAGTGTGATTTTCCCATAAATTTTCGGAACGTTGAAGCTGACATTGTTATTCCATTCTTAGAAGGGTAGAAAGATTCTCCATCTTTCCTATAACTTCGAATATGAACTCGGACCGTGTTGTTAAAATCGCATACTTTTGCAAACGTGTTTTCTCCTAAATAAAAATGATGAGGTGCAAGATTTTTCATAGAAATTCTTGGGAGGATAACTTCTCCACACGATTTGGGCTTTAAAGGAACGGACTCACATACCTTCTTAGCGAGAGTAGCAGAAATTTCACCACTTTGCTTCATCGTGGAAATGGAATCGGTAGCGCTCAAAGCAACAGACAAAAAGGAAGTGACTCGTTTGAAGACTAAAGACAAACTGAAGAAACAGCTCTTATTCTAAGTCAAAACTGAGAAGAGGTTGGAGTTCGTCACTTGTTTACTGCTTGAGAGGGAAAGAGCAGAGTCATGGGGAAAAGAACACTCGGTTATCTTCTTTCTAAAGGTCAAATTCAATCTAATGTTTGGAGCATTCTTTTGTCGAGGCAGACCATGACTCCAATACGAATTAGTTGGTGGCAGGATCTGTAGTAAAGTTCCAGATCTCAAAGATAAGGAAACTGGTTTAAACCCGTTTCGCTTGAAAACAAGAGTCTCTTTCCTGTCCGAGAGATACTGATGTAATACAAGACAAAGTATCTAATTCAGCTTCGTCATCACGGTTATCACCGATTTGATTATCACCATTTCTTATAAAAGTGCATGGGGATCAAAAAACGATTTTGATGATTTTACTAAGATGACAGATTTCGGATTTCTTAAGATAGAAAATACAGTGAATTTCCCATTGAATAACATGGGAAACTGCGAAATTTAAGAAGCACGTTTTCGTTCAAGTAAAATATTTTAAAAGTCTTTTTCGAATCAGTTGAAAACAGACAGGGTGTGTTTCTGAACAGATCATTATTTCCTAAAATCAAAACGAATCACTTCGTTTTTTTCTGACGTGCGTTTCTGAAAGAAGTAAAAATAGTTCAGCTAGAAAATTGGAAAGATATTTTTATGAATCCTAGACTGTTTATTTACGTATAGCTAGAGGGGTCTTCAGTGAGAGCACTTATTCTCTTTTCAAACTAAGAGAATGAAGTGTAGTCAGTTTGAAAAAAAAAATTCAAACTCCCCTAAATTTAGCCTTTGTCCTGGTTTCGACTCAATACTGTAAAGCATTGCTCTCAGACCAGTTGAATTCCTGGCCCTTAATGAAATACATTAAGCCTTTCCCTTAAAAATAAGCAATCTCTTCTTCAATACCAGATCCCCAATAAATTTCTTTAAGAGTTATTCATTCACCCTTTTACTTTTAAAACTTGAAGTTCATTATTATTTAACTCCTTACAAAAATGAAACACATTCACTCTTTTACTTTTAAAACTTGAAATTCATTATTATTTAACTCCTTACAAAAATGAAACACATTCACACTTTTACTTTTAAAATTATAGAAAAATAGATGCATTCTCCCACTATAAATTTTTTCCCTACCTCCTTCCCCGTTCCTTAAACCAAAAATTTAAGATAGTTCTAAAAAGAACTTTTTTAGTTCTAAAAGAACTTTTTAGTTCTAAAAAGAACTTTTTTTCTCTGCTGTCTCCTCAATACATGTTTTTCACAGAACGCAGCAAGTCCTTTCCATATATTCCTTCCAAGAAGGCTTTGGATGGGATATTCTCACCAACGGTTTCAGCGAAGGAATCCGCTAAAGTCTTGGGGTCTAGCATTGCTACGGTCTCCTTGAAGTGTTCTTTAAACTTCGATTGGGGGTGGCATCAGTACATCTGTGGCCCATGAGGCTTTCAAGCATGCGATCCGGATTAAGGTGGCACTGAATACAATAGAATAATTTTTCAGCATGCCCCTGAACGAGATCCGACACCACTTCAATAAGCATGAAGTAATACTCTTCGTTCGTTAGTGGAGAGGAAGGAACGGGGTGGAATCCTCTGATGAAGCAAAACGCCCTTTGCAAAAACTGGACCAAATAGTAGAATAGTAATGCTGGTCCATATCTTCTCACATTGATCAGCGAGAGCTTCAAATTGTTCCCCATTCAGTTTGATGGAATTAGGGTTCAGTCGACGAAATCCATTGATCCGAGGGGAAAGCACCTCAAATATATAAGTGTGAGGTCCGTCCAAAGAAGGAGAGGCAGAAATAATTAGTTCTCTGTTGATTAGCATATCTTCATTTTGTCCATGCAACCAACGGACTTTTCTCATAAACTGAGGGAAGGTCAGAGCTGTCATGGTGATTCCATTCTTGGTGGGGAAAAAGATTCCTGTTCATTCCTGTATCTTCTTACATGAACTCTGATTTGAATTGGGAATTTCTTTGAATGATATCCCCCCTCATCATTTCCATTTAGGGGGTAACGCATTCGTGAAAGTGTCTGATTTCCATAATACAATCAGAGTTCATGTAAGAAGATACAGGAATGAACAGGAATCTTTTTCCCCACCAAGAATGGAATCACCATGACAGCTCTGACCTTCCCTCAGTTTATGAGAAAAGTCCGTTGGTTGCATGGACAAAATGAAGATATGCTAATCAACAGAGAACTAATTATTTCTGCCTCTCCTTCTTTGGACGGACCTCACACTTATATATTTGAGGTGCTTTCCCCTCGGATCAATGGATTTCGTCGACTGAACCCTAATTCCATCAAACTGAATGGGGAACAATTTGAAGCTCTCGCTGATCAATGTGAGAAGATATGGACCAGCATTACTATTCTACTATTTGGTCCAGTTTTTGCAAAGGGCGTTTTGCTTCATCAGAGGATTCCACCCCGTTCCTTCCTCTCCACTAACGAACGAAGAGTATTACTTCATGCTTATTGAAGTGGTGTCGGATCTCGTTCAGGGGCATGCTGAAAAATTATTCTATTGTATTCAGTGCCACCTTAATCCGGATCGCATGCTTGAAAGCCTCATGGGCCACAGATGTACTGATGCCACCCCCCAATCGAAGTTTAAAGAACACTTCAAGGAGACCGTAGCAATGCTAGACCCCAAGACTTTAGCGGATTCCTTCGCTGAAACCGTTGGTGAGAATATCCCATCCAAAGCCTTCTTGGAAGGAATATATGGAAAGGACTTGCTGCGTTCTGTGAAAAACATGTATTGAGGAGACAGCAGAGAAAGAAAAAGTTCTTTTAGAACTAAAAAAGTTCTTTTTAGAACTAAAAAAAGTTCTTTTAGAACTATCTTAAATTTTTGGTTTAAGGAACGGGGAAGGAGGTAGGGAAAAAATTTATAGTGGGAGAATGCATCTATTTTTCTATAATTTTAAAAGTAAAAGTGTGAATGTGTTTCATTTTTGTAAGGAGTTAAATAATAATGAATTTCAAGTTTTAAAAGTAAAAGAGTGAATGTGTTTCATTTTTGTAAGGAGTTAAATAATAATGAACTTCAAGTTTTATTTAAAAGTAAAAGGGTGAATGAATAACTCTTAAAGAAATTTATTGGGGATCTGGTATTGAAGAAGAGATTGCTTATTTTTAAGGGAAAGGCTTAATGTATTTCATTAAGGGCCAGGAATTCAACTGGTCTGAGAGCAATGCTTTACAGTATTGAGTTGAAACCAGGACAAAAGGCTAAATTTAGGGGAGTTTGAATTTTTTTTTCAAACTGACTACACTTCATTCTCTTAGTTTGAAAAGAGAATAAGTGCTCTCACTGAAGACCTCTCTAGCTATACGTAAATAAACAGTCTAGGATTCATAAAAATATCTTTCCAATTTTCTAGCTAAACTATTTTTACTTCTTTCAGAAACGCACGTCAGAAAAAAAACGAAGTGATTCGTTTTGATTTTAGGAAATAATGATCTGTTCAGAAACTCACCCTGTCTGTTTTCAACTGATTCGAAAAAGACTTTTAAAATATTTTACTTGAACGAAAACGTGCTTCTTAAATTTCGCAGTTTCCCATGTTATTCAATGGGAAATTCACTGTATTTTCTATCTTAAGAAATCCGAAATCTGTCATCTTAGTAAAATCATCAAAATCGTTTTTTGATCCCCATGCACTTTTATAAGAAATGGTGATAATCAAATCGGTGATAACCGTGATGACGAAGCTGAATTAGATACTTTGTCTTGTATTACATCAGTATCTCTCGGACAGGAAAGAGACTCTTGTTTTCAAGCGAAACGGGTTTAAACCAGTTTCCTTATCTTTGAGATCTGGAACTTTACTACAGATCCTGCCACCAACTAATTCGTATTGGAGTCATGGTCTGCCTCGACAAAAGAATGCTCCAAACATTAGATTGAATTTGACCTTTAGAAAGAAGATAACCGAGTGTTCTTTTCCCCATGACTCTGCTCTTTCCCTCTCAAGCAGTAAACAAGTGACGAACTCCAACCTCTTCTCAGTTTTGACTTAGAATAAGAGCTGTTCCTTCAGTTTGTCTTTAGTCTTCAAACGAGTCACTTCCTTTGTCTGTTGCTTTGAGCGCTACCGATTCCATTTCCACGATGAAGCAAAGTGGTGAAATTTCTGCTACTCTCGCTAAGAAGGTATGTGAGTCCGTTCCTTTAAAGCCCAAATCGTGTGGAGAAGTTATCCTCCCAAGAATTTCTATGAAAAATCTTGCACCTCATCATTTTTATTTAGGAGAAAACACGTTTGCAAAAGTATGCGATTTTAACAACACGGTCCGAGTTCATATTCGAAGTTATAGGAAAGATGGAGAATCTTTCTACCCTTCTAAGAATGGAATAACAATGTCAGCTTCAACGTTCCGAAAATTTATGGGAAAATCACACTGGATTCAAGGCATGAATTGTGACATCTTAATTAATCGTGAACTTATCGTTTCCTGCTGTCCTTCCCTCTTAGATGCTTCTGGCAGTTACACGTTAGAAGTGCTTTCCCAGAATTCATGGTTTTCGTCGATTGAATCCTGTTCCGATAAAGCTGACTTGTCAACAATTTGGAACTCTTATTGATCAATGTGGGAAAATATGGGACAGCATTACTCAACTACTATTTGGACCTGTCTTTAGAAAGGCTGTTTTGCACCATCCAAGGACTTCTTCCCCTGTTGCTTCCATCTCAGATGAAGAGTTTTTCATCATGCTTGCTGACATGGTAAGGGATCGCCTTCAGGAACATGTCAATAACTTATATTATTGTATGGAGTGCCACCAACCCCAAATCGCATATTCTCAAACATCACGGCCCACAGCTGTGCATATGCCACCCCCGAATCCAAGTGGCAAAAGTATTTCGATGATGCCGTTGCATTGCTTAACCCCAAGATTCTAGCAGAATCTTTTGTTGCAGTCACTGGAGACCATGTCCCGTCCAAAGCGTTCTTGGAAAGCATAATTGTAAAGAACTTGCTAGAGACTGTGAAGTCAATGTGCTGAGATATTAGCAGGCAAAAAAGAAAAAAATTCCTTATACCGACCATGGAGCAGCTGTATGAAGGGGACCCAGAAAAACAGTCCTTTTTTAGGACTACTTTATTTATTTTTATTCATTTATATTTTTTCTGTATGAATGAGTTTCATTTTTTGTAATGAGTTAAATAATAATGAATTTCAAGTTTTTAAAAGTAAAAGGGTGAATGAATAACTCTTAAAGAAATTTATTGGGGATCTGGTATTGAAGAAGAGATTGCTTATTTTTAAGGGAAAGGCTTAATGTATTTCATTAAGGGCCAGGAATTCAACTGGTCTGAGAGCAATGCTTTACAGTATTGAGTCGAAACCAGGACAAAAGGCTAAATTTAGGGAGTTTGAATTTTTATTTCAAACTGACTACACTTCATTCTCTTAGTTTGAAAAGAGAATAAGTGCTCTCACTGAAGACCCTCTAGCTATACGTAAATAAACAGTCTAGGATTCATAAAAATATCTTTTCAATTTTCTAGCTAAACTATTTTTACTTCTTTCAGAAACGCACGTCAGAAAAAAACGAAGTGATTCGTTTTGATTTTAGGAAATAATGAATTGTTCAGAAACACACCCTGTCGGTTTTCAACTGATTCGAAAAAAGACTTTCAAAATATTTTACTTGAACGAAAACGTGCTTCTTAAATTTCGCAGTTTCCCATGTTATTCAATGGGAAATTCACTGTATTTTCTATCATAAGAAATCCGAAATCTGTCATCTTAGTAAAATCATCAAAATCGTTTTTGACCCTATGCACTTTTATAAGATTCGAAAGGGTATCTTAGAAAAAACGAAGTGATTCGTTTTTGACACTAGGAAGGAATGTACTTTTCTGAAATGAACTTTGTAAAATTCTTTCAATTTACTCGATCCAAAACAGTCTTTTATGCATGCTAGTTTTCCCATGTTATTCTATGAGATTTTTACAATTACCAGAAAACGAAAATTTTCAAAATCATCCTCTTAGGAAATCAACAAAACCATTTTTCGTCTTACTTAGAATTTTTCAATAAATAATTCTATTCAGTTGTAAAAATATAGAAATAGCTTATTGAAAATAAAAAATAAAAAAAAACGTAGTTGTAAGGAGTTGAGAGGAAAGTCGATATTCTTTATTCTTTAATTTTGGTATCATATTCCCGTATTTCTCTCATAAGAGGAAAAAAAAATATTAAAGTGCGTCTCTTATTTTTTGAGTTCGTTTGATTCGGAGGCAAAAAAAAAAAAAATATATATATATATATGAAAGAAATGTTTTCTCGACGAATGATTCAAACTCATTTCTGTTCGAAGTATAAGAAAATGAAATCTGACATCATAGCAATGAATGCGTAAACACTTTCATTGAAACGATAGTAAATCATCTCGATTATGGCTTCTTTCATGACAATGAACATTTTCGTAATGAAAGACTTGAAAGTACTTCGAAAGCCTAAAAGAGTTCTAATCTCTTAATAAATTAAAATTGAATAAGTAAAGAACTGAAGGGACATGGAATCTGACAATAGTAAAGTGAGAACGAAGATTTTAAAGCAGTTCATGAAAAAAAGGTCATGGTTCATTCAGTAAAGAAATGTCATAGAGTAGAGAGAGTGTGAACAATCTATCCGTCTTTAGGTTGAGCTTTCACTTATAGGGCTTCTTTTTTCATATTGAAATATAAAGATGCATTTCCTTTAACTGGAAATGAACTAATATATATATATATTTCCCCAGCTTGGAAGAATATACCTTTACATTAAATATATCTCTTTTTTGGATAGTAAATGTATACAACTCTGAATATCAAATAAATAAAAAAATAATGTTTATGGGAAGAACGGAATTAGTCGCTTTGCCTCTAGAATGAATGTTTTTTCGGACGAGACGGGAAAATATTCAGCCCAAAGAATACAAATTTCATCGAAAGAAAAAGGTTTTAGATTGTATGTCTTGACATTGAATGCTTTCCTGTCGAGGCAGTCCACGAAAAGTATGGCTAACTACGAAAGAATAAAAAAATGTATATTTGACATACATGCAAGCTTTGAGGAATATTTTTAAGCAGGTTGGAAAATATGCTATATAAGGAAACCAAAATCTGACGATTTGTTGCATCTAAAATAATCGTTTGCTGAAATGAAATGGAAAAAAAGATAGTGTAAATAAAAGGACTCATAAGTTTGTCCAAGAAAAAGAATCCTGACCTATTGAGAAGTTTAATGAAATTTCAAAGACAGAGGAAGAAAAATATCGGAAATTGGGAAGCTATAAGGAAATAAAGACCGAAAATATTGTTTGAGCAGAATTTTAACTGGGAAAGATCTGTAGAGTTCTTGAACATACGAAAAAATTACGAGAAAATATTATTGCAGGGGTGAAAGACTCAGAATTAACATGAAGTCTATGTCCAGTAATTACTGCGAACAAGAACGAAATAATTTCTAAAGAAGCATTTCCTCGTCTCATGGTCTGAAATAAAATTGAACGGAGGAAAAAGAAAAGTTCCCCAGAAAATTCATTACATCTACACGAAAAAACTCCCTCAAAACATACAAAAAATATATAAAAACACATGAAGAAATAACGTAAAAGCAATTTAAAAATATATATATAGGGAATTGTTCCAATTCTCAGGAGAAACCTTCGTCCAGCAGTGGTTGATAATGGTTGACAATGATGATGATGATGATGATGATATAGGGAATACGTAGTACACGAAAACCATTTGACCCCCTGACTATTTTTGGAAACCAAATCATCGTGAGTTAGAACTTCGCTAAGACCTTAGGAGCATTTTTATTCCCTTGGAAAGAAAATTCCTCAGCATCGTTACGTAAAAATTTCCTCCGGGGGAAAAATAGTATTGAAGAGGGGAGAAATCTTGCTTGCAAAACACAGGAATAAATGCAGAAATTCCCAACGGACCCCACTCAGTCGTTGCCATCCCTCAAAATCAAAGATCCATCGAAATAATAAAGTTCCAAGAAGCATCATCATATCTAACACCTACGCAGTGCTCTTTCCCCACTCGGTCGTTGCCATCCCCCAAAATCAAAGATCCATCGAAAGTTCCAAGAAGCATTGCTAGGGGGTAGTACATCGAGTTGGCATCCCCTATATCCAACACCTTTCCCACTCGGCCGTTGCCATCCCTCAAAATCAAAGATCAATCGAAAGTTCCAAGAAGCACCGCTAGGGGCAGCACATCGAGTTGACATCCCCCTATATCCAACCCCTTTCCCACTCGGCCGTTGCCATCCCTCAAAATCAAAGATCAATCGAAAGTTCCAAGAAGCACCGCTAGGGGCAGCACATCGAGTTGACATCCCCCTATATCCAACCCCTTTCCCACTCGGGCGTTGCCATCCCTCAAAATCAAAGATCAATCGAAAGTTCCAAGAAGCACCGCTAGGGGGTAGTACATCGAGTTGGCATCCCCTATATCCAACCCCTTTCGCACTCGGGCGTTGCCATCCTCAAAATCAAAGATCAGTCGAAAGTTCCAAGAAGCACCGCTAGGGGGCAACACATCAAGTTGCCATCCCCCTATATCCACCCCTTTCCCACTCGGTCGTTGCCATCCCTCAAAAACAAAGATCCATCGAAAGTTCCAAGAAGCACCGCTAGGGGGCAGCACATCAGCATCGTCCCAACACACAAGCGCCACCTACATCCTCACCCATGCCACACTTCTTCATCCTCCTGATGCCTGCGTCAGGCCACGCCCTCCGTTTGCTCGGCTGCAGCTGGCTGCGGCTGGCTGCGTCCGCCCGGCCGCAGCCTAATGTTAAGTCTATGGGCTGCGGTTTAAGCCAGAATCGGTCATTTCCCTCTACTGTCAATGCCAAAACGAATTCAACAGGTCATTTCTGCTAAAGAAGGACATACTTCATACTAATACAGGTATTTATCAGTGTATGTCAAGGCATAGAATGATATAAAGGCACAGTTTTGGAAAAAAGAGTGATTTTTTACTTTGTCCCAATTAATTTGCACAGTAAATTAAATTTGAGTTTGTTCTGCTTACACTTCCAAACTTAACGTTATATCTTTTCCCTCAAACGAGAATGAAGTTGGCAACAATTGAGGTCAGAGTGAACGTGACGTATGAATATATGAGATAAGAACGATAGATAAACGGACGAAATAACAGTTGCTGGCGTAGGTGGCACTTTATACTGGGCCTCCGAGTAATAAATAAGAGCGCCTTTCTTCCCCTTTCTACCTCGCTTCCGTGTCACTTTCCTATCGGGTACTCTAGCCCAAATCTCCTAGCTTCCAATTTCTAAGGGTTGTTTAAGACCTGGAGTCAGACACTCCCTTCCTAAAATCCTCTACATATGATCTGATCTGATCTGCTGGTGTAGGTGGATGTGTGTGGTAAACGTCGATTGTTAAAATAAAATGTGAAATTAACAATTTTAGTACCATGTGTGATGTTCTATTGACTTAGTGCTGGAATAAAGAAAGAATTCCCGTATATTGACTTCTGCTTATGATTCGTCTGGCCGTAAAAAATTAATTAGGAACTATTGCATCGTATTCTTATCTAATGGTTTAGACATAACGTAAAACCAATACCTCTCACGAAAAGGACAATTACGCTATAGTTGATTCTCGATGAAAGTTGGAGTGGCTGACAGATAAGTGACATTTTAACTTTTATGTGCGCGCATATATGAAAATTGCCCTTTTTTCTTTTTTTTTTTTTTTAATTTCCGGTACTGTTTTGAAAGTTGTAATGTTAATGGAAATATGGCTGTCTGGACACTACGTAAATCAGTTCTGAAAAACTTCACCTACAGTGAAGACAGAAAAGTTCAAGAAAAGATCTAAGAAAACGTCAAGAAAAGATTACTTAGAGATTGATCCCTTTATTCTGTCAACAGATCCTTGAAGAGTAACATTCCAATAGAACACTCAAACGTTAAACGTGTCGTATTAGTTGTAAACTTCAGAACAAAATAACATTAATCTGTGGAACTCTTAACTCTAAATGCGTGTATACGTATAGAAGGTTTGACCCAAAATGATAGAGCCACTAGAATGGCTGAGAAGTTTGGGACCTAATGGTTAAAATCAGACGACATTACAGAGGGATGCCTGTCAAAACGCCGACAATCAAAACACCGACACCGAAACACCGACAGGTCGAAACATCGACAATCAAAACACCGACAAATCATAACACCGACAATCATAACACCGATTTTCTACTAGAACCTTACAGAGATTGGCATTTCAAATAGGTGCTGCGGTGTTGTACATGAAAAATAGTAGCAAATGTCATGCAAATAAATGAGAATTATAAAGATATTGAAGTTAGAGATACGTGTCCCAAAATGATAGAACCACTCGTGCATACCGTCGTGTAATGCAAATGTTACCGCAGCTACGCAGCAGATTGTTGCTGCGGGGCTGCAGGCGCAAGAAATGCCAATCGTTTCAGTAGGTTAGAACTGCGTAGTTGAAGTTCGTTAACGGCAACCGAAAGTTTACGCGCCATGGGCCGTGGAAAATTATTGACGGCGCCCGAGCAACGGAAAATTGATGCATTATACCGGAATAAACTGTCCATTCGAGGTATTGTAAGGTGTATTAATCGTTCCCATCATGTGGCTGCACATTATTTGACATCAAATGGATTGTACGGCAGCAAGAAATCTACTGGCCATCCTTCAGTTTTGACTTCAAGTCAGAAAAGGTGGATTATGCGTCGGATGAGTAACTCAACATCCAGTATTAGGCAAGTCTCGTCTGCAGTAGACATAGACATATCGAAATCGACAGTGATCGTGTTCTAAAGAAGTGTCCATTCATCCGTCACCTGAAAATGCGTGCGTCTTATGAGCTAACTGAAACACATAAACAGAAAAGACGTAACTCTGAATACCACATGTCATGGACTCAAAAATGGCATAAAGTTATTTGGAGTGATGAAAAGAAGTTTAATATGAATGGTCCGAAAGGGTGGAAGTATTATTGGCACGACCTTCGAAAGGGAGAATTGAGTTACTCCAAGCTCCAACAAGGTGGTGGAGGTATAACGGTCTGGGGGCATTTAGTAGATATGACAAAACACCATTAGCCGTTCTAACTAGACACTTGAATGCTGTGAGCTACCAGAAGCTGTTGAATGAGCATCTCGTGCCGTATTTTGAATCATTAATTGTCTCTGAAGCTCAGTTTCAACAGGATAATACACGACCTCACACGGCGAACTCGACCTGGAGTGGTTTCTTGCAAATGGAATTCCTGTCATGGACGGGCCTGCATGCTCTCCAGATCGGAGTTCTATGGAAAACATGTGGCAGCTGCCAGCAGGTAGGGTGTATGCATATGGGAAGCAATTCAACAGTGTTACGGAACTTTAACGTGCAATTTTGAAAGCTTGGGACAATATTTCCCTATACAGCAGTGTCAGAAATTAGTGAACTCCATGCCCAAACGTGTGTTTGATGTCATCCAACAAAATGGCAGTTTTATTGGTCGTTAAAAATCTGGTTTGACCCACATTTGTGACAGTGGTTCTATCTTTTGGGACGGTTCCCAGTTCAACGTATTTGTTTGGAACCCTCAAACAGGTACACATATTGTGATTTCACTTTTATTTTGGTGCACACATTTGTCTCACTGCATGAATACTTATATGCACGCCTGTACAATCACTTAATTGACTTATATTTTGTTATTTATCCACTTTCTCCTGTGGCTCTATCATTTTGGGGCACACCTTATATCAGCACAATCCTCAGCCTTTAAATAGACACAACTTTAACTAAACAACGTCTTTTCCACAATTAGCATTATATGATATTTCACCATCTCCACATACTGCTGCTGCTCAGACAATAACGTTCAGTTCTCATCGGACACATACGTCATACGTTCCGACTTCAAGGTGCTGCCAACCATACTCTTGCGAGAGAGAAGATATCACGTTAAGTTTGAAAACGTAAAGGAAAACGAACTCAAATGTACATAGAGAAAAAAATTAGAAAGGAAAGTCAAATTAAATTACGTATACGTCACAAAGTCACTGAACAATTAGCTTCCGTGTATAGTCCAAAAACAAGCCTTATATTGCTCTTATTATTTTTTAATTTAAGTATCTGGTTTACACACAAACTAGTCAATATATAAAAGCAGGGAACCACAAAATAATGAAATTTCATTCGCTATTTCATGAATGCGGAAAATTTTAAGGTGGTTATAATATTCAACTCAAATCTGCAAATCCCAGCGTCTATCAATGAAGGGTGGTAACCTATTTGGAAGTGGAGGGATTGAAAACAGAAGCCCCGGTGGCGCAGTGGTCTAAGCGATGGTTTCTGATCATTCGTCCGAAAGGGGTCAGGGTTCGAATCCCGGTGAGGCATGGATGTTGTGTTTGTCTTACGGCACTGGCTCTCTCCCTTCCCGGGAACCAGTGGCCTTAAATTAGGGACGGGCGATTGCTTACAGCCCATTGAGTGTTGCTCACGGTGGTCGTTAAACCTCCAATAAAAAAAAAAAGAACTGAAGAAAAATCGTAACGCCCCCAGAACTTAAAAAAATAATAATAAATATAAAAAACTCTATTCAAAATGATTTTGTTTTTACGAGGGTTGAACCGAAAGTAATACAAAAGTGGGCGGCATATCTTTTTCATTAATTGCACATGAGATAGAGTAACAGAGGTAGTTCAAATTTCACATGAGAGTAACTCTTTCTCTATACAAAGGTACTACTCAACAGAGTCTCCATCACAAGCGATGCATTTGCGCCATCATTGAAACCAACTCTCGAATTCTCTATGAAAACATTCAGGTGGGGTCTGTTGTACCCACTTTCACCTCGTCTGTGTCATCAAATCGTTGTCCCCGGAGTCTGTCCTTCATTGGACCTGACAGGTGGAAGTCGGAGGACGCCAGATCTGGTCTGTACGGGGATGGATGGGGACCACCGACTAGCCTAATTTGCTGGTTGCCTGATTTCTTGTCAAAGATGTGTGTGGTCTCACATTCTCATGGTAAAAGTGTATTCTTTTCAGATTCTTGTTCTGTCTCTTCCTCCTTATAGCTTCTCTAAGCTTCTTGAGTGCCTCAATGTACCGGTCGTTGGTCACGATACGGCCACCTTTCTGAAAATCAAGGAGAATGGCATCCCTGTCATCACAAAAAACAGTCACCACGACTTTCTGTACTGATCGCTGGTTCTTGAACTTCTTAGGCTTAGGTGAAAAGGTGCGACGCTATTCCATGGATTGATTCTTCTTTTCCGGATCGTAAAGATACGCTCACGTTTCATCCCCTGTCACCATATCGGGAAAAAATGTATCTTCATTGGCTTCAAACTCTTCCAGCAGATCAGAGCAGACTTCCACCCTTCTCTCCTTCAAATCGGGTGTCAACTGCCAAGGTACCCACTTTGCACACAATTTCCGGTACCCTAAGTCTTCCGCTATCTTCTGCATAGCATTATGACCACAGTCCATTTGCGCAGCTCACGGGTTGTGACTCATCTCTCCGCACGAATCAGTTCATTCACTCGTTGATGATTCGTGTCAGTGGTCGCAGATGACGGTCTCCCACTGCGTGATTTGTCTTCAATGCTGTTTCCCTTTCTTTAAACTTCTTCATCGATCTGTGCACATTGCTCTTGTCAATGGTGTCATCTCCGTAAAGATTCTGTAGCCTTCTGTGGATATCGGACAGCATGCAGCCTTCTGTGGATATCGGACAGCCTGCAGCCTTCCTTCGTCAAGAACTCAATGACGGTACATTGCTTCTGCTTGGAATCCATTATTTACCTGCAATGAAGAAGAAGAGTTGCTATTGAGGAAGAGTTACTCTACCAACATGTGCAATTTGAACGACTTCTGTCAGTTAATAAAAATGTATGCCCACTTTTGCATTACTTTCGGTACAACACTGGTATTTCCTAAATTGCCGGGCCCTGTGAAGGCGCAAGGCCCGGGGGCAAACGACTCGGTAGCCCCTATAGTCCAGCCAGTCCAACCTCGGTAGCTCCTATAGTCCAGCCAGCTCTGTGTGTAGTTCCCGTAAATAACGTCTCAATCCATCCACAAAATTTTTAATCTATATGTCTCCCTGGCAACTTCCTCACAACCACTGAATATCCGATTGCGGAAAGAGGGGAGAATCAGGAATACATATCCACGAATCCGTGAAATTCATTCGTTATCGTCCTGCGACCGCAGAAGATAATTTTTTATTCATCATCATCACCATCATCATCGGTGATCGCTCTTTTAAAAATCACGAATCCTCATGGATCTTTGAATGGGCCATTACCACGTGTGGCAGAAAAGTCATAACATACACAGCATGGATTTCGATTCCTAAGCGACAATTTCGGGAAATTCGGTGCCAATGAAGGCGACTCTAAGCCTAGGAAAGGGAACCGACCGCTGAGTGATATCCCGCAGCAACAGAAAATGCCGCTCTGTTAGAGATCGCGGGCTTCTGTATGGAACCACTGTTCAATAAACAACCTCGAAGAAATGTGTTCCCTCGGGGTCATATGAATGCTGCCCGTGAGATCTGCTGAGGTACGTATGCTCCCCTAACGTGAACTCTGACACCTCACTAAATATAGGTAACCTGCAGAGCTCAGTTCTTGTGTCAAACGGTAGGGGGTCGACCCGGCTGGCTTTACAGGTAACGTGCCTCCTCCCTTTCGGAGATAGCTCTGAAAAAAATTCTTGGAAGATGGGGGAAGAAGAAGGGGAAGGAGTATCATTTGAAGTTCGGCGCAAAATTGCTTTTCAAACTGTAGCCCCAGTATGTATGGCTCCACCAATGATATAGTCTACCTTCATTTTTTTTTTTTTCCAGAATAGGGTTGTTTAACCAAAGAATACCAGGACGGAAACGTCCTACGGAGTAAATGTGCAGCATGATGAATTACTTATCGACGTTAGAAGGACGTAGTAGCATTTCTTGGACTGTTAGCTAGAACATTATCTTTTTGTTATGTTATTGTTTTGATCTACAAGAAAAGCTTACTGCGCGCTTTAAAGCATGAAAGCTCGGAGTAAGCTTGATAATTGTTTACAGCAGAGGTGAATGTAAAACACATATGTGGTGTTCATATATTTTCATATCATATTATACATATCATCATCATCATCATCATTGTCAACCATTATCAATCCACTGCTGGACGAAGGTCTCCCCAAGTTTCCTCCACAACGGCCTGTCTTGTGCCAGTTTCCTCCATGCTACTGCCGCATACTTTCGAATTTCATCCACCCATCTTCCATGTGGTCTTCTTCTGGGTCTCTTCCTATCCCTTGGAATCCAATCTAAAATTTCGGCTGTCCATCGATGATCTGTCCTTCTGGCAGTATGTCCAGCCCATTGCCATTTCAGGGATTTAACTCTGACCATGATGTCTTCCACTCTTGTCATTTTTCGGATCCACGAGTTCCTCTTCTTATCTCTCCTGGTTACACCAAGCATGCACCTCTCCATGCTACTTTGAGTTGTCTGCAGCCTTTGTATGTCTTTTTAGTTAAGGTCCACGTCTCTGCACCATACGTAAGCACTGAAAGGATGCATTGATTAAACACTTTTCTTTTAAGACATAATGGCATATTGCTCTTGAAAATTATGCTGTTTCTTCCAAAAGCTCTCCAGGCAAGTTTTGTACGCCGATTAATTTCTTCATCAATGTGACCCTCACTTGATATCTGCTGTCCAAGATAAATGTATGTGTCTGTTATCTCCAGCTTTTCTCCATCAAACGATGAATCTTCATTTCTTGTAAAAGCATTGGACATCACTTTTGTCTTCTGAAAGTTCATTTTTAATCCCACTTCTTTACTCTTGTCAGCAAGTTCTTGGATCATACTCTGCAGCTCTGATGGGGTAGTTGCAAAAATGACTATGTCATCAGCAAAACGAAGGTGGGTTAGATAATCTCCGTTAATCTTTATCCCTTTGTTTTCCCAGTTCAGTGATTGAAAGACATTTTCTAATGTGGCATTAAAGAGCTTCGGAGATATGGTGTCACCTTGTCTCACACCTTTTCCAATTTTTATGTGTGTTGTATTTTCAAACAGCCGAATCTTTGCACTTGCATTTTCATAGATGTTATTAATAATATTAATGTACGCATCTTCAATACCGCAGGATTTCAGGGCCATTGTAACTGCTGATGGTTTCACCGAATCAAAGGCTTTTTCATAATCGATAAAAGCCATGCACAATGGAAGTTCATATTCCCTTGCTCTTTCAATTAGTTCTCTCAGTACGTGGATATGATCTATTGTGCTGTAGCCACTCCTGAATCCAGCTTGTTCTCTCGGTTGAGCCATGTCCAGTGTCACCTTCAAGCGGTGTGAAAGAACTTTAGTGAAGATTTTATAAACCACTGATAGGAGGCTGATAGGTCTGTAGTTCCTGAGATCCTCAATGTCACCTTTTTTATGTAGCAAGGTCATTGTAGCGTTGTTCCAATCCTCTGGAATCTTCCCTTCATTAAGGCATCGAGTGAAAATTTGGGTGAGTACTGTTTCGATTTCTCCACTTGCTTCTTGTATGATGTCTACAGTAATTCCATCTTCTCCTGGAGCTTTTCCGCGCTTCATGTTCTTGTTTGCATGTGCAACTTCTGCTGGGAGGACTGGAAGAACTCTGGCACTGGTACCTTTCATGATGTCTGGAGTACATGTATCATCCCTTTCATATAATTTGGAGTAGAAATCTTTCACTCTTGTCAAAATTTCGCCTCTATTTCTTGTTACAGAACCATCTTCTTTTCTCAGTGCCATAATCTGTTTTCTTTCCTTACTGAGATGTCCCTTTGCTATTTTTAGGCTTTGGGTGTTTTCAATTGCTTTCCTTACTAGTTCACAGTTGAATTTCCTTACGTCTTCAGTGATACTTTTTCGTACTGTCTTGCATAGCTCTATATATTCCACTTTGGAAGTCACATCTTCTTTAGTTGTCCTCATCTCTCTTCTTTTTTGCATCAGCATTTTGGTTTTTCTTGATAATTTGTTCACATGCAACTTGTTCTTAGACCCAGCTAATTTTGTTGCTGTTTCCATAAGAGCTTTGGTTACTTTTCTGTTAACTTCCGAAATATCCACTTCTTCCGATGTTAGGCCTTCTAAAGCAGAGAATCTGTTCTTCAGTTCCAACTTGAAGGTATTATGGTGTTTTTTAAGGTTGGTTATGTCAATACATTTTGTTTGACTTATGAGCTTGCTGCGTTCGAGTTTAGTTTTGAGGTGCATCTTACATCTCACCAATCTATGGTCACTACCTGTGTTGAACTTGTTTAGCACACTGTAGTCTTCTATGACAAATTTTTTGTTACACATAATAAAATCAATTTCACTTGTCGTCCCATTTGGATGTCTCCATGTCCATTTCCTGTGCGGCTTTTTCTTGAAAAAGGAGTTCAAGATGAAAAACCCTTCTGTCTCTGCAAACTCTACGAGAGTATTTCCACGCTGGTTTCTGTTGCCGTGACCGAATTTACCCACTGAAGTTTCATTCTGTTGCCGTTGCCCTATTTTCGCATTGAAATCTCCCATAATTTTCTTCAAGTGCTGCTTACCTTTATTATTTAGATGACGAATTTCCTCATAAAATTCTTCAATTTCTTCTTCAGGATGACTTGTGGTGGGTGCATAAGTTTGAATAATCTGAGTCTGGTATCTTCTCGAGAGTTGGATAACGAGTCGTGCAGCTCTGCCAGAGGAACTTTCAACTTCTACAACTTTATCCTTCAGTTTCTTGTTTATTATAAATCCAACACCATTAGTTCTGCCAGTATCTGTCCCACGATAGTACAAGAGATGAAATCCACTTTTCAGTTCAATGAGATCTTCTCCTTTTTTCCTTACCCGACGATGTCCCACTTGATCCTTTGTAGTTCCTCTTCCTATTCAAGAAGCCTTGAATCAGAAGACGGGGAGCGTCCATTATACGTAGCCAAGGTCAGCATCAGATGGCAGCCTGGTCTGGTTTTCCGGGGATTCTTAGTACCGTCTGCCTTCATGTCGCACTGACCGCTGCCTTGGCCAGGTACATTCCAGCTGCCGGAGACTGAGGGCCAAGATTTAAGTTGTGGTGTCATTTTGGAGGGGTTTGGCCATAACTCACCACGCTGGCCAAGCGGGTTGGTGAGTGTGGGATAGCATTTCCTCTAATCCCGATGGTATAGTTATACCGCTATTGGCGGTCGTCAGAGCCCTTTTAGTGGGAACAGGATGTACCACGCACGAGAAGGCGGGGTTGACATTTGTCAAGGAGAGGTTGTGATGTTACGCATCACCTGACCTTACATCCCATTATACATATATCACAAACAATATTATTTCCTTTGTCTGAACGTTTGAATGTCTGTCACAATTTGTTGGCTCAGTGGTAAGAGCGCTTGCCTGTTTTAATTGTCAACCAATATATTTTTTTCTTATTGTTATAATGTATATATATAGTCTACCTTCATTCCCCCAGAATTGGGTTGTTTAACCGAAGAATACCAGGATACGTATTCTTTGGTTAAACAACCCTATTCTGAGAAGCAGAAAAAACATCTCAAGAGACTGGCCAGAAGGCTGTGCCTCTGACTACTCAGACCCGGAGCGACTTTTTGCGTTTCTCATGAGGAATCACAGAATGCGCTCAGGGGATTATTTTTGCTGGCACCAGTGGCGAATTTAACTGAAATGAACTTTTCAACCGTAAAACACTTATCACCCGTTTTTGAAGAGTATGGGTGTTTAACGGCCACTATATGGAACTCTAAGGTGTGTAAGTAGTCGTTCGTCCCTAATTTAAAGCCACTGGTTCCAGGGAAGAAAAAAAGCAGTGTTGTAAGATAAGTACACTGCAAATGTCTCACCTGGGTCTCGAACACAGGGCTACCCGGACGAACGGTGGGAAGCTCACGCCACCGTAGCGGCCACCTGTCATTCTATCTATTATACATGTATGTTTAACTATTTCGTGTTGCTTTTCCGTACAGCAGTCAGATAACGCCTTACTGAGTGATCCGACAGTTTAGTCTCGTCTTTGCAATACGAAGGTTCTTTTTAGATACGAGCATGCTTTCATATAAACCAGTGCATCATGATCATCTAAAAATTTCGTTTGCGATGTTTTTCTTCCCAACTAACCAGGAAAAATACGTTAGCGCCGCTAAGCCTATAGAGAAAAAGTGCCTTAGCATCGCTAAGCCGGCTAAGGCCCTTCTACACCACTGAGAAACATTTCATATGTTCACGGCTTAACATATTACATCGAAGCAGAGCCCATTTAAGAGGGGGCTAGGGGGACTTCAACCCCTGGCTCCGCATTTTCAAGTGGCCATAGAATTATGCAGAATGCTTAAAGAATTGATAGAATTCTACAGTTTTTTTTTTTTTTTTTTGCAATAGCCCAGCAAAAACTATTAGAAACTGCCTTGTGAAAAATATTTCTATTTCTTGCTGCTTTTTTAGAAGGAGTCCACAACAAATATAGTCACCCCCTGTGCATCCTCAAATCTTTCGAACGCATTACAGAAGTTTTTTTGTGAACACCGGTAATTCGGGGTAATTTTCATTCATTTACAATTCGTTTGAATCATGATATTTGGATCATATTATTTTGTACCCTACTTCGATATAATTTCAACAACCTGAACCCAACTCTGGTGGTGGTAGGGGGGGAGGGGAGGGATATTAAAGCAGAACTGAACTGGTATCAATTATTCATCCATACATTTTGTAGATGTGCCACTAATACTGGGCCACCAAATTACAGTCCAGCCCCCCTATCTCTTTAAATGTCCTCTGCATAGAAGCGCATTTTACACCATTTCAGAAGTAGTTTCCTCGTTTGGAGATTTTTTTTTTTTTTTTTTTTTTTGAGGTTTAACGACCACCGTGAGCAACGCAATGGGCTATAAGCAGTCGCCCGTCCCTAATTTAGGGTCACTGGTTCCAGGGAAGGGAGAGAGCCAGTGCCGTAAGACAAACACAACATCCATGCCTCACCGGGATTCGAACCCGGACCCCTTTCGGACGAATGATCAGAGGCCATTGCCTTAGACTACTGCGCCACCGGGGCGGCGTTTGGAGATTTAACGACCACCGTGAGAAACTCGATGAGCTATTATAAGCAGTCGTTCGTCCCTAATTTAAGGTCACTGGTTCCAGGGAAGGGAGAGAGCCAGTGCCATAAGACAAACACACCATCCATGTCTCACTAGGATTCGAACCCGGCGCAGAATCGGAGGAATGGTCAGAAGCCAGCGCTTTAACTATTGCGCCACAGGGGCGCAAATGCAGGACCGTAACTAGATTTCAGAACCGAGGAAGGGGCTTACGACTCATTGGGGGGGGGGGGGGGCTCAACAGCAAATCATATTCATCCACGAATATAGATGCAAGTTTTCCTTTGTAATTTTCTTTCCTCTTATTAACATACTTCACCAGTGAACAATTTCTCCATGTCGAAAAGTAAGAAATATATATCAAGATATGAAAACGTGGCGGGGGGTGGAGTAGGGGACTGAATTCTCTTGAAATATAAAAAATAAATAAATCGCATTATCATAATTCGTTTGGCGGTAGCTGAGTTGCAGGTTTATTATCGCTGGAGGAAAGATAACCCCCAACTAGCATGAAAAAACATTTTTTTTCTCTCTGGATCCACGCAATGGTATCGAGGAGTTACTGATGCCGAATTTCGGCTCTTTCCTCTACACCTTTAATCACGCTTTCCCTTTAGCTGGTTCTCGAAGCTAGCCTCTTCTGACAGTGACCAACAGCCAAACCCTTCCTTTCCATTCAGAAACCAAAAGCCCTCAGATTCTCGCCTACAAACACTTCTCCCACACACGCATCGCAAAAACACTTCTACTGACCGCAAAACAGTAAACAGGAAAAAACAGAAAGGTTTGCCTTTCTATTGCACGAAAATTTCATTTTATAGTACTGTTTTACATCACCTAGAGCGTTACGTTTGTACTTCGTTAAAATCATACACTTAGCCGAAACATTCATATGAGGACACTTCCCTGTCTGTAGGCGATTACCCACCTGAAAGTTTTTTTAACAGCAGCTAACACATGTTCATTTTTTTTTTTTTGATTGGAGGTTTAACGATCACTGTGAGCGCTACTCAATGGGTTATAAGCAGTCGCTCGTCCCTAATTTAGGGCCACTGGTTCCAGGGAAGGGAGAGAGCCAACACTGATAGACAAACACAACATCCATACCTCACTAGGATTCGAACCCGGACACATCTCGAACGAATGATCAGAAACCATCGCTTAGACCACTGCGCCACCGGGCTGGCCAGTGGCCATCATTTATTCACTAACCAAGTGACTAATAGTTTTTCATTCATATGCGCAACTATACTTCCACCCCCTCCCCCCTCTCTTTCTGTCTTTTTTTTTTTTTTTCAATGTTCTTTTTTTACGCTTTCCAACCGTAGGTTGAAGAAGCGTATATGCTCCAGCTTTGTCCGTCCGTCCGCACGATAACTGGCGTAAAAATGGTTCGATTTCGATGAAATTTTAGTATGTGGTAGGTGACCACCTGGGGACGAACCCTATTGAAAATGGGACAAATGGGGTCAAAGGTCACGACGTAGGAGCGGGATCATTCCATTGCCCTCATGCGTCATAACTTGCGTAAATATGGTTCGATTTCAATGAAATTTTATTACTATGTGGTAGGGGACCACCTGGGGACGAATCTTATTCAAAATGGGTGAATTGGGGTCAAAGGTCAGGACATAAGAGCGGGATGCATTCCATTGCCCTTATGCGTCATAACGTGCGTAAAAATGGTTCGATTTCGATGAAATTTCAGTATGTGGTAAGGGACCACCTGGGGACGAACCCTATTGAATGTGGACGAAATGGGGTCATAGGAATGCGATCCATTCCATCGCTCTTATCCCATATTATTAAGGTGGACGTCAAGTAATTTTTCTTCCTATACTTCCAATGGAAAAACTTTTGTACACATTTCCTTCACAATTAATGTGTTCCCAAGGATGAAAATTTGAACATCGATTAAAATAACTTTATTATAACTTGGAATGCTATTTTCTAAAATATAACCAAAATTATATTAAAAATCAATAACTTTTCCTTTGGTGGTGTTGAAACCAGAAAAAGGATGGCGCGATCTGTGCTTTGATGACGTCAGTAGACAAACAAATGTTGGATTGCATAATTATGGTTATGTTTTAGAAATTATTAAGTATTCCAAGTTATAAAATGAAGCTATTTTAATCGATGTTCAAATTTTCATCCTTGTGAACGCATTAATTGTCCAGAAAAAGATGGCGCTGCCTGTATTTTCATGACGTCACAGACAAAAAAATGTTGGATTGCATAATTATGGTTATGTTTTAGAAAATATTAAGTATTCCAAGTTATAAAATGAAGCTATTTTAATCGATGTTCGAATTTTCATCCTTGAGAACGCATTAATTGGGAAGAAAATGTGTACAGAAGTTTTTCCATTCGAAGTACAGGAAGCAAAACTACTTGACGTTCACCTTAAAGGAGCAATTCTTGTATGTATGTAAATTTTATTTTGAAAACGGCTCTAAGGATTTTGATGAAAGTCGTTAACCTACCGTTTTCTGGTACTAGAAATTGATTTAGCTTGATCTCGACTTTAAGAAAATTTGTTTAGTGGGTTAAATAACCACCCTGAACTACCAAGTTTGTAGTGTGGTGTCATGGCGTCACCCCATTAGATGTTGGCGCGCGGTCATTCCATCTATCTCATTACGTCACGCGTTGTTTGTTGGTCCTATTAAAGTTTTATGACGTTACACCTTGCTAGCAGATGGTCGCGATTCCCATCTGCCTCATTACGTCACGCGTTGTGTGTGCCGCCCCGGTGGCGCAATGGTCTAAGGCGCTGGCCTCTGATCATTCGTCTGTAAGGGGTCCAGGTTCGAATCCCGGTCAGGCATGGATGTTGTGTTTGTCTTACGGCACTGGCTCTCTCCCTTCCCTGGAACCAGTGACCCTAAATTAGGGACGGGCGACTGCTTATAGCCCATTGAGTTGCTCACGGTGGTCGTTAAACCTCCAATCAACAACATCAACAAACACGCGTTGTGTGCGTATGTTCGTCCACACGATAACGCGTAAAAATCGTTCGATTTCGATGAAATTTTAGTATGTGGTAGGGGAACACCTGAGAAGGAACCCAATTGAAAGTGAACGAAATGGGGTCAAAGGTCAGGACAAATGAGCGGGATCTATTCCACTGCTTTTATGCGTCATAACTAACGTAAAACAGCTTCGATTTCGATTAAATTTTAGTATGTGGTAGGAGACCACCTGCGGGCAAACCCTATTGAAAATTGGCGAAATGGGGGTCAAAGGTCAGGACATAGGAACGGAATCACTTCCATCGCCATTATGAGTCATAACTTACATAAAAATGTTTCGATTTGGATGAAATGTTGGTATGTTGTAGGGACCTTCCTGGGGACGAATCCTATTGAAAATGGGCGGCATGGGGTAATGGTTAGGGCACAGGAGCGGGATCTATTTCATAGCGCTTATGCATCATAACTTCCGTAAAATTGCTTCGATTGCGACAAAACTTTATCATGTTATTTCGGAGATATACTGAACCAATTCTGTTGAATATCATCCAAATGGATCAAAAGTCAGGGCACAGGGGTGAGATTTATTCCACAGCCATTTTCCTCATAACTTGAGTAATAGCTTAAGTAATGATTTCTAGTATATTGGAAAGCGTATCATAATCAATGCATTGCATGATTTTACTAACTTGTTTATTTTACGTTTCTGCAAATAAAAAAAAGGATGTCTCTTTTCCCTGATCCTTAAGCAGCAACAAAACAAGAACTGCGCTCATGTGGCAAGGAATCATCGGTCAGCTGTTCCTATACTGATTAACCTCAAGAAACTATTTCTTTGAGTTAGTCATCGTTCGAGCTGTATCATTTCAATTCTGTTTTTTTTTTTTAACTTGCAGTACACAAATAACAAATTAAAGTATTTATGCTTGTAATGAAGTACAAACGAAATTTTCATTAACTCCAGAAAATATAAGTTCAGAGGATTAATAACAACATCCATTTTCTAGGAGGGGAGGGACTTACTTGTCTTGTAGGAACTTAGCCTCTTTTAGCTCCCTGCTAGCTCCGGCCCTGGCAAGATCTCCTTCAAGCACTGTGCACCTTTGATCTACCTGTACTAGTTCTTTGTAATAAAACTAGTTATCATACGATTGGGTCAGAGCATTTCCGAGACGGTAAGGCTTAGGGGAACTCACAGTCAGCCGTGGCTAGTACCTTCAAAAAGTGGTCCGAGGAGAAAAAACCTCGAACCGCTGGTAAGTTATGGGGGCGACCTGGGGTTATTGATGCTGGAGATGAGTGAAGGATATCCCGTATGGAATGAGGCAACAGAAGGGATACTGTGGCGCAATTCGCTGGTAATTTGAATGCTGGTGACGGCAGTTATGTGTCACAACACACAGTACATTGAACTATGCTAAAAATAGTGCTGCGTAGCCACAGACAGCTCTGAGTGCCTCGGTTCACCGTTAAAAGCGCCCCGGACCCTTCACGGACGAATGATCAGAAGCCATCGCTTAGACCACTGCGCCGCCGGGGCGGCAATGTCGAATTCAAAATGCATTTTTTTCTATATACACTGCTGGCCACCCAAAATGCAACACCAAGAAGGACACGAGATAGCAAAGCCAGATTTACTAGACACATAACAACAGACACAAAGATGAAACGATTGAGCTTACAGGCCCGTGCAACTTGCTGAACACACAGACATCAACAGTTCGTGTGGCCCCCATGGTTGGCAATAACTGCCGCTACACGCCGCGGCATCGAACGTAAGAGGCTTTGGATGTGGGCTTGGATTATATCGGTCAAGGCTGCTTCCACACGTTGCCACAGTTCATCAGGCTTAGCCGCGGGTGGTGCTTGCCGGGCACTCGATTGCCGATCAGCGACCAGACGTGTTCGATGGGCGACATATCGGGAGAACAGGCTGTCCACGGCAGCAGTGACACCTGGTGGGCCGTGAAGAATTGTTGCACGATGCGTACCACGTGCGGGCGCATTGTCCTGTTGAAACGTGGCCGCTGGCAGGTGCTGCAGGTAAGGGAGGACTACAGGCTCCAAAACGTCGGAGATGGTGCGGTGGCTGTTGAGTGTACCGGCGATGCGTACCAGAAGGGTGCCGGTGTCATATCCAATTGCGCCCCAAACCATAACGCCAGTCGACGGACCGGTATGGCGATGCACAATGTAGGCGTCATACAGTCTCTCGCCGCGGTGCCGCCACACGCGGATCCGACCATCGTGGTGTTGCAGGCAGAAGCGGGATTCGTCGCAGAAGACAATGTCGTGCCATTCCGTAATCCAGGTGCTGCGTTCAACGGACCATTGCCGCCGAACTCGCCGGTGGTGTAACGTCAATGGTAATCGGAGCAACGCGCGCAGTGCGACAAGTCCCCGCTCCTGCAGACAACGTCGAACGGTATACGTGCTGACACAAGTTGTTGCGCAACACACCCTAATTCCTGCGCTAACGTTCGTGATGTGGCTGTGCGAACCGTGAATGCCCGCTGCACAACATGCCGGTCCTCTCGTTCGGCGGTGTGTCGCGGCTGCGGCAATCGCTCACGTCGATTCGTCCGTCCCTCCTGCACCCACCGAATCCATACTCGCCTCATTGTGGCTGGATGTCGTCCCACACGGGCGCCGATGTCTCGGTACGGTAAACCGCTGTCGCGATAAGCCACTATTCGTCCTCTGTCGAACTGCGAAACGTGCTGGAATGACTGCCGTATTCTGCGACGAGGCATCAGGAAGCTTCCTACGCACAGGTCCGGCAGCACAACGCACTTCCACTACTTACACCCCGCCTTCTGTGCACCCTTCTTATAGTGCTTCTCGGTGGCATGCCGGGCGCACATGATTTGTATATGCCCTGCAATGCTAATCGTTTGCATGTCCTCTCGCGGGCGACGCATGCTGCGAATTTCAGGCCAATCGGATGCTTCCTTCTTGGTGTTGCATTTTGGGTGGCCAGCAGTGTATTTGCTTCTAATCTGAACATCCGATTGAAAAAATTAATTATTTTATCTTTCGATTCCATTTATGTCAAAGAGTATTTTAGGTTTAGTTTATTTTTCGAGTTACGCACAGATTTTCCACTAGGGGGCGTAAAAGTAAATTATGTTTTTCCTGATATCTCTTCTTCTAAAACTCTGATTTGAAAAAAAAATTCTTCAGCTGATACAGCTCCTGTTGGAAAATCTTTTGTATATAATTTCTCATTTTTAATACAGAATACTTTGCCCACCAGGGGGCGTAAGTGTAAATTTCTGCTTCTGATGTATTTGCCATAAAATCTGAGTGTTTTAAATCTCGATTGAAAAAAGTCTTTCGTATACCGATGCCACTCACGTCGATAAACCTTTTCGGAATATTTTCTTTTTAAATATTGCATGGTTTCTCCACCAGGAGGCGTAGATGTATATCTTATTTTTGTCAATATCTCTACTTCTAGTAGTCCGATTTGGAAAAATTCCTTCTTTGTTGGATATTGTTTCCGATGCGAAATGTTTTTCATACTAATTCAGAATTTTCAAGTAAATCATAGACTTTCCGCTAGGGGTGTGCAAAGAGAAATCGCGTTTTCCCCGATATTTCTGCTTCTAAAACTCCGATTTGAAAATTCTTCCTGCATCGCATACAGCTCCTGATGGGAAATGTTCATATAATTCCTAAAATTTGGTAAAGAACGATTTGGCCACCAGGGGGCCATATTTGCAGCAAAATATGAGCTCCTGAAAACTCGACTGAAAATAATTTTTCTTTGACCGATACCGCTCACATTGAAAAACCTTTTTTCTTACATTTGTCCATATCTCTGCTTCGAGGAGTCCGATTTGAAAAATTCTTCCTTTGTTGTAGAGCGTTTCAGGTGCGAAATGTTTCTCATATAAATTCGAATTTTTCTTAACGCACAAGTCTGCAACCAGAGGGCGTAAGCTCACGATTCCGTTTGCAGCAATATCTGCGGAATTAAAAACCCAGTTGAAAAACTTCTTTCTTCCGTCAGATACTATTGCTTTCCATACCTGTACCATTGACTTTGAATAGCTTTGATAAATTTAATTTGCGTCAGAACGGATCCAGAAGGCGTGCTCATTACACCCGAAAATTCGGTGTCATCTTTCTTGTTTTCGAAGTGAAGCCGTCATCTACGATCCTTTATTCTGAACGTTATTTTTAATCTCAGGACATTCCTGCGTGCTAACACCTTATAGGAATGCATCCACTTATTCCTTTAACCGGCTGGAACGAAATAACTCAGGGTTAGCAAAATGAGCTGAAACTTGCTTGGACGAACATATTCGTTATCTAAGAAATGGGTCGAACGCGGGTGGACGAGTGAATCTGCTCATCAGAAAGCGTTGCTTTCCACTTAGCTTTGATATTCAAAGTTGTCATGCGCGATGATTTACACTAACTCTTTCTGACTGATTGATTACCTACTAAAAAAGATTTATGGCGGCGCACCTAAAAAAGACGAGAGAGGATGTTTGTGTCACTTGTTGTTTTTTGTTTTGTTTTCGAATTACAGCATTTTTTGTTTCGCATTGCATAACCACCAACGAAGTAAGGTTTTTATGAGAAAACCAGCTTTTTTTGTTGTTAAACCCTTATAATACTTATACCATGATTAATAACTGTGCAAAATGGGGACCGCGAGTGGCCTAGTGGAGAACATTCGTGACTGCCGCGGAGGAGACCTCAGGTTCGATCCCAGGCAGGTACGAACGCTCGAACCACTATATATCCGCCGTGCGTCCAATAGGCACGTTAAGCCGTTGGGCCCCGGGTACTGGTCCCCCGGTAATAAATAAGGGCATTTTCCTCCCCCTTTCTACCTTGCTTCAGTGTCACTTTCCTATCGGGTACTCTAGCCCAAATCTCCTAGCTTCCTATTTCTGGTTTCCTAAAATCCTCTACATATGATCTGATCTGTAAAAAATGGTATCAATCGAATTTTTAATTAATTAAAAATCGATTTTAATCACCTAAAAGGATGCATACCCAAAGTAATTTTTTGGGTACGTCTCTGCAATGATATTAGTTGGGCCACATTCAGAAAATTCCTAATGAATTAACGTTTGAACAAAGCATTTGCGATTTTTTTCAGACTGTACCGCAATGACGTAGTCCGACTAAATAACAGTATTGGCGGGGACAGCATCAGTTCCAAAACAGATCAGATCAGATCAGATGCAGAAGATTTTAGGAAAGGAGTGTCTGACCCCAATTCTTAAACAATCCTTAGAAGCAGAAGTTAGGAGATTTAGGCTAGAGTGCTCGATAGGAAAGTCACACGGAAGCGAGGTAGAAAGAGGAAGGAGGAAGACGCCTTATTTAGAACCGGGGAGCCAGTACCCGGGGAACGACGGCTTAACGTGTTCATCCGACGCACGGCGGATATTCAATGAAGTTTAGCATTTGTCACCACCTAGGATCGAACTTGGGTCCTTTGCTTTGAGAGTTATTAGTTTCAAAACAGGTACGACTTTGCCTTATTAATAAAGAATTTAGGTGTAAATGAAATATAAAATAAATCAGCATTTTTCTCCGAGCTCAACTGCATAAGTGAAAAAAGTAAAAATTATTCTAATAATCCAAGTATGTGCTTGAAAAACCTCCGAGTCTTGAAGTGGCGTTCGGAGCGGCGCGGTTAAGTTTTTTAAGGAGTCTGGCTGCCACCCCCACCCCACCCCGCGGCAGATTTACCACTAGGCCACTTAGGCCGCAGGTGTAGAATCCACAAAAACGGAGAGAATAGAACAGAAAAACTTAAAAAAGGGAGGTACCGTTATTTTAATTTACTTGAATAAAAACAAGTAGTGCTAATTTTTTTTTCATCTTGAATGATAACTAAAGAAATAAGAACGCAATAATAGCTCTATTGCGAGCACGCCCGTGTTCGTACGAGTGCGATAGAGAGCGCATGCGTCGTAAAGTGTAGTTATTTGCATTTTGAATGTGCGATAGAGAGCGCATTCAAAATGTAAAGTGTTGTTCCTGGATAAGCATGAACCTCTTTGTCTACGTTTACAAATATTTTTTTTATAACCTTTAATTTAATAACAAGTTAAATCAAAATAATTTTTATTTAAATAATACTTCTATAACAATAAAATTATACTACCAATTATTATTTTCTTAACTAAAGATAAGTTTATTAGAAAATCTTATAGGAGCAAATTCAAATATGGGTGGCCAGGTGGGGGGAGGGCGCATAGAAAATTTATCCTAGGGCCTCAAAAGCCTTAAATCCGCCCACCACCTCCTTCTCAAACCCAATGAAAGACGTCGCTGCTGAACCATTCAAAACGTAAACAGTTGTAAATACGTTTTTTTTTCGTTTTTTCCTTTTTACTAATTTAAAGTTTGTAAATTAATTCCAAATTCCGAGTAAAAAAGTTTTATCATTTGGCATTGTTTCATCCATTCATTCAGAATACTTTCCACCCGTGACGAATCGTTTTAATTTGAATTAGGTATTTCTTTGCTGATTTATTTAATTACATTTTTTTTTGTTCGGGAACAAATTCAAAATTCAGGCTGAGCGTTTAATGGAAAAAAATGCTGCGCAATTATGCTTAACTTTCCTTTTTTTTCTTTTTTTTTTTTAATGAAAAAACATTTCAAAACTTGATGCGTGTGACAAACCTGTTCCTCTTCCTCTTTCTCGGTATGGTGTCGCCATCTACTGGGAAAATGTGGGATTTAAGAAAATGTCCCACAAAATTGCTAAAAGTCTTATTGATTTATTATTTCGCCCGATAATTTGTTTTTCCTTATTTGAAACAATTAGTATTCACTCTTTCGCTCTAAACTTTTAGCAAAATTCTCCCAGTTTATTACCAATTTCGCATTCTTCTGCTTTTTTTTCTCCGGATTTTCGTTAAGCAAGGCTTTTGTTCCTATTTGCTCAAGATTAGGTCCACCAGCTCAATGTAAATTTTTAAGCAAAATTTCTTCTGCTCGTTATTCCCTTTTCCAAATTCGTTTGTCATATTGAAACTAATTATAAGATACACCTCTTTGACTGAAAGGCAGGATCCCCACTGCCGCGGCGTCCGAACCAAGGGTCGGAGAGAGCTAATTGCCCCCCCCCTAGTTTGAGTGTAGGGGCGAAACCTCTGATTTCCCCCTTCACTTTTCTTCCCATTTAATTATATTCGTGATCAGAAATCGGATTAATATATTTTTTTATTTGGTGCTTTTTAAAATTTCGTCTGATAAAATACTGTTTTCTGGTTTAATCATTAACCATCTAGAACTGTAAATAACTAAGACCACAGGATGATTTACAGGGAAGCCTACGAGGCCCAAGCGCAGGGCCCCGCAATTCTGGAGGGGCCCCGGAAACGACGGTATTCGTTGGTTTTTTTTAGGTTTTGCTTCTCAAATAGAAAAAGAAGCATGACATGAGGTACAAGACTACAAGTTTACTTTTCTCGGTTTTGGAACCATCAACCATGTTTCGCCCAAACTCCAAGAATTTCATCACCACATGTTTTTTCCCAGCTTAAATCCAGGCTGACTAAAAATTTATTGTTTATAGTAGTACTACATAATACTATGCATTACAATTGAGCTCAGACATGGAGTGTTATTTCACAATCCAATCTCTGAGGCAGATTTATTTAGAATGAAATGGCCACATTCTGCTCTTAAATTCGGTATTTAATACACTGGTGTGCAAAAATTTAGGACGACGAGGAGAAATTACCATAACAGCGGAACGAGCAGGCAGAACGAATCGAAAGACCACTCAGGAGATAGACTAGGGTCCAGTACGGTAGGGCATGCGCAAATATGCAGCATGACGTAGGAGGGGGGGGGGATCGGAAGGGTATAAAGCACATGATGGGCGGTGTACGCTCAGCAATTCGGTGAAAGCTATTGCACGGTGTACATCGGTTTGAGCGACGTCGAGTTGCTGCCACCGTGTGATATGGCCAACAGACAATCCAGTAAACGACATCTGGATGACTTTACCCGAGGTCGCGTTATTGGGAAGTTGGAAGAAGGTCGAAGCGTGACTAGTGTGGCCGAGGAGTTCGGGGTCGCTCACAGCATCGTTTCACGAGCTTGGAGAGCATTTCGAACGACAGGAACAGCTGTCCGAGAGTTTAGCAGTGGTCGTCCACGAGTAACCACGGCGGCGGATGACCGGTATATTGTCCTACAGGCGAGAAGAGACAGACGGCAGACAGAGGGATAAATCGCAAGGCACATGCAACAGAACTGGAAGTCCGTTTTCGCATTTTACCGTGGCCAGGAGGCTGCACAAAGGTGGTCTATTTGCACGACGACCAGTACGGTGTGTGCCATTAACGCCTGCTCATATGAGACGGCGGTTTCTGTGGTGCCAGGAACACAAGAGCTGGACACATCAGCAATGGGGTCGAGTTCTCTTTACGGATGCGAACCGATTTAGTCTGACGAGCGATTCTGGACGTATACATATCTGGAGTGAGCAAGGAACACGCGTCGAAAGGGACCGGTTTGGAGGTGGCAGAGTTCTCGTTTGGGGAGGTATCATGCTTGGTAGCCGTACTGACCTCCACATCTTCCAAGGAGGTTCAGTCACTGGTGTCCGCTATTGTAGCTAGGTTCTCCTGCCTCACGTGCGTCTGTTTAGAGGTGCTGTGGGTCCTGAGTTCCTCTTCATGGACGACAACGCTACACCTCATCGTACAGTGGCTGTCGCAGAGCTGTTGGAGAGTAAAGGTATTCAACGCATGGATTGGCCCGCAAGGTCCCCGGACCTAAATCCAATCGAACACGTGTGGGACCTTCTCGGGAGACGCTTGGCAGCACGTCACCAGCCCGCCAGCAACGATTCCGCAGCTGCGATTGGCGCTACAAGAGGAAAGGGCAGCGATGCCTCAACAGATCCTTGGCAACCTCGTCCTCATGCATGGACAGACGTTGTAAATCCTGCAACGCAGTCAGCGGTGATCATATCCCCTACTAAAGACTGGATTTTTCTTGGCAGCCGCCTGTTACATGGGCGTTTCTGTCTTCTGTCCAGTTGTGCTCGAAGCTACCTTTTCAATAAAGTGCCTTTGTATGCTTTGGATTCCTTGTTTGGACGGTTTTGCTCACTTGTCCCATATTCTTACATCTTGGGGATCTTATGTTATGATTTGAGTCGATGTGGAGCACTTCTGCACCACGTTACATTCGAAAAACCGTCTAGTCCTTAATTTTTGCACTCCAGTGTATGATAAGCCATCTTTCCCTTAAATGTTCTTCATCATTCGATTCATTTTAAGAGGCAATCACAGTACTGTTAGCATACGAGTAAAATGACATTGAAAAAGTTGGTTTTATGAGACACGCTAATCGATTTCAGTGGCGTGCCCAGGGGGGGGGAATTGGAAATATATCAAAAGTTTGGAACCTTTCGATATTTCAAAAACGCGATTTAAAAGAGAAATTTTTTTAGTATTTGAAATTGTTTTTATGTCTCATGGCAACAATTGAACGTGTTTTCTCCATGAAGACGAGGAAGCCGCAAGTAGCTAAGGACCAGAATGTCCCATTGCAATGAAAAGCCAATACAGGGGTATAGTGAAAGTTTTTGTAGCGACGAGGCAATGCCAAATTTGAGTTCCATGACTTATTTCAGGTTACTCTAAAGTACGCTAAAAAGCAAGAAACGTGAACGTGCGCCCCCTAACGGCACACTTGTGCGTTAAGAAATATTTGTAATTATTGCATATGAGAAACATTTCTCACTGGAAGCACTTTCCAACAAAGAAAGAATATTTCGAATATGACATCTAGAAGCAGAGATACAGACAAAAATAAGATATACATCTACGTCCCCTAGGGGAAGTACCGTGCATTATTTTAAGGAAAAAATATTTTGAAAAGATTTTCCGAGGTGGCAGTATTGGTCCACGAAAGAATTTTTTCAAGCGGATTTTCAGAAGCTCAGATTTTGCTGCAAATACATCAGAAGCAGAAATTAACACTTACGCCCCTGGTAGACGAACCATTCTTTGCCAAAAATTGGGAATTATATGCAAAACATTTTCAATCAGGAGCTGTATCCGATGCAGGAAGAATTTTTCAAATCGGAGTTTTAGAAGTACAGATATCGGAGAAACGCAATTTATCTTTACGCCCCTAGCGGAAAATATATGTATTACTTAAAAAATTTTGAAAATATATAAGAAATATTTCACAGCAAAAACCCTTTCCAACAACGAAATAATTTTTCAGATAGGACTCTTAGAAACAGAGATATTGATAAAAACAAGATATACATCTATGACCCCTGGCGCAAAAACTACGCATTATTTTAAAAAGAAAATATTTCAAAAAGCTTTTCTGAGGTGAGCGGTATCGGTCCATGAAAGAATTTTTTCCATCGAATTTTTTATGAGCTCAGAGTTTGCTCCAAATGCATCAAAATCAGAAACTAACACTTTCGCTCCCTGGTAGTCCCTTATTGATTGTACCAAGTTTTGTGGAAAATTTGAACTTCCACTGCGTGGTCACAACGAAAGTTTGAACTATGCTTACCCTGGAGTTCCTTGAGGGCTGCTAGAATTTTCTGGCAAACGATGAAAATTTAAGAACTAACTTTGAAATTGCAACTCTGTTTAAACGAAACTCTAAGACGATCCAGAATGAGTTGTCAGATTGTATCTTACAAGTTTTCTGACCTGAAATTGCTGTTGAAGTCAGTCTTGCAAAATTCCTAACTGTTATGCTAAACGATACTACAGATATTTCTGAGAAAACATAGGAAGTAGTAGTGTTTCGCGATGAAAATAATGGTACAGCGCAAGAAAGGATTTGGGAATTTTACCTCCCCAATTCACAAGAAGCGGTGGGTTTGTCGGAATATATTTTTAAACAGTTTGCTGTTGTTTTAAAGGGTGACTTTGGAAGCCATGACAGAACCGATGTAATGAGTGGGGAGAAAAATTATTAAGGAAACATTCAGGATGCCAATTTTATTTACTGTTATGCGCATCAGTTAAATCTGATGATGGAAAAAGCAGAAGTGCACATTTTTTAGCAGTCTTTCAATAATACCATTCTTCTCACAAACACCATAACGCTTATCCGTGCTCGACTGCGTAGCCAAAAAAATTCACGAGTTTCCAATACTAGATGGAATTTTAATTCCAGAGTTCTAAACACAGTTTATGAAAATATCGGTAAATTGAAAGAATGTTTTCAAGAGCTGTAAAAGTCAAAGAACATCCCAACATCTTAAGATGTCCTGCGCATGTTAAATGACAAGAATTTTCACATTTGGTTTTCTTTCTTCCATCGTGTCATGTGACACGTTAGTAGTATAAGACCGCGCTTGATAACCCTTTTCGGTGGCAACATTTCCAGTCACGTGACGTGGGCGGTTCCATCCGGTCTCCTCTCGGCGCGAGGGAGAAAATACGATGGCAGCGCCTCTGGTGGTGGTTCGCGAAAATGTACAGCACCATCTGTCGGTATTTTTTGAAATTAATTTCAATATGGTGATTTTTTTTATCGTCGATGTTGACGAAGCCACTTTTTAATTCTGGAAATTTCTCGCCATTTTGATTTTGTAACTGTTTTGTAGTGGTGCGGGAAATTTTATTTTAAGTGGACTGGGAAATTTTTTGAAACCACGGATTTATGTCGAAAAAAGCGAAGATAGGGTTTGAACTACATGGGTTTCGAATCCCTGTTTATGATTGCAGTCTGAGTTTGCCGATGTGACTACCGAGACATTGTTGGGGTTGGTCAGCAAGAGATTGATACATATGTGCGTAATGGAGGAAGACTGCCTGAGGGATTTCCTGTTGGCCCTCTTGATTTAATGCAGGAGGAGAGCGTATGAGCTTATTAAATAATTTTTCATGACGTATTGTTCTTATTTACGAATTTTCAAATGTAAGGCGTTCTTTAAACCCCCCCCGATTTTGATTTTCATACGCGTTTAATCTGGTTCATACATTTTCTTATGAAATGAAGGACTTTTTTTTTTTACGTTTAGAATTATTTTTCTTTAGGGATTTCTTGTAATTAAATATAATCAGTCAGATGACCTGCGAAATCTTTTCATAACTTTTTCTACGTAACATGTTGTTTTTAGTAATTGAAATTTTTTTACCGTATTTTTGTTCATGTTTTATCTTGCAAAATGAAGAACTTTATTTTTTTTTTTTTTCATGGGTTTATTATATTTTATTCTTTCTAAAAAACAGGACATATAAATATTTTCGTTATTTATTCTGGAGCAACGTGTTTCAAAAATTCAGATTTTTTTTTGTATTGCAATAATTTTTCGTAGGGTTATTAATTTTAATTTTCTGTAGAGGACGAAATTTAGTTTTTCGTGCGTAATTGTTCTAAACGTTATATGCTTTGAGAACTTAAAATTTTTTGATCTGTTACGATCGTTTTAAGCTTCATGCTTAGACATGCGTGTCTGTCATTTTATAAAACGAGAGCTCATTGAGAAACAACTTCCTAGTGGCTGCCGGGGTTGGGGGAGTCAGCGTGTAGTGTATAAACGGTTGACGAAGATATATATTACCAACGATGAGCGTGTGACCTACGTGTTTGCTTTCTTTTTTTTACGACATGTTGGTTTGTGCCTCATATTCTGATTTGTTATTTTGTGCGATTTATATTCGAGATGGCTTTGTGTGACAGTATTACTAAGGTAGGGTAGGGGTAATGAATGCGTGGCCGGAGCACGTGATACATGTATTTCTGCGTTGACGTCATTCTCCTTAAGGCTGCATACGTGTCAACTGTGTTCGTGCTTAGTAATGACTCTCGTCTCATGCTTTGTTCCATCCGTTGCTAACGGGCCACAGGATAGTCGAGGGTTCTTCATTTGATCTATTTCTTCATTTGATTGGCTGTTTTGTTTTCGAACATGAGTAATATTAATCACTTCATTTCAGTATTTGTCGATCGATGCGCAGTATTTCTAGTTTTCCTGGAATTCCTGTTTTGTTCAATATTTTGTTATTATGGCAGCTGCAAAATCTATTGAAGTTCTTCGATGATGCTGTATATGGATAATTTGCCAGAAAATTGTTTCATCTAGAGATAATATCGCCTTTACGTATCTTCATGCGCTCATCAGTCGGCGCACATCAGAGAATTTCACGCTATGGCAAGCAATGCTATCCAAGCAAATCTGGTATTTGTAATGTCTTTAGATCAATGGCGTGAAATGATGGATGAGAAGGACACTATATCACGTCATCTAGCCTATGGAATATCGGCCTAATTTTTCATTCGCGTTTCTGAAGGCAAGTTATGCCACAAACTCATGAAATCAGTATCAGTAAAGAAATTTATAGTTGGAAGGCTGTGAAAATGTACAAATCGAATATTCTTCTCTGAAAATCTGTGAAAGAATTACTTCATATTTCTTTCAGTGTATGGCATCAGGTGGTAATAGAATTTTACCGAAAATACTTTCATACTATATTCAAGGAAGAGATACAATCGAATGGACAGCCTCGACTAGCAATTTCACATTACCAGAGCAAAGTGAAATGCTAATTGGCTAACGAACTGAAAATGGTTCTTACAATGCAGTAGTTGAGTATTTGAAAGAAACATCTAGATCAAAGTCTTTAGATTTATCTGAAGTGTATTAGATGATGAACATTTTGCACAGCCTTTAGGAATAGAATGTAGTAAAATTGCGGAAAATATCTCGAATCCTCAAGAAGAAACTTGCTATCGTTTGTAACGGATGCTTTTTACAAGCAATAGATCTACAAATTATTTTGAGTATGATCAAGGCAGAAATTCGTGAAAGTGACTTGGAATAAGAAATCGTACGTAAAGCAAACATCTACACAAAAGAGAAAAAGAAATTAAAGGCTCCTTTTAAGGGCCACACAATTTATCGTGCAATTATCATAATCGTACATTTTTAATATTTGTGTGTGTATGCGGGCTATTATGTAGCAGTTTCATGTTTTATTTTGAACTTCTAGCATAATTTTTAAAAGTTATATGTATTAAGAGAAACAGTGTCTTTGATATGAATCACCATAATTTGATACATTTTGATAGGCAACATATCAAATGTATCAACTCAGTGATTTTTGTTTGTTTGTTTGATAATTGAAAATATTTTTCTGTTTGAATTTGTGCAAATATGATCTTTTCTTGATTCCGTTTTACTCTAGAGGTGCTATCCGACCTGGCAACACACTTTCGTCAAGGTTATTCATGTTTGCACCTGATAAACATCTTGTCAGTTACGTGGTGCTAAATAACCACATGATGCGGGTGGGGTTCCAGTTCTTTGTTTATCTCTTAACTCGTAGAATAGGTAGTACATGCACAAGAGTATTGTGACTATTGGTTAATCTCTAAAGTTTTTTGTGAACAGTATGTGCTCAAGCTTACCACAAAGAGGAACAACGGGTACATATTAGTGTAGGTAGGTTTCGAACTATTACATAATCTCTAAAATTGTTTGATCGTCGATCCTACCCTCAGAAAGTAGTGCGTTCACAGGCAGACAAAGAGAAATGCTAAGGGGGGTATAGCTGCTTGTAGTAGGGTAACAGTTATTTGTTAATCTCAAAACATGTTCTGTGCAAGTAAGCACGTGTTTATGGCAAATGCAAGTAAAACGTGTCGTTATTTATCGTTGACATATGCTGTCACTTTCATTTACTGTTTCAGACGGAGTTCTGCTACACTCGAGTTTTCTTCTTCTTTCCAAGTCAATTTTAGTGTTTCTTCACTGTTCCTTAAGTTTGCAAAATGAAAATGATCAATTTACTATCTTGATGTATTAGGAGCTGCAAATTAAGCATCAGGTTCTGCTAAGAGTTAGAAAGTATTTTGAAGAAACAGAAGATGGTCTCCTGAAACATGCTGCAAAATCATTCAATGGTTACATTCTAAGAACTGTGTTTCGTCGGATATTTTACTAGTCGTTCAGTCTAGAAATTCTGGGGACAGTGAAATTGTAGTGGTGGAAACAGTGTTACCTTCAGGACAAATATTTCAAGAGGATCTCCGAAGCACCATTATTCCTTGGTGGAGGGAGGTTTGTAATTCGTGATTGATTTTTAGGTTTGTACTGTGAGTGATTTTATTTTTATATTTTCTGAAATGAATAAAAATTCATTTCAGAAAATATTATTCTGTGGTGTTACATATAGTTATCAAAAACATTAGTAACAATGACACTAGCAACGTTCTACAAACTCAAAATTTCAAAACATGATGCCAGGAGAAGAGATAGCAATAGGATTTAATAAAGAATCCGTTTATTATACTTCACCCCTCGCAAAGGACTACAAGTGAAGTGGCAAAATGTATGTTGAAACAAATGAAAGTTCTGTTTGTTCCGGGAGGAGTCATCTTCACCAAAGAATAATTTGAAAACTTGCAAAATGCCCGTAGATGTTCTCACGTCGCAGAGTTATTGTTTGGCGGTTTTCAAATTTTCGGTTAAAAAATCACGAGACCCCAGAATAAATGCACCAAGTCAAAAGATGATACATTATTAGTAATTTTTTCAAAAAGGCTAGCCACCAGAGCAGTAGAGAATGTATGGGAAAAGTGTTTACTATGAATGCAGATTACCTCTGGAACCAACAACCAAACCGAGCAGCGCATGACTGCATTAAGTCATCAAGCGAAGATAGGGTATTTTACAAAGATGACGGCAATTCCTTACTTAGAACCAAGATTTCTCGCCGAGTCGCTTGTTGCAGAAACTAACGAAATGAAACTTTACATTCCAGATATATTTGAATTCTCTTTAAAGAAAGCGGTACTGAATGAGGTTAGCGCTATTCCATAAACAGGTGATAAAACAAACAAAAAACAGTTTTTTAGGGATTCGACTTACGCGGGAAACCACTTAAAATAAACGCATTAGATTCCATTTTCCAAGTGGGTGGAAATGGAATAAAAAAGAAAGAAAGAAAGAACACATTTACACAATTCACCACAAGAATAAAAAATCGTCTGTTTAAAATGTTGCTTAATTAAAATCTTGGTAATTTTTGCAGCTCACTAACTTCCATGTTGTGAGAGCAAGCTAATAGAAGTCTTTCAGAAAGCATTTATGAAGGTATTTGAATCGTTGATTTTTTCTACAGTCAATATTTTAAACGTTCGTTTTTCCAGGAGCCAATATTTGAATGCTTCATTTTCCTAAAGTCAATGTTTGAATCGTTCGTTTTTCATAAAGTTTGTTTTTGAATCGTATAAATTTTAACGTCAAAAAATGGTTTTGTTGTTCTCGTAAGAGGGCGATTTTTTTTAAATTTTCGTTTTCTTATAATAGCAAAAATCCCATAGAATAACATGGGAATTGCTATCCAACTAAAAGTCAATATTTGAATCGTTCATTTTTCGTAAAATTCGTTTCTGAATCGCATAAATTTTAATAAGACAAAAAATGGTTTTGTTGTTTTCACTAAGAGAATATTTTTTAATCTTCCCATTTCCTTATAATCGCAAAATACCATTGAATAACATGGAAAACTACCATGCATAAAAAGCTGTTTTGAAACGAGGAAAATTCTCTAAAGATCGATTCCGTAAAGTTGAAAATAGACCAGGTGGAAAATGGAATGTTCTAAAATGTCTTAAGGAACGAAATGAACTATGAAAAATATGTAGGAAAAATTATTAGCTTAATGACTAGTTTTTTTAAAAAATAGAGAAAAATTCAACTCAAAAGAATGACACTTTATTTTCTTCATCTGATTTTAATAGAGAACTCCATCGATATGACATAGATTCAAATTTTTACACATTTTCTTAGTTTCTGTCTTTCTCAGTTTAGAGTTGCAACAGAATTCCTTTTTGCACAGGATCTTTTAACATTTGTTTATTTTTAATATATTTTGCTGCCAAATTAATATTCTTTAATGCCTTTACAAATTCAGAGTAGTTGCAGCTTAGAACCTTTGCTTCGAAACATGGAGTTTACGAGATCGACAATATTCGAATTTTCCACAATGAGCTCTCGGACTTGGAGTTCTGTTGGGCTCCATCCAATTATGTCAGAGTTTGTTTTATAGATATTCCAACACATTTCTGCATACGTTTCAATTTAGTAGGAACGGCTTGTATCACGCATCCACATAGTGTTTTTTTCTCTTCCTTTGAAAAGCTCTTCTTTCGCTGGTTCTTCAGTTTTCAACGGGGTTTCATGAGATGTTACCGGAGGATTGAAGTTGATTACATGAATGCGTTTATTCAAGACTTGGTTATATAATTTCACTTTTGCTTTCGTCAGACTCTTGTTTTTGCAGAATTTTTCATTTTCTTTGTCCAAGTCCTGTTAGCGTTTCATTCTGTTGGCAGTATATGGCGAGAAATCCGTTCTTCGGGAATCAGAACTATTTTCTTGGTGAATTCCATTATTTCGTAAGCAAAGGCATAAGCATATCTGCGAGTTTCTCCAAAAAAGATGCCTCTGTATAAAAAGAGGAAACTCCTTATCAAGGAGATTTTTAGGCGTGTTGATTCCTGCTGCTCTCGGTCGTTAGCACGCTGAGAGCAGCAGGAATCAACACGCCTAAAAATCTCCCTTTTTGAATAAGGAGTTTCTCTTTTTATACAGAGGCATCTTTTTAGAGAAAGAGCTCGCAATACTTATGCCTTTGCTTACGAAATAATGGAATTCACCAAGAAAATAGTTCTGATTCCCGAAGAACGGATTTCTCGCCATATGCCAACAGATGAAACGCTAACGGACTTGGACAAAGAAATGAAAAAAATTCTGCAAAGCAAAGAGTCTGACGAAGCAAAAGTGAAATTATATAACCAAGTCTTGAATAAACGCATTCATGTATCCAGCTTCAATCCTCCGGTAACATCTCATGAAACCCCGTTGAGAACTGAAGAACCAGCGAAAGAAGAGCTTTTCAAAGGAGAGAAAGAAAAACACTATGTGGAAGATCTTGTGATACAAGCCGTTCCTACTAAATTGAAACGCTATGCAAGAAATGTGTTGGATATCTATAAAACAAACTCTGACATAATTGGATGGAGCCCCAAAGCAGAACTCCAAGTCCGAGAGCGCATTGTGGAAAATTCGAATATTGTCGATCTCGTAGACTCCATGTTTCGAAGCAAAGGTTCTAAGCTGCAACTACCTCCTGAATTTGTAAAGGCATTAAGGGATATTAATTTGGCAACAAAGTATATTAAAAATAAACAAATGTTAAAAGATCCTGTGCAAAAAGGAAATTCTGTTGCAACTTCTAAACGGAAAAAGACAGAAACTAAGAAAATGTGTAAAAATTTGAATCCTGTGTCATATCGATGGATTCTCTATTAAAATCAGATGGAAAGAAAATAAAGTGTCATTCTTTGAGTTGAATTTTTTCTCCTATTTTTTTAAAAAACTAGTCATTAAGCTAATAATTTTTTCCTACATATTTTTTTCATAGTTCATTTCGTTCCTTAAGACATTTTTAGAACATTCCATTTTCCACCTGGTCTATTTTCAACTTTTACGGAATCGATCTTTTAGAGAATTTTCCTCGTTTCAAAACAGCTTTTTTATGCATGGTAGTTTTCCCATGTTATTCAATGGTATTTTTTGCGATTATAAGGAAATGGAATTAAAAAAATATTCTCTTAGTGAAAACAACAAAACCATTTTTTTGTCTTATTAAAATTTATGCGATTCAGAAACGAATTTTACGAAAAATGAACGATTCAAATATTGACTTTTAGTTGGATAGCAATTCCCATGTTATTCTATGGGATTTTTGCTATTATAAGAAAACGAAAATTTAAAAAATCGCCCTCTTAGTAAGAACAACAAAACCATTTTTTGACGTTAAAATTTATACGATTCAAAAACAAACTTTATGAAAAACGAACGATTCAAACATTGACTTTTAGGAAAATGAAGCATTCAAATATTGGCTCCTGAAAAACGAACGTTTAAAATATTGACTATTAGAAAAATCAACGATTCAAATACCTTCATAAATGCTTTCTGAAAGACTTCTATTAGCTTGCTCTCACAACATGGAAGTTAGTGGGCGCAAAAATACCATTTCAAGATTTTAATTAAAGCAACATTTTAAACAGACGATTTTTTTTATTCTTGTGTGAATTGTGTAAATGTGTTCTTTTCTTTCTTTCTTTTTTATTCCATTTCCACATCACCCAAGAGGTAGGAATCCTAATGCGTTTTATTTTTAAGTGGTTTCCCGCGTAAGTCGAATCCCTAAAAAACTGTTTTTTGTTTGTTTTATCACCTGTTTACGTAGATAGCGCTAACCTCATTCAGTACCGCTTTTTCTTTAAAGAGAATTCAGAAATATATCTTGAATGTAAAGTTTCATTTCGTTAGTTTCTGCAACAAACGACTCGGCGAGAAATCTTGGTTCTAAGTAGGGAATTGCGTCATCTTTGTAAAATACCCACTTGTCTTCGCTTGATGACTTAATACAGTCATGCGCTGCTCGGTTTGGTTGTTGGAGTTCTAGAGGTAATCTACATTCATAGTAAACACTTTTCCCATACATTCCTCTACTGCTCTGGTGGCAGCCTTTTTGAAAAAAATTACTAATAATGTATCATCTTTTGACTTGGTGCATTTATTCTGGGGGAGTCTCGTGTTTTTAACCGAAGTTTGAAAGGCTCCGCCAAACAATAACTCTGCGACGGAATCTGCCACGACATCACAGGCATTTTGCAAGTTTTCAAATTGTTCTTTGGTGAAGATGACTTCTCCCGGAGCAAAACAGAACTTTCATTTGTTTCAACATACATTTTTTGCCACTTCACTTGTAGTCCTTTGTGAGGGGTGAAGGTGTAAGGCATAAACAGTTCTTTATTAAATCCTATTGCTATCTCTTCTCCTGGCATCATGTTTGAAATTTTGAGTTTGTAGAACGTTGCTGGTGTCATTGTTACTAATGTTTTTGATGGCTTGTATGTAACACCACAGGAATAATATTTTCTGAAATGAATTTTTATTCATTTCAGAAAATATAAAAATAAAATCACTCACAGTTACAAACCTAAAAATCAATCACAATTACAAAACCTCCCTCCACCAAGGGAATAATGGTGCTTCGGAGGGATCCTCTTGAAGTATTTGTCCTGAAGGTAACACTGTTTCCACCACTACAATTTCACTGTCCCCAGAATTTCTAGACTGAACGACTAGTAAAATATCCGACGAAACACAGTTCTTAGAAATATCAACCATTGAATGATTTTGCGGCTGTGTTTCAGGAAGACCATCTTCTGTTTCTTCAAAAAATACTTTCTAACTCTTAGCAGAACCTGATGCTTAATTTGCAGCTCTAATACATCCAAGATAGTAAATTGATCATTTTCATTTTGCAAACTTAAGGAACAGTGAAGAAACACTAAAATTGACTTGGAAAGAAAACGCACGAAGAAAAACTCGAGTGTAGCAGAACTCCGTCTGAACAGTAAATGAGGGGTGACAGCATATGTCAGCGATAAATAACGACACGTTTTTGCATTTCTTTGCCCTTAAACACGTGCTTACTTGCACAGAACATGTTTTGAGGATTAACAAATAACTTTGTTACCCTACTACAAGCAGCTACCGTACCCCCCTTTAGCGTTTCTCTTTGTCTGCCTGTGAACACGTACTTTCTCCCAAGGGGTAGGATCGACGATCAAACAATTTTTAGAGATTATGTAATAGTTCCGAAACCTACCTACACTAATACGTACCCGTTGTTCCTCTTTGTGTTAGCTTGAGCACATACTGTTCCACAAAGAGCTTTAGGGGATTAATTCAATAGTCACAATACTCTTGTGCATGTACCTACCTATTCTACGAGTTAAGAGGATAAATAAAGAACTGGAACCCACCCGCGTCATGTGGTTGTTTAGCACCACGTGGCTGACAAGATGTTTATCGGGTGCAAACATGAATAGCCTTGACGAAAGTGTGTTGCCAGGTCGGGGAGCATTAGCACCTCTAGGGTAATGTGGAAACGGAATCAAAAGAAAAAAGATCATATTTGCACAAATTCAAACAGAGAAATATTTTCAATTATCAAACAAACAAACAAAAATCACTGAGTTGATACATTTGATATGTTGCCTATCAAAATGTATCAAATTATGGTGATTCATATCAAAGACACTGTTTCTCTTAATACATATAACTTTTAAAAATTATGCTAGAAGTTCAAAATAAAACATGAAACTGCTACATAATAGCCTACATACACACACAAATATTGAAAAAATGTACGATTATGATAATCCTTTTGATAAAATTGTGTGGCCCTTTAAAAGGGCCTTTGGTTTTTCTTTTTTCTCTTTTGTGTAGATGTTTGCTTTACGTACGATTTCTTATTCCAAGTCACTTTCACGAATTTCTGCCTTGATCATACTCAAAATAATTTGTAGATCTATTGCTTGTAAAAAAGCATCCGTTACAAACGATAGCAAGTTTCTTCTTTTTAGGGATTCGAGATATTTTTCCGCAATTTTACTACATTCTATTCCTAAAAAGGCTGTGCAGAAATGTTCGTCATCACAATACACTTCAGATAAATCTAAAGACTTTGATCTAGATGTTTCTTTCAAATACTCAACTACTGCATTTGTAAGAACCATTTTCAGTTCGTTAATTAGCATTTCACTTTGCTCTGGTGATGTGAAATTGCTAGTCAGGGTTTGTCCATTCGATTGTATCTCTTCCTTGAATATAGTATGAAAAGGTATATTTTGGTAAAATTTATTACCACCTGATGCCATACACTGAAAGAAATATGAAGTAATTCTTTCCACAGATTTTCAGAGAGAAGAATATTCGATTTGTACATTTTCACAGCCTTCCAACTATAAATTTCTTTACTGATACTGATTTCATGAGTTTGTGGCATAACTTTTACCTTCAGAAGCCGCGAGAATGAAAAATTAGGAGCCGATATTCCATAGGCTAGATGACGTGATATAGTGTCCTTCTCATCCATCATTTCACGCCATTGATCTAAAGACATACAAATACCAGATTTGCTTGGATAGCATTGCTTGCCATAGCATTGAAATTCTCTGATGTGCACGCCGACTTGATGAGCACATGAAGATACGTAAACGAAGATATTATCTCCTAGATGGAAACAATTTTCTGGCAAATTATCCATATACAGCATCATCGAAGAACTTCCAATAGATTTTACAGCTGCCATGATAACAAAATATTGAACAAAACAGGAATTCCAGGAAGGCTAGAAAGCTCTGCATCGATCGAAGACAAATACTGAAATGAAGTGATACCCTGTAGTACTCATGTTCGAAAACAAAACAGCCAATCAAATGAAAGAAATAGATCAAAATGAAAGAAACCCTCGGGCACTATCCTGTGGCCGTTAGCAACGGATGGAACCAAAGCATGAGACGAGAGTCGGTACAAGCACGAACACGCACAACACCAGTTGACACTTGTATGCAGCCTTAAGGAGAATGACGTCAACGCAGAAATACATGTATCACGTGCTCCGACCACGTTCATTACCCCTACTACCTTGGTAATACTTTTGTCACACAAAGCCAACATCTCGGAATATAAATCACACAAAGCCAACAAGTCGGAATATGAGGCACACAAAAGCCAACATGTCGTAAAAAAAAAAAAGCAAACACGTGGTCACACGCTCATCGTTGGTACCGGTCAATATACTATCTCGTCAACCGTTTCACCACACGCTTACGACTCCCCCCAACCCGGCAGCCGTAGGGGAGGGGTGGGGTACGTTGTTTCTCAATGAGCTCTCGTTTTATAAAATGACAGACACGTGGTCACAAGCATGATCGAGCTTAAACACGATCGTAACAGATCAAAAATTTTAAGTTCTCAAAGCATAACGTAACGTTTAGAACAATTACGCACGAAAAACTAAATTTCGTCCCTCTACAGAAAATTAAAATTAATAACCCTACGAAAAATTGTTGCAATACAAAAAAAATCTGAATTTTTGAAAACACGTTGCTCAGAATAAATAACGAAAATATTTAATATGTCCTGTTTTAGAAAGAATAAAATATAATAAACCCATGAAGAAAAAAATAAATAAAGTTCTTCATTTTGCAAGATAAAAACATGAACAAAAATACGGTAAAAAAATTTCAATTACTAAAAACAACATGTTACGTAGAAAAAGTTATGAAAAAAAAGATTTCACAGGTCGTCTGACTGATTATATTTAATTACAAGAAATCCCTAAAGAAAAAATAATTCTAAACGTAAAAAAAAAAAAGTCCTTCATTTCATAAGAAAATGTATGAACCAGATTAAACGCGTATGAATCACGTCGGGGGGGGGGGGGAGTTTAAAGAACGCCTTACATTTGAAAATTCGTGAATAAAAAGAACAATACGTCATGAAAATTATTTAATAAGCTCATACGCTCTCCTCCCCTGCATTAAATCTAAAGAGGGCCAACAGGAAATCCTCAGGCAGTCTTCCTCCATTACGCGAATCATATGTATCAATCTCTTTGACCAACCCCAACAATGTCTCGGTAGTCACATCGGTAGAGCTCAGACTGCAATCATAAACGGCCCAAGTTCGAACCCATGTAGTTCCAAACCCTATCTTCGCTTTTTTCCGAACATAAATCCGTGGTTTCAAAAAATTTCCCAGTCCACTTAAAATAAAATTTCCCACCACCACCCTAAAAACAGTTACAAAATCAAAATGGCTGAGAAATTTCCCAGAATTAAAAGTTGCTTCGTCAACATCGACGATAAAAATCACCATATTGAAATTAATTTCAAAAAATACCGACAGATGGTGCTGTACATTTTCGCGAACCACCACCAGAGGGCGCTGCCATCGTATTTTCCTCGCGCCGAGAGGAGACCGGATGGAACCGCCCACCCGTCACGTGACTGGAAGTGTTGCCACCGAAAAGGGTTATCAAGCGCGGTCTTATACTACTCACGTTGACTTGTGTGACCAGCTTCAAAGCAGTATTGCCAACTCTTCGACTGTCTATTCAGTTCTAGTGGACTTTGATAATGCAATTTCTACTATCAGAAATGACATCTCCTCAACCTCAAGACACCCCCCCCCCCCCCCTGAATTTAAGAAACGAAAACGAAATGAAGATATTTAACCATTCTTGCTAAAGAGGTCTGTCACACAATTTGTTTTCAAGCAAAGGAAGGATTCAAGTTCACTGGTCATATTTCTGCAGGAAAACTGTTGGTGTCTGAACAGTTTCCTCTGTACAACAGAAAATTTCCGTCGAAGGAGCCTGATGAAACTGTGTTAACTTGTCCTATGCTGAATAAAGAAAGATTGCGGACTGAATTCTCTGTCCCTTTATGAGAGAAAATAATTCCATCTAGTATTTGGAGCTTTTAACCTCCATTAAATAAGCTCCAAAACATTTTACCGTCAATAATAAGCTCCAAAAAATTTTACCATCAATAATAAGCTCCAAAATGTTTTTACTGAAGTGCATTGTCTACTGAAAATCATACTCACAGCACCAAGATGCTTTTCCACAATAAAAATAATGAAGACATTTTTATAGAGTACTATGTGTGAACAGCTCCTATAAGCATTGCCTATGCTGAGTGCAGAAAAGAACTTGATCAAGTCGTCAAGTAACTTTAATGACAAGATCAGTTGTTCGTTACAAGAAGAGCAGGATTAAGGCCAATGTGGGCCCCTACGCTAAGACATTTGAGTGGGGACCTAGGCTAAGACGTTTGAGTGGGGCCCTAGGCTAAGACGTCTGAGTGGGCTCCCAAATCCTGATGACGAGGAATCATTATTGAATCCATTAAAACACGAAATTCTAGCAATATGCATTGGATTTATGATAATTAATACTCGTACTTTGTGCATTCTTCAAAGTAGTAAATTATCTTCGTATTCATAAGAACAAGTCGCTGCGTTTTCCACTGTTTTAACGAGAACATGAGTTAAAAGCTTAACATTCCTTGATTATGTTTTTTATTTTTTTTACTGATTTAGCTACTGTTTACTTTTCTTGGTGCATCTTTTTTGAAATGCAAATAACAAAAACCTTTTGCTGCAAACTTTTTGGTTCATTTACATGATGGTTAAAATCTAAAATGATCAAAAAACACTTAAATGTTTCAGTTATCTAAGAAATATATTTAATGTTTTTGTATGTAAACCATATTAGCAGAAATAAAGCAGTTTAGTAAGGCAAATACAAGCAAAATGGAATGTGTAAGGAGGATGTAGGTAAAAATACCCCCAGAGAAAATACTCCCGAAAACTGAAAAGCGGTAAAAAATACCCCCTGAGGAAATACCCCCAGAACAAACGGTTCACTGTAAACTTCCACACAGGAACACTGATGTGTTGCAATGTTCCGGTGTGGCAATTTACTGACAACCCTACCACATATCTTTCAGCAACTTGGCCACAAAAGTTCAAGGGGAGGGGTGTGTGGCTGCAAAGATTAACAACGTTTCTGGGCCTATATTGAGAACTGAATTGGGAACTCCAAACGAATTTCGAGAAAACGTTCCATGTAAGCCAAACGAGAATTGTAGTTTAATTTGAAGAAATGAATTGGCGAGGATCCGAGGTACACTTGGTTTGGGGGGATCTACTCTCAACTTCCGTAATATTATATTCTGGGACGCTGGAGTCTGTCAGTGTATCCAGCATGTTCCCCTTGAAGCGTCCGCGAAGTCCGTGAGCTGGGGGTGGCTTCCCAAATGTTAAAATGGACGTAGAGCTGTAAACATGAGAACCATGCTTTATATAATTATTCTGTACACGACTACGAATTTTTAGAAGGGTGGGGTGAATTCACCCTCCCCCAAGTTTCTAAGAGCGCAGACAAGTGTTCAAAGTAAAGGATTTGTTCGCAATTTCTATGCTTCATGTTGTGTTTAGTGGCCCACTATGTATCCCTTCCCCCTGCCCCCGAAATTTTGTGGTCTCTATAAGGGATACGAGGTGCTTGGTTTGGAGAGCTCTACCCCAAACTTCCGTAATTTTTTATTCTGGACCTCTAAAGTCGGTCAGTGTATCCTCGATGTTACCCTTGAAGAGCTCTTAGAAACTGGAGGGGGGGGGGGGGTTTACCCCACCCTCCTGAAAATTCGTGCCCGTGTACAGAATCATTAGATAAAGCATGGTACTGTACTAATGTTTGCAGCTCTACGTCCATTTTAACAGTTTGGGGGAAAGCCCCCCCCCAGCTCACGGACCACGCGGACGCATCAAGGGGAACATCCTGGATACACTGACAGACTCAAGCGGCCCCTAATATAATACGGAAGTAGGGGTAGAGCTTCTCCAAAACCAAGTGTACCTCGGATCCTCAGCAATTTATGTCTTCAAATTAAAGCGCAATTCTCGCTTGGCTTACATGAAACGTTTTCTCGGAATTCGTTTGGAGTTCCCAATTCAGTTCTCAATATAGGCCCAGAAACTGCAATCTTTATAACCCCTCCCCCCTCCCTCCCCTTGAACTTTTGTGGCCAAGTTGCTGAAAGATGGGTGACATGGTTGCCGGTAAATTGCCGCACCGGAACACTGCCACACATCAGTGTTCCTGTGTGGCAGTTTACAATGAACCATTTGTTCTGGGGGTATTTCCTCAGGGGGTATTTTTTCCGGGGGTATCTTTACCGCCTTTCAGTTTTCATGGGGTGTTTTCGCCGGGGGTAATTTCCCCTGGGGTATTTTTACAGTTTACCGTGTGAGGAGTGTCACAGCGGAATAAATACGCTTTTGAAAATTAGCAATGTTTATCATATGCTTTTTTTGCTTATGTTTATCATCGGCGTTTTTACTTATGTTATGTTAGTGATTATGTTTATTATGTGCTTATCTGTTTGCTACTTTTGATGCACTAGAACAACAGATCCAGCTTACCATACGTTTACGGTGGGCAGCACCGTTTTCAGGAGAACTGAATTGTTCTCCATTTCTCCTGTCAGAAAAAAACATATTTTGAAATTTCAGCCTCTAGGCTATGGTAAAGATTTTGCGAGCAACTGATAGGAGCTGAGGTTCTGTAGTTTCCGAGATCCTGTGGGTCTACCTTACGTAGCTGTAGAATGACTAAAATCTCTTCATTGTATTTTTCAGCAATCTGCCCTTTATTGAGCTAAGTGAAAACTTGGACGAATGCAGTTACTATTCCTTTACTGGTTTCTTGTACAGTTGTATATGCAGTATATCAATGTATGATATACACAGAGAAAGAATGAGAAAAATGTGTTATGTTACTTATGTATTATTTGTGTGGCGGCATGACTCCTGTGCCCTTGGTGATGGCGGGCCCCTAGGCTATAGCTCCGTTAGACCCTACCTTAATCCGTCCCTAGTTGTAAAGAGAGGAGAATGGACTTTCTTTATAAACAGTCTGCGAGTATGGTTTCTCCTGTTGTTAATTTACTATACATTTATTTATTTATAACTAGCATTGCTGTTCGTGGAATCACCAAGTTCAGCGGGTGAAAGTTAATGAATGAAAAAGATATTCCTTTAATTTTCCAGTAAATTTTATTTTAATTCATTTAGGTGTTTGCTTTTTGGTAAACAATATTTTTGGTTTTTCCATTGGGAGCAAAAACGTAGAGATTTTTATGATTGCCAATCCTTGAGCAGGCGACGTAGAGTTGTCCGTGTGAAAAGTAGGGTCCCTCCAAATTAATGCCAGCCACTGCCAATGACATGCTAATGTAGTAATATTTCTGCCAAAAAATAAATAAATAAATAAAAAAAGGAGCCGGGATGGCTGCAAATGTGAAAAATAAAAAAAAAAAAACGATTTAATTAATTTACTTTTACGAAACAAATAAGAAAGGAAAAGGAATGGAAATACTTACCTTCGAGGAGACATCTATAGCACTGCCAAACATCTCACGTGCGTTTCTGAGATTCACGCGACACTAAAATGCAATGTACCTATGTCACGTCGCGTGCATGCGACTTGACATTGGCATTTATCATCTTATTGCTTACCTTTTTGAATTTTGGATATGTGGAATTCTCTATTTACATTGCATTGTATTTCTTTCTGATGAAGCCGCTCGTTGGCGGTGAAAGCCAAGGTTTATTCATTTGTGTTTTTAATACACCATGTGAAAACACAGATTTGTCACGCCGGGCATACCCTCACTCCGGAGTAAGTCGCTCTCCCGAATGAGCTACGCGGACATGTGCTCTCATTGCTATCTGCTTTTATCTCATGTGCGACCTGCGGGGCAGGCACGTCACATCTCCCCCTCTCCCGAAAGAGGGCCGGGGGCGTGGCTCTCGGGTCAGCCGGGACCATGTGTCGCTGTAGGCAGTCATCCCATGAAGAACGTGCATTTGAGAAATCCCAGACAAATTGGTGTGTGGAACGTAACATCACATTGATTTATTTTTTCGAAGCACTGAAGAAGGAGTTCTAATTTTTCCTCTCTCGCGGTTTGGAAAGAGCGTCACACCATTGCGAGAAACTCAACGGCCAGGTCATCCTTGAAGTTCGGGCGCCAATGTGAAAACACAGATTTATCCACGCTGACATCGAATCAGGGTCCCCTTACTCCGGAATAAGTCGCTCTCCGAACTGAGCTACGCGGACATGTGTTCTTATTGCTATCTGCCTTTATCTCATGTGTGTCCTGTGGGGAAGGCACGTCACAGCCATTAAAGGATATTTTTGCATTTTATTGTTATCTACGGTCTCTAACTTAGACTGTTGATCGGGTATTGGAGTGTTGAATTGTGTTGCAGTTCTTAAAAGTAAAAAATGGAACTTTTACCAAAATTTTGTATGGAACCCCCTTGACCCTGGGCTCCGACCCCATCCGAAAACCTTCTACGGTCTAAGTTAGAGTACGATGAGATAGTATATCAAATTTGGTGGTTCTAAATTGAAAACTGTAGATTTTATGCATATTTTGTGTGTGGGCTCAGTGACCCCAGTCTCCGACCCCTTCCAAAAACCATCTACGGTCTAGGTTAGGGTACCATGAGATAGTATACAAAATTTGGTGGTTCTAAACCGAAAACTGTAGATTTTGCAGAAATTTTGTGTGGGAACCCCGGGCTCCGACCGACTCTGGGGCCCCGACCTCATCCATAAACCATCTACGGTCTAAGTTAATGTACCATGAGATAGTGTACTAAATTTGGCGGTTCAAACTTGAAAACTAGATTTTACGGAAATTTTGTGTGGCCCTTGACCGCGGGCTCCGACTGACCCCTTCCAAAAACCATCTACGGTCAAGGTTAGGGTACCATGAGATAGTATACAAAATTTGGTGATTCTAAATCGAAAACTGTAGATTTTGCAGAAATTTTGTGTGGGGACCCGGGGCTCCGACCGACTCTGGGGCCCCGACCTCATCCATAAACCATCTACGGTCTAAGTTAGGGTACCATGAGATAGTGTACTAAATTTGGCGGTTCTAAATTGAACACTGTAAAATTTACGGAAATTTTATGTGGGGACCCCTTGACTCCGAGCGCGTGTTTCACAAGTGAATATACGGAATTGGGATTAAGGCCATTTCCGCCACGCGATTGGTTCAGAGCTCCTTTGGAGATTGCGAGTAGGGTGAGCTTATGAGAAGAGTCGCGTAACAGGAACAGTGTCTTTTATCGGGGAAGTTCTGCTTGCTGAGAAATTCATTGTAAGGTTACTTAACATATGTGACAAATGACCATATTGAATTATATCGCGGGAAGTTCTGCTTCCTAAGAAATTCACTGTGAGGTTACTTAAAATATGTGACAAATGACCATATTGAATTAGACGGTAAAGTAATTTTGTGCACGATATCATAAGGAATATCTGCAGTTTGTCAGATGAATACAAATCGAAATCTATCTTAATATTAAAACTGAGGACGGCTTCAATAAACAGCTAATTGAATACCATACTCCGTATCGGCCAATAGATAGCAGCACGTCAACCTAGTAGCCATCACGATTCGTGCTGTTGTAAAAGTGCGTATATAAGGATACTAAAAGTACCCTTTTAAAGGTCCTTTCTGTCACCCTTAAAAGGACCTTTAACAATGAAAAGTATGTCTCCCAACTGAAATATTTATTCTGACGATCAAGTTTATTTCGTCATGAATGTGAAGGGGTCTAGCTAGAAAAAAATCAGATAGAGTGATTTTGTATTAGCATAGAACTACCTAATGACACGAAGTAAGACCTCAAAACAGTGTTCTGTTGAAATAAAACAGCTCCGTTGGAATAAATATTCCAGAATGTTATTTGCCATATATTGTGTCTGATAAAATAATATTTAGGAAATTCCTTATATTTTTCCCCTCCAAACTTCATCAAAAATGCCTTCAATTCCACATTTTAACCCCCTTCTCCCTGAAAATTAAAAAAAAAAAAACGTTAAACAACTCATGGGTTCTCCATACAAAACACATCAGTACTAATCATGAGCTAAAGGAGGAGTGAGTGCTGACCGTGCTGATATCTCTCGACTGTGAGAACAATATAGAATGAAGGTACTTCGGAAGATAAGTCATGAGTCCATGAAGTCATGTTGATATAAAAATTCAAAAGTTCCCCTATCAACAAAGTAAACTCTCTATTTACCCCCTGTCGTATACCGACAGTATGGGTAAAACAACTGAAGGTAATCATTGTCGCAATGAAAATACCCGAACATTAAAATGGCTTATGGCGAGTGCAGCAAAGCCTATATATCTACGTCACATGACTCTCCTCATAGGCCCCGCCTACTCGCAATCTCCAAAGTAGCTCTGAACCAAGCGCGTGGCGGAAATGGCCTTAATCGCAATTCCGTACATTCACTTGTGAAATACGCACCCCGGGCTCCAACCGACCCCTTCCAAAAACCGTCTACGTTCTACGTACTACGTTAGGGTACCATGAGATAGTATATCAAATTTGGTGGTTCTAAATTGAAAAATTTGTATGGGACCCCCTTGCCTCCAGGCCCCGACTCCTTACAAAAATCGTCTACGGTCTAAGTTAGAGTACCATGAGATAGTATAGCAAATTTGGTGGTTCTAAATTGAAAACTAGATTTTACGAAAATTTTGTGTGAAAGTCCCTTGACTCCAGCCTCCGACCGACCCCAGGCGCGCAGTGGTCTAAGCGATGGCCTCTGATCATTCGTCCGTTAGGGGTCCGGGTTCGAATCCCGGTGAGGCATGGATGTTGTGTTTGTCTTACGGCACTGGCTCTTTCCCTTCCCTGGAACCAGTGGCCCTAAATTAGGGACGGGCGACTGCTTATAGCCCATTGAGTTTCTCACGGTGGTCGTTAAACCTCCAATCAAAAAAAAAAAAAAAAAAAGCGCTGGCTTATGATCATTCGTTCGTGAAGGGTTCGGATTCGAATCTCTGTGAGGCATGGATGTTGTGTTTGTCTTACGACACTGGCTGTCTCCCATCCCTGGAACTATTGGCCCTAAATTAGGGACGGGAGACTGCTTATAGCCCATTGAGTTGCTCACGGTGATAGTTAAACCTCTAATTAAAAAATAAAAAGGGGGTAATATTTGGCACAGCATTGATTTTGCTTTCATGCTTGGGATTCGTCCTTCATCATGATTTTAATTCAACGGAAAACTTGCAAATTGAGCCATACGTAGCAGAAAAAATGTCATGATTCATGAGCGCATATCGATTCTTTTTGGGGGTGGGAGGAAGACGAAAAATGGAAGTCTTTGAAATCCACCAGAACAAAATAAAAGTTAATGAAAAATTGGAGAAAAGATTAAACCATTTTTTATTATAAGTTTATGTATTTTTTACGCTTTCCAACCGTAGGTTGAAGAAGCGTATTAAATATATAGTCACGTTCGTTTCGAGCTCTGTTTTTGTGCCCGGTTCTGGAAGTGTATGGTACGTGTTGTTCCTATTTTTTGTGATCCCCTTCAAGAAGACGGTCTGTACTTTCTTTTAGTTCGGCTCCCAAGTCGGTGAGTAGCATATTTTGTCTGCATTCAGCGTTTTATTATTTTCGAACAAGCTGATTGATCCTTTAGTTAGCCCTCGCCATTAACAATGGCGGGCACTGACACGGGTGAAGTCCACGCCCACATCAGTGATGCTCATTCATCCTCCTCACTCTCAGGAAACCAATCAGCATTTATGCACGTCAGAGACGTCATACGCATATAAGATGTGGCGCACAACTCCTCTGCAAAGGCTCAAGCTGGTATCCCTGCCCAGGAGAGGGAAGTCACCTTGACGCACATTCCTGGTTCACTTGACGAAGCCATGGATGTGACCGATAGCACGGTTGCGTTGCTTTCCACTGGCTCAACTCAGTTTACCAAGCCGCTACCAGCAATCAGCACTGTGTCGCACCTTCCCCTGCCAACTCTACTTCTCTCACTTATTCCAAAGTGACCTCCGGAGCAAGAGTTCCTTCCAAGTTTATTGCTCCGGTTTTTCCTGACTCTTACGTCAGTGTTGAGGGCAGTTCTTCCACCATCGATAATCCAGAGGACACCCCAGCCGGGAAATAATTTTTCTCCACAATGGATTTTGGTGTCTGTTTTGATGCTTTACCAGACACGAAGCTCAAGGAATATATGTAGTATTGCCCTAAAGAAGATGCTTCCTACAGGAGCTTATATCACTCATATAACCCGAAAGCCACGAAAAGCCGTATTGGTGTATTTTGCCCGTAAAGAACACGTAGACCTTGTGATGACTGATGGCTTATCCATCAAAGATGTGCATCTTCTGGCTGAACCTGTGGCGCAGCGACCTATCCAGGTCACTTTCCACCCAGTCCCGCCTGAAGTCCCAGATGTCGCTCTATGAACTTTATTCAGCAAATTTGGCCGAGTGGTTGGACCAATAACGACCCTTTCAGCGGCGCCTAGAGACCCCGATGACAAATCCATTGCAGGGTTTCGTCGAAGTGCCAGTGTCATCTTTCCGTCGGACGATTATCTGATTGCGTGCCCGAAAATCCTAACCGTATGGTGTGGCCAGCAACGTCGGAGAATCGACGTCATTACCTCCTTGCACTGCACGCTTTGCCATGGCGAAAACCATCTACGCATGCACTGCCCACATCAAGATCCACCGACTCCGACTGGCGCTCCATCAGGTACTGTTCCTACCTTGAAGCGTACCACACCATCAGCTTCAGCACAGCAGGCCTCTGAGCCAAGATATGATGATAAACGTTCGCTTACAGACGTTGGTCGACGCGACGCTCCCACGGCCGCTTCCTCTTTTTCACCAGAGGACTTTCCTACAATTGCTTCCTCACTCCCGCAACGTCGTCGCTCCACCACTGAGTCCCTTTCAGAGGGTTTACAACCAGCTATTACCACTGGAACCTCCGAAACAGCTGGAGTCCGTTGGTCCAGAGACGCAGTGTGAGGATGAGACGACCGAGCCTCCACTGAAGTGCCGCGGCTCTGGCCGCAGCAAGCGAGTGGCGAAGAAGCAAAACTCTGCTTCACCTCGTTCAACCTCTCTCTCCAGCAGTTCTTCTCGACACACCTTGCCAGCCAAAGTCTCCTTCCTCACGGTTGAAGAGTTCGCTGCATCTCTCCAGGCAGCCAATATACCTCCCGTACAACTCTCATACATTGATCTAAATACATACTGAACGAATACGACCAGCTACGCAATAGCACGTGCCTTAGCAATCAAGAATCTTTCGCTTCGCCAATTTGTGCCGGAACTGATCTTCAATGAGTCGCATTTCTGCCGTCAGAATGTACCCACCCATCCGTGGACACAAATATTTTATAATCGTCTCAAGTCTTTTCCTCCAGCTTTGAAAGATCTTCAGCTAGAGGCAAGGAGCCCCACAATTCAAGATCGTGTCACTTAATTGCAGGGGATTCGCTCCCCCCTCAACAACTCTCTGGCATATGAAGACCTCAGCCCGTTAGGTGCTGAATTCTTCTCCTCCAAGAGACAAACTGAAAACCAACTACCGTCTATTCTCAATGGCACCAGTGGAACTTTGTGTTTCATCACGCCTATGGACTAACATCTCATAGCGGCCTTGCCATCGGCATTAGTCATACTCTCAATTCTAATGTCACATCCCTCTCTGTGCGAAATATTTGTCGAGATCTCTTACAGCATGCATCCTTTACCATCGCGTCTTCCAGATACCATTTATTCAATATCTATATTCCATGCACTACAACTCATCTATCGATTCTCTTAACACGTCTTCGCAGAACACTGGATCGTATCCCACCGTCAGACCATGTTCTCATTGGTGATGATTGTAACAGTATCCTGGATCCTCTTCTGGATAGGTCTTCTACCAATAGAGAGCGCCGCCATACCCTGGCGAACCTGCTCCAGACAGTTGTCACCAACAACGCTCTTCATGATGTACATCGGCATATTCATCCATGCTCGACTAATTACACTTGGCACTCCTCTCATGCGCAAAATCCTTTCTTAGCCCGCCTTGACAGGTTTTATGCCTCCAGTACTCTATTTCCAGCCGTGACAGAATCGAGTGTGCATCCCACGGCCTCATCTGACCACTGCGCCATTGCCACCATTGTCCATTCTACACCATTCAAACCCAGACAATACGCCCGTGGACATTTGACGATGCACTTCTCTCCGACCCGGCATTCTGCTTTTCGGTCCGGTCATTCCTGAATGCCAGACGACCGCAACTTCAATCTGCTCCCTGCGGATTAAATTCTTGGATGGAGATCAAACAACAGCTCGTCCTGCATGTCCGAAACTACTCATTCCAATCAAAGACACTCCAGAACATGTGCATAGACTATGTTCGTTCAATGCTGTTCGTCTCAGTGATCCTGTCTTCTCCTCCTTTCAAGAAGAGCTCCGATCTCTTCTCACTCCTCTGGCGCAAAAAGCTCTCCACCGACCACGTTTGCAACATCTGACGCGGGATGCTCACAACTATGAGTTCCTGAAAGCTTCGACCATATTTCACCATCTACGCCTTTCTTCTGGGGAGGTATCAGATGAACCGATTGCGTTTGTTCCCATGTCAGTCAGTACTTTTCCACGAAGTTCTGTGAACCTCCTCAACCATCCTCTGCAGCAATGAATTCTCTCCTTACTAATTTACCTCAGGTCCCCCCCCCCCACCTCGCTTCTTCTCTTCTCCTTCCCCCACACCCTTTTGAATTAAACACTACATTCTCTTCTTTGAATTCTAGTGCCGCTCCGGGTCCGGACGGCCTAACCTTTTGCTTTTATCAAACTTTTCTACCTCTTCTTCTTCCGTTTCTCCTATCCGCTTTCTCTGCTGCCTTTACCTACTTTCCTCTCCCGAGGACATTCACAGCTGCATACGTTGTCCTTTTCCCTAAGAAAGGTGATCTCCTTGACTTGGTGAACTGGCGTCCAATTTCCCTACTAAATATCGACTACAAACTTTATACCAAGCTTCTTTCACAGCGACTATATCCCACCCTCACTCACATCCTCTCCCCTAACCAGACTTACACAGTTCCCGGCCGTACCTTATCTCACAACATCCATCTCCTGACTGATCTAATTAACCTTACGCGCTCCCGCTCTGAATTCCTCGCCCTCCTCTCTCTAGACCAACTGTCCGCCTTTGATAACATCTCCCACACTTATCTCCCCGCCACACTTCTTCGCTTTGGATTTCCACCTCTGTTTATTTCTCTCCTCACCTCCCTCTACCAAGACGCCAGTTTCCAAGTCAAGTTGCTCACCTTTCTTACAGCACCGATCCTCTTCCGCCGTGGAGTGAGGCAAGGCTGCCCACTCTCCGGTCAACTTTTAGCCATAGGCTTAAAACCTTTTCTCCGCTTCGTTCAACGCTCCTTTCAAGCCATCCTGCCTCTGCCTCCACTCATCGCCCGCACGAGACACCATGTCACCACTTCCGTGGCGTATGCAGACGACGTTACCTTATGTATACGCCTGGATTCACAGTTCTTTTTGCTCCAAAGTCTTTTCGCCGATTACGCCTCCTGCTCCGGAGCTGCGATTAATAGAACCAAAAGCAAACGCCTGTGGTGCGGCTCATGGGTTGACCGCTTAGATTCCCCATGGGGAGCGCACTGGTCTTCAGCCTCTCAACGTTTCCTTGGCGTACATCTTGGCGTCCCAGGTGAAGCCTCCAGCACAACGTGGAATGCCATCCAGCCACGTCTACATCGGTCAACTGCGTTTTGGCGAAAAGCGCAGTTCTGCACTTCATATTTTCAACGTGCACGTCTAACATCTTGCGCAACCCTATCTTCTCTCCATGTGTACACATTCTTGGCTTGCTACTAAATCCCCACTTCTTCGACTCAATGATATCACTCGCTGCTTCACCTCAGTTATCTGGACCGGACACCACTGGCTCGGTGCCCCCGAGCTCAGCCTTCCTCCTGACCAAGGTGGAATTGGCCTAATTAATACACGACTGTACTACCAAGCTCTCCGGATTACTTCGTTCCTCCGTCTTCATACTTCACCTGTTGCCGACGCCGTTACCGCAAGGAATGTCATCAGCTCTTCGAGCAACACTAATTTCCCTTTCTCTTCCTTCATCCTAATGGACCTCCGAACTACCACTCACTCTCGTCTTCCTCCTGCCTTACGGGAGGCTTTTACCTTTCTCCGCACTCTCCCTCTGACTCGATCCCCACCAGATTTCACCACTGAACTCCTTGCCGAACCCCTGTTCTTCTCCTCTCTTCTTCAACCCCTCATCTTCCATGTTTCGCCTATCCTTCTTGGCTCCGAGTCGGAGTTGTAACCGTCAAAGACCTTGTAACCTCAGACCTGTCCTGGCGACCCTATGCCAGCCTGACCCCAACTCTTCTTCTTTCACCCTCCTCTCGCTCTGCCTATGACTCCCTACTCTCTACCATCATTGCTAAGTTCCCTCATCTCGCAACCCCCACCGGCCTAAACTTTGTTCCTTCCGCTTCCATTCCCCTTCCTTTCTTTCTTTCAGTCGGCAGATCCACACTTCCACTCTCCTCTCTTTCAACCTCAGTTCTCTATCGGTTCCTTTTAAAATCCCACTCTCCTCCCCTCCACATCCCTGAAGTCTCCCAATCCCCTCTCACCGCTGTCTGGTCTGCCGCCCTTTCTCCTATTTCAGCTCCTCTTGAAATAAACATTCACTGGCTTTTTCTCCACTGCCGTCTTCCCGTCCATCCATCCTCCACCGCATGACCATTCTTGACTCACCTCTTAGCCCTTTCTGTGCTCAAGAAGCTGATGTCTCTCACGTTTATCTACTTTGTGTCATTCTTTTTCCACTACTCCATCTTGCATTTTCCAAGCTCAACGTTCAGCCACAATTGTTTTTCCTTTCGATGTCTATAAGACACTCCTCCTGCAGGTCTCTCGGCCAGTCAAGCTTCCACGCATCTGCTTATATATTTTCATCCTGGTGAAACACGTCATCTACGTATTTCATCAGCGCTGCCGAGATATCTCATCTCCTTATACCATCCACCAAGCTTCTGTGGTACTGCTGTGCCACTTTCGGGAGCGTCTCCTCTCAAGACTTCGTCTAGAGAACCTTGTGGCCGTTGCCCAACAGAAAGAGCAACAGTTCCGTTCCACCTGGTCTCTGGCCGCCTCCTGGTTCGCCGGCATGCCAGCGACGTTGTAACTGACTGTCGGAAGTTCATAACCTCAATTCTCCTAGCTCTGTTGAACTTCAGTTCAACGTGCATGCTCACTATTGGTTTTTGGAATCAAACTTCAAGATAGAGCTTATATCTTCTAACAAATGTGAATATAATATGCACCATGCTGTATAAATGTATATAGTCTTACTTGTCTTCCCTATGATTATCATAATTTCTCCCAGTACTAAGACATCCTAATTCTGTTTGCCTTAGATTTCACGTTGTCTACTTTGTCATCTACAATTCTCCTTTTGCACAGTGATTCATTATTATATTCTCGTTCTGTTATTTGTCAGCACTATAATGTACTTATGCTCGAAGACGAAATGTTCCGACAGTCTCTTTTAATGTTCATGTGCAAAATATCTGCACCCCTCACCACGAGGCTCCTTTGTGAATCAATACATCGTGCTGTATATAATGTACATAGATTTCAGAGTTTATATATTTTACCGTACAATATATGTATCAGGACGCCCATGTTCGCCTCCTGAACCCAACCTTGTTAATAAAATTGTGTTGAACTGAACTGAAGAAGCGTATATGCTCCAGCTTCGTTTGTCCGCACGATAACTCGCGAAATAAATTTTTCGATTTCGATGAAATTCTAATATGTGGTAGGGGACCACCTGGGGATGAACCTAATTGAAAATGGACGAAATGGGGTCAAAGGTCACGACACAGGAGCGGGATCCATTCCATTGCCCCTATGCGTCATAACTTGCGTAAATATGGTTCGATTTCGATGAAATTTTAGCATGTCGTAGGGGATCACTGGGGACGAACCCTATTGAAAATGCGTGAAGTGGGGTCAAAGGTCAGGGCATAGGAGGGGGATGCATTCCATTGCCCTTACCGTCATAACTTGCTTAAATATGGTTCGATTTCAATGAAATTTTAGTATGTGGTAGGGGACCACCTGCGAACGAACCGTATGGAAATGGAAAAAATGGGGTCAAAGGCCAGAACATAGAAGCGGGATGCATTCCATTGCCCTTATGCATCATAACTTGCGTAAATATGGTTCGATTTCGATGAAATTTTAGTACATCGTAGGGGACCACCTGGGGACGAGCCCGATTGAAAATGGATGAAGTTTGTTCAAAGGTCAGGACATAGGAAGGGATGCATTCCATTGCCTTTACGCGTCATAACTTGCGTAAAAATGGTTCGATTTCGATGAAATTTTAGTAGGCCTATGTGGTAGGGGACAACCTGGGGACAAACCCTACTGAAAATAAACGAAATGGGATCAAAGGTCAGGACATAGGAGCGGGATCCATTCCATCGCCTTTATGCATCATAACTTACGTAAAAATGCTTCGATTGAGACAAAACTTAATTTTGTTGTTCCGGAAGTATACTTTACCGGTTCTGTTGATATCATCGAAATGGTATCAAAGGTGAGATCACAGGAGCGAGTTTATTCTACAGCCATTATCCTCATAACTTGAGTAATGATTTCTGGTATGTTGGAAAGCGTATCATAATCAATGCATTGCGTGATTTTACGAACTTGTTTCTAATGTAAGTCGCATTTTAACCAAATACATAAAGAAATTACCACATCCGGGGGAAGCCCCTCCCCATTTGTAAATACGACCCTACTGTAATTCCAGTTCTGCGTAAATTTTTATTACGGTTAGTACGGACAGTGTTGCATTCAGAGAGTTTTTTCCTGGAGGGCAAATACAAATTTCGAGGGTGCTAAAACTTGTTGACTGATTATATACATATAATCAAAATTTTGTTATTTATATATATATTAATATATGTAAACATTTTAAATAGAGTACAAAAATGTTCTTATGCTCTTATATCGCAAATGCATATTCCAAGAAATCTACACACACAAGTGGTTAAAAATGTAGAAATGTACCTTTGCTTTAATTCAGTAATGGACTACGGATTTTGCCATGGAGTGGTAAAAGGCAAGCCTGTAATGGAAAAAATCTCCCCAAAACATTAGGAATGGTAAAAATGCCCTCGCCTTACTACAAGCGTGTTTCTGGTTATTAAGGAATCATTAAAGTGTTACCTGACAACGTATGATGTAAAGCATTCCCCTGCCATTTGGTTTCAGCCCCTTTAGAATATTTAGATTAACACATAAGTAGTGAAAAAAAGAAAACTAACTAACCGTTTCGATGCCAGTTTGAGGTGCCTCGATTTTTCGTTGTTACAGAGTGTAAACCACCACTGCCAAAAAAAAAACTTATTATGGGAACTATTTCTAATAATTTGCTATTGTTAAAAACTAAGTAGCAAATATTTTATTGCATTGGAAGCACTAACCTCATGTTAGCTACACTGAGGCTTGGCCGTATTCATGGAAAGTCGACATCCAGAAGACTGAAATAAAACTGAATGCCAGCTTCCAAAATATGATGATGTATTGCAGTGCAAACATCTCCACTCTGTGAAATTAGGTTTTTATTGCGGAAGTAGTCCGAGTTGTCAGTGTTTGGAAAATTGTCCCTTCAGCGAGGACTGTTTAATGTTTTGTTGAAGGATGATAGAAATTTCAGACTGAAGTCCATGTGGATGTTTTTATTTATTTTTTATTTTTATATTTTCCCTCATTTTCTTAATTTTTTAAATTAATTTCTCTAAATATTCAGCTATAAACGAACACAATTAGACTAAACATAAGGGGAGATCGCCCAAAAACCTACGGGGGGCCCCAAGTAGCACGTGACGTTTAAAAGACGTCGCATTTCGGTTGCAAAAGTTGATATTTGGTCTTCCGTACAAAGACTACGTTTGATAAACGTTTGTTAAATGTTACATCCGTTACCGTTGCGATTTTGTCACATTCATTACGTTTGCTAAACGTTGCATTTTCGTCATGTTAACAAGGTCACAGCTAATCTTTGGCGTGACATTACATTCAGGCAAAAAAGAACAAAATTATACTGTTGATAAAATAGTAAGCTTGTGTATAATTGATAAAGATTATTGAATTCCTCCTTTTTTTTTTTTTTTGCTTATACGACTAGAAGATTTTATTCCATTGGTTTTCAAGCAGCTTCTGGTCTGCGGCTGCGTCGTTCTCTAACCTGCTGTTACGTCACTTGTACTACGGACGGTGAGTTATGGCAAGGCTGAGCTCGATCGTCCAGAGCTGCATGCCTAATCGATCGATTTTATCGTTCTTAAAAGGTAAGTTCTTTTCCTGTTTCAATTCATAGGCTTCGATTTCGAAAACAATTCATGTATTCGCTTCGTAACTCGTGGAGATTCCCGCAACACGTGAAGACATTCATGTATTCGTTTCGTAACATATGAAGACATTCATGTATTCGTTTCGTAACACGTGGAGGTAGGCTTAACACGTGAACACATTCATGTATTTTCTTAACAGGTATATATATCATCGACTGCATTTTAAACTAGGAGTAGTAAAGAATTTGTTAGATTTTCGGATCTAAACACAGCTGATTCGTTTTTAATTTTGTATTTTCGTGAAAGAGTAACAAAATATATTTCAAGGAAACTAAATTTTAGACCTTTTCATTTTTATGAGCTACTGAATATTTGGTTAGATTTTTAAATAACAAATGCAGCTAGTTGTAAAAGAAATTCTAATTCTTCAAATGTTTAGAGAGTATTGAATTTATACTTAATTACTCAAATGTGCTTCCGTGTAGCAAACATTGTTACAAACGCAGCTTATTGGTATGTTAGTTATAAAGGATACTCTATATTACTTTCAATTTACTTCCGATATTGGAGGTTATTTGTTAGATTTTCGGATCTATATTACTGTTAGCGTATATTAGATCAGCATTTCTTAGGGCTCATTCAGCCAGTTTTTTTTGCAAGAAATATATTGTGTGTAGAGTAACAAACGGAATAAGCTGTTGGAGAGATACTTATTAAATCCAGAAAGCTTCAAGGTTGAAAAAAATTCAAAACCCACCCTGTACAGAGTCCTGTGGCCAAGAAGTATATTGTCAGTCACAATTCAAAGTCTACGTAAGGCATGCAAAAATTTAACTTTTTTTTTTTTTTTTTTTTTTGAAAATGCACGTTTTATACCAGATGTGAATTAAGCTTACTGAAATCATAATGTATCTGTATCCAAATGGAATATATACAAATATCCAATGCAACATTTTGTTAGACTGTGGGAGTACACACTTACATTCAAATGTGCCCATCTCCCCCTTCCACATATCAGAGTTGTGCCTGTCAAATAATGAAGCAGAGGAATGCTATTGAACCTGTTGCAGGCAAGGTGGCCAGTTGCTTTGCTTTTCCAGTTACAGTTTACTAAATTTTTGTTCAAATTTCAGGAATGCAGGGTTGGGAGAAGTTGGAAGCAGAGTTGTATAAAAATAAAATGTATCTGTGAACACAACCATTGAAACAAAACTTGCTGCAAACCCGCATATCACGATGACAAGATAATTTAAAGAAACAATTAAAAAATAATTATTAGGACATTACAAATTCCGATGACAGCAAAATACAATTGAATATGTGTGTGAAATTGACCTTTATGGCAAAATATTGGATTATGAACCTCATAAAAACAAGAGAATTAAAAGAAACATTTTATACCCAGAAAACAGTTCCATTAATGAACCTTTAAAAATTATAAATAGTATTTTCAACAGCTTAGTTCAAAAATTACTGTGCTGCCCCCAGTGGCGCAGTGGTCTAAGCGATGGCCTCTGATCATTCGTCCGAACGGGGTCCGGGTTCGAATCTCGGTGAGGCATGGATGTTGTGTTTGTCTTACAGCACTGGCTCCCTCCCTTCCCTGGAACCAGTGACCCTAAAATTAGGGACGGGCGACTGCTTATAGCCCATTGAGAGTTGCTCACGGTGGTCGTTAAACCTCCAATAAAAAAAAAAATACTGTCGACTTACAAATTACTTAAGGAAAAGATTTTAATTTAATAACTAGTTGCTGCAAGAGGAACCTGGCAATAAAATTTAAATTCCTTCTGTGTAAAGGAAACTTTTGATACAGTTCCTATGTACTGAGAAACAGGCCTTGATAAAATCTAGAGGCCACAAACGTCCAAATGTGCCCATATTGGCAAAATCTGCTAATAATTTGAAAACTATCGGCGTGCGCACATACTTTTACATTCTACTACTTTGGTTGGAAGTATAGTTTTATGAGGATTTTTTTTCTAATTTGAATTAATTTTCTCTCAACAATATTATTTTTGAACACATATCATTGCTCCTTTGTTTCTGTAATGCTTCAAAACCATCTTGATAGCTGTTTACTTTTGGTGCTACTGGTTTTGAATTTAATGTTCACTTTGAATTTTGTAGCTGTTTGTTCCCAAATGGCAAGAGTAATAGACCAATTTTTGTATTTGCTAGTTCAGTCTGTATCATCAGATTTCTCTGAATGAATAATCTTTTCTAAGCAATTAAATTAGAGAGCCACAAACCAATATTTCTATTCACTGTCGGATTAATACTTTTTCCGACTAGGCCAGTGCTTCCTAATTAGCCTTTCTCTGAATTATGGATCTCTTCTATTATCAGATCGTTAAGGGCAACAGATTAAAGGCTGGATCACGTAGCTACGCTGTGTAGAAAGCCGTACAAACTGTCACAGTTTGATTGTACACATTTTTTATCAGCAATGTATGTATATATATATATATACTGGTCACAAAAAGTTAGGGATATTGCATGAAGTGAAGCCACGTAACATAAACGCCAGAGTGTATTTGCAAAAACAATTCAATGGGCAATTTCTGCTCAATACAAGTAGTACCACAATATAGACAAAAGTGTATATTCAGAGAATGTCCAAATCTCTGGATTTCAGTATCCAGTAACACTACCTATGTGTCGAAGAACGTCTTGACACCTACGAAGCATACTTGCAGTGACATTATTGATTAGTGTTTGGTGCAGTTAGTCCCATATTAGTCAACACATTACAGAGGTCTGCCAGTATACTGGGGTATAGAATGCGGTTATCTAAACGTTGCTGTATAGATTCCCAAATTTTCTTAGTAGTATTAAGGTCAGACCTGAGGTAGCTGTAAGGATTCGATCTTGTGGTTTTCCAGCCAGGGCCGGTCCAAGGGGTAGGTAGGCCAGGTGGATAATGTGTAGATTAGCGTCCTAAATTATTTCATTGAAAAAAATTTTAGTACCTGGAAAAAGTGCGATGTACAGATTTTAGTGTATGGAAATTAATGTCAAATGGTGCAAAAATTGCATATTTTAAATGTGTTTTAAAGATATATTTTTTTCGTAATATTGACCTGTGAGTCTGACGCTGTGAAGAGAAGCTGCGGTAGGCCTAATGTATTGCTCCGGCAAAGAATGTGAAGCTTTGGTCCTTTAAAAGGAAGGTTTCTTGCTGTACCAAAATGATGGGCGGAAGAGTACAAGAGAAAGAGGTTATGTTGTTGGCAGGAGAGCAATAAATGTAGTGATACGCTACAGAAAATAGGTCCACAGCATCCACCCTTTATTTTGTTGTATCCTGTATGTTGTTGGCAGGAAAACTGGGAAAAAAACTCTTCGATTTGCAAAAGATATGTATGAGTAAGATAGAAACTGACCTGCGAACAAGCTATTAACACAGGAGAATCAAAAGTGCAGTGACACAGCAAATCAGCTATGAATGAAAGCTGTTCAAACCAGAACCGAAAGTTATAGTTCCCCAGTTTCCTATACAACATAGAAAAGCATGTTAGTACTTTCTAACGTGCTTTTCTACGTTCTTTCGCATACCACGAGTATGCGAAAAAACGAAAAATTTCTCAACATCGCTTTAAAAACAATGACAAAACATGAACGAACTATATTGTGTAGCGTATGAGTATAACACGGCTCGCTCTCGTGGTAACAAAATACGCTCTTGGACTTGTAGTCGTTCGCGTGAATTAAACGCTGCAGCAAATCTTCCTTTCAATGAAGCTAAGCTTCACATCGTCGCCGTAGCGATGCACAGAGTCACACAATATAGACGTACACGCGTACGCCATACGTGGATAGTTTGCAAATTATTAGCAGATTTTGCAGATAGTTTTTTGCTTGTAGATTAAAAAAAATAAAAATGTTATTACAGCAATTAAAACACTTAAGGTTTTACTAAGATTAATATATTTAATTCTATCTTAACATGAGAATGTTCAACTATTTTTCACATCTTCCGATAGAGTTATTTTGTTTTTGCAGAAGTTTCTGGCCTCTTGATTTTATCAAGGCCTGTTCTCAATATATAGGAACTGTAACAAAAGTTTCATTTACACAGAAAGATTTTTTTTATTTTGCCAGGTTACTCTTGCAGTTGCCAGTTATTAAAATAAAATATTTTCCTTATATATTTTATAAATACTATTTTTTGAATTAAGTTGTTAAAGATGCTATATATAATTTTTGAAGGTTCATTAACAGAACTGCTTTTCTTGATATAAAAATTAGTCTCTTGTTTTTATGAGGTTCTTAGTCCAAAAATTTTTAAGTTTTGGCCTTAGGTCCATTTTACACACATTTTTGCGGATTCAGTCGTAATGTCCTTTTGCCCTCTCTGGAATCTGTAATGTTCTAATAATTATTTACTGTTATATTAATTTTTCTTTAAATTATCTCGTTCCATTGTTATCGTGATTTGCGGGTTTGCAGCAAGTTTTCTGTTTCAATGGTTGTGTATGCAGTCACATTTTATTTGAATGCACCTCTGGCGATGCATTAGGCCTACCGCAGCATCTCTTCACAGCATCACTCACAGTTCAATATTATGATAGAAAATCTTTAAAACACATTTAAAATATGAAATTTCTGCACCATTTGCCATTAATTTCCGTACTCTAAAATCTTTACGTCACACTTTTTCGAGGTACTGACATTTTTCCGACGAAATAATTTAGGACGCTAATATACATATTTACCGGCCAGGTAGGCAGCCACCAAATGGAAGGGATGCCCATAAATTTTCTTACATAGTAAAATTATCCGCTAACTTTTTTTCTTTTATGAGCTAGTCTGTATTTGCCACAAAAATGAAAGCTGAATACTCCTTTGTTGTTTCTCTGACACATGCAGAGTTCCTATATATATACCACCAACAACAAGGAGCATTTTCAATTCTTGTGCGGGTTTTTTTCTGAGAATTCTTCTCTGCTGCTTTTTTACGCATTTGGGTTTTCAGGGGGGAAAAATGAACTTTTTTTTTTTTTTTTTTTTTTGTTCGTTCCTGATGTTTGTTGACATTTTTATATATACTGAGTGGCCACTTTATTATGACTACCGGACAGTTTTAAGCAAATGAGCTATGGCTGCACGCTGTTGCCGCCAGAGGGTGAGGCTAGTATAAAAAGAGAAAGCTTAGTGCTTGCGACAGTAGAAGAAGTGATTTTGGGTGACGAGATGGGTAAAAAATGCAATTTGACGGACTTTCAACGTGGGACGATTGTAAGAGCTCGGAGCCATGGAGCGAGTATCACTGAAACCGCCGCATTCATGAAATGTTCCAGAGCCACTGTTGTTAAAGTGTTTAAAGACTGGACTGTCAGCCAAAAAACTGGGTCTCTACGTGCAACGTGTGCTCGTCATCGACTAGTGACTGCTCGGGCGGACCGGAGTGTCCAGACTGGTAATAGGCAACAGTGCAGCAATTACAGACCATCTTAATCAAGGATCCCTCAAATGATCTGTGCACGCACTGTTCGCCGTACATGGCACGGATGGGATATGGCAGAAGGAGGCCTGTTCGAACACCTTTGCTGTCTGCAGTTAACAAGAGAAAATGTCTCCACTTCGCACAGGAGCATAAGGATTGGACAGTTGATAATTGGAAAAAAATTATTTGGTCTGATGAATCACGTTTTCAGTTGCACCATGCCTATGGCAGAGTGAAAATTTGGCGGAAACAGCACGAAAGCATGGACCCCAAATGCATTGCTACAACCCTTCAAGCTGATGGAGGCAACGTTATGGTTTGGGGAATGTTTTTCTGGCATGATTTGGGCCCTTTAATTCATGTTGATCAACGTCTGACTGGCACATCATATCTAAACATCGTTGCAGACCAAGTACATCCTGTCATGTGGATGGTTTATCCCAATGGCGATGGCTACTTTCAACGAGATAATGCGTCTTGCCATAGTGCTCGTATTGTACAGGATTGGTTTCAGGAAAATGCCGGTTAGTTTGCTTAGCTGGCCCCCACAATCTCCAGATCTCAACCCCATTGAGAATTTGTGGGAGGAAGTTGAACAAGCCATCAAACAGGTGGATACACAACCCTGCAATTTCACACTCCTGGAAAGTGCTATTCATCAAGCATGGTCTTAGATTCCAAAATCCACCTATCAACATCTCGTGGAGTCCATGCCACGAAGAATGTACATCGACGTAGTATTAAGGGCAAAAGATGGCTCAACGAAGTACTGAGGGGGTGGTAATAATAAAGTGGCAACTCAGTGTATAACAATAAGGCTTGAGTGACAAGCCTTATTGTTATGTACATCTTGAAATAAATCCCAAATTCCCACAGCCTAATGTAAAGCGGGAAAAAAACACTTTTACTATGAAAACTGCAACACAAAGCTCCTACAGATTGCGAACCATATATATATATATCAATGGTTTTCTATCCACTCATTGATAGCGCATTGTTTGCCATTCAGGAAAGATTTACTCAGTTGCAAAACTTTTCAACGCTTCGGGTTTCCTTTATAATTTGAAGAAATTGCCTGACGGGATTCTTTAAAAGAAAAGTGTATTCAGTTAGAAAAATTCCTTAAGGATGCTGACAGTGAAGAAAAAGATATCGATGGGGAGCAACTGTTTGAAGAGCTGAGGCATTTGCAAGCACTTATGAGCAAATGCAGCTCAGCTACTACAATAGAAGCTCTAAACTTCATATTCCAGTATGATATGGTTCGCCGCCCCGGTGGCGCAGTGGTCTAAGCGATGGCCTCTGATCATTCGTCCGTAAGGGGTCCGGGTTCGAATCCCGGTCAGGCATGGATGTTGTGTTTGTCTTACGGCACTGGCTCTCTCCCTTCCCTGGAACCAGTGACCCTAAATTAGGGACGGGCGACTGCTTATAGCCCATTGAGTTGCTCACGATGGTCGTTAAACCTCCAATCCAAAAAAAAAAAAAAAAAAAAAATGATATGGTTCATTGTTATCCCAACAGTAGGATTTGCTTTCGAATATTGCAATTCCTGTCTGTAGAAAGGGAAAAGAAGTTTTTAATAAATTAAAGCTGTAAAGACTTATTTGAGATCTACAACGATGCAGGAACAGCTATCGGCTTTATCCATCATTTCTATTGAAAACGATATTGCACCAAAAAAATTTCTGAAGCAAAGAGGTTTTTGCAAAGTAAAGCCAGACATGAAAGTTTCATGTAAATAACACAAACAACTATGTATGATTCAGTCATTTTGTGAGTAAAATTATCATTATTATATTGGACTATTTATTTGTAGCATAGCATATAATAGTGAGTTAGTGACATATCTACTGAGCATGCGAAGTTGAGATTAGAGCTATTTGCTGTGTTTGGGTCCATACTGCAAAAAAAAAAAAAAAAAAAAAGATTGGGGGGGATCAAAGGAGTCTTTTCTGGCTGTCGGAAAAAAAAACAGAAAAAGTTGAATGCCATGATGACAGCACTTTCAATAGGTTTCTTCAGTGGTTTAGCTTTTTTCTCTTCCTTTTTTTTTTTTTAATAATTTTCATTCCAGTTAATTGTAACTGCAGCTTGTGCTCATTTTGGCTTTTCACTTTACTAGTAACTTGTTTTTCAGTGTTTACTTCCCTTTTTGTTTCTTCTTTGCTTGATTCTTAATATATATAAAGATAAATTAAAATTTGGGGGTATATCATAATAAAATTTTATAAACATAATTTACCAGCACTAATGAGGGCAAACTTTTGAATGTGATTTACATTAAGAAATAATAGGGCATTCAAAACAGTTGAATTATATAAAGAAATTGCATAAATGATTTTTTTTTTCTTTTTAAATTTTACTCAGGTATGGTTATTCATGGCTCTGGTTAGGAAAGTTAGGGATGTTATGCAAAACACAGATGAGTGTAAATTAAGTACAACCTCCTGTAGCTTTAAAACTTGAGCTTATATCCCTCAGATCAGTATTTCCCCTCCTACCAGTAGATCTCTCTGTAGAGTACAACTGGATCAACCTCAGTGAAAGTAAACCAAGTTGGTGACTTCACCAAGTTGGTAAATATAATATTAGTGGAATTAAAGGATTAAACCATGTGTGAAATTATAGAATAAATAAGCAACATTTATTCACAATTAAATAATTTATTTTAAGATCTATAGTTTTGTTGAGCCTTTAGCTCGGCTTCATCAGGACAAAGGGAGCATAAACATTCATATGTGACATCATCAGGTAGTTGATGATCATGGATTTTGGTGAATTGTCTCCATGCAATTGAAAGAAATCGAGTAGGTGTCATGTTGTTAACAAGTCATAAAGAAAAGTCATGGAAACAAATTGGTGTTTTCTACCCATGTATATCGTGCAGTACATCTATGCGTTACAGAGGATTCCTTGCAGAAAAAGCTAGATTTTTGCCGCCGCAGTGGTCTAAGCACTGGCTTATGACTGTTCGGTTCTTCCAAGTGGGTTGGGTGCGAATCCCGGTGAGGCATGGATGTTGTGTTTGTCTTACGGCAGTGGGTCTCTTCCTTCTCTGGAACCAGTGACCCTAAATTAGGGACAGGCGACTGCTTACAGCCCATTGAGTTGCTCACCATGGTCAGTAAACACAAAAACAAAAAAATAAAAAAAGTTATGATTTTTTTTTTTAAAGAAATTGTGGCACACACAGGATATAGATTGATATAGATTGTCCTTTTGTTGTAGACAAAGCTGTCCAGAAATTTAGGAACTTTCAAATGTTTAAATTTCAAAGTTATTTTGAAATCTATAAACAAGGCAAATTTTTGTGGATCAAAAGACTACGTTGAAGACATAACTGGGGAATTTATCACATCGCTTGTGAATGTGGACTTTCATGTATAGGACAGATCCGTAGAGCTTTTAAGTTTTCATGTGAAGGAACACATGACTTACGTATGGAACTGAAGAAGTCGTCTATAGCCCAACATTGTCATGAAAATAACCAGATTTTTTTTTTAAATGCTACGCTTATTGATAAACCTGATTTGACTATCAAGCTTAATATATTAGAAGCTTTCCACATCTAGTGCAACTGCTCATGGCTTGTCAACGACATGACATCTACTAGATTTCTTTCAAACACGTGGAAACAACTTGCCAAAAGCAGTGACTGTCAGAATGCTGATGATGTCACGATGATTTGAACGTTTGCACTCCATTTGTCCTAATGAAGCCAAGCCAAATGCTCAGTGAAACTACAGTAGATTTAAAATCTTAAAATAAAATATTTAATTGTGAATAAACATTGCTTATTTAAAATATTCTATCTCTACAGCCCAAGTATTGAAGTCATAAAATATATTTGGGAATTACTTGGAGCAAAAACATAACGTACAAGAGCATTAACCAGAAAAGAAATCATGCGTTTCTTTGGAAAAAAATAAAATAACCGTTTGCAGTGGGTGTTTTTTTTGGGTTTTTTTTTAAGTAACCTCCCCCCCCCCCCACACACACACCTGTTTATTGGGGGAGGGTAAAAATCCTGCTTGATCTGCAGCATTTCCATTCGGTAGAAATTTTGTGTGTAGCTAGCTTGCAAAACTCCTAAAGCAGCAACTGCATCAATCTGCCGTACACCTGCATGTAACATGTCAACAGCCCTATTTCTGATGTCAATACTTAAACGTCGTCTGGACATCTTTTCAAGTTAATCCTACTCTGAAGGAAATGCATTCAGCAAACTTGTAGTCCAAGCAGTGAGACGACCTGTTTTCTACTTCTCGGAAGCTACTTTTATCGGAGCTTGCACACACACACACACACACCAACCACATGATGTGTCATCATGATGCTAATTTATGCTGATAACCTATCTCCTGTAGTCACTAAATATGCATATCACCATGTTTCCCTTTTGAAACCATAATATCCCAAACTTTTTGTGAGTACTGTATATATATATATTCTTATGATTCAGAATACATGAATTGTGTTTGAAGCCTATGAAAATAATGAAATGAATGCATGAATTGTTCATTTGTTTCATTATAACTTTTTGTGACCACCTATGAATTGAAACAGAAAAAGAACTTATACATTTTAGGAACTTGAAGTTAATATTATGTACAGAAATAGAGAGAAGAGCACGGCACAATGTCAGGTACAACAACAAATGGCATTAATGAACAACCAATAGAAGAAAATATTTTTTCTGGTTGGCCAAACAATGCAAAGAGTTACTCGTGAAATGAGTATATATGAGTAGCAACAGAATTTAACCCAAGACAGAACAAACTAGATTGGGTGGCTGTTTTCATATCTTATTTGCATACAAATTTTTGAAAAAGGTGTTTCAACATGCATAATCAATTGATTCTTACAATTATTTATATGCTACGTACTGTTTGTTACACAATAGGACCCTCAAGCGGAAACTAAAAATTGCAATTTCTAAGCACAAGATATAAACTAGGGACATTACACTAAACAAACTTCCTGAAATACTAAGACAATTATAACCAAAAATTAAGTCTAAATTCGCAAACTAGTGAAAAAAAAGATTAAGAACCAAATACACATGGGTTGAAAAAATACAAAGCAACTAACATACCAAAATAAAAGGCTCCTCTGTAAAAATACAGAAAAAATGATAAAGAAACGTAAACTGAGATATAAATACACAGATCTGCAGCAGAAACACAGATAGCCTTTAGCTACACTTAAAAGAAAAATTAAAAACAAAGCTGTGAAAGTACTACTTGATTTATCTCTTAGCATTATTTCACCTCACATTTCTAATAATCTATCAGCTAAATTTCAGATGTGTCCGAAAAACTCTTAAATGAACAACACAACTGACTCAGTTTTATGTTGCAATAACTTAGATGTTATTGGTATTAAAATGTCTACTTTATGTTCAGTTAAAATATGAGCAACTGAATTTTCAAGAAAATTGCAACATCCACAACGAAGCCAGTGAAATGGACTTGAGTCAAAACATAGTTTGTGAAGTCGTATACCTTGTGAACAATAAATATACAGGGTGTCCGAGAATTATTGGACACAGTACAAAATTATCTAAAACAAAACATTAAACAGATAGAAAGAAACTGACTGTACTAACTTACAATGTAACTACACATGTTAATAAATTTCGATGTAAGATCCCTTGGTTGCTCGTAGTACGTCCAAGCGATACTCGATTTCGTGCCATGTATTGCCAAGCATCTGAAAAGATATGGAATTAATAGCAGCTGTGATATGCTGCTTCAGTTCCTGCAAATCAGTACAAGGTGTCTGATAGGCACGATCCTTCACATAACCCCACATGAAATAATCCAATGGAGTTAGATCTGGGGAGCGAGGAGCTACGGAATGGGACCACCACGCCCAATCCATCTGTTTGGGAAATGCTCATTTAGGCACTTACATACACACATTGACCAATATGCAGTCTTGTTGGAAAACGACATCATATCTTTTGATCTGGGGTATAGGGAAATTTTCTAACATATCCAAGTAAATGTCACCATTTATGGTTTTTTCACAGAAGAAAGGGCCAGTCACTTCTCTTTTTTATAGGGCGCACCACACATTAACTTTTGGAGAATCACGTTCCAGTTCAATAGCAGCATGAGGCGGTTCACTGCCCCATATCCAAACAAAACATAGTTTACGAAGTGAAACAATACCTCATACATGAAATGTGGATTAATCACTAAAAATTACAGTACTTAGAAAGTTTTTATCGTTTCCCACTTGATTCAGCATATCCACAGCAAAATTGTATTGCAGAGTGTGATTATTTGCATGCATCTTTTGCACTATTTGAATTTTATAAGCATGAAACTAATTTCTTGTGCAAGATATCATGAACTGTCTATTTTGGAATGCACAGTTCTCTGCTTGCTTTATGAACGGATTTCCTGGGGCTTGGTCGGAAACTTTCATAGCTTGGTCAACCATCTCACCTCTGACGCTAGGCCTACCGGTTCCTCCACGATGTTCCACATTGCTAGTTTCTTTAAACTGTTTCATTCACCGCTTAGTTGAATTTGTTGACGGAGGATTACAACCATACTCTAAACGGTACCGTCTTTTAACTTTAATGACAGACTTTAATTCCGCAAACCATAACACACACATCGCCTTCTGCTGTATGGATGACATGACTACTGATTGCGCATTTCTCATAAATTCCTCATCAGGCCACACCTAGCGCCATCTATCGGATTCTGGGAGTAACAATTCTGCAATACAAAAATATAGGAACCGTGTTAGTAATATGTGACATAGAAAAACAGACAATGCTCATAGTTTTTTTTTTTTGTACATAATTTTGTAATGTGTTTAATAATTCTTGGACACTGTATAATGGTGAGAGATTGTGTTGCACTAGTAACTGTGATAGAAATGCTTTCTTTTTTATAACATTACTTTCCTGACAAAGTCATCCCTTATAAAGCTTCAACAAAAATAAGTGATAGTAAAATAACTATTAGGGACAAGAAAAGTTTTGTGAAGGGGCATTCATATGATGAAAATGATATTTTATGATATGATGAAAATGATTTTTTAGGTTAGCTAAGAACTTCATTTATTTACCCCCACATTTTTGTAGACTAGGTAACAAGACTGTATACAACAGATTATCATGGCAGCTTTAAGATAAGCATTACCGTACGTTCCTTCTTACGGAGCACAAACGTTACTAAAACGGTTTTGCTACGTTATGGAAACGTTTGTTTTCAATGTAATATGCAAAGTAAAAGATTTGAAGAGTGATTCCGTATCAACTCAACACAATTTGAAGGCATTTTTTATCTCACCATCTCAGATTTTAATGAAATTTGGTACATAGGTGGCCTCTGTATAGATTAAGGAAGATATCAAATTTCATCGTCATATAGCCACCGGTTTTGAAAATACAGCTATATAAAATGTCCAAAAACACCCCAAAATCAGAAGATTGATATGTTTTTAAATTATGATTGCAGCTCCCCTAATTAAGATAGAGATGGGAAAGGTATCTTTTGTAGTATTTTTTATGCTCTTTTATTTGATGTATAACAAACACCATAGGGGTTAAGATTTAAAAAAATTAAAATTTTGAATTTTTCAAAATGCGACACCAAAAAATTTGAATTTTTTTTTAAAACAATCTATGTGTTTGGTATTTGATTACGTGAGTTGTAACTTGGGATGATAATGGGTTTACTTAAAAAGCTATATTCAAATTTAGCCTAACACAAGAGTTTAATGAAAAAAAAATGAAAAAAACATGTAAACTGAAAATAAATTTGGGCTAAATCTCAAAAAGTTTCATTAATAACAATAGATATAGTATTTTTGTTATTTAAAACTATTTAAACAATGTTTTATTTTTAATTCATTTGTTTAAAATCTGAGACTACATGGGTTTAAAAATTTTATTAATTTCATTATTCAGAATTTGTAATAATTCATAATTCAATACAAAAAAAATAAACAGACTTTAAAAAGTAAGTTCAATTACTGCTCAAGAAACACATCAAAATAATAATAACATATGGCATTGAATTGTTTACATTTATGCAAATTATATTCCTAATCTTAAACTTAGATCGTCACTTAAAGCAGAATCTTCTAAAATTAAAAAAAAAGTTGCATCATTGTTTTGAAGTGAAATCACACGTGTAGATCCTTGATATAGTCTTTAAAAGCTTCAATAGTTTGGTGTATTTCTGTTTCAGAGAGATTGTAGAGTCTTCCTGTCGAAGTCAAAGGATTTACTTTACACAAGAGGTAACTTACAGGAAGCTATAATACATCTTGTGGGCTAGGGTAGGAAAAGGATGTAGATGGACCAGCTGGATGTAAAAATGAGACCTTAACTTCATTCTCACTCTCTTCTTTTGGTAGAACATACGCTACCCACCAGTTGTTTTCATAGATTATATTTATGTAACCACTCATTTCTGTTATTTGCAGTCTGTCTTGTAATGCTGATACTTTTTCAGTAGCTGACTCGTTTGATTCTGAGAACATCTTCACTTTTATTTTTGAATTACTCAATGGGATAGGAATAAAAGCATGAAGTTTCTGGGTACCTTGTATTGTTAGAGACTTGCTTAGGCAATTTTCCAAAAAATTGGTCTGTTTCTATGTATTCTTCTTGACTTACATATGTAAAGTTTGCCACAAAAATGTTCTGAATTGCCCATTCGTACAACTGAAATGGTGTTTGAATTTGATTCTCGTAAGGGCGTTGTAAGCTGGCTTGGGCAGCTAACCTTTTCACCGTTCTACCAACGCCATCACATGGCCCCTTCCTGTGTGCTGTTGCTGAAAAATGCTATTCAGCATCAATGTTGAAGTCATCTTGATGGAAACATAAAAGTTTGTGAAAAAATTTCCGATTTTTGCACTGGGCTGCAGACCCGTCAGAGAAATAGTACATTTTTTTTACGCTGTTGTCACCAAACTTACTTTTCAAGAAGTTAATAAGGTTTTTTTTTTTGGAAGCAGTACAGTGTAATTGTGTTGTGCTCTAAACATTCAGAAATTACTACAAAACTTGCATGTTCAGTCTTTTCTGTTTTGTAATAGATGACAAATGGGTGGACTGTGGCTTGCCCACTGGTCCAGTGATAGCTCTGGGCTTCATCTTGAAGAAGAAAACTATAATTTTTAGCAAAATCACAAATGATGAGAAATTCTGAGTCCTTGAGGTTTTCCTTAGTACTACTATTCATAAAAGAGCTTTGCTGCTTAGCAATGAAGTCATGTCTGACCAAAGCAGACAGTTTTTTGCAAAACAAATCAATAAAATTTGAAGTTGATTTTTCTAATGTCTCCAAGTTGCATCTATCAACTGTAATCCATTGGCGAAAAGTTAGTTTTTCAACCAAGTTCTCAAAACCGTGTTCCCAGAACAGGTGGGACACTTCCCAAATGACAATCTATGGAAGTAGGGTTGCATAATACTCTTGCAAGACAATGTTTGTAGGAAGATAATTGTCCATTCGTTAGTGAACCAATTCTTGCATTTTCCATCATCAGTTTTACATTTTGGTGTGTGGTGCAAACACATACCGTATGAGTACCACTAGACCCTACCAGGACACAGTTTTTTGGTCTGAGCTCTGCGAATTTGGAAAAACTGACTTTCGTGCTTGCAAATTGTCAAATTACATAAAATCAGCCTGTTTGACAAACTTTATCTCCGTTTTCAGTCCTAACAGAAACACAATCTTTCATTCCAGGTAAAACCCGACTAATTTCATCACTTTGGTAAAACGATCATACTACAACTACTTCAGAAGAGAGACTTACCTGGTTTTCTATTAAGGCTTTCCAAAATTCCTTTCTCCTTCAGAATTTTTTTTTATTGTCTTACCATATAATTAGGAACATTGAATTCTTACATGATTTTCCTAACACTCCATGACTCTGGTAAGCAAGTCAAAATCATCAACTGTTTATCTCTAGTGCAGTTAGAAAAATTACTTTTAAGATTGTCCATAAGAGAGTCGTGAAGTATTTCATCCTCATCATCAGATGATTCTTGAATATTTGTAAAAAGCTTCCGTTTCATAGCAGAATTGATTTTTTGAATTTTGGTTGAAGCATAACATTTAGATTTTAGCTTTTTCTTATTGACAGCTGATTCACCCAATTCATGGAGCGAAGTATTCAGTGTTTCAATTACTTCTGACATAGATGCAAAATTTTCGTCCATTTTCTCATCAGCACAGGTTTCATTTGCTTCTTGACTAATTATTAAAGTTTTCAGCTGCTTTGCAAGAATCACAAATTTTAGTCTCCTTTGATAAGTCATCAAAATTTTCCAACATCCAGTCTGTCACATTTCTATATGGATTGAAACATTGTATTAATGCATATCTTGTACTTTCCATTGTTGATTATTTGTGCATAAAATGTAAAATTAAAATAGTAAAATAATTGCCTCCCATTACCTGTTCTTTTTATTTTTCCTAAAAATCCTGCACAGCTTCAATTTATAAAAGTCTAGTTTCATAACTGAAAAGGATGTACTTTATTCAATTTAAAGTTTTCAAACACATATCACTTTCACTGCAAGAAACACATGATCACCATCAAAAGCTAAAGCAGACTGAGAAGCACATCTGATCACCATCAAAACCTAAAGCAGACTGAGAAACACATCTGATCACCATCAAAACCTAAAGCAGACAGGTCTGCAAGGTAGGAATGCAAGTTGCTGCTTGTTGGGTCTTGTTACCAATGATCTAAACAACAGAATCAGTTTTTTAAGTTGGAACATGCAGAGTTTTGTCCAAAACAAAATGTAGCCTACAGTACAACTGCACAGTCTTTATTTTTTTATATTGTATTGGGAATTATTACAAATTCTGAATAATGAAATTAATAAAATTTTTAAGCCCATGTGACTCAGATTTTAAACAAATTAATTAAAAATAAAACATTGTTTAAATAAATGGTTTTAAATAACAAAAATACTATATCTATTGTTATTAATGAAACTTTTTAAAGATTTAGCCCAAATTTATTTTCAGATTACATGTTTTTTTATTTATTTTTTTTTTCATTAAACTCTTGTGTTAGGCTAAATTTGAATATAGCTTTTTAAGTAAACCCATTATCATCCCAAGTTACAACTCATGTAATCAAATGCCAAACATATAAAGATTGTTTTAAAAAATTTCGAATTTTTTGGAGAGTCAACATTTTGAAAATTCAAAATTTTAATTTTAATTTTAAAATTTGAATTTTTTTTAAATATTAACCCCTATGGTGGTGTACATCAAATAAAATAGCATAAACAATACTACAAAAAGATACCTTTCCCATCTCTCTATCTTAATTAGGGGAGCTGCAATCACAATTTAAAAACCCATCAATCTTCCGATTTTGGGGTGTTTTTCATACTTTTTATAGCTGTATTTTCAAAACCGGTGGATATATGACGATGAAATTTGGTATTTTTCTTAATCTATATAGAGGCCACCTATGTACCAAATTTCATTAAAATCTGAGATGGTCAAGTCGTTGTGTTGAGTCGATACGGAATGACCCAAGAACGAAATAGAAACGTTCTAACGTTTTGCAACGGCACACGTAAAGCCAAAAAAAAAAAAAGTCTTGAAACTGGAATATAACCTTCGATAAAAGGTTGTGGTAACATTTTTTGCGACGTTTGACGTAATACACAAAGGACAGCAACGTTTAATAGAGGAAATTTAGACGTTGATTAACCGTTGCTGTTACATTTACTAAACGTAATACAGAAAGGAAAAATACGTTGTAAAATCGAAAATAAAACGTCGCTAAACGGCTGTTAAAACAGTTTCTCAACGTAATAAAGAGGGAATATGACGTTTAAATAACGTCATTTAAACGTTGCTAAACATTCTTAAAAACGTCTCTCAACGTCATAATGGAAGGAATATGACGTTTAAATAACGTCATTCAAACGTTGCTAAACGGTTGTTAAAACCGTTTCTAAACGTAATAAGGGAAGGAATATGACGGTTAAATAACGTCATTCAAACGTTGCTAAACGGTTGTTAAAACCGTTTTTAAACGTCATAATGAAAGGAATATGACGTTTAAATAACGTCATCTAAACGTCTTAAAAACAGTGCTACAACGTTATAACAACGGTTGAAAAACCATTGAATCAACGAGACGTATTAGCGTTTTATAAACGTAATATTGTGACGTTTTTTCAACGTCTTGCCGAACTGGTTTTAAAACGTTTTACAAACGTTTTTGTGCTACTTGGGGCATTAATAGATTTTCTGGGGGTGGGGCTCAGTACCCCCGCGAAGATGCCTAAATACATCACTGAGTACGGATGACCCAAAGACCTTGGAGAAATTAGACTGGCAAATACCTAGCTATTTCCGTGAGTTTTTGAAAACCGGATATTCCGCCATTAGCAAGGAGTGGAAGCTGTTCCTGAGCATATGCTGGTTGCGTGCGTGTTGCAAATCGTGCTTTAAATAGTTCTCATAAAAATAAATATTGTCAGGTTTGGGTCAGGTACTGTTTTAGACATGGATAGAATATAACGGCCGACATAAAAAACGTGTATTTTCAAAAGTAAGTTAAATGTTTTGCTCATTATTGTTCATAATGTCTTTGGCTGTAGTTCAAACAATCTTTATTGGTCTAAAAGCATTACAGAATCATATACGCTGTTAAAACATGAGAAATAACTTGAGAACAAACATGAATAATTACAAATGCCGGAGCAGGACCCCCATCCGGAAATAAACGAGAAAGTTAAAACGGGTGAGAAACTATCACAGTGTCGACAATTGTACACATAGAAATCATAACATTAAGTTAAAGGAATAAGAACATAAGGAGTAATTTGATAACAATATATGAGAACGACATATGTCGGAGCAAAACTAGCCTCCGGAAAAAAACATAAAGTTAAAAGATTTAAGTGGCGATACATTGCCTACAATCTCTCACGAATAGACCAAAACACGGTGCAAATTTTACAGGAAATCATAGTTTTAGACATAGGTAACCAATTTATAAAAAACACAATGCAAAATCACAGGGACAAAACACAATGCAAAATCACAGGGAAAAAACACAACAAACGTATACACTATAAAAAAAACGAAACACATGTGCAAATCTCAAAAACACCAGAAAAATAAAAAAATGCCACATGCAAGGAGCTATGCAAGTGATTAACAGATAAAACACGTGGGCACTAAGAAAACTCCTTTGCTATACAATGCACTGAAAGTTTGCACATTACGCAACATAATCAAAAAGCAAAAACGGTATCAGAACAGTACAAGAAAAACAAAATAATGATAACACTAAGGAAATAAGCAAAATGCAACAATACCGTAGAAGCAAACAACAAGACAGAAGTACTAGGAAATGAGCAAATAAATTCTCATAACAAACCCTGGGTTATGTCATAGTGAGAAACGTAGGAGTCAGCCGATTTCCATGGCATCAAGCAAGTCATCCAGAAAATGAACAATTTTTAAACAATAATCATATATACATAACAATTCCTCCATTAGCACATGGTACAATAGAACATAGTAATACTGAGGCAAGTCAATGGTTCAGCACAGTACCAAGATACAATACAAATTGCTCAGGATTACAGCTCCATCACAAATATACTACAGAACACATACACAGAACAGCAATGAAAAGTTAGAACACGTCGTTCAACGCATTCGAAAGCAAGAGTCCTCAAACTCATGAGGACACTACCGTAATAGAACAACACATGGTGGATAGCCTGCATCAGGAGGAAAGGTACAGGGGCACAGTAGTCAAGCTCTAAAATAATTATCCTCTTAATGCAATTTAAAGGTAGCACAGTAATCACGACAATGCGAGGAAGAAACAACAAACAAAAGGCTACAGAACAAAGACAACTCCTCACGTTCCAACTTGCAAGAAGCACTGAGTGGTTAAAACGATAGACTAATAGTGTTACCATCAATCCGGAACCAACCGGTATCCTGCGCCCTGACCTGACGAAACCGTGCTAAAGAATTAGTTGATTGTGCTTCTGCATATTCGAGGCAGAGGCGAGCTGTTAAGAGGCTGCGAAAATAGGTAAGGATTGTGTCACTCGCAATAAGTGGATTAGTAGAGTGTGCCGCATTCCGGAGATAAAGATGATATATATATATATTGCTTGTTTCACCAAAACAAAGAGAAAAGCGCAAACGTCCGGCAAACGAGATGGAGGGTGCTCCGCTAAAAGCAACCAGGAATAGGCGAGAAAAGGCAGATTGCGCAAAGTGATATGGTTCACGAAACGAAATACACAATGCAAAACAGGAATCAGGATGGGACAATGCCAGTACATATGGTCGATATCTCCTATGGACTCACAAAATGGGCAAACGGAAGAAGAAAGGAGAGACATACGTGGTAGAAGAAGAGGGACAGGAAGCCGGCGGTGAAGATATCGCCAGTGAATGTTAAACTCCAACGGTGCAGAAAGAGGAGAAGAAGAGGCAGACCAGATGGCCCGAGAGAGGGGAGAAGGAACATCAGAAATTGGGTGCGGAGCTGCGGTAGGTATACGAAAAAAACGGTAAAAGGAAACAGTGGAAACTGAGAGAATAGGGACAGAAACGCCGCTAATAGAGATAAAAAAAAGAATAGGGAGACTGGGACCAAGGACAGAGACGAGGCCATGAGAATTGACGAGAGATGGATAAAGAAAACCTAGGGAAGAGCGAAGAAGAGCATAATAAGTAGCATGGGGAGGTGAAGGAACGGAAAATAAGGAGGTAAGGGATTTCCAGGTCAAGTCGGGATTAACGAGTGTGCGAACAGTTAGTATACCGGAGCGGATCCAGGAAGGCAAAAGAAAAAAGGCTGTCGGGAGAAATGGACGAGGGCTGAAAAGGAAAGAGGTTCATCCAAGAGATCAAGAGTGGTGGTCCGAGGGGCCCGGGGAAGAGGAAGAGAGCGGAGGAACGTCAGAGCTTCAGAAAGAACGGAAGGAAAATTAATGGAAGATGAAGAGAAAGAATCCATCTTGAGATAAAGGGGAAAGGAGAAAGATGGATCGTGAAGAGAGAGAAGAAAGTCAAGGGTGGAAGAAAGGGACGGAGTGGGAGCAACCAAGATCCGAAGAAAGGAAACAAGTCGGTGAGCACGATAATATATGTGCGCATCCGGTAAACTGATGCCTCCGTGCTCCTGTGAGAGATTGAACGTCACCGCCGCGACCCAGTGCTATGTGGTCCAAATCATCGATGTACATAGACTTTTGACATGATCAAGACGATACGTAGGCAGTACAGTAGAAGACCAGGTAAAGAAACAAAGTGGAAAGAGGTAGTGTTGTACAATGGCAGCACGCTGATGGTAGGAAGTGTACGAGTGCGTTGATTTCCAGAATCCCACCGTACGGTGAAGACGTGGGCAGCAGCTGCTTCGTGGGATCTTCACCGTACGGTGAAGATCCCACGGATGCCCATTATAGGTACCAAGGATTTTCTGAGACGAAGAGGACCACACCACACCCCACTGAGCATCAGTGCGGCCCACCTACGACCCACAGCATAAGCCGGTGCTTTTTGCAGCATTAAGTGTAGCACCAGATAAGTCCGCATAGGAGCGATAAACTTGATATAAAACATCAAAGAGATTATCATAACGCAAGCAGAACGTAGCATCATCGGCATACGCAGTACATACACAGCAGTGATGCCTAGTGCTTGCGACTGTAGGTGGCATAGCAGAGAGAAGGGATTGTTTCGCTGCAAGAAGAAAGGCTCAAAAGCCAAGGCAAAGAGTTGTCCCGAAAGGAGACAACCCTGCCGGGTCCCACGTTGGAAAGGCACAGCCACCGTCAAAAAGAAGGCCGTCCGAACGTGAAGACGGGCACCCTGGTAGAGACTGAGAACGATAGAAACGAAAGAAGGAGGGAAACCAAAAGAAGCAAGAACAGTACAGAGATAATCATGAGAAACGTTATCAAAGGCAGATTTTTGATCGATATTAAGGAGTGCCAAAGGTTCAGAAAATTTACGAGCAAGGAAGGTAAGAAGAATTAGAAAAGTGGTATTATTATTAATGGACCGACCAGGCACAGTGTATGACTGGTCGGGAGAAACAGGAAAAGGAAGGGCAGTATTTAGTAGGCGAGAAAGTAATTTAGTGTAGAATTTATAATCTAAGTTGATAATTGAAATGGGGCGCCAATTCGTCAAGTCCAGAAGGTCTACCTTTTTAGGCAGGAGAGTAATATGTGCTACAGTGAAGTCTGGCGGTAACGCTGAAGAAAAAGAGCACAAGAGAAACATGCGGAGAGAAAGAGTAGTAAGGACGGAAAGAAAGCGCGGTAAAAGGAAAGTGGAAGACCGTCAGGTCCTGGAGAAGCATGCGGGTTAAGTGACGCGAACGCTTCTCGGAGTTCAGAAGGGAGAAAATCCGATTGTAAGAAAGAGCAAAGGTGAGCTGGGACCTGAGGGAGATTAGAAAGAAGCGAAGAAGAAGAAAGATCAGTAGTCTGCGGTACCGCTCGGTATTTGCCCACAAAGGTATTCAGAACATGGGAACACACGATGGATTGATCATCGGTAACGGTACCATCAGCGAGGCGGAGATGTCGTATGGAGGATGAGCCTCGCTTCTTACACTCCATTTTAGCAAATTATTCATACGACTGCGCAGACGAGGAGATATGACTCCAGCGCATCCGCCGGACAGCCTGCCGTGCCAATGGTTTAAGAAGTGCAGAGAGATCACTTTGATACACGGTGTACATAGGGTCTGCCGGTGTCAGAATTGACAGATGACCTCGTAGATTGACAATCTTCTGGAAACGTTCGATGCAAACAGTAGAGTAATTGCGAACAAAAACTGCAGATCACTCTTAACTTTCAACCGTGCGACGTGTACGAGGAATTGTAGAAGTCTCACAGACAGTGAGACATACTGCATAGTGGTCGGAGGAAACCGTAGGAAGGTGCACCACGTCTGTAATGGACGGAGTCATCGTCGTCAAGACATACACACGATCAAGTCGTGCCAATGGAGATCCACGTGCCACCGGACCATGCCACGTGTAGGAAATGTCAGTTGGTCGTAAATGTCGAAAAGCGTCAACAAGCTGAAAGTCATGAATGATAGGTGAAAGCAAAGATGTGAGATTACGACGGTATTCACCTCTTGACGAACGCCTATCGAGGGAAGACTCGAGAGTACAGTTGAAATCCCCACCCAGGATAACAAAACCTGAGCGGGGAGAGCAGCAACGACGTCTCGAAGACAATCACAAAAGGTTGTCACCAGAGATTTATTCTGCGGGAAATGTGGGTTCAGCACGTGATAGGTAACATTATCAATAGTAAACGAAAAACATTGTAGTCGACCCGGAGATATAGATTGAACTGCATAAGGCGAGAAGAGATGCAACTGACGGTGATGGATACCAACTGCTACACCGCCCCGTCTCCCAATACGATAGTCATGGAAAAAGATATATGGCCATGTACGCCATAAATGGTACGGGGTATGTACATCGCAGTTAGTCTCCTGTAGTAGTACAAGATCTGCCTGGGCAGAAACCAAATCCTCATACATAAGAGAGTTAACCTCCGGGGTAGCAAAACCACTACAATTAAATGTCGTAAGCTGGAATATTCAAATCCACTGTCGGCCAGTGGCGGCCCGTCAGATGAGGCAAGCGAGTGCCGCCTCACCTGAAATTCCGCAGAATGAGAAGTGAAAAAAAAAACTTCGGTCAGTAACGAAGATATAAGAACTTTGCAGGATAAATGAAACACTGAAATTTACATTGTGATTCATGAATTAGGTTAAAAAAAAAGGCTTTCAAGAAGAGGAATGAATCATTATTTTTGCAAAGCAGCTGCATGTTTTAAGCGCTTAGAGGCGACCGGCTGAATCGTCTCGATGAGAAGCCGGTTTTGGGAACTGGGGATCAGAGAAGAGCCCTACAGAGTGAACCCCCCACCCCCACGGTCCGAGGTCTACCTAAGGAGGTGCCGGACTTCCAGTAAGAGAAAGGAAATTTCTGAGGCGACCCTCCATTTCGCTTAAACTGGAATCGCATCTCTGCTGTTATTGGAGAACCCAAGGATTGTGTATCCAATGGGCGCGGGAAAATGAGCAGATGACCTTGGTAAAAAGTGGTTTTACAGGCGATGACGCCGTTCGCCTCTATATGCTTTGAAGTAGGATGATTTCTACGTAGCTTTAACTATTCGTCAGAGTATATTTGAGTCTAACTTTTTGTAGTGTGTTTTCAATCCTCTCTTTTGCGGGTGTTGGCTAGTTCATAGTAATGTTGAGTTTTTCTTCTTTTTTATTTTGTTATTGTTAACTAAACAGCATATTTTGATTTGGGTTGGAAAATATGAATGGCCCAATAAACGACGTGATTTGTGTTCTGGAAGAAATTCCTTTTAAACATTGGAAAGATTATAATAAAAGGGATGTTCTCATATCTGGAAGACCGACACCTGTAATAAGTTCAATATCTAAAGATAAGTGCGGCAAATCGTTTCTTAGGTCTTTCAATAAATCATGGTACGAGATTTTCCCTGGCTTTCTGGTAGCTATTACAAGCAAACTCTCTTTTGCTGGCCATGTTTACTTTTGAGCAATAAGAAAAATGTGTGGAATACAACGGGTTATTTTGATCTGAAAAACTTTTCTCGTAGTGCAAAATTGCACGAAAGCTCTAAAGAGCATATAACTAATCACGTAGGTCTGAAACGGATGGAAAAAAATATAAACACTATTTCTGATATGCTTCATAAAGCTAAGTTTAATGAAAAGGTCAGACTAAATAGGCTTTTTATGGAACATATAATCGATTTAGTTGTCGTTCTAAGCAAGCAAGAACTGCCTTTTCGAGGACATGATGAATCTATTTCCTCATTAAATAAAGGTAATTTCAAGGAGATGTTCCATTTGTTACTTCGTAGGAGCACCCCAGAATTAAAAGCACATTTTGAAGAAATACGAAGCTTATTTTCTGGACAATCTAAAACGATACAGAATGATTTACTGGAGTGTATTCATGAATATATAAACGAATGTGTTAAAAGCGAAATTAATGAGTCAAAATTTTTTTCAGTGCAAGTTGATGATACAACTGATATTACTCAAAAATCACAGTGTTCAATAATTGTCAGATACATATTGGACTCAAATTGTGAAGTAGTTGAGCGCTTCCTTGGTTTTTATGATATCAGCACTGACAGGACTGCTGTGGCACTGTATGATCTGCTAGCATCGGTTTTGGAGGAGTTTGATTTTAAATCAAAGTTAGTAGGCCAGTGTTATGATGGTGCAAGCGTTATGGCTGGAGAGTTGAGCGGTCTGCAGAAAAGAGTCAAGGTAGAAGCCCTGCAAGCTTTGTTTACCCACTGTTTCGCCCACCGCCTTAACCTTGTCCTACAAACAGGGGTGCAAAAGTATTGTAAATTGTCGCATATATTTCGCAACTGTATCCAGCATGCCCTCATTTTTTCATAAATCTGCCAAGAGAACCCACGTAGCAGATTCAGTTGTTGGGAAACGGATTCCTCAAATAGCGGAAACACGTTGGGCATCACTTTCACACATTTTGCGTTTAATTGTAAGCGAATGGGGCAAACTAAAGAATGTGTTTGAAAACATAATGAATGACCCGGAATCAACGGCAGAATCAATCAACGGAGCCATAGGATATTTGAAAAATTTCACTAATTTTGAATTTGCTTTTTATCACTGATTTTTGATGACATTTTTGGAATTACGGATGTATTATTTGATGTTTTACAAAAAAGACTTTAGATATCAGTTATTGCCAAAGACAAATTAAAACAATGTTGCGAACGAATAAATAAGAAAAGGAATGTAACCACTTACTTGAAACATTTCAGTGAAGCAATTAGTTTGAGTGGAGGTCCTAAATGTCGCCAAAAGAAACATTTGACTGAAGAAGAAGTGGAAAACTATTACAAAATTTTGTTTTACGAAATCGTTGACAGCATAATAATCCAAATAAATACCAGATTTGAAGATATGGGAAAGCCTCGAGTTTCTGCAGCTAGTTGACAGCTCAAAATACCATAGTTATTCAGAGTCATTTCCATCCAGTGCCCTTAACACTCTCAAAAAAATTTATCCAAACATTTTTACAGACACACAACGACTAAAAACGAATTAGATTTTTTATATAATGATCACAACTTCAGGGAACTCGGTGTTCAGAAAACCTTGAAAACAATGAAAGAAAAACGAGCTGAAAGATGTGTTACCAGAAGCCTACAAATTATTTTCTCTTGTATTGACACTGGCATCAACAAGTTCTTCTGCTGAAAGGAGTTTTTCTTGTTTGAAGAGAATTAAGACTTACCTCCGTAATACAACGGCACAAGATCGTTTGTCTTCACTCGCTAAAATTTCAATCGAGAAAGAATTGCTGAACCATCTAATGTCCACTCAACCATTTTATGATCTGATCATAGACAAATTTGCAGCCAAAAAGGATCGCAGAATTGAACTTATTTATAAAACAGAAACTGAAAGCATTCTGTTCGAGACCAAAGCAAATTAATATCGCATTCCTCTGTTTTTAATTCCAGGTTTAAATTACCTAATACTTTTTTTTATATAGAAATGTGCTTCCTTGACTTCTCCTGGACATTAATACAAAACGAAGCTAATAATTATCACGAGCCTGGACTTCAGTTTATGAACCGTGCTAAATGCACCTTCACTAATATGCCAATCGAACTGTGACTTTTATTCAAGCTCAAGAAACATTTCGTAAGAAAACAATTTCTATTCAAATGATTTACTTTGAATTTTTTTAAGAAGTGGATCTCTCGACTGGCGTTGGGATGAGTGACGCATTGACTAGCTAAAGAAACCGCACAAATTGCGTATTTTCGCTCAAGTGTATTACATAAAAGAATACAGGTGAAATATTTCTTTCTTTGTTGTAAAATTATTGAATAATTGTTTTCATAAAAATATTGTTGCAAAAGTAGCGTATATTACACACACACACACACACACACACACACACATATATATATATAGTGGTATATGCACATTTTTCCTCTAAAATTTTTGGATTTTTTCGTGAAGAAAGACTCCCACGCCGTGTTTCATATATTTCTATAATTTTATTCCATTACTGTTGAATAATATTTGTATATAAGGGCTAAATGGCATGGGATGGAGCCCTAAGTGATGGGGTTTACAGCTGTTTATAACAAGGCGCCTAACCGAGACCAATGGCTTAACGAGACTTCCGAATCTCAGTGGATTTTAATGATTCAGCCGACTCGAACCCAGGACTTCAAAGATATCCGATGGGTGATACTGCCTTTGACATGAAACTTTTTGAGGGTGGGGGGAGGGGTTTCTGCATTTATGCTGTATAACTGTGTATAAGTACATGTAACAATTTCGGGGGGGGCGCTTCGACAAATATTTTTCTATTGGTACGTACGCACATCTTGGACATTAATACAAAACGAAGCTAATTTAATAAATGAAGAAAATGCAATAAATTATAGTTGTTTTAATAAAAAGTTAATAAAGCAACTTCTTTGGCTGCTTTTGCTTTACTTTCTGTTCTATTATCAAGAAATTGCATTGATATTATGTATCAATGTAATTTATTTGTATTACATTGTAAGTTATGTAAAAATCAATGAATTTAAATAGGAAATTATCTATAAAACGTGCTTAAAAAAAGCTAACTGTCTCGCCTACTTAGGGGGTGCAAACCACGACCCCCCGGCTACGCCACTGATATATATATATGTTCCTATAACGTTATACGAATTTATATATTTTTCAATAACATATGTGTTACTGTTTTACATTTACATCAAGACCGTTCGCCTCACCAGCATTTTACACCACGAGCCGCCACTGCTGTCGGCTGATGTATTGTGGAAGTAACAGCCTTAAACTTCTCTACTTGGCGGTGAATCGTTACAACAAGTTCGCCATAATCACCAGAAGCTTCGTCCACACTTTGAATAGCTGCTTCCACATGGGTGAGCTGTTGAAGAACAGACGGTATGATCGCACCCGCTTAAAGAACAAGAGCTTTTATTGCAGGCATTTTCACACCAGAGTAGAGCAAATTATAAAGTTGCTGGTGAGATAAAGGTTGCTCTAATATTTTGTAATGCCGCAGCTGTTGTGCAAAATCATCAAAGGGAGGAACACCCGAGGACACCTCAGTGTCCATCGACATTTCATAATCTTTGAACGCCGCTGGAGAAGTACGCTTCCTACTTGAAGCACAAGGAGAGTGACCAGGAGGCTTTCCGCGTTTAGCCTTCGCGCCGCCACCGCGGGGAGCCAGTTGCTTCTCATTTCGAGATTTTGAGTCTGCCACAGATCCATCACTGGGAGCAGGGTCACCGGTACTGCAAAAGGTATCCTCTGAATCTGCGATTAAAGCCTCAGCATCCGAAACACCACTGCCACCATTTGAATGTCCAGGGACATCAGGGGTGCGGAAAGGTGCAGTCGATGGAAGATCAGGGTAGTGAGCAACAGTTACAGGTGGTTGTTGGGGTACTGCCGACTCAGCATCCAACGTTGTGGAAGATGCTGAGGAAGGACATGCAGTGACAGCTGGCTCTGCGTTCCGAGAAAGAGGTAAACGATCCAGTGTAGTAAGCGGTCGAGAGGAGACATATCTACACTTTGTCTGATTATGTCCAAATTCCTTGCATTTCCTACAGTGAAATTGAGTAAGCACGTCAATACGTCTCATATGATCACCACATTTAACATTGTACTGAGCGGGTAAGGCTTCAATGGAATCCAGTGGCGGCTTGTGGTAGGAAAAATAGGTGAAGAGCTACAAGAGCAATATGAAAAGATATCTACTGTCTTTAATGAAAATCAGTTAATGAGAACTTACCTATTTTTTTATATATTGGATCAATTCTTCTTTCCTTTAAAGCTGGAAATTTGTCGATTATGTCGTCATAAAATGGCTGTTTCTTCGTGACATCAAGAAAATGTCTTTCTGAATAGAAATATTTGCCAAAGAAGCAAGTTTATCTGGAGAAATAGTGTTTCTTGAGTAAGTTTATATTCTTTTAAGGCAAGAAAAACTTCTTTCCACTGAAACACTTGCAAGTGCAATTGTTAAAATCCGGAAACCAATTTATAAGCTTCTGTAAAAATGTCTTTATCTCCATGAAGCACTCGAAAAAGTTCATGAGTCGATATATTCCTTAATTTTTTCATCAGCATATACAAGACTCAGTTCATTTTTAAGGCTCTGGTGTTTAGTAAATATTTTTCCGTAAAAATGTTGTAGATTTTCAAAAGCGTGAGAGGGAAAGCATGAATTAAATTGGTCGAATATGGTTGTGTCAGCAAGACAGGGAAATTGAAGTTTAAGTTTCTCACTGTCTTGAAATATTATATCCATTTCCATAAGAATGTGGTACAAAATTTCAAAATACAATTGTTTATATTTTTTAAAAATTGTTTCTTGTGAAAGAGCAGCATATTCCCGTTTAAATCTGCTTATTCCTGTGATTTTGCTAGCTTTTCCAAACAGTGTTTCAAATATATCATCGTTCCTTTTATGGCTCAAATTTTCATAAGTTTTTTTTTAATTTGAGTAACACAGTATATGTCTAGTGATTTTTTCTGCAAAATTTCGAATAATAGATCAGTGAACCAAATATTTCATTAAATACTATTCCCAAAAATGTAAATTCAAAAGTGTTCATATCATTTAAAAACACTTGGGCAAGTTGAATTGATTTTTTTTCAGATTGGTCACTATTTGTGAGAAATTCGAATACTTCCTTCAATTTATCCCAATCTTCAACTATTACACTTACTAACTTCGAAGTGGAGGACCATCGAGTTTCTGTTATGGTTGGCATGCCTCTTGCGGTTGTTGATGTGAGTGTATTGTTATTTTTTCTCCACTCAGTGAAGCGATCGCTTCACTGAGTGATGAAAAAACAAAGGAATTACACTGAGGCTTGCAAAAAATATTCGAGACTTAGAAATTTTAGTAAAACTCTGCTGTAATACAAGGTTCAAACGATGTACTAAGCAATAACAAAAACAGATTGAGAAGCTTTATCCTTGATTTTTTTCTGGAACCCATTCAAGTGTCCAGACATTACACTTGCCCCATCGTAACATTGTCCTATTAATTTGTGTTCATAATCAAATTGTTCCAAAATTTTGTCTAGCATTTTGTATAAAGCTTCTGACGTTCGATCTCCACTCACGTCGTGGAAACCCAAAAATCGCTCAGCCAATACACCTTCCGAATCAACAAATCTTATTATTAAAGAGCACTGAGAAGTTTGATTTATGTCTATGGTGTCATCTACTTGAATAGAAAAGCATTGAACTTCATTTATTTCATTTTTGACGTGATCGTTTATATATTCAGAAATATATTCAATTCATTCGTTTGAATAGCTTTTGAGTCACCTGTGAAAACATTTTTTATCGTTTCGTATTGATTTTGAATTTTAAAGAACTTGTTGATATCAACAGTGAAAGCAATTCCTTGAATTTCTACGATTTATCGAATCAATGCTTTCGTCATGGTCACGGAATGCTAGTTCTTGTTTACTCAAATACAGTACTGTATCAATCATTGTCTGCAGGAAAAGTCTATTTAAACGAACGTTTTCGTTGAAATGCATTTTCAAAAGCCTAGCATTCTCCCTCAGGGCATCGGCAATGGTGTTCTGATTCTTTTCAAAATTATTTAGCATTAATTCGCATTTCAGGTGTTCGCTAGAATCAGCACGTTTGTAAAGTGACCGTTTTATATTTAAGAAATCTGAAAATTGTTTTTATTCCACGCTGAATTTTATTACTAAATTATAAACAGGGCCAACAAAATAATTTTTGTAACACAGAAGGGCTACAAAGCCATTTATATTCAGTAAACCAACAATTTTTAAAATTAATATTGTAAGGTTTACCGCTCTTCTTGATTTCTTTCTTGGCGACAATTGTCAGTGAATCCGTCGGTCGTCCTTGAAGTAAAATGTCTCTTTAATTTTCAACTTTCCACCGATTGAACGGAGTTTGCAATAAATTACAGACAATGCTGTTCACAGGATGCATACTGAAAACTAAAACTATCACTATCAGTAAAATTGTACACGAAACTAAAGTAACTGATGAAGTTTTTAACAAACAATCACAAAACACGAAAAAACATATCTCTTTCAGAAAGTATGTACCAAAACACCGCAAGAAAAAAAATTCCTAGTGGATTGCAAAGAACCCTTGGCAATCCGTCCCGTTCCATGGCGATCTCTTCGTAAGGTCACGACTCCAGGTGCAGAGCCTTGACGTCTCATGATAAAACACTTCACTGGCCCGGCAGATAGGGGAGGGTGACGTCACAGTTTCGATGGCAACTCGGACGAAAACTGCAGACTTCCAAGCATTCTCATTTCAGCTCTTCACTTGAACTGTTTTGCGTATGAGGACTTGTTTTCCGTATTGAACGCGCATTGTGAAGTGATATCTAATCAAAATTTTGGGTATTTTGGCACTCAATAAAGGCAAAAAAAAAAAAAATATATTATACGAAACTATTAAATAAAATCTTATTTCAAATAAAATAGGTGAAGAGGCATTTCACCTACTTCACCTGAAAAGCCGCCACTGATGGAATCTTGTGTAGGGAATACAATCCGTGCAACTCGTCGAGGCCGCCCCGGTGGCGCAGTGGTTTAAGCGATGGCCTCTGATCATTCGTCCGTAAGGGGTGCGGGTTCGAATCCCGGTGAGGCATGGATGTTGTGTTTGTCTTACGGCACTGGCTCTCTCCCTTCCCTGGAACCAGTGACCCTAAATTAGGGACGGGCGACTGCTTATAGCCCATTGAGTTGCTCACGGTGGTCGTTAAACCTCCAATAAAAAAAAACAAAAAAACTCGTCGAGATCCTTGGATAAAACGGGTGACCACTCGGCCATCCGGTTTAGCGGGCGCTACGGAATGGGTGTGTATCGGGCCGACAACACAACCCAAACTAGAAGTGACAAGATATAACATGGAATCTGACACTTCTGGTGTCACTGGATAGAAGGATACACTCACAGGACGATGTGCAACGGGATCAGGATGCAAATGCTGATCTCGAATAGCGAGACCCTTCAAAATAACTTCGTGAGCATATTCAGCATTCTTAAAATAAACAATTACAATAGTAGGACGACGCGCCATAAATTGAATACAATCAGATGGAAACATACCTTTTAGGGCGTCTTCATACACATAGAGATGTGTATTCGGCAAGACGACAAAACAAACTCCTCGATCCATGATTGTAGTGAAGGTTTGCCCTTCTGGTTAAGCTACTGGAATGTCCAATTGGAAAGAGTTCCCAACACGGTGAAGGTGAGATTTCAAACTAAGTGTATATCTCAGCAACAGCAGGACGAAATTTTGTGATCGCAGCTGAATATGAAGGTGGAGCCGCTTGGCACGCCGCTATAGGCCCAGGGGATGCAGCAGGAATAGTGTCCATGTTAACAGGATCCTTGAGAATTGCTGACGAAATCGAGCTGATCGGTGATATCACAGCAGGAGGGTAGCGAGTAGAAGCATCATAGGAAGGCAGCTGAACTCCGCCAGAAATTGAAGACGTCGTAGTGAAGCCAGGCATGGAAGAAGAGGAACTAGTACCACCGGGAGTGAGATCGGAACATTCGTCCGCACCTCCGGAAGTCGCCATCTTTAATGACGGCGCGCAGACAGGGCCAACCGGCCCGGTCAGAACGTAAACAAACGAAGAAACAACACAAAATAATTACTCACCAGCTCGGGAAGTAAACCAAAACGAAGCCCCTGACCTTTTTTTTTTGAGGTTTAACGACCACCGTGAGCAACTCAATGGGCTATAAGCAGTCGCCCGTCCCTAATTTAGGGTCACTAATTCCAGGGAAGGGAGAGAGCCAGTGCCGTATGACAAATACAACATCCATGCCTGACCGAGATTCGAACCCGAACCCCTTACGGACGAATGATCAGAGGCCAGTGCCTTAGACCACTGCGCCACCGGGGCGGCCCCCTGACCTTTAACTAAAGGCTGGGACAAAAGGAACCACTCAGAACACGAAAACACTCACTCACTAGATCAAATTACGAGAGCTCGAAATTGGCTGTAATTGCATAATGATGGTTTTTACCAGTATGAAGGAATATATGGATATTACATCATATTCAAGATATAATAATTATCTATAGAACAATGTTTTTTGGTTTGAATATACGACTGTAAACAATTTTTGAACACCCTCTCTTGTTCATTTAAATTTTTTGTATCCAACGTTCAAAAAATCAAACCACGAAACACATGTTCGACATCCAAATAGTCACATTTCGGGCCTAAGGATTGTTTGCAATTGAGCTTTTCGAGCATGGGATACCAAAAATTTCAAAAACTGTGTGTTTTGAGACATCATGATTTCTAAATTGGGCCTGGGAGCACTAAAAATGCAAATACTGTTCTTCGACAATCACCCCTGTAAAAAGCGACTTGCTGTTCCTCCCCTGTGGAAAAAAGAAATATATTTATTGCCTCACATTTTTTTTTCAATTTTATGAAAAACACCAGTCGGAAAGTATATCCTCCTATGAATTTAACTTTTTAATCACGTTTTTTGAATAAGATAACACAAAACATGGTGAAAAGCCTCTAAGGCTCTCTGCGTAAACAATTATGTATGTGTGTTCCTACCCTGTGGAAAGATGAAGTATTTGCATTCCCTTCTCGGAAGCTAGAAATACACAGCCTTTTGTGACCCCTGAAAGCTAATACATAATTGTAGGAAGAAAAAAAAATGTTTACCACTATTTCAGTGCCTATCCTGCGCTATGTTTTCTTTTTTGATCTAGCAAAACAACAACAACAACAACAACAACAAAAACAAAAACAGTTCCCACAGGCCTGTAGTCAAAGAAAACAATAAGGTAAGAAAAGGATTTTTGTATGCATGTATCAGTTAGAGGGAGTGGTGTATTAATTGTTCATTTGCTTCATAAGAACATACAGTGTTTACTGAGGCATAGAAGTGTTTGGTTAGAAAATTAGATGAGATAAAGTGCTGTGTTATTCTTTCAAATTATACGTAGGAATATCTTTTAAAATTAGTTTATTGAGTATGAATACAACACTGCAATTAATAATAGATATAAAGAGCTCTGCATGTCTGAGGAAAAGCAGTGATAGTTCCGTAAACATGATATCTGTAGACCCCCTTTTTTGTTTTATGCAATATTCATTTTTCATGAGCACATATGGTTAAAATATTTTTCAGTAAAGCAATTTGAGGAACAAAAGCGAGTGATTAAGGGTAATATGAAGGAACGATAATGTGGTATATTTAAATTCTCGTTGCTGCAACTTCACGTATCAGGTGTTCGTTGTATGTAGCTGCGTATTTTCTATTTCAGTAGATGATTTTCATCGAAGTTGAGAATTTGCTAATTCAATTTTGATCTAGGAATTTGTTGGTTCGCATTCGCACCCGAGCATTTCTTCTGCGCTACTTATACGATATATTATGCGTTGAATCAAACACTGTATGTACCATGTACCTTTCCAATAGCTTTCTCACCGACTCTCGGTAACAGATGACGCTGCTGTCTCAATTGCTATTCGTTGCCTCCGAAGCGCAGCATTAGGTTTGCCCAAGGAGCGGGTTTGCCAGTCTATTTTCTCCAAGGTCCTTTATATTCTTTGCTTCGGTCGGAGCTTGACTCCAACTTTTTGTAGTGAGTATCCGTGACTGTCCAGAAACGTTGTGTAGTTTTGTTTTGTACGAACTTCAAATCAAATGGGGATGAGAATCGTGTTTCTCTGATACCATCGTATAGGTTGGGCTTTAGGATTATCATAGTCTGTTGTTTCAGCGACGCAGTGACATCTCAGTTCGTATTTTTAAAATGAAATATAGGAATTCATAGACCGTAATGTAAATGGTATGCAAAATTCCAGGGTACGTGAAAGAAAACCAAACCGTACTTTTTCCACTTAGAAGGTTCAGTTCTGAGGCCGCCGTTCAGTATTGTTATTCCAAGTATGTTTTGAAACAGGAAACCCAATTTCTTTCAGTTTACTGTTGGTGTGTTTCTCATTTTGTGCTACTACGGTTTAAAAAGTTATTTGGATTGTTCTTTTTGGTTGGCCACATAAATTTTCACCACTAGAGTTTGCCAGATGCATATGAAATTCCATATTTTCTTTGTACCTGCGTATTTAAGAAAAATGGCCTATGGGCGTTAGTTACTTGCAGTTTTTAGCCATGGAGATGAAAAGGGACCAAGTTCGAAATGAAAGTATTCATGTTTACTAACTATTGGGGCTGCAGGGCTTTTTATTTAGTGCGGGAAGAAAAAGGTTGGGAATGAAATTGGTAGTTTTATCTGCTTTGAACTTTTCGCACATTTCTCACGGTTTGTGATATGTTTGAGCGTCGTTATAATACAAATACAGCAAGTGTTCTTCGCTTTTTTTTTTTTTTTAAATGAGTTTTCAAAATCGGTATATACCAGTATGTGCTAGAGCTGCATTACAGTGGCTATTAGCGTGAGTCAACTTAAGGAAATCGTAAGTGCCATCGAAAGTCTTTTCATCAGCAGTAGTTGTAAGCCATGTGTTAATTGAATCTTTCCATGTAGAAGCCAAGTAAAGTTGTTGTTTTTTATGGTGTACTTCACTGATTGAAAAATATATCAGAATGTACAAATTTGTTCATTTCTTTAGCAAAAAATATTAAATTTTTATCCATTGTGTAAAAAATAGTGAACGCTCTTCTGTTACACATGGTGTTCCTGCTGTGGGCTATGGTGATCTGTTCTGTTTATTTTTGACTGTATTTGAGCTGTCTATTTTGAGTGGCTAAAAATGTTCACACAATAGTGCATGTTATTCTTGTGCAGTGCCATGCTAATATTGATTGTACACAGTGGTATGGTTTTGGAAAATACATCTTGTCTTGAGGACCAGTGTATACCAGAAGGTGGTGATCTGCATTCAATTTTAGTGGGCCATTAGTGCTAATGCCTTTAATATTCACATTGTTAGTTTTATTGCTTTTCTTAAAAGGTGCGGTACAGTAAAGCATAAGTTTTTAATTTGAAATTAACTAAACATAGTATAAATATTACAGAATATTTTCATTCTGGTTTAAATTGTAAGCCAGCTAAAGAACATGTAAGTTACATTTAACTTTGATCCACTGTGACACTTTCAGAAGTGGCTGTGGATCTAATTGTGCAATATCTAGGTTATCTAATAATACCATTATTAACTCGAAAGCAGTTTCTGCTCAATTTATTTTGCCCAGTCCGTTTCAATCTCTGACTTATTTCTGAACCCCATTCATCAGGCCTTGGAAGTTTTATTGCCGTACATGCTGTTCTATTCAGGCATGTGATATTTTTCCTAGATGCCTGATCAGGTGTGTAGGGGAAAATCCAGCTCTTTAGGAGTTAAAAAAGTGATGTTTTTTTTAATTTCCCAGTCAATTTTCTTACTCTTCAAAGGCTCCCTTACTCTGCTTTTTTTAATAAAATAAATGAGCATTAATAAATGGGTTTATGTAGATATTAAGGAAGGAAAGGATTTTTTAGAAAAACTCATAATTATTAATTAGCTTAAACAGAGGAAATTGTGATATTGTTAATCAGAATTCATGTTTTTTTTAAAGGTCAATATTGATGACATTGAAAAATAAATTGCCCAAAATATGATTATGTGATCTCAAAAAAAGCTTATAAATAAGCTTTGTAACGGGCCCAGTATGAGTTTTGTTGATCAATTAGGTATAGAGTTATTGTTGTTTGAGATAGGCATGGTAGATACAAGAATGTCTTTTTTGGTAAATTTCAAAACCCTGTAACTGTAGAAGTGTTTCATGTAAGAAGCTGAAATTATGCACTGCACTTAGTTTCTCTGTAAAGTCTGTGTTCAAGTTTCATGAAAATCAAAAGGGTTCAGGTCAGGGCAGTCGCATGCAAGCTTGGCTCTATCAGGCCACATTTTGTCAAGGTCTGTTGGCACCAGGCTGCTTCTTAACTCCCTGAATCAGATTTTTAAAAATTTACTGTATTTATTCAATCGTCGCCCGTTAAAGTAGACATTTTTTTAACACAAATAATTTTAACCGAGTTTTCTGCTTCCCTCTCTCTCTCTCTCTCTCTCTTTTTTTTTTTTGCACAAATCTGTAGATCTTTTGTTTACCGAAACCGCCTCAGAAATAGCCAGTTAAGTAGGTACCAAGACAGTATATATACAGGGTGTTACAAAAGGTTATTGACAAAGGGCCGTGGGTGGCCTAGTGGTCAGCGTTAATGACTGCCACAGAGATAACCTCAGGTTCGATCCTGGGCAGGTACGAACGTTCGAACCACTAAATACCCGCCGTGCGTCGGATGGGCACGTTAAGCGGTCGGACCCCGGGTATTGGTCCCCCCCCCCCCCGGTAATAAATAAAGGCGTCTTCCTCCCCCTTTCGTGTGACTTTCCTATCGGGCATTCTAGCCCAAATCTCCTAGCTTCCTATTTCTAAGGGTTGTTTAAGACCTAGGGTACACTCCCTTCCTAAAATCCTCTACATATGATCAGATTATTGACAAACTTAAGGAGCATATACATGGGTTGGAATATAGCAACTTTTGAATAGGAACCCGTCAGGGGTGTACCTGAAAAACTCGGGGCTCCTCCGCAAAAAAATCTTGAAAGCTCTTTTGCAAAAATCTACCTTGCTCTCAATTACTGAAAATTTTAAATTCCATGTTATTAACTAGATTTTACGTGCTTTTTAATAATTCAAATTCTTTGGAACCTATAATTTTTTGTAAAACCAAAATTGTTACACTTTTTTTTAGTGTAACAGTGCATGTTGTGATTAAAATGAGTACCCAAGTTTTATACCAACACAGCATATTACAAAACACTTATGCTAAAGTTAATCATACTCAAATTTTATTTTTAGAGAACTAAGGCTCCAGCCTTTTCGAAATGTCTTACAGTCACACAGCCATGTAACAGTGTCTAAAGACATCTTCTGTGAAAATACAGAACATAAATAGGCAAATAAAAAGTATTTAGAATTGTGACAGAAAAAGAGTAAAGTTGCTTAAATTATTTACTTTTGAACTTAAACAAAAAAGAAAAACACTTGACATAATGTCACAATGTTTTGCATGTAGTTTACTATGTGCAAAACATTTCAAGTCTTTCCTTTTGACACTCTTACATGTAAAAAAATGGCATAGGTCTCTGTTTTTTTTCGTTCCCATGAGGAACACCTTTCACCATATTCTGAAGGATGCGTAGTTATGTGCAAACAAGTGTTGTATACTAGTATATAACACCTTATCATTATTGATATAAAAATTTCATTTATTCATCTAATATTTCATTCACATTGTCTTGTTATTGTACATGTGTAGGAACTATTGTGATGCTATGGCTGTGAAAAGGCCTCAAGTTGTCTGGAATAGCTGCTTTTCCATCACCCAGTTTTTATAAACTAAAGTGGAAATGATTTCTTGCAGATTTTACTCATTTACTAGAAAAAAAAAAAAGGTTTTTTGTTTTAATACTTCATTCAAATCTGCCGTCAAAAATTTCTGCTTATTTCTTTAACCAGTTCCACATGAAGTTTCCACAAAAATTTTTGAAAAACCCTTCTGTTGAGGCTAGAGGCCGTCATGGCTGCGAGCCCATCCCATCCCACTGCGGCAGCTATCCGTACGTCCATATTCTCCGAAGTAATACTGAGTCAATACAAGCCTTAGAATCTTAGAATGAAGGAATTACATTGTGGGCATAGTCATACTGTGTGAAGAGGCCATTGGGTTATGTGTGCTTGTTATTTGTGCGAGCAGAGGCCATTGGGTTATTTTCAATGTTGAATTGAGGGTACTGGTGTCTTAGGGCTTTTGTAATCTCTTGCTATCCATTAAATAGTAAGATACATTTATGCAGAACTCCGGGACATGCATTTCGTTTATGGCGCAGCCACTGGAAATGCACGCAAAGCTGAACACCTGTACTGGGAACAATATCCAAACAGGTGTCACCCAGTACATACGATGTTCCAAAACATTACTTCACCAGTGACATGGGCAAACAGGGTCCCTGCGTGCAGTGCATCATGTAGACTGTCCACAACAGATTCGAACAGTTGCTGTTGAAGAGGATGTACTGAATGCGTCAAGTTTCCTTTGAAGATGCAATGCCTGTATTGTATGTGTTGGCCACTAAAGATTAAAATTAGCAGTATCCACTCACTACCTGGGGACTAGATAAAATAAAATGTTCAGTAGAAAAAGTTACTTTAGTTGCCATGCTTGAAAATTTGCCCTTTTCCATTGCTAAAGAATTTGTGTGCATTTTTTAAATGCTCCTGTTATAGGAAATGCATTTTCAAATCATCCAACTCACGTTCGGTGAAAAACATTGCGGGTACGATCTATTTATAGATTCACCCCTCAAGAACGGTGTGGCTGTTTGTTTTTCCACTTAAGTTGGGGCACAAAGTAACCATATCGGGAATGGACACCTGTGGCTTTAGATGAAACTGTGGCATCACAACCCGTTTTCAGCAGCTCGTTTTTTAAAGTTTGGTTTCTCTGAAAATGTACGATTTTAGATTGCTTAGGCACTTCTTGCTTATCATCAAACAAAATGGGCAAGCATTTTCCCTTTCGTTTACAAAAAGATATCAAAGGTAGAAAATTGGGACTTCACTTTCTGCCGCCGTCTTTCATTTCACGCAGAGTTGCGTTTCCTTCGCACATGTGAAATTCACTTTAAACAAAAAAACAAAAAAACTCTTTTCTGCCCCTTAATACAGTAACATGTTACTAAGAAACTGATAAATACACACAAGTTTTTCAGCGAAATAAATATAAAAAATTAGTACTGTATTGTTCACTCTGCTGTGATAGTCATTAGGGTCATGGAAAAGGCCGATTCCATCACAGGCGGAATAAGTACTGATTTTGAAATTTGATTTAGCTTTAAAAAAGTGGAAAAGAAAAAATACTTTCCGTGTTGATTGATTTTGAACAACAGGCTGTTAGAAATAACAAAAACTGCGCTTCACTAGAAAAAACTTAAAATACGAAGTTGTTATTTTTCACTATTACTGAAGATATTAAAAGCGAAAAATATAACAAAGAAGAATACAACCAGAAAGTGAAAAAAAGGCATCTTGGGGTAAAAAAAATTTCAAAATTTAGAAAACTACAGAACATTTTCATCTGTGCTAAAACAATCATTTTCAGGCGATGGACGGCATAAAGATGCCCAAATTATATCGAACAAATGTCATGACATTAAAAACACCCAATAAACAGTCCCAAAAATGTTTGATGAATGCTAGAATTTTTAAAACATGAAAATAAACTTTAAATAAATGTTGAATAACATTATTTCATAGATATTTTTAATTCTGTATTATATTCGAAGTTTCCTGTACTCCGCAGCGATCAACGATTTCCGTAGTGACTATGGAGAATTTGTAGCATTTGGAAGGTCTGAGGTGAGCAAACAAGAAAAAATGACAAATCATTAAAATTTAACCGAAACAACGTTTTCTGAAGGGGAAAAAAAACGACAACCATATTTTTTATTTCCGTAGTATATTCAATGTTTCGCGTATTCCATAGCGATCGATTTTCGTAGTGACTGGGGAATTTGTAATATTTGGAAGGTCTGTAATGGGCAAACAGGAAAAATGACAAATTATTAAAATTCAATCAAAACTGATCATTTTCTGAAGAAAAAAACAAACACAAAAACAAAAAAACTGACACTGGGTTCGAAAACCGGACAGAATCCAATGGAATCAGGATACTCTGCAAGTGTTCTTATTTTGTCATGACTATTTTTTCAACACCTGTGAAGGTTTATCAATGTTTTTAATGTAATATTTATTAGAACAACCAAGAAAATTACTGAATATTTTTTGTTAGCGGTCAGGAATCATTGCGAGTCTAAAATAAAGTGACCAGGTTGGTATCACATTTCCCAATTTCAGCTGTACCACAAAATGATTCTGCTATAAAATATGAAAGCCTGACGATGATGGGCAAAACACATAACAATGTTAACAAATAAAGGTAAAGTCTTGATCACGCTAGTTACGTTAAATGAAAAACTTTTACAAGAAAGTTCGTAAGTTGGGAGCTTTCGACCTCCCAACTTACGAACTTTCTTGTAAAAGTTTTTCATTTAATGTAACTAGCGTGACCAAGTTACCTTTATTTACTATATAGCCAGTTTTCATTTTGACACCAAGAAGAACCTAACCAAAAATAAACGGAATGAAAAGAAACATTTAGCAGAATGGAAGCAGCCTTGAAACATAAAAAAAACAAAACCTGAGCGTTTTTTACCATCAATAACTCACCAAAAACTGCTAGAGAAACTAAAAACAAGCAATTTTTAGTACATGAAGGTCATAACACAAATTGTTGAAATACTGCTGACTGTTATTCCAAGCAATGCAGAACTTAAGAGAATGCAAGCATTGTGGGCAACGTTCTTGACGCCGCCTCGTTGGCGCAGTGGTCTAAGGCGCTGGCCTCTGATCATTCGTCCGTAAGGGGTCCGGGTTCGAATCCCGGTCAGGCATGGATGTTGTGTTTGTCTTGGTGGTCGTTAAACCTCCAATCAAAAAAAAAAAAAAAAAAACGTTCTTGACAACAAGACAATGCTCATTCAAAGAATGACTTTAGAAAATACAGCAAATTAATAAGTAAGCCAAAGTAAGTACTGTTTGAAAATTTTTACCCATCCACTACTATCAATTTATGGTAGAGAGATTGAGAGATTTTATTTGTGAACATAGCGAGGGACCAAATAAAAATGATTAAATTATCTTTCCAATAAAAACTGTAGAAAATTTGGTTGAAGAAAAATAGAACTTTTAGAACTTTTAAGATTATATTTATTCATTTAATTGAACTGGAGAATAGACAGTGGGCCCTTGTAACTACTAAGCTTAAATTTAACTATGTCTAAATAAATAAAGGTATACTGTGCAGTGATGATATCTGTATTCAACACGAAATAGAATAGTCGTAAGGAAAGTGGCCACTAGATTTTGTCCACCCACTTGCCACTTGAAAAAATCACCAATTTTAATCTTTAGTGGCCACCCTTGTGTAATACATTTAATGAGTCCATCAAATCTTTGTTTACTTATTAAATTTTGTGCAAATTAAGATTATTTTATTGATATGTTGTCCGCAATGAATAACTTACATTCTAAGACTTATACTGACTCGAATACTTTGGAGAGCATGGGTTCCTATTAGCTGTATTCTGACCCCTCCATACACTCCTTAAGTTTTTCAATTACCTTATGATACACCCTGTACAGGTATATATATTCGATTTCAAAAGTTTGTTGCCCCCCACCCCACCCCCTCCCTCCCTCCCTCCCTCCCGCATACCTGCTGGAGTCGTAATGCCTGGGCCAGTATTTGGATTGCCAGGCCACTTCTTTTTTCAGGACTGCATGGAGCACTGGTTAAGATAAAAATGTTACTGTTTTGTTCTGATTTGACATTCTTGTGAATGACACATAAGTGAGTTCATATTTCTTTGCTGGGTGCAATTTGTGAAATGCATTTATGAAAATTAAATTTCATAGCTAGAAGTTTATGAAATGCAGTAAATAAAAGTACTTTGTTTCTTATATTGTTACTCAGATGTTTAGAAAAAAAAAATTGCACAAGTTAACCGACTATTTTTTCATATTTTTTTTAATGTATTTTTTTCAGACAAGCTGTCCAACTAAGCATGTTACAATTTTGAAGCCTCTGGCCCTGCCATTCATACTTGGCTGACTTGTGAGGAATAGAATGTAAAACTCATCAATCACAGCCAGAATATTTCAATAACCGATATGGTACTCTGAATTTCTTCTATGAAAATTTACTGGGTTCCACATTGCAAGAATACAGTGTTATTTTTATTGAAATTCCCAAACTTCTGGTTGTTTGAATTTCTGCAGTATATTATTATATTCATCAATAAGTGCCCTGATTTCTTCCTTTCCAAAGTTTGCTGGACAATGCTCTAGTTGCAATTCAGACAGAGATAAGATAATTAGTGCAATTAAATTTCCATTGATGTTGGGATACCTAGTTTTTAGTTGCTGAACAAACAGAAAGATTTTCTTGCAAGAAAAGCTCCCAGTTTGTTATGCTTGCTTCTGTTTTGTGTTGCATTCTAATTTTGGCTCTAGAACACTTTTTTTTTTTTTTTTCTGGATTTTTTCAGGGTCTTTCCTCAGGTCACTCAGCGAGGGCTTACATAACTATATGTACAGAAGTTTAATAAGGACACAGTGATATGTCAGTGTTGTGAAGCTAGGGAAACTTATTGTAGGTAGCAGACCACCTGTGGTAATTCTACTGCAAAACAAATGAATGTCCTGGATTTTTGCAGTTCATGAGCAACAGATGCAGATCGTGTTTTGGACGACAAATGGCTGTTATAATTTTAGAACATCAAAAATGGGCCAAAAAAGTTATTCAGTGCTTGATCCAAATGTGGTAGCTATTGGGTTTCTCCAATTCTGGTGGAAGTTATTTAAATTTCCAAGACTTGCACACATCTTTCAACAGACCTATTTGAAGGACTGATGGTAAAATTTAAAACAACCTTCCACATTTTAATCAGTGTGCATTTAAAAGCATAATTCTTTCTAGCCCATGTGCCATGCAGCAAAGCTTTATCTCTGTTGGTTGTTCCTCCAGAATCCTTTGCCTGACACATGTTCTGTTACCTTGCATTGTCGTGCCTCCATCAGCAACAAAACACAGGAGTTTTACAAATAGATTCAAGTTGAAGTAAGTACATGGATGTGTCACGTAAGGCTAAATAGACTTGTTTGCTGTAGTTCTCAATAACCTTGCAGTGATATATGTATATATGTGTGGTTCAAAAAGTGATTGGGGGGGGGGGTCATAGCTATTAACTGTATGAGTGATATCACATGCAAACTTACAACTGCTGTTTGCTGAGGAGCACTTGCTTAGAGAGAAAAATATTTTGGGTAAGAAACCACATTGATGTAAACGCTGCATGTCAAGCAAATCATATTGTGTGGCACTTAACCAGAAAGTTATGGTAGTTTTAACCATATCTAATTCTTCTACTCAAAATATTTAGATAAAGAACATTCCAATTAGTGGCCCAGCATTAGATTTAAAGTACTTGGACAAAATAATTTTCAAGCAAGTAATGGATGGCTAATTTGACTTGGAAATTAGTATGTGGTAATATCCAAAGCAAGCTGTGAAGAAAATATTCCACGAGGTAAAGCTATGGGGATTCCAAGTGGGAAAAAGCCCACAATCTTTAAAAATAAAAAAATAGAAGAAACATTACTGAGAACTTTTTTTTAATATCATCGTCATCGTCATCAATCCACTGCTGGACAAAGGTCTCTCCAAACCTCTTCCACAACAGTCTGTCTTGTGCCAGTCTCCTCCATGCTACTCCCACATACTTTCGATTTTTCATCCACCCATCTCCCATGTGGTCTTCTTCTGGGTCTTTTCCTGTCAACGGGCAGTATGTCCAGCCCGTTGTCATTTCAGGGATTTTACTCTAATCATGATGTCTTCCACTCTTGTCATTTTTCGGATCCACGAGTTCCTCTTCTTGTCTCTCCTGGTTACACCAAGCATGCACCTCTCCATGCTGCTTTGAGTTGTCTACAGCCTTTGTATGTCTCTTTTAGTTGAGGTGCAAGTCTCTGCATCATATGTAAGCACTGGAAGGATGCATTGATCAAACGCTTTTCTTTTAAGACATAATGGCTTATTGTTCTTGCAAATTATGCTGTTTCTTCCAAAAGCTCTCCAGGCAAGTTTTATCCGCCAATTAATTTCTTCATCAATGTGACCCTCACTTGATATCTGCTGTCCAAGATAAACGTACGCATCTGTTATCTCCAGCTTTTTTCTCCATCAATCGATAAATTTTCATTTCTTGTAAAAGCATTGTGCATCACTTTTGTCTTCTGAAAGTTCATTTTTAATCCCACTTCTTTATTCTTGTCAGCAAGTTCTTGGATCATACTCTGCAGCTCTGCTGGGGTAGTTGCAAAAATGACTACCTCATCAGCAAAACAAAGGTGAGTTAGATAATCTCTATTAATCTTTATCCCTTTGTTTTCCCAGTTCAATGATTGAAAGACATTTTCCAATGTGGCATTAAAGAGCTTGGGAGATATGGTGTCACCTTGTCTCACTCCCTTCCCAATTTTTATGTGTGCTGTATTCTCAAACAGCCAAATCTTTGCACTTGAATTTTCATAGATGTTATTAATAATACGTATTAATGTATGCATCTTCAATACCGCAGGATTTCAAAGCCATTATAACTGCTGATGGTTTCACTTAATCAAAGGCCTTTTCATAATCGATAAAAGCCATGCACAATGGAAGTTTATATTCCCTCACTCTTTCAATTAGTTCTCTCAGTACGTGGATATGATCTATTGTGCTGTAGCCACTCCTGAATCCAGCTTGTTCTCTCAGTTGAGCCATGTCCAGTGTTACCTTCAAATGGTGTGAAAGAACTTTAGTGAATATTTTATAAACCACTGATAGGAGACTGATAGGTCTGTAGTTCCTGAGATTCTCAATGTCACCTTTTTTATGTAGCAGGATCATTGTAGCATTGAATCTTCCCTTCATTAAGGCATGGAGTGAAAATTTGGGAGAGTACTGTTTCAATTTCTCCAGTTGCTTCTTGCATGATGTCTACAGTAACTCTATCTTCTCCTGGAGCTTTCCCCCGCTTCATGTTCTTGATTGTATACGTGCAACTTCTTGCTGGGAGGACTGGAAGAACTCTGGTACTTTTCATGATGTCTGTAGTACATGTATCATCCCTTTCATATAATTTGGAGTAGAAATCTTTCACTCTTGTCAAAATTTTGCCTCTATTTCTTGTTACAGAACCATCTTTTCTCAGTGCCATAATCTGTTTTCTTCCCTTACTGAAATGTCCCTTTGCTATCTTTAGGCTTTGGTTGTTTTCAATTGCTTTCATCACTAGTTCACAGTTGAATTTCCATACGTCTTTGGTGATACTTTTTTGTACTGTCTTGCATAACTCTATATATTCCACTTTGGAAGTCACATCTTCTTTAGTTGTACTCATCTCTCTTCTTTTTTGCATCAACATTTTTTTTTTCCTGATAATTTGTTCACATGCAACTTGTTCTCTAAACCTAGCTACTTTTGTTGCTGTTTCCATAACAGCTTTGGTTACTTTTCTGTTAACTTCAGAGATGTCCACTTCTTCTGATGTTAGACCTTCTAGAATAGAGAATCTGTTACTCAGTTCTAATTTGAAGGTACTATGATGCTTTTTAAGGTTGGTCACATCAACACACTTTGTTTGTTTTATGAGCTTGCCACGTTCGAGTTTAGCATTGAGGTGCATCTTACATCTTACCCCCGCACGGGGATAACTGGTTTTCCAGTTATTTGGGGAGCGAGCGCCCCCACGGCCCGAGCTGACCTTGTGACGGTTTTTTGCTTTCTTGTTTTTGTGCTTTCACGTTACCGCAGGGACAGCTGTTCATCCAGCTGATGGGGAGTAGCGACCCCACGGCCCCAGCCGACATGTTATGTTTGATTCTTCCCATTACAACTTTGTGTTGCCACCACCTTGACAGCACCCGCCTCAGTTGTTGGTTGCTGAGGTTGTGATTATGCGCCAGCCCTTTCCTTTCCTCTGGCTTTCCTCTCCCTTTCCTGTTTTTACTTTCTTCTCCACTACCTGTTCTTCTTTTCTACTCCATTTTCTACTGGACTTGCTTCTCCATTTTCTGTTCCTCTCTTGTTTTTCCGGGCTGGTTTGCTAGACCTACCTGCACGTTTGCCGTGTGCTGTGACCCGTAAGGTGGAAAAGGGGATGCTGGAGGCTGAGGTTTCTGGTGGCCAGGTTGTTGTTGTCGCCAGTCGCCAACACTCCTCTTTGCCCCCTGCTTCACCCTAAACGAGCGGCTAGGAACTAACCCACTCCTAGTCAATCGGCTTGTTGTTTTGTACAACAGGGTGAGTTTGGGGATAGTGCGGGCATGCCAAAGGGGTGTTACCGAGACCTGGCAAAGTCTCGGTACTCGCTGAGCGCATGTCTGCACTATCAACATGCTATATCCGTTGCTTAACCCTAGAGTCGTGTCCTGCGTCCAACTGGGCTTGCGGACCTCCGACTCTCCCCTGTTGGGCTCGGTTGTGGGCGGGGAAATCGGCGGATGAACTTTTCACTTCTATTCATGGCTAACCAAAAAATTTCCCAAGAACTTCAAACAAAGCGGCCCATTGAGGAAGGGTCACCCCCTCCCAACAAGAAACCTACACCTGATTCTGCCAATGTTCGGTTCTTTTGCATCTACTCCTTGGACGCTTCAAACCCATTAAACACCAGAAGCCCGTTCTGGATAAATAAAGCATTGCAATCAATTGCCAGCTCTCCTAAGAGCGTTAAGAAGCTCCAATCTGGAGATCTTGTCGAGATGTCGAGTTCCAGATATGCTACAGTGCTTTTAAACACCACCTCTTTTTTAGATTGTCCAGTGAAAGTTACCCCTCACGGCTACCTCAATTCCTCACGAGGTGTTATCTCTTCTCAAGACCTTCTGGAGTGCAGTGACCAAGAACTTCTGGAGGAACTGAAAGACCAACAAGTGAATGGAGTCCAGCGCATCCTATTTCGGCGAAATGGCCAATCTGTCCCATCTCGAAACATCATACTGACCTTTAACACCCCATCCCTGCCAACATCAATCAAGGCAGGGTATCTACACCTTGAAGTGCGCCCCTTCATACCAAGTCCTCTACGATGCTTCAAATGCCAAGCATATGGTCACTCCCAGCAGTCTTGCAGGAGCACTGCTCGGTGTGGGCGTTGTACTGCAACAGACCATACTTTGCAAGATTGCCATGCCGAAGCCGAGCTGCGCTTCAACTGCAAGGGATCTCATGCAGCATCATCGAGAGACTGTCCAAAGTGGAAAGAGGAAAAGAGATCCAACGCATTAAGACCGTTGAGGGAATCTCCTACCCAGAGGCCAGAAGAAAGGTCGCTCCAAACCAATCAAATCGGCGATCCTATGCATCAGCGGTTGTTGCAAGGACTACAGTCGGTACCCAGACTGATAGCCAAATCCCAGTGAATTGTCCCTACAAGCTAGACAACATCATAGCTGCTGGTCTGGCAGCACTACAATCCCAAGCTAGGGACGCGAAAGCTCCAACAACTACTGTGCCTGAACCTGCTGCAACTAACACCAGCACCACCGGGACTTCAACAACCCCGGGAGGAAAGAGAAAGGAAAAAGAAAAGGAGAAGAAATCTCCAAACTCCCATCATAAGAACCAGGATCGGGCAAGATCATCTGCGACACAGGAACCAAAATACCGCCCCATTTTACCACCAGAGACTACAGGGCGTCGGACAAAACAGTCCCAAGCGCAAATGGACATTGCAGACGAAATGATGGAATCGGACAACTTTTAGTTGTCCCAGTTTTTCTCGGGTTTTGTTTTTCGTTTTTTCTTTTCTCATTCACCACAATTCAAACCATGGATCAAATCGTTCAGTGGAACTGTCGAGGCTTTCGAACAAGACATGACGACGTGAAACATCTGCTTTCGTCATACTCTCCGGTGTGCCTTTGCCTCCAGGAGACAAAACTTAAACCATCAGACCTCTTTTCAGTTCGAGGCTACAGTGCATTTCGGAAAGATAATGTTTCAGGAGATATAGCTTGCGGGGGAGTTGCCATCCTTGTCCCCCACAGTGTTCCAGTTTCTCCCGTTGCGGTCTCAACATCTTTACAAGCCGTTGCAGTGCGTATCTCCATGCCTGTGCCTCTAACTGTTTGCAGCGTCTATCTGCCGCCGGATGAGGACGTGAGCGTGTCCGTTCTTGAGAGCTTAGTTGGGCAGCTGCCGTCACCTGCTCTTCTTCTGGGTGACTTCAATGCTCATAATCCATTGTGGGGTAGTGTCAGAACAGACACACGAGGCCGTAGGATCGAATCTCTTCTTTCCTCGACCTCTTTGTGCCTGTTTAACACCGGTGCTGACACTTACTTCCACGAGCCTACACGAAGTTTCAGTGCAATCGATTTATCTTTGGGTCAACCATCGGTTATGGCCGACTGGTCGTGGACGGTGTGTGACGACCTCCATGGAAGCGACCACTTCCCAATTGTACTTAGGTATAATGTGAGCGTACCATCTTCTGCCTCCTCGTTGGAGGATGGATCGTGCCAAGTGGGAGGTCTTCACACCGTCCGCAGTAATATCTTTTGGCCATGGTGACCCGGGGGTCAATTGACGCAGCTGTTACTGATGTCACAACGTGTATCATTCAGGCAGCAGATCTCTCTATCCCCAAAACATCAACGACGCTCCCAAGACGTCCGAAGCCTTGGTGGAACCCTGATTGCGCAGCGGCTAGGAGAGTTCAACATAAGGCCTGGTGTGCTTTTCGGCGTTATCCGACCGATGCTAATTTTGTTAAATTTAAAAGAGCAAAATCTTACGCTTGGTTGGTGCGTCGACGAAGCAAGAGGGAGTCTTGGATGAAGTACGTTTCATCTATCAATTCACGTGCCAGTTCAAAAACTGTTTGGGAAAAAATTCGTAAGATCCGGGGAAGCTATAGTTCCTGCCAAATTTCAATTCTTGAGAATAATGGCTGCACGTATGCTGAAGTTGGGGAGATTGTGGATTGCTTGGGCGAAGCGTTTGCCTCAGTTTCTAGTTCTCAGGTGTATCTCCCACCCTTTCAGAGGATTAAAACAACCGTGGAACGCCAGAAAATCTCCTTTGCGCCTTTTTATAACACTGAGTATAACTCCCCCTTCAGCATGGTTGAACTACGGGTGGCTCTGCATCGGTCCGGCGCAACATCTGTCGGTCCCGACGGCATCCACTATGACATGATTCGTCATCTCTCGCAGTCGTCTCTCGAGAATCTGTTAGTGCTTTTCAACCGCATTTGGTTGGAGCACAGTTTCCCGGACTCTTGGCGAAGAGCTTTTGTTTTACCTTTTCCCAAGCCTGGCAAAGACCCCAAGTCTCCCTCTAGTTATCGGCCAATTGCCCTCACTAGCTGTCTGTGCAAAATCCTTGAACGAATGGTTAATTCCCGGCTAATTTATTTTCTTGAAGAACATCGAATACTGTCTCCATCACAAAGCGGCTTCCGTCGTCATCGTTCAGCTCCTGACCATCTCCTGCTCCTTGAGATGTCTGTTCGTGAGGCGTTCGTACGTAGGCAGCACCTGGTGTCTGTATTTTTTGACATCGAAAAAGCTTACGATAGAGCGTGGCGTCACGGTATCCTCCATGACCTCCACGAGAGTGGGTTGCGGGGAAACCTGCCAACCTTCATTGCCAACTTTCTTCGTAACCGTGTGTTCCAGGTGCGCCTGGGTACAACGCTGTCCGCCTTTTTCCATCAAGAACAAGGCGTTCCTCAAGGCAGCATTCTTTCGGTGACTCTGTTCATCCTCCGCATTAATTGTTTACTCAAAAATCTTCCTCCTACGGTTTCGGCTACCATTTATGTTGACGACCTTCACATCTTCTGTTCGTCATCCAGCATGCATTTCGTTGAAAGGCAGCTGCAGTCTGCAATTACCCAGATTGTTAAAGCGACTAACAATAATGGGTTTGTTCTTTCTACCGACAAGACAGCCTGTGTCCATTTCTGCCGGAGGCGTGGCCTCCATCCTGATCCAGAGCTCTATTTGGACCGTGCAGCCATTCCAGTTTTGCCGGAAACCAAGTTCCTTGGTTTGACCGTTGACCGTGCTCTCACCTTTCGCTCGCACGTTCGACGGCTAAGGACTTCCTGTCTGAGAGCCTTGTCAATCCTTAAGATCCTTGCCTCAGTCTCCTGGGGTGCAGACAGGACTTCTTTGTTCCGTATTTACCATTCTCTCATTCGGTCTAAGCTGGATTATGGCTGTATGGTGTATGGCTCTGCGCGTCTTAACGTTCTTCGGCCGTTGGATACCATCCACCATCAAGCGCTGCGTCTTTGTACGGGAGCATTTCGCACGTCACCCATTCCCAGCCTTTATGCCGATGCGAACGAACCGTCGCTTCATTTACGCCGTCTGCAGCTGTCTCTTCAATTTTACCTGAAACTTAAATCTCTCTCAGACCATCCTTTATACGATGTAGTTTTTCATCCCCAGCATGCTCGTTTGTTCGAGATCCGTCCCTCGTGCATTCGAACCTTCGGTCTTCGTATGGCGGCCGTAACTCGTGATGCAGGGCTCGACTTGTCACTCGTTGGAGAGACCAGGGGCTTTGAGGATCCCTCATGGCATCCTCTTGGTGTCATGGTTGATACCAGCTTTACATCTTTTGACAAGTCCTCAACCCCTGCGTCAGTGTACCAGCAGCTCTTTGCCGAACACCGTTACGTCAATGCAGACTTTATTCCCGTTTTCACCGATGGATCTAAGGCGGCTGGTGTTGTTGGATCCGCCGCCATCTGCGTTGACGAAGTTTCTGTTGCCCGCATTCCTCCTGAGGCCACGGTGTTTTTGGCGGAGATGCATGCTGTGTATCTTGCACTTGTTCACGTGCAGTCGAGCTCTCATCAGCGTGCTATTGTGTACACTGATTCGTTGAGTGTTGTGCAATCATTGTCATCTTTGGATTTCACTGGCCACCCACTTCTTTTTGCCGTTCGGAGACTTCTTCGTTCTTTGCTCGAGGCTGATGTCCAGATTCGGTTCTGCTGGATTCCTGGGCATGTTGGGATCCCAGGGAACGAGTCTGCCAATGCTGCTGCTAGATCTGCCTCTTCTTTGGTCGTCACACCCTTGCCACTGTTTCACCGCGATTTTCGCTTTCTTGTTCACGATCATATCAGACGAACGTGGCGAAGTCTGTGGGACCAACAGGTGGAGAATAAACTGCACCGTATAAAACCTAACCTTGGAATCTGGAAATCATCGTGTCGCCGGAACCGTAGGGAAGAAGTTGTTCTTGTGCGTCTCCGCATTGGGCATTGTCGCTTCACACATAGCTATTTGCTGTGTGGCGACGCTGCCCCAATGTGTGAGGCGTGCGACTGTTTACTCACCATCTCTCATGTTTTATGTAGTTGTGTTCGTTTTTGTAATCATCGGTTTCACTATTTTCAGTCTCATCTACTGGATGACGGCGCAGCTACACTGCAGAAGCTTTTGGGCGACCACTGCGACACTTTCGCAGTATTTTCGTTCTTAAAGCAGATTGACTTTTTAAAACTTATTTAAAAAAAAATATAAAAAAAAAATAATAATTTATAATGATTATAACAGTGAATTAATAAATTTATTTATAAACCTAATTAACTAACTAGTCTTCACAGCTTTTATCATTCTCTTTTCTAACTTTTACCAAGCCTGTCTGCTCCTAATCATTTCACCCCGCCTCTAAAAAAAAAAAAAAACTTTAACTGATAGTTCTATGTCTGGCGCTCTTTGGCCAAACCTGGCCCTTGCGCCACTAAAATCAATTAACTAACTAACTAACTAACTTACATCTTACCATTCTGTGGTCACTACTTGTGTTGAACTTGTTCAGCACACTGCAGTCTTCCATGACAAATTTCTTGTTACACATAATAAAATCAATTTCACTTGTCCATCCATTGGGATCGTTCCATGTCTATTTCCTTTGCGGCTTTTTCTTGAAAAAGGAGTTCATGATGAAAAACCCTTCTGCCTCTGCAAACTCTATGAGAGTATCTCCATGCTGGTTTCTGTTGCCATGACCGAATTTACCTACTGAAGTTTCATTCTGTTGCAGTTGCCCAATTTTTGCATTAATATCTCCCATAATTATCTTCAAGTGCTGCTTGCCTTTATTATTTAGATGACTGATTTCTTCATGAAATTCTTCAATTTCTTCAGGATGACTTGTGGTGGGTGCATAAGTTTGAATAATCTGAGCTTGGTATCTTCTTGAGAGTTGGATAACGAGTTGTGCAGCTCTGTCAGAGGAACTTTCAACTTCTACAACTTTATCCTTCAGTTTCTTGTTTATTATAAATCCAACACCATTAGTTCTGCCAGTATCTGTCCCACGATAGTACAAGAGATGAAATCCACTTTTCAGTTCAATGAGATCTTCTCCTTTTTTCCTTACCCGCCGATGTCCCACTTGATCCTTTGTAGTTCCTCTTCCAATTCAAGAAACCTTGAATCAGAAAATAGGGAGAGTCCATTGTAAGTAGCCAAGGTCAGCATCAAATGGCAGCCTAGTCCGGTCCTCTGGTGATTCTTAGCACCCTCTGCCTTCATGTCGCACTGGCCACTGCTTTGGCCAGATACATTCCATCTGCCGGAGACTGAGAGCCAAGATTTAAGTTGTGGAGTCATTTTGAAGGGTTTGGCCATAACTCACCACGCTGGCTAAGTGGGTTGGTGAGTGTGGGATAGCATTTCCTCTAATCCCGATGGTATAGTTATACTGCTATTGGAGGTCGCCAGAGCCCCTTTAGTGGGAACAGGATGCACCACGAGGAGGCAGGGTTGACATTTGTCAAGGAGAGGCTGTGATGTTACGCATCACCTGACCTTACATCCCTATATATACACATATATATTGCTGCCGCATCGGTGGCACAGTGGTCTAAGCTCTGGCTTCTGACTATTTGTCAGTGAAGGGTCCAGGTTTGAATCCCGGTAAGGCATGGATGTTGTGTTTGTCTTACAGCACTGGCTGTCTCCTCTTTCTGAAACCAGTGACCCTAAATTAGGGATGGGCAACTATTTATAGACCATTGAGTTGCTCACAGTGGTCGTTAAAATATATGTATACATGGTCTGACAAAGTTCCAGGACAGCTGCTGTTAGGAGGAAAGTTTAATGTGCAGTGAGTCCAACTGTGGTTATGGTTCTTCAAAGCAGTCCCCCTTCTTATTTATGCAGCATTTTGATTGCTCCACTTGTGGAACACTTTTTGAATTCATTTACCGGAACACTATTCATTTCCACTGTAATGGTTTGCTTGATGTCCTGAATAGTCCTGAAACGTTGTTTCAACTGCAATTTCACTTTGGGGAATAGGAAGTAGTCGTCCGAAGCTAAGTCTGGGAAGTAGGGCAGATGGTTGAGCCCTGGTACTCCGGACTTAGCGAAGAACTGTGTCACCGAAAGTGCTGAGTGGGCAGGTGCATTGTCATCCAGAAGGAACCAACTTCCATGTTCTTGCAGGTGGGCCTCCCGCAAAGAAATGTGTTCTGTAGGCGATCAAGAACTTGCAGGTAGAAGGCACTCGTGATTGTTGCGCCCTCCGGAAGCCATTTCCTGTGAATGATGCCGCTGCTGTCAAAAAACATAATAAGCATTGCCTTGATTTTCGACTTCTGCAGGCGAACCTTCTTGGGTCTTGGTGAACTTGGTGCCCTCCACTCCATGCTTTGCCCCTTTGATTCTGGTTAGTGTTGAAAGCACCACGTCTCATCACCTGTCACAATGCGGTCCAGCATCGAAGGGTCTGATTCCACGGCTGGAGTGAACGACTTGCAGCTTTCGACTCTCTGCCCTTTCTGTTCTTCAAACTGTGCTGCACAAACCTTGCACAAATCTTCCTTTTCTTGAGATCTTCTTTTAGAATCAGTCGGATTGTTTCACGGTTGATATGGAGTTCGTCCTTCATCATCCGTACTGTCATTGAATGGTCTGACTGCACCAGAGCGTGAACATTCTCCACTATTTCTTCAGAATAGCTGGTGGATGATGGTCTTCCAATCCTTGGGTCATCCCCAACATCTTCACTTCCCGCGTGAAAGTGAGCATGCCATTTTTAAAAATCAACTGTGGGATACTAGGGCATTGTCCCCGTAAACGGTTTTGATCATTTTGAAGGTCTCCATTGCTGACTTCCCAGACTTGCAGCAAAACTCGATGTTTACTCTGCTCAAATCCATTACAATGGTCTTTGGAGTACCTTCTATTAAGTCTTTAGAATTGGACAGGTCTGCACTTTCTTAGATCTTCAAGTGTCCAGCAAGAGAGAGAAAACAGAGTTACAATTTGACCCATAGAACATATTTTTACCACTACCATTAACAGAGTAATACCCACTGTCCTGGAACTTTATTGTCAGACAGTGTACATACATTAACAAAAAATTATAACTAGTAAAACGTATGGAATTTTGCTCAGTGTATCCTTTAATTCTGGTTTAAAAAAATTTCTGTGTTACTTCATTTTTTGCTGAACGTTTTAAGTTTTGAAGTCTATTTATCAAGTATCTTTCATTTCTCCAGGTGTCCAAGTCACTGAACAGCATGGATAATGAAGATATTTGGGAGTTTTCTGACAGTGACTTGTCTTCAATGATTTCCACTCTTGAAGAAATGAAGCTGGAGAGTGAGTTTTGTAACGTCACAATAACAGCAGGAAGGCAGTCTGTTTTAGCTCACCGAATGATCCTAGTTGCCAGAATACCTTACTTCAGAGCCATGTTTAACATACGTTTTCCAGAAAGAATGCAGAGTGAAATAACCTTGTGTGATGTTGCTCCAACTGCATTGCAAGCTTAGATTAATTTTGTGTGCAGCAGGAAATTGATAATCGCCACCCCAGTGGCGTAGTTGTCTAAGTGCTGGCTTATGACCGTTCGTCCGTGAAGGGTGCGGGTTCGAATCCCAGTAAGGCATGGATGTTGTGTTTGTCTTATGGCATTGGCTCTCTCCCTTCCCTGGAACTAGTGGCCCTAAATTAGGGATGGGCAACTGCTTATAGTCCACTGAGTTGCTCACAGTGGTCGTTAAACCTTCAATGAAGAAAAAGAGAAAATAAAAGAAATTGATAATCACCAAGGAAAATGTGAAAGTTCTGCTCAAAATGGCAATATACATATCTACAGTTGAACAATGCTGTCAATGCATGCTTTGAGTTTTGTACGGAACGGCCACACAGTCCACCAACATAAATGACTGGTGTGAACAGTGGATTGTATGACAGAAGATTGGAAGAAGGTGTGCTGGTCTGATGAATTACAATATGTGTTTCATTTGGCTGATGATAGAGTTGTTATTAACACCAGCATCATGAGGCTGTGGATCCCTTATGGATGGCTTTGATTACCTAAGCCAATGGGGGTTGCTGTATGATATGGTTTAGCTGGCATGGACTGGAACCCCTGGTGTGTGTGTGGACAAATGTATGGATGCTAGCTAATATCATGGACTGAATGTGGACCATGTACACTGCAGTGTTGTACCTCCATCCAGAGGTGTATGGGTTCTTCCAGTATTATAATGCTCCATATTTTTGAGCCCAACTTGTGTAGAAGTAGTTTGATGAACACTGTGCTGATATATCTCTAAAAGCCTCCAAGCTAACCTGATCTCAACGTAGTCTAACATCTGTGGAGCATTGTGGAATGCAAGATAAGGCAGTTGAACACACCTCCTAGGCCAGAACTGTGGACCACAACACAAACAGTGTGGTTGCAGGTTTCCAGACAACTGTAAAAACACCTCGTGGAGTTGATGCCACGCTGGGTGGCTACTGTTTTCCGGGTGAAAGGAGCATTACCCACGGAGCATATTAGGTAGGTAATCATAATTCAGTGAAAATTCAGTGTGTATATATACATGAGATATGTCATAAGAATGAAGAAACAAAATTTGCATCTGTCTTTAAAAGAGTTTAATAAACAGCCAACCCACCAGTGCTCTTCATAGACAAATGCCACAAATCCAGATACATCTACAGTGGTGTGCAAAAGTATTACATCACCTGCAAAAACCATGAATTTTTAAGTTTAGCCCATTTTTTAACTAACTAATTTTCATAGTTATTTCATCATTTATATCATTAGATGCAAAATTTAATGGAGATTTCAAAAGTGTCATAGTTTTTCCTGTAGCTACTTCTGTTATGTTAACATTACAAAAATCATGACCAAGTCAAAATTATTATGAAAAGGATAATTTATCCAATACTTACATTTACAGCAGTGAATCGTTTTTGTAATTCATAAGGAATAAAGTAACATTTAAGCACAGAAGTATAATGAAGCAAAATTATAAAATGTACCTAATATTTTGTTACTCAGCCTTTAGCTTTAATCACAGCTTTGCATCTTCCTGGCGTACTGCAAACAAGGTTTTGTAAAGGATTGGATTGAACAATACGATTCCAAACTTGAATTACATCTTCAGTGAACTGAGTTTTGGTTGTTGGCTTCCTTTTTAATAGTTCATACGACACTTTGAACCACAAATTTTTGATCGGGTTTAAGTCCGGAGACTGTGGTGTCCATTCAAGATGCTGAACATTTTTTTCCCGAAACCACCTTTTCACTACTTAAACACGATGACAGGGAGCACTGTCATATTGAAAAATAAAATTGCCATCGTAAAGTCTTCTAGATGATGGTAACATCTTGTTTTCTAATATTCAGATGTGTTTCTGGTCATTTATGGTACTATTGACAATGTGGAGGTTCCCAACACCATGTGCACACATGCAGCTCCAAAACATGTCCTCCACCGGATGCTTAAGCAACTTGGATGGAATTCTTCATGCTTGAATCTCCTTAACATAGCCACTACTCTGATTCCCATTAAGCAAAATTCCTATTCATCACTGAAAAGAACATTTCCCCATTGCTTGGTTGTCCAGAAGATATGCTGTTTTGCCAGCTGAAGTCTATGCTGTCTTTGATTTGCAGTTAACAGTGGTTTACTGCTACCTTTGCAGCCACGCATTTCACTGTGAAGCAGCCTCTTCCTAACAGTAGATGTACTAACAGTAACTTCATTCACTTCAGACCATCTTTGAAGCAATTCAGGTGAATTGAACCTCGTGTCTGCCAAGCTTAGCTTTCTGAGCACTCTGACCTGCCTGGTTGTAATGGATCTGGACGTTCCATTGTCACACATATAACGCCAGTGTCTTTTACTTTCTTCAGTAGCCTAAAAACTGTAGATTGATTGCAGCCCACCCTTTCAGCGATTAGCCTTGAAGAATATCCCTCTTCATGCAGAACAACTATTTTTTCTCTGTCCGCTGTGGATAATTCCACAGTTTTAACCAATGAGAATGCACACAAATTATACCCTAATAACAAGAAGTGACCATTACAATGCTCTAGCAGCTCTGAGTCAACCCTTATAAAGGCTGGAGTAAGATTAGGATAGCATTAGGAAGCAGCCCATCAGGTAAAATAATGTCTGATTGGCTGTAACAACTGATACGCAGCTAATGTGAATTTCAATGTGTTTGTCAAACCCCATATTTTATATTTTATTTTAAGAACAGAAGTAGGTACAGGAAAAACTAAGACATTTTTTGAAATCTCTATTAAATTTTGTATCTAATGACATATAAATGATGAAATAACTATGAAAATTAGTTAAAAAAAGAGCTGAACTTAAAAATTCATAGTTTTTGCAGGTGATGCAGTACTTTGCCACACCACTGTAAAAGTGCTTCCTGACATATACCAGAAGCAACATATTCTGCTTTGCTGACTGTTGAATTTCAATAAACTTAAACTTGACTTTTTTTTTAATCCATTGGGATGAAACAGTGAAATTTGATATTGTTTGTCATTAAAAAGATGTCTATAATAAGATGTTTTCCACCTTTTATATTGAATTTCACTGATAAAATCAAAATTACATGCTGTCAGTTTTTTTGTTGCTCAGTTCTGTAATTGATGTGGTCTTAAAATTTTTGCTTATTGTATGATTTTTGTAAACATGCTGTAGCTTTCAAGCCTGAAGGACTGCTCACAACACCATCACAGGCACTTCTACCATGGCACATCACATAAAATTGCTATTCAGCACTTGTGTGCAAAATTTGCTTCATAGAAGCACAAATAGATTAAGTTTTTCCTATTTTTATGTTGTGTTGCAACATCATCTGAAAAATTAAATTTGTGTTTTGATATGCTACTCATATTGTACGACACCGCGCTGATCCCACCATATGCTGCACAGCAACAACTTCCTGGCATGGATATTCTGTTTGGCGGTACTAGTGGTAGGCTGACCTGGATAAACCCACGATTTGCGCCACTTAGGCTTATCGTGAAGGATCCACTTCTCATCATAGGTCAAAATCTTGTGGAGGAAATCCTTCTTGAATCTGGAGAGAAGGACACAGCAACATTGTAGCGCCTAGACTTGTTCACAGCTGTGAGTTGGTGGGGCACCCAACTGCCCTCTTTGTGAATCCGTCCGAGCTTGTACAAGTGCTTTGCAATGGCATGCAGTGTTACTCCGAGTTCCTGGGCGAGCTCTGACTGTGTGCGACAGGGATCCGGGTCCAATAGTTGTTCCACTTCCTCATCGTCAACTTTCTGTGGCTGTCCCAGACGTTCTGTATCGCGGAGATCGACATTTCCCTGCTTAAACCACTGAAACCACTTCTTACACGCACTGTAGGACACAGCAGCTTCACTTAAAGCAGCACAGATTATTTGCTGGGCTTCTGCGGCAATTTTTGTCAGCTGAAATGTGAACAGGAGGCAGTGCCTCAGATGTTGCTTCTCGAACGGCATTGCTTTCACCGTCAACTTTTGTTCCCTTCTGTCACTAAAGCTGCGAGTGGTTACGGTTACCTGGAAAGCTGTTGGATGGCGCTGCAATCAGCCATTATTGCACACAGCTATTTGCATTTGCCGACGTTCTATTATCTCCTGCGTTTAAGGGTCGAGAATTAAGTTGCACACCTAATAGTATTTGCTATGCAATCTTGTATGTTTTAATTTCTGGGCCTGTGTTACTTGTGGTAGAAAACTCTTGTATTTTGCATCCAATTAGAGTTAACGCAATTTTTTTGTGAATTGTAGAGAAACAGATGATGTGAGTTCCACTCGTTTCAATAAGAACAGTTTTCAAGGTCTTCATTCATGGTTCATAAGCATTCTGGAAATCTTCTAATGTCCCTGGAATTGCATGTTGTATGTACAGTATGTCTTGGAACTTTATCCATTCCCATTTTTGTCCCCAAACACTCAAAGAACTGTGGATCCTCTGTAGTCGTCATGGGAATCGTCTGTCCATTACAGAGAATGGGAAACATCAGGTGTTCTATAGAAATAGTACAGCTGATTAATAAATACATCAAGTATATGAGATTGAAGTGGTAATCTGTTTAATTGGTGTAAGAAACAAATACAATTTGCCAAGCTTTTGCTCATCTATGGATAGCTTTGTCAAGGTTAAAAACATAAACTGAAAATGAGGACGATTACAATTTAAATATGAGATTGGTTTCACAAGATATAAAGAATGATTAAATAGGTGGCACATCTTGTTCTGAGTATGAATTCACAAGGTGTCTTAATTTGGGACATAGCAGTTTTCAGGGGGAAATCATTCAGGCATTGAATCCAAACCCGAAAGCAACGACATTCAGTCTCTGGAGATTATAACCAGTCGTGAGGACTGCAACAACAGCATCTCCTGGCAGGAGCATAGTTGTATAAAAATAAAATGTATCTGCGTGCACAACCATTGAAACAGAAAAATTGCATATATAAAGAATGATTAAATAGGTGGCACATCTTGTTCTGAGTATGAATTCACAAGGTGTCTTAATTTGGGACATAGCAGTTTTCAGGGGAAATCATTCAGGCATTGAATCCAAACCCGAAAGCAACGACATTCAGTCTCTGGAGATTATAACCAGTCGTGAGGACTGCAACAACAGCATCTCCTGGCAGGAGCATAGTTGTATAAAAATAAAACGTATCTGCGTACACAACCATTGAAACAGAAAAATTGCTGCAAACCTGTGAATCATGACAAATACGATAATTTAAAAAAAATTAATAAAACAATAATTATTAGAACGTTACAGATTCCTGTGAGGACAAAATAAGCACATTACAACTGAATGTGCAGCAGTGTGTGTGAAATGGACCTTTAGGGAAAATATTAAAATATTGGACTATGAACCTCATAAAAAGAGACTAATTAAAGAAAGTTTTTATATCTAGTAAAACAGTTCCACTAATGAACCTTAAAAAATTATGAATAGCATTTTCAACAACTTAAGTTAAAAAATAGTCTATTTAAAAAAAAAAAGGTTTTAATTTAATAACTGGAAACTGCAAGAGGAACTTTGCAATACAATTTAAATTCTTTCTGTGTAAACAAAACTTTTGATACAGTTCCTATACATTCAGAACAAGGCCTTGATAAAATCTTACACCAGGAACATCTGTTAAGACAAAAGAACTCGGAAGATGTGAAAAATAAGTGAAAGTTCTTCAAGTTAAAATAGAATGAAATATATTAATCTGAGTAATGCCTTGAGTAAGTATTTTAGTTGCTGTAAATAACATTTCATTTTTTTAAATATAAAAGCAAAAAACTATCTGCAAAATCTGCTAATAATTTGGAAACTATCCACATGTGCGTGTACGTCTACATTCTGGTACTCTGCCCAGGAGTTACCAAAAATCTGGATTCATGCCTGAATGATTTCTCCCTCTGAAAACAGCCATGTCAAAAATTAACACATCTCATGACTTTCATACTCAGAACACCATGCACCCCTTATTTAATCATTCTTTATGTCTCATGAAACCATTCTCACATTTAAATTGTAATCGTTCCCATTATCAGTTTGTTTACGCTTTTAGTCTGGACAAAGCCATCCGTAGATGAGTGAAAGCTCGGCAAATTGCATTTTGTTTCTTACACCAATTAAATGGATTACCACTTCAATCTTATTGTATTATGGAAGCTGCAAATCTTAGTGAAGCAATGTGATTAAACACCTGTGTAAAGTTTATTTTCATGCTTTCAAGTTTCTAACATTTATTATAAACATTTTTGGGGTTGTTTTTTGTGGTTGTCAATATTGTGACATTTTAAAAAAGTGTGCCAAATCTATTGCCACACTTTTTAGCAAGTAACAAAATGAAATATAACACTGGCAGATATGCAGGGATCTATGCCATTCCTCAACTTGACCAAGATGGAACCATAAAGCTTTTATATAGGAATGACCAGGCCTTGATTTCATTTTTTTAGCAGTACAACACTTGCTAGCCACTTTATTTTTACTAGTAAATTGCATTATCTACTAGCAAAAGTATATTCACATTATACAAAAGAAACTAACATGTCCCCCCTCCATTAGTCAATCTTGACAAATTTTGATTTCACCCCTGTAACTGTCACATTATAATGCTGAAAAGATTACGAATATTTAGATATAACTCACCTTTTCATGACCTGACAGATTAATTCTAACAATTTAATTCAAATGCAAGTATTTAAAAAACATTTTTCTTATTTAACTTTATTCAAAAAAATTCAAGAGCACTATTCAAAATCTTAAGTTATGCTCCATATGGTTTATGATCTGAGTTTCAGGTTTTTTCATCATACAACTTTAAAACAGCAGACCTGGGATATTGCAAAGTTCAAAATGCTATAAAAGCTATTGAATTAATTTACGTAGTCACATAAGCAGATTATTAATGCAGAGGCTTTGGCTATTGAAACATTTAAAACAAAGAGTTGCAAAAATAATACACCAATAGAGATTCCCATATGCATGGAAACACCTGGTAGAAAACGAAAAAACTAAAGCTTTGAAAAGTAAAAAGAAAAAGACGAAAGAAGATGAATAATCAATATGAACTTTAGGGGATAAATACTACAATACATGGCGTTGCTAATGGACGCAGGAGTGGCAAAAATGAACAGATACAGCGACTATGATGTATCGTGCGCGTGGAATGGCTGACGGTGTGTCAGCACGGAATCATTGAGCTTCAAAGACCTTGAAATCAGAATGCCATGTACTCCATTGATAATGACATGGTCTAATGCCAAAACTGGTATGGATTGAGGTGGTGCAGTTGGATAGGGATTTTGTTTCCAGTCTTTTATAACTCAGGTTTTAATTCGTTGTATAAGTCCTCTTTTAAATTTCATTTTAACAAGATTTTGTATAGTTGAAAATTGGATATTTTTGGGTTTACATTTCATTTTAATTCAAAATATTTTTATTGTGCACAACTCTTGTTAACTACTGGTCATTTTAACAAAGGATTTTATTGTCGAAGTCAGAGCAAAGAACTGAGCAATATTATTAATCTGCCCAGGATAAACAGAACTTCGGTTGCTGAAATAGGTGAGTCAAAACTTTTTATCTATTACAGCAATAGCCTAAATACGTCCTTGTCCAAGACCACTATGTTAATAATATAACGTGCGTAACAGTAGATACCGCTATATATAGTATGTAGTATATATGATAAGCAGGCCTGAGGTCAAACTTGTCTTTGTATGGACCTTCAACCTCAGGACTCATGAGAGCATTCAATGTTTGTAAGTTTAAACTTCCCCTCCAATCACCTTGGATTCTCTTCATGAAACTGAACCCAACCTCACATGCAGATAAAGGTAAATGCTAAAAGTTTATCGTACGAAAGGTCACTAAAGTAATTCACCGATGCTGTCACACGTACGGTCATTCACAAACATAATTTTCAAATTGTAGGTCAAGATTAAAAACACTTTATTTACAATTAAAAATTAATATTTACACGTGAGATCTTTTGGGGCTGAACATAGCACCCATCATCAGGCTCAAGCGCCACGAAACACAGGAGCAGACATTATATACTGTCAAACACGACCCACAATTCACTCTGTTTTCTCAATCACCGGTGATGCCATCAACAAATCGTTAAAGTCCAAAAATCAAGTCTTAATATCTTATCCTATAAAGTCCTCTTCTTCAGAGTTGTGTGAGGAGTGGGCAACCATCTTTCTCCACTGTCTTGGAACAAATGTCGGGAGTTCAATGTTACAGCATGTTTCCCCATATGCAAGAATGAAGAGGCTTTCCGTAAGGAAGACAGTACGTTTATTAACACGTGAGTTAAGTACCCTAACATTTGTCCAATCTGCGGAGTAACCTCCCTGGTTAACAGCTTGAGTGAAAGCTGTGGAAACCGTTCCAGAATGAAGAGCGTATTTATGTTCACCCATTCTGACATTAACGGTTCTTAGGGTAGAACCTATATAGTATTTAACTGCAGTATCTGAATCCTCATGAATTAATGGTATGCAGTAGACGCCTGGTTTGTTAAGTACTGGGACTCTATCTCTATCATTTCTTATCGTGGAAAAAAGGTTTCTGGTGGACACTCCAAACGTTAGATTGTGTTTGTAACAGGCTTTTCTTAAGATAGACACAAGAGGTGGAATGAAATCAACTTTGCCGATGTACTTAGTAGGTTTTTTCTCTGTGGACAAAGTCGTGAATCTCAGTCTTTGAAATTGTTGTAATAGTCCTTGGAAGAGGTTGACAGAGAACCCAAACAATAAGGCCAAAGTTTGAACTCTAGAAAGTTCACCACGTCGAGTTTTACTTGTCGAAGAATGGGTGAAGGCACGTCTTATTAAGAAGCGTAAAGCTGAAGCTTTATGTTCGGGAGGGTGAGAAGAAGTGAATGGGATCATACAAGGTATGAACGTCGGTTTACGGAATAATTAATTGTCGCTCACTGAAAGTGATGCCAAAGTTTCTTAGAATCAGATGTTTCGCAATATCTCAAAGAGATGCCTGGGTCATCGCTAATGCACAACAAAAAGATTAACAGCTGAAATAAGGAGGAAACGAAGCTATGTGGACATGCTCAACCGTAAGTCATATAATGCATATACCTACCTGACGAGACATGCTCACCAAATTATCTTGGGTAAGCGTTTAATGATTTTCTTTTCTAATTTACAAAAAGAGGTGAATGTGGTTAATCAACGACATATACGGAAACTCTGACCTGGTTCTGGTATCAAACCGACCCTTACAAAATTCATCTGCGAAGTCAAAATGTTGAACATGCTGATGAATACTCGCTACAGGAACCATTCCTTAACTACAGTTCTGTAGAACTCTCGGACAGCCAACGTTCAGCCCTAATAGGATTATTAAATAATAAAATTTTCTACTTTCTAAGTATTTATATATATAAATAAGCAATAGGGTAAAATTTGTTTTACCCTATTGCTTATTTATGTATATAAATAAGCAATTTGTTTTGTTAAACCATGCAGTAAATTCAAGCATATTATGAAATTTGTTTTGCTAAACCATGCAGTAAATTCAAGCATGTTATGAGTCAACACATATTTTCTGAACCAAAATTTGTATTAGTTTTAACATGGAATATATTTTATGGAATATATTTTGTTAACCAAGTCGAGGATTTAAATTTAGCTTTCCAGTGTCTTCTTTTCGACCTCTAAATACCATCCCACAGGTTGAAAACATTATCAGTGCACTTCCCGAAGAAGTACGTGATTCTTCTCGTTATACTTTGGCCAAGACTCTTGCAGGGCCTAATAGAACATCACCAGCTCTGAAATACAAACGAGAATAGTTACTACAGCTAGCAAAAAACCCAAACTTGTCAATCATTTGTGCAGACAAAACACAACAAATCATTATTCTGGACCGTGACGACTATTACGCTAGGATGAAACAGGCCATCAATTTAGTTCCCTACCATGTTCTCAGGTCTGACCCAACTTCAGCTACTATTGCAGAATTAAGTAAACTAAGAAACCAAGGTTTCCTACCTAAATCTATTTCTACAAAAATGAGACCTCCAGTAGGACCTAGGGTTCCCGAGGTCTTTGGAAAAATGAAAATTCACAAACCGGACCAACCTCTGAGGTTGCTTGTTTCAGGATATGCTAACCCTACTCGCACACTCGAGACAGCGTTGGCTTCATTTTTAAAACCTCTCACCTCAAATTCCTCTGTATCCATTAAAAGTTCTATGCAGGCTATATCTCGTATCAAAACCTTTGACTCTGGGGGAACTGAGTTCATAATGGCTTCGCTGGATGCAGTATCACTATTTCCAAGTATACCACTCAACACCGTTCACTCAATTATTGAGGACAAATTACAAGAAGACAATTCCATCTCTCCACTTGAAGCTAATGCAATAATTTCTGGTCTCAAACTCATAGCTAAGAGAACTTACTTTAAATTTGATGGTAAGTTCTATCAACAAAAGGAAGGGGCACCAATGGGTTCCCCCTTTCCCCCGTTTTAGCCGAGATCCTCATGCAGCATCTAGAAAACAAGGTCATGTTGGACTTCCCTTATCAACCGTCACTGTTGATTAGGTACGTTGATGACATGTTGGTTTTTTGGCCCCATGCTTTACCTTTACTGGACGAATTTGTAGATTGTCTTTCTACCCAGTTTCCAACTATAAAGTTTACCAAAGACCTTGAGAAAGAGGGAAAATTGCCATTCCTGGACATTTTACTGTCTCGAGATTCGAATTCCAATAAAATCAAGCATTGTGTTTTCCGTAAACCGACGTTCATACCTTGTATGATCCCATTCACTTCTTCTCACCCTCCCGTACATAAAGCTTCAGCTTTACGCTTCTTAATAAGACGTGCCTTCACCCATTCTTCGACAAGTAAAACTCGACGTGGTGAACTTTCTAGAGTTCAAACTTTGGCCTTATTGTTTGGGTTCTCTGTCAACCTCTTCCAAGGACTATTACAACAATTTCAAAGACTGAGATTCACGACTTTGTCCGCAGAGAAAAAACCTACTAAGTACATCGGCAAAGTTGATTTCATTCCACCTCTTGTGTCTATCTTAAGAAAAGCCTGTTACAAACACAATCTAACGTTTGGAGTGTCCACCAGAAACCTTTTTTCCACGATAAGAAATGATAGAGATAGAGTCCCAGCACTTAACAAACCAGGCGTCTACTGCATACCATTAATTCATGAGGATTCAGATACTGCAGTTAAATACTATATAGGTTCTACCCTAAGAGCCGTTAATGTCAGAATGGGTGAACATAAATACGCTCTTCATTCTGGAACGGTTTCCACAGCTTTCACTCAAGCTGTTAACCAGGGAGGTTACTCCGCAGATTGGACAAATGTTAGGGTACTTAACTCAAGTGTTAATAAACGTACTGTCTTCCTTACGGAAAGCCTCTTCATTCTTGCATATGGGGAAACATGCTGTAACATTGAACTCCCGACATTTGTTCCAAGACAGTGGAGAAAGATGGTTGCCCACTCCTCACACAACTCTGAAGAAGAGGACTCTATAGGATAAGATATTAAGACTTGATTTTTGGACTTTAACGATTTGTTGATGGCATCACCGGTGATTGAGAAAACAGAGTGAATTGTGGGTCATGTTTGACAGTATATAATGTCTGCTCCTGTGTTTCGTGGCGCTTGAGCCTGATGATGGGTGCTATGTTCAGCCCCGAAAGATCTCGCGTGTAAATATTAATTTTTAATTGTAAATAAAGTGTTTTTAATCTTGACCTACAATTTGAAAATTATGTTTGTGAATGACCGTACGTGTGACAGCATCGGTGAATTACTTTACTCACATGCAGAAGTAGATAAGGAAAGTATACTGGATATTTCTACTGGTATCAAAAGGTTTTTATTATGATTGTACTTTTCAAGAAACATTCATTTCCAGAAAGCAGTTTAAAGTTCCTTTTTGTACGTAACTAAAATATTCCACAAGTGTAATGCAGTGGCACTTTACAGTTCACACTAAAACATTCAAAATTTTTCCATTAGCAACTTTTGCTAGAACCGCTTTTATCACTAGCAAAATGCATTTGCTTGCTAGCAATTTGCTACTAACTACCAGTCAAAATGGAGCCCTGGGAATGACCAAGCAATCCATTTGGACCAGAATAAAAGAGCATGGTGGAAACATAAAAGACCTGCTGTTGTCCTTGTTAGGGAGGTCTTGTTCAATGCAGCCATCCCTGTTTGGAAGGATTCAACATGCATAACCAAATGTACCACCCGAAAAGAAGCTGCCATGAGGGAGACTATTGAGACTTTGATGGGAGCAGGTGTTTGCAACAACAACATATTCTATGAGCTGCTGTATGTATGATGTGTCTTTAGATAACTATTATTATTTAGTGTGATATGTCATTATCGTGTAAACCGCGCTTCATGGCACTCTGGGCTAATTGAACACGATAGTGCGTGCTTTTAAGCATTTTTAAAACGGTAAATAAATAAACAAATTTCAGTTCTGTTTATTCTGTATTGCATATATTGTAATTAAGTTTATAGCTTTGAAAAAGCCGTGCGATCAGTGCGTGAAAGCTTGGTGTTGTAAATGAGTTTAATCTACACCAATAAAGACTAAATTGAAACTACTAATTTCTTACAGATTTCATTGTGACATTTCTTCGATACTTTTTGGATGTCTGAAACATCTGGTTACAGGATTGGTAGAAAGTTTATATAGCCTCTTGAATATTACTTCCCTTTATTCCAGGTCTTGGAAAGTCCATGACTTTTTGTATTTTTGTAAATGGTCCTGGAATAGTAGTGGAATTCTTTCTTGCATTGAAAAACTTAAAGAAAAAGGTCAAAAAATTAAAATAGGGTAGCCAGTGATTGAAAAAAATGGGGAAAGTCATGTAATATCGCAGGATGCCCATCTGTTAGCCAAAACTGTTTGCAGCCTCTGGAAATGACTGTTCTTCAGCGATGAGAATGTTCTGTGGTTTTCTGTTTAATTCTCACCCTAATTATATTTGTATAATTTTTTTATTTTTCTGATTATGTTCCTGTATTTAATGTCTTGGTAATAGTGAAAATGAGCAATTTTATATTTTTTAAGAATTTTTCCTAATGAAAATGCATAATTTCCCTATTTTTAACTCTTCATCAAAAACCAATTAGTAATGCAAGCATTCTTTTGCCATTTCTGCTTTTTTAAATGAGATTAAGTTTCAAAATTGGTACTTAATTTGTCTGTGATGGAATTTGCTCGGTTTCTGTGATCCGTAAAATTGTTTCACAGCACATTGAGCAATGCAGTATCAATGTTTGACATTTAAGGGTCCTCCATACCTCGTGAAAAATAACTCAAAACACGCATTTGCAGAACCAAATTACATATATAAAAAAACAATTTAGAAATCCCGTTTTTTTTTCACATGTAGAATAACATTGAACCGCCTTTCTGTCTTTCTATATTAGCGTCACTTTGCCGAGTAATATTTTAATTATTATCCCAAAAGTGTGAAATAATGGGCAGATTGACAGTTATTTTTAAAAAGTTCTAATCTTGATATCTGCTAGGTTGAATAACAGAAAAGTAGTTTGATATTTTCTTTCGAAATATGTAAAAATTTAGGAATACATACAAGTGATATGATATATTGATTTTTCCATCTGCATGATGCTATATATTTGTTTCAATTTCACATTCGGCGGAATACGCGGGATTTCCTTCCCCCTCGGCAGGCAGGAATCAGATCACACAACCCCCGCTGAAGGGGTAATAATTTACGACTTGGGGTCGGCTGGCAAGTGCGCAAGGAGAGGGCAATTTAGCCCGGGGCCGTCTTGTGGTTTCTTTCACTCAGTCGAAGAAACAGTGCTGTTTCTTGGCAGATTTTAGTTGACACAAAAACATTTCTCTCAGTTCATTCTCTGTCGTGAGTAGGGACGCGCCAAGGTGCCTCAGTCAAATCTTATGGTTGATATTATCAGTGACATGGGAGAAGGAAAACGTTTTACTGTGAGAAATCGTAATGCTAGGTGGCACGTTTATTTTTTTTAGTAAAACTAATTCGTTATATAAGTGAATAGAAAACGACTTGGAATCAGAGGATAATTTTCATTATTTTTTCCAGTAACAGATACCGCGAGCAAAAAACAAAATTCTTTTTCTAAATTTTTTTTCTAACTTTAAAGATCTCAGCATTCATGATATGTGTGGCCAACGCTATGACAATGGGGCCAACATGAAGAAAAAACATAATGGACTTCAAAAAACATAATTTTTGACTTAAAACCTTATGCATTTTATGTAATTTGAGCAGCTCATATACTTTAAATCTGGCCGTAAATAACGACGAAAAAATTTCTCTAGAAATTGTGAACATTTTCAGCATTATAATTTCTTTACTGAATTACCTCATCTTTGGCAAATCTAAAGAAACAGTCCCCAGCGTTGACCGCAAAACCGTGCTGTGAAACAAGATGAGAAAATAGAATCGATGCAGTAAGGGTAACGAGGAATGGAGTACAGTTTGGATGTAATCCACTTTACATTATATTTAGCACTTTAACCAATCTTTTAGAGACAGTGGTACATGAAATTTTACCAATCTTTCTTAGGAGAAAATACACACACACACACACACACACACACACACACACACACACAAAATATGCAAGTTTATTTCTTTCAGGAAAACACTCTTCTTTTTTTTTTTTTTTTTAGAAAAACAGATTAAGCATTTTGGTACACTTTTTCTTCAAAAATTAATGTTTGTAGCAAATTAATGCCAAAATCTTTTGTAGTTATACCAACCATAATAGAAATGTTAAAACAAGTAAATGGCTGCTTAAAAGAATGTAGAACACATGGAGATTTTAATTGCATGTAAGCTGAAGGTAAACAATTGCCGAGAAAACAGAATTTCCAACTGTTGAACTGGTTTAGACCCATAAGAAAAAGAAGACACCGAATTTTCAGATGTAATAAGCACGTCTTTTAAATCCGTTCTGACGCGAATTAAATTTATCAAAGCTATTCAAAGTCAACAGAACCAGTTTGGAAAACAATCAACTGGTTCCAACAATCGATAAAACATCCAGAAATAGAAACATCTACTTAGTTCCACCAGCGGCTGAAAAACATAACGAAAATTAACAAATGGCGAACAAAAAGTTTCTCATAGTACAAGGAAGGAACCAGAGACAAAGATATTTTCAAATCGAAGAGTTAAAAGAAGATATATAGAAAGAAATTCTCCGATCTGAAAATCTCCCGATCGGACCACAAATTCTATATACGAGGGTTATACCGAAAGTAATTGCACATGTTGGTAGAGTAACTCTTCCTCTATACTAACCCTTCTTATTCACTGCAAGTAAACAATGGATTCCAAGCAGAAGCAACATGCCCTCATTGAGTTCTTGGCGAAGGAAGGGTGCAGGCTGTCCGACATCAACAGAAGGCTACAGAATGTTTACGAAGATGACACAATTGACAAGAGCAATGTGCACAGATGGATGAAGACATTTAAAGAAGGGGAAACCAGCATTCAAGACAAGCCACGCAGTGGGAGACCATCATCTGCGACCACTGACACGAATTGTCAACGAGTGGATGAACTGATACGCGTGGAGAGACTAGTCATAACCGTGAGCTTGTTGCACGACTGGGCTGTGGATGGTCACACAATGCCATACAGAAGGTGGTGAAAGATTTAGGGTATCGGAAAGTGTGTGCCAAGTGGGCACCTCGACAGTTGACACCTTATTTGAAGGAGAGAAGGGTGGAAGTCTGCTTTGATCTGTTGGAAGCGTTTGAAGGCAATGAAGACACGTTTTCCCGTTCTGGTGACAATGGATGAAACGCGGGCGTATCTTTACGATCTGGAAACGAAGAATCAATTCATTAAAAACCGTACCCGCCCAGGATCAAACCTGGGGTCCCTCCGTGGCAGTCACGAAGTTTACCACTAGGCCATCTGCGGCCCAAAATGTGAAATAGGAACGACTTTCAGATATAAGTATCGTTAGCAGGTCCGTAGCTACAGGGAGGGTGATTGCCCTCCCAGAATGGTCATTCCAGGGGCGTAGATTCATGCTCAACAGGATGTAAAAAAAAAAATAGAAATTGTAACTAAAATAAGGAAGTTACACCCTTCACTATTTTTTTTATAAAGACTTTTGTTAGTCTCATACAATATTTCATGCAGTAACTAAGATACAGAGTAACATACACTATGAGTTGTGAACATCTCAAATCCATGAATTGAATTTTCTAAAACAGTGAATGGAGACATAGACAACAATATGCTGATATGTCTAATCTCCACGACCTTTCCGAACATGTCGTTGGGATGAAGAACCAATTAATCATCCGTGCTTGTCGCAGAAAATTCTCTGAGCGTTTAACCTAGAACAGAATTTTTCCAAGCCCTATCGCTAAGGCTTCTTCCTATTGCTATGTTCACCATCCGATTCTCATTCATTCTGCGCTGGGTTGCTTTTCGTTCTGCATTTCTGTGGAGTGTTGTGTTGTCGGCGTTTACGTTTTACTTTGTATTTATATCCTGTGGTTCTTGGGCATTATCTAGTTTCTACATTTTCAATAAAATTATGTCAAAAACCTGAAATGCGATTTTTGAACGATCATGATACTTTCCTATTACGGTGGTGCAGTGTGTGAGAAAGTAAAAACCACATATTATTTGAGTGGAACTCGAAGAGGCGTAATTTTGAACTCGAGGGGATGTAATTTTGAATTCGAATGGGCGTAATTTCAAGTCTCGTCCGCCCAGCTAAGAAAAGCTTGCTACGGCCCTGATCGCTAGTATTAAAAACAAAAGTGCTACAGACTTCGACACAATTCGGACATCGTTAAAAAGTTTCTAACAAAAAAATAAAAATAAAAAAAAAGCTACAGAAGTTAATTTTAACTGAAACTACGAATGTTTTTGTGCTTTCTCGTCGAAGCTTCAGTTTTTCGTTTATAGAAAAAATATTTTTATTTAATACGAAAACCAGTTATTTCAAATTCTGCTTTTAGGTTTATGCAACTTATTTTTATATGTACCCATATGAGAGATTTTTTGGTTAGAATACAATGGAATACAATTAAAAAGATGCCCGTCATGTTCAATGTCATATACGATATAGATCACAATTGCCCTCCCTCCAAGAGGTAAACTGTAATATGTTTATCATCATACATGACGAAAATTTTTTTACCGGTAAAGTGTACTTTTTCGTAAATTGACAATGAGGAAGCTGGCTTCTTGGATTATTCGTAGCGTCATCTGAACTAGAGGTTTACAGATTTTTTTCCCTTGAGTTTTATATGAGACCATTGTTTTATGAATACTTTTAATTTACGGGAAATAAAAAATGATGTTGCTAAAGGTATTTATTTCATGTAAAAATGATTAAAAATAGAAAACTTATTTCTTGTATAAGGGGCGGCAAATGCTCTTGGTGCACAACTGGTCGTGAGCCACTTAAGTTATGAAGACTGATAATCGAATGACCAAGAAACATTGGCTGAAGATGAATGCACACAAGAAAAAGAACGAAGGAGAAAACCTTGCACGTTGGTTCTATAAAATTAAGTGCACCTCAACCAAGTAAAAAATATCACTCGTAAAAAACAAAAAACAAAACACAAGTTCAACAGTGGTGTCGTCAGCCCAATTTTTTGGGGCCAAGCCCCCCCCCGCAGCGCAAAGGACGGAAATTTTCTTAAATATTATGTTGAATGGCACAATCAAAGGGAAATCACTTTAGAAATAATATTTCCTTCAAAAAACACCCTAAAACAAAGTTGTGCAACTCGACAAAAGCTTTCCGAAGTACCATTTCATTTCCCTTAGTTATTTATGAAACTACAGTAATATGGAAGCTTCAACAAAAGGGATTATTTGCAGCCTTGGAAAGGCTTTCATAACCATTGATAACCCAAGTAATCGATGCGCATGAGCTCTGTAACATGAAATAAATGCGTTCCAGACAAAAATTGCTATATTTATTGCCAAACTTATTAAAATTTAGAAAACTGTCCTGTGATACAAGAAAAAAATCTGGTATCTCATATAACTTTCGATATTCTAAATAATCAAGGTGTTTTGGGTGGATGTAGGTAAAAAATGACTGGAGAAAATACCCCTAAAAACTGAAAAGCGGTAAAAATACCCCCGGAGGAAATACCCCAAGAACAAATGGTTTACTGTAAACTACCAAACAGGAACAATGATGTGTGGCAGTGTTCCGGTGTGGCAATTTATCGGCAACCCTGCCACACATCTTTCAGCAACTTGGTCACAAAAGTTCAGGGAAGGGGGCTATAAAGATTGCCATTTCTGGGCCTATATTGAGAACTGAATTGGTAACTCCAACCGAATTTGGAGAAAACGTTCCATGTAAGCCAAGCAAGAATTGTTCTTTAATTGGAAGAAATAAATTGCCGAGGATCCAAGGTACATTTGGTTGGGGGGGGGGAGGGCTGTACCCCCAACTACCGTAATATTATATTCTGGTCCGCTGGAGTCTGTCAATGTATCCAGGATGTTCCCCTTCAAGCGTCCGCGAAGTCCGTGAGCTTGGGGGTCCTCCACAATGTTAAAATAGACGTAGAGCTGTAAACATTAGAGCCATGTTTTATACACTATCTACCAACAAGTAATTGGACACCTGTGACAGCAAAGGAAAACAAAGTTTATTCACCTTGGTGGAGCCTCCACGAGCGGCGATTACAGCTGCGACTGTTATGGGCATACTATCAACCATGCGTTGTATGACGGCTACCGATATTTTCTTCCACTCGGCTTAAAGAAGACAGGTCAGTTCCTTCAGCGATTTCGGACGGTGGGGGCACCCCTTAAGTCAATGCTCCAACTCGTCCCAGTGGTGCTCGATAGGGTTAAGGTCCGGGCTCTGCTCAGGCCAGTCCATTCGATTAACCCCATTGTCACCAGACCAAGTCATGGTGGACCTCGCAACATGACAGGTGGCATTGTCATCCTGAAAGTAACATGGGTCCACCCCGTAAAACTGCCACAACGTAGGAAGCGCAAGGTCATCCAAAATGGTGCAGTAGGTCTCGGCGTTGAGTCTACCAAGAATTGCGACCAAGGGTCCCTTGCCATACCAGGAGAAACACCCCCACAGCATAATTACACCGCCGCCGAACTTCACAGTTGGCACCATACATTCCGGCAGGAGGCGTTCTCCAGGCAGATGTCAAACCCCAGACCCTTCCATCCGAACGGTAGAGGGCGAACCTTGACTCGTCGCTCCAGAGAACCTGTTTCCACTGTTCAATGTTCCACTGTCGACGTTCTTTGCACCACGTTAGCCGAGCAGCGCTATTGGACTTTTTGATCAAAGGCTTGTGGGCGGCAGCATGTCCATGATAACCAAGCAGATGGGCTTCCTTACGGATGGTATTCATCGAAAGAACACTCCCGGATGCCTGTTGAAACTCCTCGTGGATGTGGCCCATCGATTTGGTGAGGTTCTTCCGAATTTCTCTGGCCAGCACCCGTCGGTCTCTAACTCTCAGTTTTGTGGGTCTGCCAGGTCGGAGCACATTCCGACAGTCACCTCTCATCTTCCACTTGCCAATCACGTAGGCCACTGTTAATTTTTTGTACTTCAACTCGCTGGATATGTCACGTATGGATCAGTCATTTCTGTGATAGCCGACGATTACACCTTTCTCGAAATCGGAGAGCTCTGAACTGCGTGGCATCTTGCATGCGACTGGTTGCGTTGTTGTTTCCCACACAATATTTAACGGCGGCGGCCGTGACGTGTATCAGGACCGCAGATATCGTCGTTTGCAGGGGTGTCCAATTACTTGTTGGTAGATAGTGTATAATGGTTCTGTACACAACCACGAATTTTCAGGAGGGTGGGATGAATTCACCCTCCCCCAAGTTTCTAAGATCGCAGACAAGTGTTCAAGGTAAGGGATTTGCTATAAATTTCTATGCTTTATGTTGTGTTTAGTGGCAGAATACATTCCGGCAGGAGACGTTCTCCAGGCAGACGCCAAACCCAGACCCTTCCATCCGAACGGTAGAGTGTGAACCTTGATTCGTCGCTCCAGAGAACCTGTTGTGTTTAGTGGCAGACTATGTATGCCCCCCCTCTCCCAGACTTTTAGTGAAGTCTGTAAAAGGGATACGAGGTGCTTGGTTTGGAGGGCTCTGCCCCCAACTTCCATAATTTTATATCCTGGACCTCTAGAGTCGGTCAGTATATCCTCGATGATGCCCCTGAAGAGCTCTTAGAAATTGTGGAGGGGGGGGGATTCACCCACTCTCCTGAAAATTCGTGGTCGTGTACAGAATCATTATGTAAAGCATGGTACTAATGTTTACAGCTCTACGTCCATTTTAACATTGGGGGAAAGCCGCCCAGCTCACGGACCTCGCGGATGCTTCAAGGGGAACATCCTGGACGCACTGACAAACTCCAGCGGCCCCGAATATAATATTACGGAAGTTGGGGGTAGAGCCCCCTCCCATACCAAGTGTACATATGATCCTCGGCAATTTATTTCTTCAAATTAAAGTGCAATTCTAGCTTGGCTTACATGGAACGTTTTCTCGAAATTCGGTTGGAGTTCCCAATTCAGTCAATATAGGCCCAGAAACAACACTCTTTATAGCTTCCCCCCCTCCCCTTGAACTTTTGTTGCCAAATTGCTGAAGATGTGTGGCAGTTTACAGTGAACCGTTTGTTCTGGGGGTATTTTCTCCGGGGGTATTTTTACCGTTTTGAGTTGTTCTTGTCAAGCAGCACAACTTTGCTTCAGGATGTTTTCTTTTTAATTGATAAACCGCTGTACATGTAAACACACAGGCATAATTTGGGGGTGGGGGTGGGGGTGTCTTCTTTACCAAGATGTCTTAGTATCTAGGAATAAACAGTGTATATTTTTATTAGTTTATATTGTTTATTTCTGGGTACTAATAAAAAAAATATGCTAAAATAATTTTTGGGTTTCTTAAAGAGTCTTTTGATTATAAATAATTTATAATATTATGAAATAATATAATTTATATATACATGGCGTATGAGTTTAGCCCCCCAAACAATCATTCTTAGCGAAGCTACTGCTGTGAATGATACAATTCGACCAAGGCATTACATACTATGCGTCGTGTGCTTGCGAAACCAGATGTGGGTGGGTCTGAACGGCGGGGTATTATAAAAGCAATTAGTAACCTCAAGGGACTAGCAGGCATTCTCCCCTCCAGGAGGAAAGAAACTTGACAGCTCGGTTGGGGGGGGGGTGTCCACCAGAGGAGCTGATTCCAGCCGGCTGTGCTGAAATACTATCTTGCACGGGGTATGGAGGACTCTTAACTTCACAGAAAATGCTTATTTTCCCATTTCTTCTTGCTGTGTCAAGGGACAGCAAGTATGTTTTCTTTGGTTAAACTGAAATTAAAGTTAATGTGCTACTGTTTGCTCATTGTGCAGATAAAACAACTTTGTGGGGAAACGGATGGCAAGTTCCAATTTAGAACTTCAATATACAAGCTGCATAAAGCTGAACTTTGTGCGTAAGATTGTGTCTTATTTTTTTTGAGGACACTTTTTTTTTCTGCTTGCCAGTGCAGTTCTTTGATCCTGAATATTGTCCTATAATAATCTTTACATTTCTTCATGCAGCTATATTAACAAAGTTTTTGAACCATAGACTTTTTTGTTTTGATTTTATGAAATTATGATGAACTGAACAACAATTCATGATAAATGAAAATCATTTCATGGGTACATGTACTGCAGCTTTTAGATAGTACATAATCCCTGAATTTTAATTTTCTCTTTTTAGAATATGGAATATTTAGTGGAATTTGACTTCTGTTGTCACTTCATGACAAGTACAAAGTGCTGGCAGTAAAAGAAGTTTGTTACCATTACCTCTTGGATCAAACCATGTGCCCAGAGGAAGATTTTCAGAAGAATCTACACTGCACATTGGGTGAGGCCTGCTCTTTTTCTTCTCCCAGGCTGAGTACATTTTAGTATGCAAACCTTATGTTAGATATATGATTATTTGTAAAGGTAACCAAAATGTGATAATGACACAATTTATTCATAGCATGAAAAGATTGTAACTGTGGAAAATATGTTTGTGTGTCGTCAGTTATGTGCTGGAGACTTGGTTCTAAATGAACCATGTTATGCATAATTATTAATATGTTGACATCTTGAAAAAATTATTTTAAAAAAATATCTGATAAACTTTAATGAATTTTTTGGTAGAATAATGCAAACATGTAGTAACACTTCAGTTTTTTTGCATGCTATGCCGGAGTTACATAGTAATTCACTTTGCCCTATGGCTCAGAGGAAAATAATTATTATTCATGTTTGACTTTAGGATGATGATAGAGTAGTGTGCTTGCTGACTTTGAAAAAAAGGTACTCTTTCTAACTTAGAAAGGCATTTGTTTTTGTTTTTATTAATCTAAATAGAAAAAAGTACCATGCAGTATAATGCAAGTACATAGTGCAGTTTCAGAGCCAACAAGGTAGAATTGCAGTGCATAATCTCACCGTGAAGGCAGTATTTTTAAACCTGAGAGTAAGTATGGTGTGCTACTCCTTGAAAAATACCTAGAATCAACCCTGATTCTCATTGAGGAGTGTTTCTGTGAAGGAACATTAATTAATTACACTTGAGATAATCACCTGTGACTCTACTATAAATGCTTACTAGAGATCCATATGGCAGCATACACTTAGGTGAGAGTTTTTACATTGTATTAAATTGCATAGTGGAAAGCAAAGATAGTGTTTTATTTGCAAAAAAATGTAGAGTAATGCTTTTCCTCATCTTTTCTTCTTTAAGTTGTTTATTCTACAAATGAAAAGTCTCAGGTTTTATTCTATTTTCTGAAACTTACTGTATCTTGAATTGGAATTCAGAACTTTTTAATAGACAGTTTATCAGCATATGAATTTAATGCACTAGTGAATTGTAGTGAGTTTATTTCTATTAACATGCATATATATGTAAATTTAAGAAGAAAAAAAAAGCCAAGAACAATAAAAACAAGGTAAAATCTTCAGACTATGTAACTGTTGCTGAAAACAAAAGATAAAAAGCTATTGAAAGAATGTTAATGATCAGCTGAAATCATAAAAAGCTGATCTTGTAAGGTGACTTAATAATAGATATAATGTATAAGCTTAACAAGAGTTCAGAAGTTTCTTTATTCAAAGAGAGAACATATTTACATGACTTCAGATAAGCCAACGAAAACATCAAATAATGAAAATGTACGACTGGGCAATTCCAGTGTAACAGAACATATACCGATAAAACAGATAAAATGCAGATAGATACAGATGCGGTGGAAAAACGTGAACATGGTATAAAAAGCAAACTCGTGAGCAAAAGTTACAATACGTAATTCAAATCAACATAGGATGCAGCAGGTAACACTACTATTACAATCAGGTGCAGATAGGTACACACGAAAAGCGCTAAGATACCAACCAGGTGTCCAAAGAGGGAAAACATAATAACAGCCATATAAACAACATATGTACAAACATCGGGGAAGTTCTCGAAAACAAAGAAATAGCATGTGATCTCATAGGACCCACACAAAGACGGGAGAAAAAAAGGTTCAGAGAAGCAGCAAGACGTGAACACAGAAGGTAGTCAAAAGAAGACTACCTAAGAGGCAAGGTGGAGCTGTGAATTCTGAATGTAAAACCGCCCAGCTGGATGGGCCCATGTGGAGAAAAACGTGCTTAAGGTACCGGCGACTTGAGCTCTAGAGTACTCCAGGCGTATGCGAGCTGTGAGAGGAGCAGTGAAATGCCGGCAAAGAATCCCACCAGCTTCCAGGATGGTTGAAGGCGGTGAAATAGTGTGCCGATGCAGATGGTAGACATAGATGATAAATTTAACGAGCACAAAAAGGTACTCACACACAGGGAGAAGCTGGGCGGGAGGATGTTTGGTTTTCAACAGCCAGGCATATGCAATGAAAGGCAAGGAACGTGCGCTAATATGGTCCACAATGCAGAAAGCAGAATGCAAAACAGGCAGAAGGACGGCAATAAAGATACTGGTGTAGGTCATCGCCATCAGAAGAGCAAAAAGAGCACAGAAGAGAGGAAGTGAGAGTCGTGCGGAAGAGAACAGAAGGAGCAGGAAGGCGGAGAGGAAGGAACTGCCATTGGACATTAAGTTTGGGAGGAGAAGAGAGCGGGGAAGAGGAGGCAGCCCAAATGACAGGGAGAAGAGAAGGAGGAGCAGAAGGAATGGGGTGTGGAAGTGCAGGAGGAGACAAGAAACCAATAAAGGGAAGTAGAAGAAACAGAGGTCAAAGGGATAGTAATACCATGAATGAAAATGAAGAATGGGAGAGAGAGAGAGGAGCAGAAGGACTGAGAGAAAGCCAGTGGAAGACACTAGAAAAGGATAAAGAGAACAGAGGGAAGAACGAAGAAGATCATAGTCAGCAGCAAGCGAAGGGGAAGGATCTGGGAACAGAGGAAAGGGGCTTCCAGGAAAGATCAGGGGTTGCAAGGGAGCGAACGGTGAGATATCCAGAGTGGATCCAGATGGGAAGATAGAAGAAAGGGAGGTGTGGAGGTTGGATAAGGGAAGAAAAGAATAAGGGCTCATCCAAGAGATCAAGAGTGGAATAGGGAAAGGCACATAGAAGAGGTAGCAAACGGAAAAGGGAAAGAGCTTCACGAAGAACAGGAGGAAATTGGGATGGGGGAAGAGAATGCGAGTCCATCTTTAGAAAGAGAAGAAAAGTGAAAGACGTATCACGGGGAGAGACTAGAACATTTAGATTGGCAGAAACAGAAGACATGTTAGCGGTGACGAGGTGAACGAAGGAAATCGGGTGCGTTTTGTAGAGTACATGAGGATCAGGAAGTTGAATGCCTCCAAGAGAAGTCGGAAGATGAAGGGTGGTGCGTTTAACCCAGTGATGTGCAGACCATGCTACAGAAGTAGATAGTCAGGTGACAGTCATAAGCTGAGAGGCTGGAACAACCGTAGACATCCAGGAGTAGGAGCAGAAAGATAAAATGTAACGGCGGACGATGGGGACCCATTGACGATACGAAGTAAAAGGCCGTGCATGGCACCAGAAAGTGGCAGACCGTTGTAGACGTGGTAGTAGGGCAGACCAAGTGGCAGATGCAGAGATGAGAGGCTAACCGACAAAGGCACCAAAGATATTTTGCGTTGATGCAGTCCACTGTGCACCCCAGGGAGCATCAGTTCGTCCGGACCATGACCCGCACCACAGGCCGGTGTTTTTAGATGCATTCAAAGAAGCTCCAGACAGGCTACATATTGGTGATAAATGAGGTAGAGGCGATGAAATCGCGTATTCGTTCGCAGACAGAACATCACATCATCTGCATAAGCAGTATACGTGGTGTTATGGTGACGGGTGCTTGGCGACGGCAGGTGGTATAGCATCCAAGAGTGATTGGCGAGCCGCCTGTAGGAAAGGCTCAAAGGCCAGTGCAAAAAGCTGTCCTGATAACGGACATCCTTGATGGATGCCTCGTCGAAAGGAATAGGTGCTGTGATAAGGGAGGCCGTTCGGACGTGGAAATAGGCGCCTTGATAAAGAGCGAGGAGAGAAGAAACAAAAGCTGTAGGGAAGCCAAAACGAGTGAGAACAGCAAAGAGAGATAGGTATGAGAGATATTATCGAACGCGGACTTTTGGTCCAAGTTCAGAAAGGCGAAGGGTTTGGAGCGAGAGCGTGCAAGAAAATGAAGATGAAGGAGAAGAGAAACATTGCTAGTAATGGACCGACCAGGCACAGTGTATGACTGGTCGGGGGAGAGAACAGAGTTGAGGCGGCATGATAGAAGCTTAGTGTAAAACTTTTAATAAAGGTTGAGAATAGAGATAGGGTGCCAATTTTCAAGATCCAAAGGGTCGCCCTTCTTGGGGAGAAGGATGGCATGTGCAACGGTGAAATCAGGCAGTAACGCAGGAGAAGAAAAAGCACATGAAAAATAAGCAGAAAGAAAAGGCAAGAGAAAAAAAGAAGAAAAGCATGGTAAAAGGATAGAGGAAGGCAGAAGAAAAGCACTGTAAAAGGATAGAGGAAGGCCGTCAGGTCCAGGAGCGGCGTGAGGGTTGAGAGAAGTGAACGCCTCATGGGGTTCACGAAGAGTAAAGTAGAAGAAAGAGAGGAGGGGGCCTGAGGGAGAGAAGAGTAGACGAGAAAGGAGGAGAAGTTTACGTAACCGCACTGAACTTCGCCGTGAAATATTGCCGAGTATGCGTACAGAGCTGTGAAGAATCGGAAGTGATAGTGCCATCAGCTAGACGAAGATAGCGCAGGGAGGTCGAGGAGCAATGCTTTGATTCCAGGGACGTAAGATATTCATGGGAATCTGCTGAAGGAGAAAGATGCAGAAGGTGCATTCGACACGCAGTCAGAATCACGAGATTGGAGTAGCACATGAAGATCTGCTAGATAACACGGATACAAAGGATCGTTCAGAGGGAGAGAAGCTAGCAGAGTGCGGAGATTTGCAATCTTCATAGAGCTCTCATTTTGGGAGGTAAACGAGTAGCATCGAAGAAAGAGCACCAAGTCACTCTTGACTGTAAGCCATAAGTGCAGTGCACTGGGAGCAGAGGCGATGAGAGAATGGCGACTTGTGAGAAAGTCTTTCATGGCGGTGCAAAAGTGATGATCGTCCAAAAGAGAGTCATTGAAAGTCCGAACCCTACGGGAACGTGGAGGTGCTGGTGATGCACAGACTGTCAGATTGACGACAGCGACTGAGAATGAGCTGCAGCAGTAATAGTCGGGAGGAGTGAAGATGCAACATAAATCCTGTCCAGCCGCACAGCAGATGAGCTTGATGCGGTCGGGGTACGACAAGTGAAGGAGATCATATCGGGATACAGATAACAGGATAATTAAGGCAGAAAACCAAAATTGTATCTTAAAATGTCTAAAATTGATTTCTCTTAGAAAATCATGTGAAGGTAAGTGTAGAAGATGTGCATTAAAATTTCAAAACCGATTTCATTTAGAAAATTATATGAAGGTAAAATTATTAAAGGTAGTGTGATACATAGAACCACATTAAAAAGAAATGTGTGTGGTTCCGAAATGCTAAATGGAAAATGCCTTAACTAAGTAAATTACACACATGCCTCTACTGAGTCATTACTTTTATTTGTATTTCAGAACTATACTGAGTCACCGCTTTTATTTTGTTTTGATTTATAGACAAAACTTCCTTGGAAAGGTATGCCCCAGATATTTAACAGTTGACTTTTTTTCCTTAGAGAGCTTTGAACCATATTTTCTAGCTCTATCTAACACTGCCTTTAATCTTTTATCATGCTCGTTCTCCGAGCAGCCAAAGACAAGGATATCATCAATGTAAACAAGTGTACCCTCCAAATCTATGAAAATATTATCTATTGTCTTCTGGTATACCTCTGGAGAACTGGCAAGGCCATAAGGTAATGAGCAAAATTTATATCTTCCAAATGGTGTTGCTATGGTACATAACTTGGAACTGTAATCTCCCAAAGATATTTGCAGAGGAAGCATCGAGAACTGAAAAATATTCAACACCTTCGAATTGGGAAAATATATTCTGTTGAGTTAGAATAGGGTAGTGTTCTTTTTTTATATATTTATTTAGTGGTCTAGGGTCCATACAAATTCTAACCTGTTTATTGGGTTTTTGTGCTACCACTACGGAATGAACCCAATCTGTAGGCTCAGTTACTTTTTTCAAAACACCCTCCTGCACCATTTTATTCAGTTCTGCATTAACTTAATCTCTTAAAGAGATAGGTATAACTCGAAGAAACAACTTTAGGTTCTGCACTTTCCTTCAATTTAATATTGTACACGTATGGTAGTTTACCCAATTTTCCAGTGAAGACATCGTCATATTCATTTATTCATTTATCTCTACTGACAGCATTTACTCGATTAACAAAAGCCAAACGCTCGCATGCTTGCTATCCCAGCAAAGCATTTGATTCTTGATTTACAACATAAAATTCAAGGAACTCAGATTTATTACCAACTGTGCAAGGCAGACTACATGTTCCCAAGACATTGAGACTGTGTCCAGTATAAGACTTCAAGCATTTATTAGTTTTCCTTAAATTTAGTTTTAAACCAATTGCTTGCAATTTCTTTACGGGAAGGATATTTACCTCTACACCTATATCAATTTTAAATGCAAGTTTAGTTTCATTTACAAGAACTTTCTTTCCATTCAGACTTGACAGATTGTATTTGACAAACAACTACAATTCTAATTTTAATAAATCATCCCCTAAGGATTTTATTGGCTCCTCATCACTATCTCCTACTTCATATACTCCTTTATTCCTGCAGGCTATAGCAAAATGATTAAATTTCTTGTGTTTATGGCATGTCTTACCCCATGCTGGACATTAACCATATTAATTAGTTTTACATTTCGAGTAAGGTTTGCTTTTATTAATATAAACCTAAATTGGGTAAGCTTTAGTTTCATTGCTAGAACCTTCACATGTATTTCTACGCTTATGAACTTCGTCCAGTTTTTGGCTAAATCCCCATCTAACTTCATTTGTGAAGGCTGTTTGAGATCCATTGTAATGTAGTCAAAATAGCATACTTACAATTTCAGAACCAGTTAGGCTTAGGTTTGTCCTTCCCAAGAAGAAGAAAAAAAAATAAATTGTGTCCTAGAAAATAGATTCAAGTTGACTCGCTGCCATCATGTCATATTTAGGATCTAGAAACACTTCACCTCAAGAGGCACACGCAGTGGATAAGGACTTAATACTTTATTACACTACCAACGTAACTTTTTCCTTATACAGGATCACACATGCAGTGTTGCTATCAGGGTTCGTACGGTCCTTAAAAGTCCTTAAGAACTCCTTAATTTCCATTTGCCTTTTTAAGGGCCTTTAAAAAGTCATTAAGAACTCCTTAATTTCCATTTACCTTTTTTAAGGGCCCTTAAGAACTCCTTAATTTCTGTTCTGTTTTTAAGGGCTTTTAAAAAGTCCTTGAAAACACCGTAATTATATTCGGTCATTAAAAAGGACCGTAAATTTTTTTTAACCAAAGAAATGTGCGCGTTTACCCAGGCCAGCTGGTTTCATTAGCATACTGATGATGGTTTTACGTCACACTAGATCACATTTCGTAAAAGTTTACCCATGTTCTGTATTGCTTTTGGCAGTTTGCCAACCAGCTACCTTCAAATCCCTTTGGTTTAGATTAGATTTATTGCTGGTTTCTTGTTATTTTGCGCGGGGTCAGTGCAGTTCAGATCGTTATCTTCTGTTATTGTCCCATCGAGTGTTGAGATTTGATTTGGAATAGTGTGTTTACTTGCTTCATTAACCTAAAACAGGTCTAACAAGCTGTGCTGCATTTTTATAAAAGTGTTATTTTTCCAGCTGCAGCACTTGTAGTGATGCCACCCACAGAATTAATGCATTTAGTTTCTTAGCCTGTGTCCCTACATATTTGTAAAAATAATTCTAATGGAAGGAATTAAGTTACTGAATGGAAATGTAAAGATACCAAAAATTTTAAAGACTGACAATCACAGCCATACGAAATTCTAAGCTGTATTTGTTAAAATGAATTTGTAAATTAATAAAAAAATATAAATTCGGATAAACTTTGAAGGTTTTTAAAAACAAATGCAAATTTAAAAAGTTTCTGAAACCACAAAGATGGGCCTATAATCACAATTAATGGGTGAAAATTAAAATTCCAAAGTAAATAAATTTTATGCTTCAGGACAAATAATGGATCCAGTATTACCAGTAAGTAATGTATATTAGGAACTTTTAAGTTAGTTGGTTTTTCTGTTGGAGTATTTAGGTTTATTTTAGTAGAACTAATTTTAATTCATATATTTGTGCAATGGAATATTCATTAGTTTCAACAAAATTGATTTATTGTGTTAAAATGACTTATGTTGTAATAGTTAACTCACATTTTGTATATTGTGTATATTTGCATGCAGCAATTATGAAGTCCTTAAAAAATATTTAAAGGTCCTTACAAATAACCTGAAGGTCCTTAGAACTCTTTAATTTCAATTTTCAAAAACGAGTATGAACCCTGGCTATCTTAACAGCCAAAACTTCCGAGCTGCCGTCAGTCACGGTTAACACACAGCAGTCATTGAACCATGACATTACCCCTAATATTTTTATATAGTGTTGATGTTTTCAACTAAATGGAAATAAAGGACAGTGCTGAAAATAAAAGACTAATAAAGGACTTTATCAGTAGTCACAGTTTTAAAGTACAGTCCTTTAAATAAAGGACATTTGGACACACTGCAGTTAGACTTATTTGTATTTAGTTCTAACAGTTCCTCATTCAAAAACCATAACTTTGGTTTTTCCCTTACTTATACTCAGTTTGAATTCATACAAACTTCGTACATCCGAGACAACGTACTCTGCAACTCACTTTTGCTCTCTGCCAACAGGACTGTGTCATCATCAGCATACAGCAATCTGCACACACAGATATAACCAAGACATAAACCAGTATTGTCCATTTTGGCATCATGCATACATGCATCCATAAATATATTAAACAGCCATTGGTAACATTACACAACCTTGTCTTGCTCCTGCACCAATGGAAAACCATTTTGATACAATACCATTCACTCGTTCATAAGCTCTACTGCTAGCATACTTGGCTTTCACACTTTTAAGTAGAATTTGATACTTTCACATTGGTATGAATTGCAGAAGAACCGTAGCCATGGACATTAAAGAAAATCAAACAATGAATAGAGGTATATCATATTCTTCTCTACCTACTTACATTTTCTTAATTTATTTTTTAGAGTAAGACTTTTTAATGTGTAATGAAAAACAAAATGTTGTGCACTTAGGTCTTACATAAGAACACAATACTTCTCAGGAAGATTATTTTAAAAAAATTAAAAAACAATCATGAATGGAACTTGCTGGCACTAAAAGTACTTAAATAAATTTCAATAAAAATCTTAATAAAATCTTTGAACACGAAATTACAAAAGGGCAAAGTATGTGTAATTGACTTCTAGATGTGAAATACCATCTAGAAGTTTCCAAAAGCTGCTTTTCGTTCATTGTAACTGGCAGCAAACTCTCTAGTCATACATACATACATACATACATACATACATACATACATACATACATACATATCACTAAGCTGTTCTCTGAGATTCAGAGGTTATCTCCAAAAAGAAATACAAACTTCCAGATATTTTACTTATTGTTGTCCTATCAAACTTCTCCATTTACAGCAATCTTGACGTACGACCCGTGCTTCACTAATATCCATTACATGCCGTACACAAGATCTTTTATACTTCATACTCATAATCTTTTTCTCATGCAGACACTCCTGAATCTGATCCACCCATGTCTTCTTTGGCCTTCCTCTGCCTTTCCTTCCTGCCCCTTGGACTGAAAAGATTTTCTTAGTAAGCATTTCATCACTCATTCTTTCAACATGGCCAAACCACCGAAGCATATTGGTCTCCACCTTGCTAACAACATTTTTCTTCACATCACACAACTGCAATACATCTTCATTTCTCACACAATCATATCCTGTCTTGCCACAAACCCTACGTAAGTAACGCATTTCTCCAGCACACAAACGACTCCTATGTTTCTTCTGCAGTACCCAGGTGTTTCACTGCCATACATCAGAGTAGGAACAATTACAGTTTCATACACAGCCATGCGGGACTCTCTAGAGAACCCGTCATTCCTGTGAAAACCTCCCAGAGCAGCTATGACTTTCAAAGAAGAATTCACTCTCCTACTGATTTCACCATCCAACTTGTTCTCTCTGTCAAACATGCTTCCTAAATACACAAACTCACTCACCTGGTCAATCACAGTGCCATTTATACTTACATTACATTCAGTGCTACCCGTTCCTCTCTCAAACACCATAACTTTGGTTTTTCCCTTATTTATACTCAATTTGAATTTCATGCAAACTTCCTGCATCCGAGTCAACATACTCTGCAACTCACTTTTGCTCTCTGCCAACAGGACAGTGTCATCAGCATACAGCAATCTGCACACACGGATATCACCAAGACTATAAACCACTATTATCTATTTTGGCATCACGCATGCATGCATCCATAAATATATTAAACAGTCATGATGACATTACACAACCTTGTCTAACTCCTGCACCAATGGAAAACCATTTTGATAAAACACCATTCACTCGTACACAAGCTGTACTACCAGCATACATGACTTTTACACTATTAAGTAGATTCCCAGTAACACCATATTCATTCAATACCGTCCACAAAAGTGTCCTATTGACTCGGTCGTAAGCTTTTTCTAAATCTATGAAGGCAGTAAAAACTTTCTTCCCAACAGCCAGATACTTTTCAATCATCGTGCATAATGCAAAAATCTGGTTAGTGCAGCCTTTACCAGGCATAAAACCACTCTGAACATTCCACACTTTCAACGATGTAAGACCCCATACTTTTTCAATAACAACCTTACCAAACACTTTCCCTGACACACTCAGTAGGCTTATACCACGATAGTTCTTGCATTCAGTCTGATCACCTTTTCCCTTATACAAGGGAACAATGATAGCATCCTTCCAATCCCTAGGGACCATTCCTAACTCCCAGCACAACTGGCAAATTTCAGTTAACCAGTCAATTATAGAGTCACCACCATATTTCAACATCTTTGCAGTTATGCCATCAACTCCTGGAGCCTTACCATTCTGAAGAGATTTTAGAGCTTTACACACTTCTTCTCTTGAGATCCCACCTGTGCTTTCATCCCTCATTGTGGCATCATCTGCATCTGTCTCAGAATCATCTTTGCTTTCCTGATCTAATAACTCAGAAGTATTCACCCCATCTGTCACTTAACTCATTGGGCTCCCATATCATTTCCCCAATCTCATTCTTCACACAACTTACAACTTTGTTTCCCCTATTTTTCCTGAGTCTCATGTACTTCCAGAAGGACTTATTATCTTTCCAAAAAGCCAGTTCCTGCCTTTCCACTTTCTCCTTCCTATCTTTTGTCTTACTGTGGCGAACCAGCTTAGCAGCTTCACGCGTCTTACAGCGATATTCTTCCACAGAGACTATACCTTGCATCATCCCCAAATAGGCTTCCTTCTTTCTCTTTACTGCCTCTTCAATCTCACTATTCCACCAAGCATCACCTCTATTGTTACCCACTATTGTGGTGCCACAGACCTCTTTAGCAGCAGTGACAACACAGTTCTTAAAACATTCCCACTTCTTTTCTACATCCCTCTCACCAGACTTCAGATGATTCAGTCGTTCTCTGAGTAAGTCAGAATACCGCTGATGATCTTCAAGGAGTCTATCAACCTTTATTCTTTCTATCCTGGGTCTCTTCCTATTCCTTTTCCTCCAACCAATATTAAGTTTCACTCATGACACTACCAAGTAATGATCAGAACCAACATCCGCACCTCTCATCACACGGGTGTCAACAACTAAGTTTTCAAACACTGATCGTAGACAACAAAATCTATCGCACTCTTTTGACCAAGAGTATGATTTTCCCAAGTATATGTGTGTATATATACTTGTGGTTGAAAAATGTATTAGATACACACAAACCATTCTCAATGCAGAGTTCAATTAATCTTTCACCATTATCATTCACACAAGGATCATTAAACTTACCCAGAACATTGTCAGAAATTGCATTCTGCACACCTACTCTAGCATTGAAATCCCCTGCTATTATAACTTTTTCTTTAGCACCAAACTGGCTCAAAGCAGCTTTTAGCTCATTCCAGAAAATTTCCTTCTTATCAGAAGGTTCCGAGTCACAAGGAGCATACATAACAACAATTACAATTCTCTGAAGTTTCACTTTCGAACAAATCCAGAGAATTCTCTCACTTACGCAACTATAGTGAATCAAGTTGTTCTTCATCTTTTCACTTAAAGTCACACCTACACCAGCCTGTCCTCTCATAATATCTAATACTCCAGACCACACACTCACTGTGCCATTCACTTCTTCTACCCCAATCTCCTTCTTTTTGGTTTCACTTACACACAGCACATCCAGTCTATACTTATTCATCTCCTCAATCACCATAAGGAGTTTCTTAAATTAGGTTGAGAAACCCGAACCCACAGCGCTTTGCGCCTTTTGGCAGGTGAAAGAGAATCTAAGAGAGTTAGGAGCAGATTGCCCCGATAGAATAGCACGAAAGAAAAGTATGGAAATGTTAGAGGAGAAGGTGTAGACGGGTTACCCGTTAAGTAGTGAAGTTGTAGGCTGCCCTACATACCTGCAACAACAAGCCGTTCCGAGTGATATTTCTCTCTGCAGAAAAATGCCTGGTACTCCGCAGCCACAGATGAGTACAGGGGAAAAAGAAGGGAAGGACAAGGGAAAGGGGAGCCTGAAAAAAACATCACACACTGAATAAGTTTCCCAGAGGAAAATCGACGTTCAACACCGGATAAGACAAAACTGGCCATTTGCTCAGTGTTTTCCTCGGGTCCGCTATTGTTTCGTTACTCGCCAGCCAATGAGAGAAAAGATTTTTCCCCATTGGTTAAAATGTTTTTTTCTCAGGTTTATTTTTGTTGATTCTTGCCTGACATGTCAGTGTAACCATTGTTGAGGTGGTGTGATCACAAGGTTACACCAATCGAGGTTTAGGTTACTCATTTTGAGTAATCAACAGAAAAATATAAAAAACAGCCACAATCAGGGTTTTTATTCCTTATTTAGGGAGCCGGTAGTATACGGGCCAATGGCTTTTTTTTTTTATTTTCCCCTAGCATTAATTTCTGTTTTTATCATTTTTAGTCAGAACTAATGCGTAAGAAAATATATTTTAAAATAGAAGACAAGATAAATAACTCATTGTTTGTTAAAGGGAGAGGTAATTAGCACAAGAAAGATCATTCCTTTTTGCAAAATTTTTGCTTGGCCCTAAAAAGGGCTTTTTTCTCCCCCCCCCCCCGGTCCCTCCTCAGTAGGTAATTATCTCCTGAGCAGTATGGAGGCAGCTAGCTCAAGCCTTTGCTTATCGTCGAGGTCAAACACCGTGGGTGAAGGAGCAGGCATTTGCCCCACTGATGGTAAAGCCACCATGGCAGGCACGGCTGTAGCCTGTGCAAAATTTTGCGCGGCTGGAGCGGTGCGCCTGTCTCTGTTGTTTCCTCTATAGCTTCCCCTGCTGCTATTCGAAGTTGAGGAAACCTCTGGGTGCCCCAGACTCAAACCTCTGCCTTTCAAGGTTCACGGTAGTTATTCCCTCTTCTTTTAGGGCATTTGAGATTTCTTTTATCGTTAGGTGAAGATCCACTCCTTTGAGGACAAATTTGTTTCTTACTCCAGGTTTCCTTCTGTTCAGGTTTTGTAGTTGTTCCTGAAGTTCAGACCTAATTTCTTCTTTCAGGCTGGCTAATTCCTGTTTCACAATTTTTCGAATTTTCTTTTCTTTGCTTTTTTTTTGTATTTATCCGATTTCAGGATTCTTTTTAGTGAAGTTTCAATGTGACCGTCCAGAATTTGGAGTGGCGACGGTTCAATTGCAGTAGCTGGAATTTCCGTTTCCTGCACCTTAACCTCTTCATTATCAGCCATTCTTGAAGTCTCAATTTGGCAAAGGTCTGCGAGCGATCAAGTTTGCTGCTTGCTAGCTGTAGACTAAGTGATAGAAAATCTATTCTGCTCTTAGCTCTGTCTCCTGGGCGGAGTCTATTGTTTGCCTTAGCTTGCAGCAGCCAATCACAGAAGAGATTATTTGGCCCTTAACCGAGCCTTTTTTTTTTTTTTTTAACAAGATTTCTTCACATGCGTGAAGTATTTTTGCAAAACAGAGTACAGCCCTTAAAAGAGCCTTTTTTTTTTTTTTTTTTTTTTTTAACAAAAATTGTTCTTATGTGAAGAAAACCCTCTGAACACTAGTCCCAATTATTGGTATCTTTTTTGCTAAGGTAGCTGTGAATTGGGTTCATTTCTGGAACTTTATTCAAGATAGCTTTTGGCCTTTTATAACTGTCAGTTTCATTGACAGTATAGTTAATGGCCTCTCTGACTAGAGGATTAGGATGAATCTTAGCTTTTTCAAAGTATCTTTTAGCTAAGTCATACATCGTGTAATGGATAGAATTAATATTTAGCATGCTTCGGATAGCATGGTTTGAAGTTCTTCCATCAAGTCCAACCATATATAACGTAGGGTTTTATTTTGAAATGAGGTAATCTTATTTTTCAGCTGTTTGTTGCAGTTACCCCAGATAGGACAGGCATAAGTAATAACAGGGCTGATACAGGCTTTCCATATCAAAGTTTTGTTTTTCCTGCTAAGCCTCTTACTTTTTGTTCTTGGCTGGAGACTTCCTCTGATCTGAAGAGATTTGGTCAGTTTCTTTAATATGCTTGTTCCAGTTTAGGTTGTGGTCCATAAAAAGTCCTAAATATTTAACATCATTTACCCAAGGCATTTTTTTTATACATTTCTATTTCGAAGTCTGGTTTGTGATTGCGTTTAATCCTAGAAAATAGAATTGCTTGAGTTTTTTCAGTATTGATTTTGATTTTCCAATCTAAGAAATACTTCTCAAGTTGTTCAACATAATGTTGCAACATGAAAGTTGCTTTATTTTTATTTTTGGAAGTATAAGCGAGTGCAGTGTCATCAGCATAGAAAGCTGTAGTCAGATTCCTGTTATTATAGTTGGGAAAGTCTGACGTATAAATAGAGTACAGCATTGGTGCGAGTACACTGCCTTGCGGTACACCAGCTTCGATTATTTTTTTTTAACGATTTTTTCCCATTGATTTTTACACAGAATGTTCTGTTAGTGAGGTATGATTTGATTATATGTATAATCCAGGGTGGGAAATCATGTGCTATTAGCTTGTAGATAATTGCCTCATGTGGGCATTTATTGAATGCTTTTGCCACATCCAGAAATATGGCTGCTGTGTGTTCTTTTTTTATTATTCCTTCAGCACATTTTTCCGTTATTCTAGACAGTTGATGCACCGTGGAGTGTTTATCTCTAAAACCTCCTTGAATAAATGGAATTACTGGGAATTCCTCACAGAATTGTTGCATTCTAATAAGAATTATTTTTTTAAAGATTTTTCCCATGGTTGGGAGCAACAAAATCGGTCTGTGATTTTCAGGAATTGCCGGGTTTTTACCTGGCTTGGGTAATAATATTACCTCTGCTGTCTTCCAAACATCAGGGAAATAATGTAATTTAATGGCACAATTGTATATTTTAGTAAGGGTTTGCACCTACTCTTCCGGTAATGTTTTCATAATTTTATTATTTATGCCATCATTGCCCGGTGCCTTTTTATTTTTAAGATTGTTAATATGAAACCTAACTTCCCTTTCACTGATGGGTAGTGATTTTTCAAAGTCTGGGGGAACAAAAATGTTTTTTAGGCCCGTAAAAGGTGTCTTGTTTTTTCTTATCTTTTCAGTTTCTGGCGTTCCGGACCCTAGAGAGGTCGTAGCACCTTTAACTTGAAGTTGCTGTCCGACTTTTGCGTATTTTTGGTTTCCGGACCCGAGGAGAGGTCGTAGCACCTTTAATTTGAAGTTTCTGCCCGACTTTTGCATTTTTTTTTGGATTCCGGACCCGAGAGAGGTCATATCCACTTTATTTAGAGGTTGCTGTCTATCGGACGTAAGAGAGGCCGTAGCATTTACTACTTTTGGCTGCTGTTTTCTATGCCTTGTCCTCCTATTTTTTTTTAAAAGAGCCTTTCTGTTTACTTTTAATTGGGGATGTTAACACAGGTTTTTTTTTACTAGTAAATTCTTCATAGAGTTGTGCACTTTGGGTGATGACTCTAGAATTTTCTACATCCTCCGCATGTTTAAAATAAGTATCCAGGGCCTTTTTCATTTTAATGGCTACATCAGTGTCAGGGATATCATTTATTTTAAACTGTTTTTCTAGTGAGTTTGCAAAAATTTTCTGCTTTTTCTTCGTCAGTTCTAACTACCGTCCCATCTTCTTTTTGAAGGGGTAGGAGTAATTTGACATTTTTATTTTGCAAGCTCGACGTAAGATTCCATAGAGTCATTTTATTTTTTATCCGAATTTTCAGAGTAGTCGATATAAGCTTCCTGTAATGCTTGACCCCATGACCCATTCTCGAATTTTCTGATTTCTCTTTTAATTTGTCTATTTAGGCAGCAATAAAGGTCATAGAACATTTTATTTCTTGTTCTTTGCCACTTGCTTCAGTACCTATTTATTTCTTTAATAAGTTCCAAAATTTCTTTGGGTAAATAGTACAGATTTTTTTTCTCTTTAGCAGGAGTTTGACATTCTTCCATAATTTTTGTAATGGCGAGGTTAAAGAGTTTAATAGCTCTGTCAATTTCTTCTTTGCTATTACAGTCTCCAATTACCGGGGTGGCACTAGTTTAATTTTCTCTTAAAATTGTTTTAAGTTAGTGACCATTTTGGGTGCTACTGTCACAGTTTTATCAGTATAAAGCTGGAGGTGAACTGGATTGTGGTCAGAGGAGAGCGCTGCCGCAGTGTAAATTTCAAAGTAATATATATTATTCTTCAAGAGGGCAAAATCTAGTATGTTGCTAGTTCCTCTGAGCACCGTTCTTGTGGGTTCAGATGGTGCCCCCAAATCAATGTTTTTGTTTAAGAGATATCTGAAGATATTGTTTCCACTTTTATTAGCTCTAGGGCAGTACCAATAGCGGTGTGTACTATAAAAATCTCCCGCTATGACCGTGGAAATATCTTCCTCGAAAAGATTATCTAGAGCTTCCCTGGTAATAATGTGCTTGGGATGATTGTATAGCGCCGTAAATTTAATCAGGTTATTTTTTGTTTTAATAATAACCAAGTGCGCTTCCATGCCATCCTCTGTGTTGCATGTTGCTTCACTTTGCTCTAGTTTATCTTTCACTGCAATCAAAATTCCCCCACTTTGGGAGGTTTTGCCTTTTCTGTAAACCTTGTAGTTGGGAATTTTGAATTTAATTCTGTCCATTAGCCAGGATTCATTAACTAGCGCAATATCAATTTTTTTGTATTTTAGGTAGGCTAAGAATTCTCTATGCTGCCTTTTGATGCCTTGCGCATTCCAAATTAATATGTTAAATCCATTTGTTTCAGAGTAAAAAATTTCATCCTTTTTTTTTTCATCATTTTTTACTGTCAATTTTTTTATATTGTTGTTACTTTCGATAACTTGGGCATCAAGGTCAGTATTGCAATTGATTGCTTCCTTGTTTTTGACCAGTTTGGCAGCTAATTCTGCTGTTTTATTGATGATCCATTCACCATTTTTTTGTTTATCTGTTTCTCCATTTTTTTTTCCGTAAGTTTCTCACTCGTGGACTTTTCTTTAATTTTTTTAATTAATAGGTCAATTTTGTTTTCACTGCTTTCTACAGTGCTTTCACTGCTTTCTATGTTTTTTACTTGTTGGCTTGCTATTTCAGTGTGGTTATTTTCCACATTATCATATGGAAGAGGCAGTTCATTTTGTGTGTTATAATATGTAATATAGATATTTAGCATACTGCAATTGAGCATCTTCATTACAGGTAATTTTTTCTGCCTCTTTAATTTCTTTTGCATTTTTGAACTTCACTTTTAGTTGGTAAAGTTCGATGAACACTTACCGCACGTGGGGCTTGGCTTTCAATTCATATTTCCGTTATGTGAATGCGGCACAGGGGTTTTTCATTTGGCCACGGGACCACTTCTTTTTTTTTCCGTTGGAATTTATTTTGCCTCATCACCAAATGAGTTTTTTTCTTTGCTGCATCCTCATTTACTTCAATATTTATTCATAACCCTAGTACTTTCGGTAATATTCCTTTACCGTCTTCGAGGGGACATTTTGCTCCGACTAGCACGGACCGTGTCAGCTGGGCATTTCGGTGGTTCTCGCGGGCTGATTGCATTAATGCACGTTAAAAAATATAACCTCCAATATCGGAAGTAAATTGAATCTTTAATTTCTTTGCTAAGCCTTCCAGTGAAATATTTTGGTTTTTCCACAGTTGGAGTAACCATTTTTTTGCTTTTGCGTAGCATTTTCATCTAAATACTTATATCAGCATCAACAATCAATTTCTCTATCACTTTTGTGTTTTGGAATTTTTTTGCGATGTTTTTTAATTTTTTCTTTTAGCACAGAATTCTGTAACATGCCCTTAAAAGGGCCTTTTTTTTCTTCCTCAAAAACAGAAATGAAATGCCCTTAAAAAGGACTTTTTTTTTTTTTGCTTTTCACCTAGATATTTGTCAACATCAGCAATCAATTTCTCTGTCGCATTTGTGTTTTGGAAATTTTTGCAATGTGTTTCAATTCTTTCTTTTAGCACAGAATTCTGTAAAATGCCCTTAAAAGGGCCTTTTTTTTTTTCCTTCGTCAAAAACAGAAATGCCCTTAAAAGGGCTTTTTTTTATTTTTTTCCGCCTCAGAAACAGAAATGCCCTTAAAAGAGCCTTTTTTTTTTTTTTTTTTTTTTGCTTTTCACCTAGATATTTGTCAACACCAGCAATCAATTTCTCCCGTCACATTTGTGTTTTGGAAATTTTTGCGATGTTTTTCAATTCTTTCTTTTAGCACAGATTTCTCTTCAATCTCACTATTCCACCAAGCATCACCTCTATTGTTACCCACTATTGTGGTGCCACAGACCTCTTTAGCAGCAGTGACAACACAGTTCTTAAAACATTCCCACTTCTTTTCTACATTCCTCTCACCAGACTTCAGATGCTTCAGTCGTTCTCTGAGTAAGTCAGAATACCGCTGATGATCTTCAAGGAGTCTATCAACCTTTATTCTTTCTATCCTGGGTCTCTTCCTATTCCTTTTCCTCCAACCAATATTAAGTTTCACTCGTGACACTACCAAGTAATGATCAGAACCAACATCCGCACCTCTCATCACACGGGTGTCAACAACTAAGTGTTTCAAACACTGATCGTAGACAACAAAATCTATCGCACTCTTTTGACCAAGAGTATGATTTTCCCAAGTATATGTGTGTATATATACTTGTGGTTGAAAAATGTATTAGATACACACAAACCATTCTCAATGCAGAGTTCAATTAATCTTTCACCATTATCATTCACACAAGGATCATTAAACTTACCCAGAACATTGTCAGAAATTGCATTCTGCACACCTACTCTAGCATTGAAATCCCCTGCTATTATAACTTTTTCTTTAGCACCAAACTGGCTCAAAGCAGCTTTTAGCTCATTCCAGAAAATTTCCTTCTTATCAGAAGGTTCCGAGTCACAAGGAGCATACATAACAACAATTACAATTCTCTGAAGTTTCACTTTCGAACGAATCCAGAGAATTCTCTCACTTACGCAACTATAGTGAATCAAGTTGTTCTTCATCTTTTCACTTAAAGTCACACCTACACCAGCCTGTCCTCTCATAATATCTAATACTCCAGACCACACACTCACTGTGCCATTCACTTCTTCTACCCCAATCTCCTTCTTTTTGGTTTCACTTACACACAGCACATCCAGTCTATACTTATTCATCTCCTCAATCACCATAAGGAGTTTCTTAAATTAGGTTGAGAAACCCGAACCCACAGCGCTTTGCGCCTTTTGGCAGGTGAAAGAGAATCTAAGAGAGTTAGGAGCAGATTGCCCCGATAGAATAGCACGAAAGAAAAGTATGGAAATGTTAGAGGAGAAGGTGTAGACGGGTTACCCGTTAAGTAGTGAAGTTGTAGGCTGCCCTACATACCTGCAACAACAAGCCGTTCCGAGTGATATTTCTCTCTGCAGAAAAATGCCCGGTACACCGCAGCCACAGATGAGTACAGGGGAAAAAGAAGGGAAGGACAAGGGAAAGGGGAGCCTGAAAAAAACATCACACACTGAATAAGTTTCCCAGAGGAAAATCGACGTTCAACACCGGATAAGACAAAACTGGCCATTTGCTCAGTGTTTTCCTCGGGTCCGCTATTGTTTCGTTACTCGCCAGCCAATGAGAGAAAAGATTTTTCCCCATTGGTTAAAATGTTTTTTTCTCAGGTTTATTTTTGTTGATTCTTGCCTGACATGTCAGTGTAACCATTGTTGAGGTGGTGTGATCACAAGGTTACACCAATCGAGGTTTAGGTTACTCATTTTGAGTAATCAACAGAAAAATATAAAAAACAGCCACAATCAGGGTTTTTATTCCTTATTTAGGGAGCCGGTAGTATACGGGCCAATGGCTTTTTTTTTTTTATTTTCCCCTCGAATTAATTTCTGTTTTTATCATTTTTAGTCAGAACTAATGCGTAAGAAAATATATTTTAAAATAGAAGACAAGATAAATAACTCATTGTTTGTTAAAGGGAGAGGTAATCAGCACAAGAAAGATCATTCCTTTTTGCAAAATTTTTGCTTGGCCCTAAAAAGGGCTTTTTTTTCTCCCCCCCGGTCCCTCCTCAGTAGGTAATTATCTCCTGAGCAGTATGGAGGCAGCTAGCTCAAGCCTTTGCTTATCGTCGAGGTCAAACACCGTGGGTGAAGGAGCAGGCATTTGCCCCACTGATGGTAAAGCCACCATGGCAGGCACGGCTGTAGCCTGTGCAAAATTTTGCGCGGCTGGAGCGGTGCGCCTGTCTCTGTTGTTTCCTCTATAGCTTCCCCTGCTGCTACCTCGCACACTGTTTTTAGAACCTCGTGCGCTGGAGGAGGGTGGCCTGAAGTTTTCAATCAACATCCGGTTTCCTAGTACCGTGTTGGATCCTGTTCTCACCGGCCCTTCGGATTCGAAGTTGAGGAAACCTCTGGGTGCCCCAGACTCAAACCTCTGCCTTTCAAGGTTCACGGTAGTTATTCCCTCTTCTTTTAGGGCATTTGAGATTTCTTTTATCGTTAGGTGAAGATCCACTCCTTTGAGGACAAATTTGTTTCTTACTCCAGGTTTCCTTCTGTTCAGGTTTTGTAGTTGTTCCTGAAGTTCAGACCTAATTTCTTCTTTCAGGCTGGCTAATTCCTGTTTCACAATTTTTCGAATTTTCTTTTCTTGCTTTTTTTTTGTATTTATCCGATTTCAGGATTCTTTTTAGTGAAGTTTCAATGTGACCGTCCAGAATTTGGAGTGGCGACGGTTCAATTGCAGTAGCTGGAATTTCCGTTTCCTGCACCTTAACCTCTTCATTATCAGCCATTCTTGAAGTCTCAATTTGGCAAAGGTCTGCGAGCGATCAAGTGGCTGCTTGCTAGCTGTAGACTAAGTGATAGAAAATCTATTCTGCTCTTAGCTCTGTCTCCTGGGCGGAGTCTATTGTTTGCCTTAGCTTGCAGCAGCCAATCACAGAAGAGATTATTTGGCCCTTAACCGAGCCTTTTTTTTTTTTTTTTTTTTTAACAAGATTTCTTCACATGCGTGAAGTATTTTTGCAAAACAGAGTACAGCCATTAAAAGAGCCTTTTTTTTTTTTTTTTAACAAAAATTGTTCTTATGTGAAGAAAACCCTCTGAACACTAGTCCCAATTATTGGTATCTTTTTTGCTAAGGTAGCTGTGAATTGGGTTCATTTCTGGAACTTTATTCAAGATAGCTTTTGGCCTTTTATAACTGTCAGTTTCATTGACAGTATAGTTAATGGCCTCTCTGACTAGAGGATTAGGATGAATCTTAGCTTTTTCAAAGTATCTTTTAGCTAAGTCATACATCGTGTAATGGATAGAATTAATATTTAGCATGCTTCGGATAGCATGGTTTGAAGTTCTTCCATCAAGTCCAACCATATATAACGTAGGGTTTTATTTTGAAATGAGGTAATCTTATTTTTCAGCTGTTTGTTGCAGTTACCCCAGATAGGACAGGCATAAGTAATAACAGGGCTGATACAGGCTTTCCATATCAAAGTTTTGTTTTTCCTGCTAAGCCTCTTACTTTTTGTTCTTGGCTGGAGACTTCCTCTGATCTGAAGAGATTTGGTCAGTTTCTTTAATATGCTTGTTCCAGTTTAGGTTGTGGTCCATAAAAAGTCCTAAATATTTAACATCATTTACCCAAGGCATTTTTTTTTTATACATTTCTATTTCGAAGTCTGGTTTGTGATTGCGTTTAATCCTAGAAAATAGAATTGCTTGAGTTTTTTCAGTATTGATTTTGATTTTCCAATCTAAGAAATACTTCTCAAGTTGTTCAACATAATGTTGCAACATGAAAGTTGCTTTATTTTTATTTTTGGAAGTATAAGCGAGTGCAGTGTCATCAGCATAGAAAGCTGTAGTCAGATTCCTGTTATTATAGTTGGGAAAGTCTGACGTAAAAATAGAGTACAGCATTGGTGCGAGTACACTGCCTTGCGGTACACCAGCTTCGATTATTTTTTTTTAACGATTTTTTCCCATTGATTTTTACACAGAATGTTCTGTTAGTGAGGTATGATTTGATTATATGTATAATCCAGGGTGGGAAATCATGTGCTATTAGCTTGTAGATAATTGCCTCATGTGGGCATTTATTGAATGCTTTTGCCACATCCAGAAATATGGCTGCTGTGTGTTCTTTTTTTATTATTCCTTCAGCACATTTTTCCGTTATTCTAGACAGTTGATGCACCGTGGAGTGTTTATCTCTAAAACCTCCTTGAATAAATGGAATTACTGGGAATTCCTCACAGAATTGTTGCATTCTAATAAGAATTATTTTTTTAAAGATTTTTCCCATGGTTGGGAGCAACAAAATCGGTCTGTGATTTTCAGGAATTGCCGGGTTTTTACCTGGCTTGGGTAATAATATTACCTCTGCTGTCTTCCAAACATCAGGGAAATAATGTAATTTAATGGCACAATTGTATATTTTAGTAAGGGTTTGCACCTACTCTTCCGGTAATGTTTTCATAATTTTATTATTTATGCCATCATTGCCCGGTGCCTTTTTATTTTTAAGATTGTTAATATGAAACCTAACTTCCCTTTCACTGATGGGTAGTGATTTTTCAAAGTCTGGGGGAACAAAAATGTTTTTTAGGCCCGTAAAAGGTGTCTTGTTTTTTCTTATCTTTTCAGTTTCTGGCGTTCCGGACCCTAGAGAGGTCGTAGCACCTTTAACTTGAAGTTGCTGTCCGACTTTTGCGTATTTTTGGTTTCCGGACCCGAGAGGTCGTAGCACCTTTAATTTGAAGTTTCTGCCCGACTTTTGCATTTTTTTTTGGATTCCGGACCCGAGAGAGGTCATATCCACTTTATTTAGAGGTTGCTGTCTATCGGACGTAAGAGAGGCCGTAGCATTTACTACTTTTGGCTGCTGTTTTCTATGCCTTGTCCTCCTATTTTTTTTAAAAGAGCCTTTCTGTTTACTTTTAATTGGGGATGTTAACACAGGTTTTTTTTTACTAGTAAATTCTTCATAGAGTTGTGCACTTTGGGTGATGATTCTAGAATTTTCTACATCCTCCGCATGTTTAAAATAAGTATCCAGGGCCTTTTTCATTTTAATGGCTACATCAGTGTCAGGGATATCATTTATTTTAAACTGTTTTTCTAGTGAGTTTGCAAAAATTTTCTGCTTTTTCTTCGTCAGTTCTAACTACCGTCCCATCTTCTTTTTGAAGGGGTAGGAGTAATTTGACATTTTTATTTTGCAAGCTCGACGTAAGATTCCATAGAGTCATTTTATTTTTTTTATCCGAATTTTCAGAGTAGTCGATATAAGCTTCCTGTAATGCTTGACCCCATGACCCATTCTCGAATTTTCTGATTTCTCTTTTAATTTGTCTATTTAGGCAGCAATAAAGGTCATAGAACATTTTATTTCTTGTTCTTTGCCACTTGCTTCAGTACCTATTTATTTCTTTAATAAGTTCCAAAATTTCTTTGGGTAAATAGTACAGATTTTTTTCTCTTTAGCAGGAGTTTGACATTCTTCCATAATTTTTGTAATGGCGAGGTTAAAGAGTTTAATAGCTCTGTCAATTTCTTCTTTGCTATTACAGTCTCCAATTACCGGGGGTGGCACTAGTTTAATTTTCTCTTAAAATTGTTTTAAGTTAGTGACCATTTTGGGTGCTACTGTCACAGTTTTATCAGTATAAAGCTGGAGGTGAACTGGATTGTGGTCAGAGGAGAGCGCTGCCGCAGTGTAAATTTCAAAGTAATATATATTATTCTTCAAGAGGGCAAAATCTAGTATGTTGCTAGTTCCTCTGAGCACCGTTCTTGTGGGTTCAGATGGTGCCCCCAAATCAATGTTTTTGTTTAAGAGATATCTGAAGATATTGTTTCCACTTTTATTAGCTCTAGGGCAGTACCAATAGCGGTGTGTACTATAAAAATCTCCCGCTATGACCGTGGAAATATCTTCCTCGAAAAGATTATCTAGAGCTTCCCTGGTAATAATGTGCTTGGGATGATTGTATAGCGCCGTAAATTTAATCAGGTTATTTTTTGTTTTAATAATAACCAAGTGCGCTTCCATGCCATCCTCTGTGTTGCATGTTGCTTCACTTTGCTCTAGTTTATCTTTCACTGCAATCAAAATTCCCCCACTTTGGGAGGTTTTGCCTTTTCTGTAAACCTTGTAGTTGGGAATTTTGAATTTAATTCTGTCCATTAGCCAGGATTCATTAACTAGCGCAATATCAATTTTTTTGTATTTTAGGTAGGCTAAGAATTCTCTATGCTGCCTTTTGATGCCTTGCGCATTCCAAATTAATATGTTAAATCCATTTGTTTCAGAGTAAAAATTTCATCCTTTTTTTTTCATCATTTTTTACTGTCAATTTTTTTTATATTGTTGTTACTTTCGATAACTTGGGCATCAAGGTCAGTATTGCAATTGATTGCTTCCTTGTTTTTGACCAGTGTGGCAGCTAATTCTGCTGTTTTATTGATGATCCATTCACCATTTTTTTGTTTTTTATCTGTTTCTCCATTTTTTTTTCCGTAAGTTTCTCACTCGTGGACTTTTCTTTAATTTTTTTAATTAATAGGTCAATTTTGCTTTCACTGCTTTCTACAGTGCTTTCACTGCTTTCTATGTTTTTTACTTGTTGGCTTGCTATTTCAGTGTGGTTATTTTCCACATTATCATATGGAAGAGGCAGTTCATTTTGTGTGTTATAATATGTAATATAGATATTTAGCATACTGCAATTGAGCATCTTCATTACAGGTAATTTTTTCTGCCTCTTTAATTTCTTTTGCATTTTTGAACTTCACTTTTAGTTGGTAAAGTTCGATGAACACTTACCGCACGTGGGGCTTGGCTTTCAATTCATATTTCCGTTATGTGGATGCGGCACGGGGGTTTTTCATTTGGCCACGGGTCCACTTCTTTTTTTTTCCGTTGGAATTTATTTTGCCTCATCACCAAATGAGTTTTTTTCTTTGCTGCATCCTCATTTACTTCAATATTTATTCATAACCCTAGTACTTTCGGTAATACTCCTTTACCGTCTTCGAGGGGACATTTTGCTCCGACTAGCACGGACCGTGTCAGCTGGGCATTTCGGTGGTTCTCGCGGGCTGATTGCATTAATGCACGTTAAAAATATAACCTCCAATATCGGAAGTAAATTGAATCTTTAATTTCTTTGCTAAGCCTTCCAGTGAAATATTTTGGTTTTTCCACAGTTGGAGTAACCATTTTTTTTGCTTTTGCATAGCATTTTCATCTAAATACTTATATCAGCATCAACAATCAATTTTTCTATCACTTTTGTGTTTTGGAATTTTTTTGCGATGTTTTTTAATTTTTTCTTTTAGCACAGAATTCTGTAACATGCCCTTAAAAGGGCCTTTTTTCTTCCTCAAAAACAGAAATGAAATGCCCTTAAAAAGGACTTTTTTTTTTTTTTTTTGCTTTTCACCTAGATATTTGTCAACATCAGCAATCAATTTCTCTGTCGCATTTGTGTTTTGGAAATTTTTGCAATGTGTTTCAATTCTTTCTTTTAGCACAGAATTCTGTAAAATGCCCTTAAAAGGGCCTTTTTTTTTTCCTTCGTCAAAAACAGAAATGCCCTTAAAAGGGCTTTTTTTATTTTTTTTTCCTCCTCAGAAACAGAAATGCCCTTAAAAGGGCCTTTTTTTATTTTTTTTCCGCCTCAGAAACAGAAATGCCCTTAAAAGGGCCTTTTTTTTTTTTTTTTTTGCTTTTCACCTAGATATTTGTCAACACCAGCAATCAATTTCTCCCGTCACACTTGTGTTTTGGAAATTTTTGCGATGTTTTTCAATTCTTTCTTTTAGCACAGATTTCTGTAAATTGCTTTTAATGACAACTTTTTTTTTCCTCTGTGTAATAAGTTAATATTACGCAGGTATTTATTTGTATCATTTTTCATTAATTCTGTGTCATTAACTGCATCCTTTATGTTTGAGCTTAACTTATGCTCGTGTGATGGCTGAGGTTCTTTTTTTCAACACATTTTTTTTTCTGTTTTTGCACAGTTTTTATTTTTGCACTTTTCTCAAACTTTTTGAAACTTTCTAGAGTTTCAATTTTTTCTTTGTAAAGTCTTTCTTTACTTGTGTGAATACATGTTTGTGTCTGTGCTCAGCAGGTTTGGCAAATTCCTTTTTGAAAAAAGTACTCGAAAGACCGACGCAGATTCACACCAAATTCCTTGCAAAAGCCTGACGCCGAAGCCGTCTCAGGTCTATTTTCCAAAAAACCTTCCTTTTGGGTAAGGTCGTCCGGACATTTCTTGGACTTTTCATAAAACATATCTGGTATTTTCTCAGATATTCCATCGCCCGGGCATCCCACTGGTGTTTTACTGATATCTGAAAATTTTACAAATATCCCATCGCCCGTGCATCTCAACGGTGTTTTAATGATATCTGAAAGTTTTGCAAATATCCCATCGCCCGGGCATCCCACTGGTGTTTTAATGATATCTGATAATTTATCAGATATCCCATCGCCCGGGCATCTCTCCGGTGTTTTAATGATATTTGTAATTTTTTCAGATATCCCATCGCCCGGGCATCCCACCGGTGTTTTTATCATGTCTGGAATTGGCGCAGACATACAAGAAGAGTCGTCGACAACTTTTTTGTCAGATGACATGCCTAGAATTTTCTGAGGCACAGAATAAGAAATTATTTCACTTTCAAACTGTCTTTGGAATGACATGATCTTTTAGCTGCTTGAATAACGATGCTTTCAAGTCGGACAGTTAGTCGGATCTTTCTTTGTCAAACCAACTTTCTTCATTTAAAAGATCTATTACTTTGTAAAAAATCTTTCCAAAGTTTTGCTTTGAAATCAAGGGTAACTTCTTCAGCAGGAATTCTTGTTTGTTGTAGCCTTTTCAGTATTTTTGTTGTTGTTTAGGTGGCAACAGGGAGTTTCAAATGTAATTTAAGTGCCATATCCATTTTTTTGTTGTAGATTTCCTCAAACTTCTTCTCAGTGAGCAAGGATGCTAAAGTAGTTTTCAAAATCTGAACTGAGCTTTTAACTCCAGCAGTAGAGATATCTGGTGTCTGCAGCACCCTTGCAATTTCCTCACAAGTGTTGTGGGGGTGGGAGGAGCCTAGGTTAAATTAAAGTTGGCATATGCAAATTTAAATTTAAATTTCAACCCTTTCCCTCAGAATATTGATATTAAAGTAGACAAGCAAAACTTACAGGTATTTCTATATGAAAGCCCAATTTGTTCCCACAACTGATGACAATAATAGGAAATTAGTTGTTGCTGTTGCAGTACATGAGAGTTATTTCATTTTTATGGCCGGAAACAACAACAACAACAACAACAAAAACAATTTGTGTTATTCAAGGACTATTGCTGTTTGTGACGTGCAAAATAAATGGGCAGAGCCCCAAATCCGATCCACCCACTAGTCTAAGCTAATGTGGACACATGCTATTGACTAACATATATTAATCACACAACACATTACAAAACTCAAGAATTCAATTTTGTAAAAGACCAGTCGGTCTGCATTTATTGGTAAACAGTTTAATCAGTGGTTGTAAATTCTTTTTCTTTTTGTAATTTGATTTTCTGCTTTGCTTTCCACAAACACACAGGAAGGTTACATAAATTTCACATTTTTGTTTGTTTTTACCCAGCATTTTTAATCCACGAGAATCACTTTTAAACCACATTTTCAGAGGTGAACTGCCTGGCACCCCCTTTTTTTCCCACTCAATTCCTTAAGGACAATTTAGAAAAAATGTTGTATACTTCCTAGCGTTATTCAATATATATATTTTTATCTTTATAATTTAGAAGGTCTCCACAGAAGCAAGCTGGAGGTAGGCCTAAAACAAGTTTGAAAGGTCAAATTTTTATGTTTTTTGAGTTTAATTTTCAGCTGCTCAGGTTATGAGACACTAAAAGATTAAGGTAACCCAGATTTTAATTTAAGATAAAAATTACATTGGAGTATACATCCCTTTTTTGCTTAGCAGCAGTTCCTCGTGGTCATAATATATATAAAAATTCAGGCAATTTTACTCTGACATGGGAGGTCTTGGCCAAGATTCCAAAATCTAGTTTTATTTTACGTCAGATCCACATTTTCTAACCTGACAAACAGAAATATTACCTTGGGAAGTAATTCCCAGAACAAAATAGAATTTTTTTTTTTGGTTTCTATTATTTGTTTAGTTGTTTGTTTGTTTTTCTTTCAAATAGCAAGGTGGGGAGAAAAAGGTCTCGTAGTGATAAAATAGTCAACTTCCGAAGGGCCAACATGGCGGGCTAGTAGGTTAAACGTTCGGTGTGACGAGGATGATTTTAAAATTTCAGCTTACCGCTTCCTGAATACAGCATACCACTCCATGATTTTCACCTCTTGTCTCTGAAGAAATTGGTCCTTCCAGTGTACAGGACTGGCACTAGCAGAAGACCAGGAATGGACTCATTCGGACAGCAATGGGAAATTTCTTGCTGTTTATTTTCTTTCAGATGCCAGGGAACTGGTGGTACAGCCGCAGTTCTCCTTCCGGGCCCTTAGCACACATCCCAGGATGATGACCCTTTTTGGGATGTTGAGTCGATAGGATGGGTTGAAATAGCGAAATTGCCCAGGTCGCCTAGATAAGCAGGCTCTTCGCAGAACCGACGCTCCGGTTACACTCTCGCAGCATGGAGACAGGGAGCAAATACATTTTTTTTTATTAATCCTTTGCTGCTCTTAGCTTTTCGGTTTCCTTTTTTTTTGCCGTCGTTCATCTTTCATTTACTGGGCAGGCTAAAGAACTTCCCGAGGATTAGGGATACCTCGGGGACAACGGAATTTTCTTCCTCTTCCGGAGAGGACTCGGTCTTAGCAGAAAAAAAAATAATTGAAAAGTATCCTAAAAAAATTCCAACTCACACGTCTTCTCCGAAGGATGCGAGAGCACGCCAGCGCCCTCTACATCGACGCTACTTTCCTCCAATAAGATTGCCTCCATCCAGCTGTTGTGTGAAAAACGCTGTCGCCCACACACCGCTTACTAACGCTTGCGTCTTATGACATAACATAGAAAGGGCGGTTCCAGACCCGAATTTTATCACCTTACGCAAAAGAGGGAACACTTTCCAAAATGCGAAACTCAATACCACGACTTCAACAATTTCTCTTCTCATGGGAACGCAGGTGTACTGCTGGCCGAAAATGCTTGACCAACTTCTGGTCATCCCATAAATAAAGAGAGAGAGAGATGCTGCAAACCACCCCCTCTGCGTGCCAGCAACACTGGAGCCAGGAAACAAGCTGCGCTCTTCTTTCACACCCTCCCGTAAGTAAGGGGGGAAAAGCAAGGAATCTTTCTGGTTAACCATCTCTACGTGGTAGCTTCACTTCAAGACAAAAGACGAGGGGGGGGGGATAAAAGAAAAAAATCTCAAAGTTGTCATGTACATTTATTTGGCATCTTTATACATACATATCCATAATTCTACGCGGGACAGACTGTTCCATACAACAAATACTTATTTCCTAATTTTATTTGTAATCGACACAGAATTTTCTTTATGATGGTGGTTACATAAATACAAGTAGATGGTCGATCAACACCATTATTACTATACACACACATATACCTATATATATATATATATATCATCATCATCATCATCATTGTCAACCATTATCAATCCACTGCTGGACGAAGGTCTCCCCAAGTTTCCTCCACAACGGTCTGTCTTGTGCCAGTCTCCTCCATGCCACTCCCGCATATTTACGAATTTCATCCACCCATCTCCCATGTGGTCTTTTTCTGGGTCTTTTCCTGTCCCTTGGAATCCAATCTAAAATTTCGGCTGTCCATCTCTGGTCTGTCCTTCTGGCAGTATGTCCAGCCCATTGCCATTTCAGGGATTTAACTCTGATCATGATGTCTTCCACTCTCGTCATTTTTCGGATCCACGAGTTTCTCTTCTTATCTCTCCTGGTTATACCAAGCATGCACCTCTCCATGCTTCTTTGAGTTGTTTGCAGCCTTTGTATGTCTCTTTTAGTTAAGGTCCACGTCTCTGCACCATACGTAAGCACTGGAAGGATGCATTGATCAAACACTTTTCTTTTAAGACATAATGGCATATTGCTCTTGAAAATTATGCTGTTTCTTCCAAAAGCTCTCCAGGCAAGTTTTGTACGCCTATTAATTTCTTCATCAATGTGACCTCTACTTGATATCTGCTGTCCAAGATAAACATACGTATCTGTTATCTCCAGTTTTTCTCCATCAATCGATAAATCTTCATTTCTTGTAAAAGCATTGAACATCACTTTTGTCTTCTGAAAGTTCATTTTTAATCCCACTTCTTTACTCTTGTCAGCAAGTTCCTGGATCATACTCTGCAGCTCTGATGGGGTAGTTGCAAAAATGACTACGTCATCAGCAAAACGAAGGTGGGTTAGATAATCTCCATTAATCTTTATCCCTTTGTTTTCCCAGTTCAGTGATTGAAAGACATTTTCCAATGTGGCATTAAAGAGCTTCGGAGATATGGTGTCACCTTGTCTCACTCCTTTTCCAATTTTTATGTGTGTTGTATTTTCAAACAGCCGAATCTTTGCACTTGCATTTTCATAGATGTTATTAATAATATTAATGTATGCATCTTCACTACCGTAGGATTTCAGAGCCGTGGTAACTGCTGATGGTTTCACCGAATCAAAGGCTTTTTCATAATCGATAAAAGCTATGCACAATGGAAGTTCATATTCCCTTGCTCTTTCAATTAGTTCTCTCAGTACGTGGATATGATCTATTGTGCTGTAGCCACTCCTGAATCCAGCTTGTTCTCTCGGTTGAGCCATGTCCAGTGCTACCTTCAAGCGGTGTGAAATAACTTTAGTGAAGATTTTATAAACCACTGATAGGAGGCTGATAGGTCTGTAGTTCCTGAGATCCTCAATGTCACCTTTTTTATGTAGCAGGATCATTGTAGCATTGTTCCAATCCTCAGGAATCTTCCCTTCATTAAGGCATCGAGTGAAAATTTGGGCGAGTACTGTTTCAATTTCTCCACTTGCTTCTTGTATGATGTCTATAGTAATTCCATCTTCTCCTGGAGCTTTCCCCCGCTTCATGTTCTTGATTGCATGAGCAACTTCTGCTGGGAGGACTGGAAGAACTCTGGTACCTTTCATGATGTCTGGAGTACATGTATCATCCCTTTCATATAATTTGGAGTAGAAATCTTTCACTCTTGTCAAAATTTCGCCTCTATTTCTTGTTATAGAACCATCTTCTTTTCTCAGAGCCATAATCTGTTTTCTTCCCTTACTGAGATGTCCCTTTGCTATCTTAAGGCTTTGGTTGTTTTCAATTGCTTTCCTCACTAGCTCACAGTTGAATTTCCTTACGTCTTCAGTGATACTTTTTCGTGCTGTCTTGCATAGCTCTATATATTCCACTTTGGAAGTCACATCTTCTTTAGTTGTCCTCATCTCTCTTCTTTTTTGCATCAACATTTTGGTTTTTCCTGATAATTTGTTCACATGCAACTTGTTCTTAGACCCAGCTAATTTTGTTGCTGTTTCCATAAGAGCTTTGGTTACTTTTCTGTTAACTTCCGAAATATCCACTTCTTCCGATGTTAGGCCTTCTAAAGCAGAGAATCTGTTCTTCAGTTCCAACTTGAAAGTATTATGGTGTTTTTTAAGGTTGGTTATGTCAATACATTTTGTTTGTCTTATGAGCTTGCCACGTTCCAGTTTAGTGTTGAGGTGCATCTTACATCTCACCAATCTATGGTCACTACCTGTGTTGAACTTGTTCAGCACAAGTTCAACACAGTTATATATATATATAACATATATATATATATATATATATTTCTTCTTCTTCTCCCAGAAAAATAAAAGAGGAAAACAAATTTATGAAATGACATTACCACGATTCCCCTAAAATACAATGTCCTCACTCCGACCTACTGACAGCATAAAAAAACAACTACAGTTACCTAAAGGACACACACACACATGGAGCACACTCCCCAGAAAGATAGATTAATTTCGAAAGAGAAATTTCCGAGAAAAGATTTCTGACTTTTTCTCAACTTTTTTTCTTAAGAGGACATATATATCCCCCTCCTGCACAATGCCAAGTAAAGTGAAAGACCACCCCCCCCCAAAAAAAAAAAAAAAAAAAAAAATATGATCACACATTTTCTCATTTTCTCTTTTAGAAAATGCGTTGGACTGTTGTCAGTCCTAAATGGAAATTCACATAAATTGGCGAGATTTATGTGTTTCCAGGACTGAGCAACAGGACACAAGGTACAAAGACCTTATCACCATCACAGAGAAAAACAGGGTTTCAAATTTAACCTTTTTAAGTACCTCTTTAGAGATGCTCTGCAATCATTCCTAATAGTCAGAGTGCCAAATGCCTAATATTTAGCTAATCTAGTTTTAAGGTATGAATAAAAAAAATTTTCAGTGTTTTTGATAGCTTATAGTGCGTAAATTTCAAATCCAATTGATGCCACTCTGTAAACCTAAAGTAATTTTAGTAATCCAAGATGACGTCCTAGACGGCCACCAGAAGGTAAGCATTGATGAGTTGTTACAAAGTGAATGTGCGGCATATCATTTTATATGGTTTTTTTTACTCAAGGAATACGAAAATAGAATTAATGTATTAAAAAAATAAACCACAAGTAAGTTAACAATGAATACTAATAAAATAACATAGTAATTATGAGTTTGTTTTATTGAAACTTAAAAATCATGGACTATCAAATTGACTAGCATAAGCACCATGATAATCAATTTAGCATAAGAAAAAGTTCATGTTGAAAATGAACATGTCAAAAATCTGTTGTTTCGCAAGCAATAGACATGTACGAACATTTGAATTATAACTGTAGCAACATAAAAATAGTACTGAAATTAAAAGTTATCACCGAGCTAAAATAAAATAATATTCAGTCACTATCTCTTATTGATTCAGCAATTTTGGTTTGAGGATTACAGCATGTTTACCCTTCATGGAAAACATTGACACATTAAGCTGCACGAAATATTACTTCCTCTGCAGGTACATCTCATAGTAGAGCAAGGTTCGTCGGACCGACAGGAACACTTCACCATTTTCAAAATGTAGTCAGGTGCGATTGAAGTGTTCTCCGGAATGGCAATGGGAATAAGTTCTTTGGTTTCTTCCTTTCTCTGCCATCAATGTGATGCTGGATCTATGTCTGGTAAAGAAGGATTATTTGTAGATAACCATAGAACAGCTTGAAAGTGAGCATGTTTAACATTTTCTGCAAAACATTCAGTAGTAGGTGGAAGAGAGAAAAGGAATTCACAGCTGCGCCTGTCCAATTTTTTTTGCCCTAAGAGATTTTCATACCAACAGCATCTTTTACGCCATAGCAAGTGGCAATCAATGCTGTGCATTCCTCTATTATTTCTGTTATACATCTTTCAACACGACCCAATTTTCTTAGAAATTTACCAGACTGGAGACATTTTAAAACCTTTTTCCTTCCCTTTTCCATAGAATGTGGCAACAAAATCACACCCAGAAAAGGAACGAGCAGCAGGAAGACTAGAAATTATATTCTCATGTTTTAATACTGTTGCCTTGACATCTATTGCTGTCCTCAATGTTTTAAGTGATACATGTAAACTTCATTTTTCATGGATAAAATGTGGTAGTAGTACAACAATAGCACAAACACATCTGTGTTTTCACAAATAACATGAAGTTACATCTTTGTCTCTCACTTCAGCTATCAGATGCTGAATCATAATAACATCCGCCTTTTCATGCTCCATTTTTAAATCAGTTCTTAGAGCCACATCTCTTTGCAGCTGAAGTGGTATTAGATCTTGTCCAGTAATAAAATCAAGCAATTCTGAAACGACATCTTGTTACATATTCAACAATGTAGTTACACAAGAGCTGTATCAACTGCTTTTTGTTATCATTATTAGATAAAAGTTGCACTTTGTGGAGGTAATGGTGTTTTTTTCTGTAAGAATGAACTTCCTTGACATCTGCTTTCCACGAGCTGCTCTTGCTTGATCCTGAAGTCCTTGTATTGATCCAATACTAAATTCACATGGGCATCTTCTAGCTTATCAATAACTTTGTCTAGAAAGTTATGCATAAAGTCACTTACGATTCTTCCTACAGGTTAGTGCACCACCCGTAATAAAGCGACAGTTAGTGAAGGTGTACTGCTTGTTCTGACTGACTGTGGCACAGCCATAGTGTTCATCAAAACAGATTTGTTAGCAGTCTCTCAGATGCTTTCATCATCTTTGAACATAGATGGTGGCACTGGTGCTAGTCCGTACTTTAATAAATCAGCCATTTTTATATCTCTGTTTCATTGAAGGGCTATAACTCTTAGAGTACAAGACCATAGTGTCCATCAATCCTGCAATTTTACGTTTGCCACTTTCCTTCCTCTCTTCCATGGTCACTACAGATTTGTGAAGTGTATCATAGAACCCACCGGGAAGGCTTTCTTGAAACTTGTGCACTACAGCTGTTCCAATGTCATATATGCTTTGTCAACATTAACATCTTTAGGTGCCATTTTTCCAGACATAATATTTACCAATCTCTCAGAGTGCTGTGGTGGATTTAAGGGCTGCATGCATAACTCTAGTTTTTTTCTTCTTTTTCCTGTGTCTACAGCATCACGACTTATTTTCTTCTTTACTTTCTTCCTTGTGAAAACTCACATCTTCAGGTCCCTTCTGTTTTCCCATGTCACATATTGGGTCATTTCATAATGACAAAGAAACAAACAGCAGTAACGGACGACGAAATATATTTTATTATGAAAAATATCTGCCCTCGGCAGCAATACACTGTGCCCAATGTGTTTTCAATGCAAAAATGCCATGGTTGCAGAAACTGGCATCACAGTGGTCCAAGAAATCGCTAACGGCATGAACCACAGCATCCTTGTTAGCGAACCATTCGCCCCTCAAGAAGTGGTCCAAATGGCGAAACATGTGAAAGTCTGCGGGGGCCAAGTCAGGTGAATAAGCAGGCGGAGAGAGAGGATCTCGTACCCCAAGGCGTTGATTTTTCACATGCTTCCAGTAGCCACATGCGGTCATGTGCCATCCTAAAGCAGTGTGAGACCTAAACAATTGGCGAGCATTGGTTGTTTGTTGCATAATTTTTGGGGACATTTGTCCAGCTGATGGCAGTACACGTTCGTTGTGATTGTTTGACCTCGTGGCAAAAAAAAACTCGTAATGAACCACAGTCTTGGCAGTTCACCACACAGAAATCAGAACCTTTTGTGGGTGCAACTTGGATTTGGACATAAGTTTGGGTGGTTCCCCTTTATCAAGCCACTGCACTGTTTGCTTCTTTTGTCATAAAGCACCCATTTTTCATCAACCATAAGGATCTGATGCAGAAAAGGAGTGCTAGCCTCACGATTTTGGAAGGCAATGCATGTGTCCAGACACAGTATTTGTTTGGTGAGTTTGTGTGAAACGCAGGTATCCAGTTTTTTAACCTTGCCCGTAGCTACCAAATGTCTGGAAACTGTCACTGATGATATCACAAGTTCGGCATTGAGCTCACGTACTGTGGACATTGGTTTTTCTTCCACTTTCCGCCTTAACTGTACCACGTCGCACACAACCGGATGACTGGCTCCTGGCTTATGGTCGATAGCAACATCATCGGCTCAGAACTTGGAAAACAGTCTACGGACAGTTCTGTCACTCGTCGTGCCAACCGTTTCGGACACATTCTGGCCTAGATTGAATTCGTGCAAAATCACTAATCTCACGTTGCACTGCTCCATCATGTCCCCATCTGCTGAGATCTGTCTGAAATACCGTTTTATACATGTGGACTGAACCAGTTCACTTTGCAGGGGTGTTTGGTAGTTCCTCCTACAAGGTGCCCCTTGTAATTGGCTATACAAATTCGCCTTGCAGGCGTCAGCCTATAATTATGCAACGACCCAATAGTTCATTTTCTAGCTGGCTGGTTACATACATATTTGAAGCCCAACGTTTCACTGCTGCACTATTCAGTGTCGAACCAGTCAAATAGTTTCCTCGTTCACCATGTTCATATCTCATAAAAGTACTTTCAATCATCATATATGCAGGGTGAAATTTCTCCCAAAAATTTTGTGTAGCAATTCTGCTAAAAACTGTTATGAAAATTTTTTTTTGAATAGCAGTTTCTTGCTGTTGCCTCAGTTTTTCCAGAACTTCATTCAGAATCTGTATCTGATTCATGTGAACATTTAGTGGCATTGCCATATGGTTTTACATTTGGTTGCCTTTGTTTGTTATTAAAAAATAAATCGCTGGATAACTGTGGGTTGAAGTCCTTGAGTTCTGTGCCTTCTAAAGCAATTCGAAGACCATCTAAAGTCTTCACATCCATTCGATTTATAAAATCTGTTTTAACACGTATCATTACAGAGAAAGTTCTTTCTAATTTTGCATTGGTCGTCGGCAGCACTCTCAAGATGTTGACGATTAGGCACAAGTTGGTGTAAGCCACGCTATAATTTTTCATTACACATGCTCACAAATTACCTTGTTTTAAGTGCTGCAAATTCTTCAGCTAAAATTTTTTTAAATCTCCCCATTCCTGCAGGAGTGTTGGATTCCGCAATAAAACTCAAATATAATAACGGGGATACCTAAAACTCAAGAACACTGTTAAGAATCCTACTGCTGACAAGAAGCTAAATGGCTAATGTGGTGAAGAATGAAATCACATATCGTTGTATCCATTTGTGCTTGACAGAAATATTTCTCGAAATACAGGCTCACAAAATACAAATCGAGAACAGACAGTTGGTGCACTAACGACACATTTTATAGCATCTACGTGAAAACTGCTTACGTCGATTCAATCGACTCGCACACTCACAGAGCATTTCAACTCGTTGCAACTCACAACAGCTTCCAAAAGTAAAAGAAGTCAGAAAGTCAACAGAAACTTGTTGCCAGACATAGATTAACAAACATTGCAATAAAATCACAGAGATTCACATCGGCGCCACTTAGCGGATAAATGTAAATACAGTCATTTCTTTACATCCTCCCACCTTGAGTTGGGGGAATGCACAACTCAATAAATCACATCACAAGTTCAATTTTTCAGGTACCTTGACAGATCGTCCAAATTTGTTTTTTTGAGTTTTGTTCACAGATTCAAAAGAACTTACCTCCCGTGACCTTCGCACTTCACAACCAGATGGATGACCTCTTAGTACCTGATGCTGGACTTCGTCAGCTGTAGTAACTGCAGTTTCCAAGGGATAGAGACATTGAATAGGTCTGACCAATTCTCCATGTGCAGTCTAGAGTTTCACCAGTCTGATGATTCCTTCTTTCCCCGGGAAAGTTTCAGTCACTCGTCCAAGCGGCCAATTGATGTGTTTATTGTTGTCATTTACAATGAGAACAATGTCTCCTAAAGCTACACTTAACCTCCTTTTTAACTTGGGTCTTTGAATTAGTGCACCCAAATATTCCGACTTGAATCTCTTCCTCAAATCTCTTTGTAGAGTTAGCTTGTATTTTATTCTTTTGTTAAGGCTGTTATGATCTACGGCATCACAGTCGGGAACACCAGACTTTTTTATTCTTGCATGAACGTTGATGGTGTTAGAGGAGTATAATCAGAGTTTCTTTCTGAAATATAAGTGAGAGGTCGAGAATTTATGATCGATTCGCAATCACATAACACAGTTATCATCTCCTCATACGACAAACAAGCCCTACCTAAAACTCTTTAGTAAATCTTTCATTACTCTTGTTAACCTCTCCCACCAACCACCCCACCAGGAGGCGGTAGGAGGGTTAAATTTCCATTGAATGTGATTAACTGTTCCATGTTCGATTATGCGATTCCATTCCAGGCCTTGGAGTAAATTGGTAGCTCCAACAAAGTTGGTTCTGTTATCACAGTAGATGACTGAACATCTTCCTCGTCTCGCCACGAATCTGCGTAGAGCCAATAAAAAAGCATCTGTTGAAATTGCAGAAACAAGTTCAAGGTGAACTGCTCTGTAGACAGCACAGGCAAAGAGAGAAACTGAAGCCTTTTGTTGTCCCTTTAAATATAATGGGCCAGCTAAGTCTACTGTAATTTCAAACACTGCTGCATCGCAAGTACGATCTTCCGGAAGCAGAGCTGTTGTGGCATCTAGATTTTTCAGTATGTCTCTTGCAAATAGTGCATTTCGACACAACTGCTCTCACACTTCTCCTCCCATTCAGTATCCAAAAATATTCTCTTAGGATATTGAGCAAAATCGAAGTCCCAGCGTGATTATTTTTTACATAAGAAAATGTCGATCGTCTTACCACTTCGTGCTGTGAAGGGAGTACAAGCGGGTCTTCTAAAATCCTCGCTATCTTTCCTATAAACAATTTTTGTTTTGAGTCTAATAATATCTTCCTGATCTTTATAGACTTCTAGTGTTCTTAGTTTCTCATTCTTTTCATTTATAAAGGTTTCTTTTTGAATCAGTTATTTTTCTTTTCTCCTCTTCTTGGAACTCTTCCAGTTCAAGACTCCCTTGTTTTCTTAAATCCCTTGATACACGACAATTTCTCGTAAATCTTAAAATCCATCCAATCAAGCGCACAATCTTTTTGTACTTAGAAAAGAAGTGATAATACCAATCAGTTTCTGCATTTTCGTTTTTTGAAACCGAACAAGTAGCCAAGGATGAAATTACACTTTTCTTCCGTTCCTTAAGAACATCCTCATCAACAACGAATTCAGTAGAGGGCTATTTATCATGAGGCAGGTACAACCACGTGGGTCCCTCCCACCATATTGACTTCAGCAATCGCTGTGCGGAGCATCCTCTGCTAGGAAGGTCAGCAGGATTCATGGACCCAGGAGCATGTCTCCGTTTCCCCCTTGAAGTTGAAGCTCTAATTTCTGAGACTCTGTTGTGAACGAAAGTTCCCCAGGATTGTTCTCTTCTAATCCACGCAATAACAGTAGCGGAATCTGTCCAAAAATAAACTTCTTGATGTGGGATTTCACACAATATTGTAGAGGCCATGCGAGATGCAATTGTGGCCGCAAGCAATTCCAATCTGGAAATTGTAGTTTCCTTCTTGCCAATAGGTGAGACTCTAGACCGTGCCTGTAACAAATGGACTTGGACAGATTTGCTTGTCTCTACTCTCAGAAAAACCACCACAGCATAAGCATATTTACTAGCATCACAGAAGAAATGCAAGGAGCATTTCTCACCGATATCACTACCTCTTAAACATCGCGGAATGCGAACACTCTCCAGATGATATATTTTTGCCAACCACTTCAAAAATGCAGCTTTGGTTACCAAATCAACCTCTTCCTCCCAGTTCAACTTCAATTTCTAGGTTTTCTGTAAACATAGTTTTGGAAATAAGGCAATGGGACAAGTCACTCCAATGGGGTTGAAGATTCTATGGGCAGTAGAAAGTATGATTTTCTTGGTAACTTTCTCAACACAAAGTTCTTTTAAACTGGCTGTATTAATACATAGTGTGTCTGCACCTCTGTCCCATAGCATTCCCAGTACATTTGTGTCAGGTGTAGCTTAATATATGTTCAAAATAAATGGAACTAATGTAATTTTTTAAACTCAGCTCCAAACGGTGAGACAGACAGTGAATACTAATGAGCAGCTTTCTTTAATTATAGCTGCAACACCTTTTTTATGTCCCAAATTAACACTGGCACCATCAGCAAGAAATCCAATAAATTTCTCACTCATAATGGACTCTGTGATATCAAATTCTTCCAGTGCCTCCAGTAGCACTTTGTGAATCACAGTAGCATTACTATTCTCAACATTCTGTAATGCCAGAAACGATAACTGCATTTCACCTTGATCATCCACGTACATAATATAAAAAATTTCATTTTCAAAAGTACTAACATCAGTGCTCCCATCAATGAGCAGTGTGAAAGCCTTCACATTCTGCAAGTTTCTTCTTAGCTCCTCTTTCATAGCTGCTGCAATACATTCTGTAAATTCAGCACGCTTTGTAGCTGAATGGTATGTCTCACCAAGATCAACACCATGTCGCATTTCAAGTTCCACAAATTTTGGAAATTTAGAAAATGGCATTTCCTCTTTTGCCAAGCAGTAAGAAATATCCAACATTTTATTAAATCGTGACTTTGCTTCATTGGGTACATTAGACATTGTTTTGCCAATAGGAGTAACTTTAAAAAACTCACCTAATGATTGTGTGTGTTTTTTTAATTGTGCAATGCTAAATTTATGTCCATCTAATTTGGCATGCTTCAGCACATTACCTTTCTTTATGCTTGTTCCACTTATTCCTTCAACAAATGTAGGGCTGAAGTTATGTATGGGTTTAATTCGGTCAATATTTTTTTGGCACAGGTCGCAGTATACTGAATTTACAAAACACGGGTTGTCCTTGCTTACAGTAAATTTCAACCATGTGGATTGTGGATCGATTTCCCGCTGTCACTTCTGAACAGTCGTTACTTTTACTGAAGACATATCTGTAAATAAAATAGCTAAATAAATTCTTTACATAAAAAATAACCACAATAAAAACATACTACAAAATCTGAACTCGTTTCAGGTTTCAATGTAGAAATACATGGGAGGCTGATTCGCCATAATTTTTCTCGCTGAATATCTAAGCATAATTACCCTGAGAATTATTACCGTGACCCTTTACTGAGGCCTCCTTAACCTTTTATATTCTTGGGTATTAATTTGTCTAACATCATCGGCCTTCTTATGGGTCTGAGGAACCCTCCCTTGCTTCTGTCAAGACTTGCTACACTTAAATACCAATGCAAAGCATAATGCAGAGCCCATGCAATCAAAGTTCTGTGTATCACACAGTTACGATTTCGTGCGGTCTTCTATGTTCACACAACTTCTCTAAATGCATTTCTACAGCATGACTCAGCGTTAAGCATTGCGGGCAGTCACATGAGAAGATGGTCTTATCAGCGCTAGGGTTATTAGTTCAATTTGAGAAAGTGCGCTGCACATTCATATTTGGAACATGCCATTGCTTAACGGAAAGACGGAATGTGATTATGTTTACTGGCAGTCAAAATTATGCTTTAAAAAGTTATTGTTAAATTTTTTGAGGATATACATTTATATTATACGTATTTAATCACAACTCGTACAAACCACTTGAAACTTGCATCTCAGAAATATGCGACGCAAATTTCAAATTCTATTACAACTCAATGCAATGTGATACTGGTCAAATTTCACCCTGCATATATGACCACATAGGCGCTGACTTCGTGGGTTCGAGACACTTTTTGAACCCCCAATGAGTTTGTTGTGGGTTTCTCGAACCCCTAATATTTTTGCTTGTATTTTGTGCGAAAAATACACATATGGATATATGCATAAATTTTGTTTTTTGTTATCAGTTTTTCAAGTTTTTTATTATTCATTCTCTGTTTACTACATATAGAAAGTGTGTATAGAAATTTAACCCCCAGACTGTTTATTGTGCCTCAAAAAAGAATTAGGTTTGTTCGTGCTCATCAAATTTTACGCGACAGATAATACCTCAAGTTCCGTTGTTTAAGAGCATTTATAACTGCCTCCTTTATAAAAGAAAATTCTTCGGTTTGTCTGGGTTCCCACAAAATACAGAAGTCTAGCTCTACATTTGGAGATGAGAACCTATTCGAGGTCATAGTGATAAAAAAGGCAGAAATATGTTGTACAGTCAGTTGGCCCACCCTATTTTCGGACAGTCGGGGACCAAGGAGGTTAGAAGAGAAGGAGGAGATGGCATCAGCAGTCGCTGGTGAAGCCAAATATGATAATCTGGTTTCTTGCGTCCTCCGGGTGGGGAGGGTTCAGTGACGTGACATCACTTACTGAAGACCTGTACTGGAGCACAGGTTGATAGCGGCAGTCTCTTACTCTCTGCAGCAGTCCCTGAAGGTCAACAAGGCTCCCACAGCTTTAGCAAGGAAGTGATTGGTTAATACGCAATATTTACTTCTGCTCGACAAAACATGATTTTGTTTAATTTTTTTAGAAAATACTAAACAGTATCAGTATGCAAAAGAAATAAGATATCCGTTTATTGACGTACAAACGTTATGAATAAAGCGTAAGCTTTCAACACCAACGGGTGCCTTCTTCAGACTTGTTCGTGGTTAGTAAGGCAAAAGTAACAAAGAATAGAAAATTTTAAATAAAATAAACATGAACAGAATTTGAGAACGTGATATGTTGCGTCGAGAGCATGCGACAACGAGAGATGTCAACAGGAACGTGCTAAGCATGAAGGAATGTGCGCCATATTTGGGGAAGCTCAAATGAGACGTCATCGTTGCAAACTACAGGGTTACTCAAAATCTCCATGGTTTCCCTGATGGCAGTGCCCCTGGCGGTAGTATAAGGAGCGATTCGCTTTATCTGGTCCCATTTCGGGATGGCGGAATGGGTAACCACTTCTCTGGATAAGGCGGTTTTCAATCTTCCGTGCGAGACGTCCTGTTTGTGTTCGATAAGTCGAAGAGCAAAAAGCGTTTTGTCATTCCGATGTAGTACCTGGTGGTACCATCCATGTATTCCAATGGTATGGAGTACACTCCCGCATCAGAGAGGTATGGGTGTTCCGGGATGAAAGCAGGTGGCGTGATATCGATCTCAGTGAGCGTATTCCAAAACTAAGCCCGAGTTTCTATAAGGTGTTCTGCAAGAAGTAGGTCAGGCCGGGTACATACGGGCAAGCCCCAATGTATTGCAGAGAAGGCTTGGTATGGCGGCTACCCGGGTTGGAGAAAACAGCATCGGCGTTCTTGATAATGTCCTCGATCACTTGCACACTGTAGCCGGAGGAAAAGGCCAGATCTCTTAGGTTGTCGACTTCTTCAATTCTGGATGCAGTGTCCGATGAGAGAATAAAGGCACGTTTAGCCCTATGTCTGAAAATGGCTAATTTGTGCGAAACTGGTTCCATAGAGGTGGGTAGTATTACATTCGGGACATATGTTGGCTTGTAATAAACCTTGGTATGGAGGGATCCAGAACGAGATTTCATGACTATTAAGTCCAAAAACGGGAGACTGCCGTTGTCCTCACACTCCATGGTGAAACATATGTTCCGGTGGAGGGAATTAATAAAAGCGAAAAAAGCGTTCAGTTCATCAGCTCCATGCTGCCAGACAAAAAATACATCGTCGGCGTATCTCAGCCATATAAGAGGAGCGAGTTTAGCTTCATTTAGAATTTTTGTTACAGAAAACTAAACAGTATTTCTGTAACTTTTTGAAAATTTTTAGTTACTTTCATTTAGTTCTTGTTTCATTTTTTTCTGACTGTACATGCAGCACAAGTACCTCTAAACCCTCTTCAAAGTCAACGATTTTCCAATAGAAAAGTACAGAAGCGTCCCAAGAAGGGCATACTGGGCATACACAACTGATATGAAGTTGAGCCCACGGAAAACGCAGGGCGTGTGGCTGATGCCACGTCCTCTCCCTCCTATTTTAACTCCGAAATCATTTGAAGAAAAAAGTTGTTGGCATTTTTAAAATTGGTAAAAAAAAAAAAAAAAACTTAAAATAAATTTTACATGTTTTTGTTACTTTTATAAGTCAATTGAGTTGGAAACTCACACAGTATCTGTGTATTGTATATAATAATGTTGCACCTACAAAAGCAAAATAAATGAAATAAATAATAATCTAGACAAAAAAAAAATTCTGTAATTAACTATAATTTGCTTCATTTTAGCATTTCAGGCATCTTATTGTGCCAGATAATCTGACTGAATAAAATTTTAATTAGACCTAAATACTTTGAAAAATGCATGGGTAATTCGACAAAAATTTCTGGAACCCCCAATAATTTTTCAAGTCTGCGCCTATGTATGACCACATGTTATTCCAAAAGCCATTTCTATGTCTCATTACATGCTCTCCTTTCAAAAAACAGTCTAAGCACTTCTGTGGCATCTTTTCCATGAACATAAGCATATCGCAAATAATTCCAGTGCCCAGCAGTAGCAAAGTATGGTAACATTTCTTCTACACTAAAAATGTGAAGACACCACTCTGCTTCCCTCTCTGCTCTCACAAAATTCAACCTTGGCAGGACTGGCTTAATGAGACAGTAAACCCACAACTGAGTGGTTCGGCTCTGAGTATATTTTTTTCTAATTTCTCAATCATGGTATCAAAACTGGTGATGTTACTCTCTTCAAAAAATGGTTGCAGCACTTCTTCTACAAGTAGCCTCAAAGCTCACCATGTTCCGAGGATATTTTCTACCATTCAGCATTTTTAAAACTCCACCAAAAGCACACACAAGAATTTCTGCTATACCACTGCCAGCCATGAGTCGTCCCATACACCCAATAAAAGACATAAGTGTATGCATACCACCAAGGCAAAGGACGAAGTTTGAAAATTGTTCAGGATTGTGCCATATAATATCAACAAATACTTTGTATATGGCCTGATCTGCTGCAAACACCACAAACGGCTGTTCCACATTCTTCAGTTATTCGTTTGGTTTCTAACATGGAAGCAAACTTTTTGGCCTGCACCTTTAAAATGGGCCCGTTGATAAGGAAACCAGCATTCCTCTGAGTCTTGAACCATTCCAGCAGTGCTTGATCAACATTGTCTAAATCACACTTCTGTAGTTTCTTAGTTGTTACAATATTGTTATCTAGAGCAGATACAAATTTTTTCTTTATTTTTCAGTAAAGTTGATACTGTAGATGATGCTAAATTATATTTTTTACATAATTTGCTATTTTTTCCACCACTTTCAAACTCTCTAATAATAATCTCAGCTTTTTCGGAAATAGACAAGCACTTCCGTTTCACAGACATCGTCCTCGTTGAAAGGCGAAATCTCCACTTGATGTCTGTGAACAACGCTGCAAACTTTTTTCTAATACGAGTTCCCAGAAGTCATTCCGAGATGGGATTAGCTCAGGCACCTTCCAGGGGCTCTACCCCTCATTTTTGGTGCAAGCCATTGTTCCTTCCACTTCATCACACCCCAACCCCCACTTCCCTAATCACAACATACTACCTCAACACTTCTGTAAGGAAGGTGGCGAGGGGGGGAGGTATATCAAAAGAGAACACAGTGTCCTCTGAGGGTCGAGAGGGGATTAAATGCCAGCTAACAAAGAAGTTAGCTGACAATCCCCTCTCCCTTTCTAAGCTTAGAATGCCAAGAGAAAAAGAAGTTTTTCCGCCACCCCAAAATCTGCCTCCAGGCAGGTTTCTAGTGGGGAGGCCTGACGGTGAGGTTGGACCCTTCTGAAAAACCAGGAATGCTTGCAGTGAGAGCGCTTTTATGCAGACGTTTTTTGCGGCGCGTTTTACGGACGGCAAAAACGTTGGGTTTTTTGCTGTCGTTGCCTGTCTTTTCATGCGGACATTTCGTGTCGCGTGTTTCAACGACGGCAGATTGTGTGGTCAGTGCTGCCAGCGATTCTTTGCATTCTATGCAGAGTGGCAGATGGATCCGTGTGTGATGTATTGTTTGTATCAGTGCAAAATATCACAATCTGTTGTCGATGGCAATAACATTTTCAGCAGTTATTTAATTTATTTTTTTATATTTTTTCAAGACCTGTGTGCTTTCAAAACACCTGAACATGATGCCCAAAATTTTTTCTTTTTTCTTTTTCAATAAAAAATTTTGATTTATTTCGGATTTTCATTACCAGGGCAGTTCAAATTTGTAAAAATTCTTGTAAAAGACGCAAAACTTTTTTTTTTCCAGCACCACTGGGGCACTTGAGGCTTAAAAATGTGCAGTGATGCACGTTTGGGTACTTTCGAGTTTTCTACCCCCAACTGATACGAGTTAATTTTTTTATTCTTATTGTGCCTAATATCTTCGTTATACATGGTATGGTCACAAATAAAATAACTAATTTGACTCTCCCGGATTTTTCTCTCTCACCTTTTACATACACATTGCATGCAAAAGATGAGAAAGTTATTCCTTAAACAGCAATTTTCATTGGCAATTTGCACCAAAATCGTACTCGAACGCTGGATAAATTAAAAGAGAAGTACAGGTGCATCATTCGCAATAGTGTACTTTTTTATTCAAAGCTGAAACAGCGTCAGCAAAGCGACGAGCTACAAGCTAGTAATAAATAATATTAAGATTAAACAATAATAATAACAGTTTGAACTAACCAAGACTATGTTTCTCTTTAACATCCAATCCTTAGAACTCCGGGTTAAATAGAGTGCATACTTCGATCCACTGATTTTTTTCAGGTTTTTATTTTAGTAGTCCTCTGATGATGGATCTCAAATTGCTCTACTATTTTTAATAGCATCTATAAAATGTTCTGTTTCAACATCATCCATTTCTTATAAAATATAACAATGTCACTTCAACTAGCACAATGTAATCCAACGGCGATGGACACTGATGGACAATGGACACTTGCACACCGGTTGCCAGCGACCCTTGGATTGCAGATGGGGAGGTTGATTCATTACAAGCCGACGGCAGGAAATGCAGCGTCTGCGTAAATAGTCCCACGCACCACCATGTACTTGAAAAAGCTGAGCGTCTTTTTGCTGCCCAGTGTCCTCTAGAACACGATGGCATGTTTTTCACGACGCGACCGCAAGAAAACGCGCCGTCATAAAAGGAACAGTTTGTCCCCATTGCTTTACAGAATGGACGTTTTTTGCCGTCGCTGAAACGCGGCAGGAAACGCTTGCATAAAAAGAGCCTGAAACTGAGGGGTTTGGTGTCACATGGTGGATTAAAAAAGGCCACCAGAGGAGAAAGTTTACTCGCTATATCCACGAATGTGCTCGTTTTATATGAGAAGTATTTAATGTGGTGGTGAACTAGTCTCGGAGATAGCATTTACTTGCTATAGCTGTGAGTTCGTTAGAACCATGATCGTTATAACAGAGTTTGACTGTACTTTCTTTTTCTGGCCAGCTTCTGTAACCTTAATAAATATATCACCATTCCATACCCATGCATATTTTATCTTACTGTGCTTAACCAGCAGTCTCAATTGTCAGTAAATATATCTATTTTGAGGAGTTAAGTTTTCATTGAGATATAACTTTGTTTTATGTAAATTAGTGTCCAAAGCTGAAACCGTAATAACCGTAATTTTCCTTTTAGTAACCATAATTTTCATTTTAGATAACCACAAGTTTCTCACAGCTCTAGTAGCAAAGTAGATAATAACCTTAGAATTTTCCAAATCTCTAGTACTATTAAACAGAGGGTAGGCCACATCAATGTCAGAGTCCTGGTAGTTTGTAATCAGCCATTCTTTTGCCAATTACCCAGATGCACCCTTAGGTAAGCATCACTTTTAATGTAAGACAAGTCAATGCCATGAATCTCAATATTTCTCTTCCTATTGTACTGGCTTTCTTCAGGACAAGTCATTCAAATCTTTCTTCAGGACAAGAATCTCCTGCTGCTGCTGTAGTCTCTTTTCCTTCATATCATTCAACTCAGTCTGCAGGGATTAACAGCAGAGAGTTTAATATCAATAAGTTCTTGTTTAAGTTCATGTTAAAAATCAGAAATATAGCTCAGCCCAGAGTTAACCTCTTCAAACGAATGTTTAATGAACTCCATATCAATATTGGATTATCAATAACTGGAGACAAATCTTGTTTGGATTTATTTTTGCCTGGAGGAATTTGTCTATTCTTGTTTGCCATAGATAGGAAATAGAACTAACGAAACTTACCTAGATTCTGAAACAGGAGAAGCAAATGAAATAAGAAGCATATAAATTGCTCAGAGGCCACTCACTTAGACAGCAGGGTGTACACAGTAGCCAATTCCATTTGTCTGGTAGCACAGCTGAGAACTTTAAAATCACTATATAAATGAAAAAAGAGTGAAACACTACAATAGCACTCCAAATACTGTAACAGAACACGATATTCCAAAGTGACACCTAGTAGAACATCATAGATTTCCCAGATGGCAACACATAGTTAAACCACATGCAAACTCGAATGAAGTGCAGAACAATACTCGCATACTAATCAGCTGATCGAAAAATAGAAAAGAACTAATAATGAACAAAGGCACTGTTCGTACACTGGAAAATTTTTCTGCTGAAATATATTATAATACCCTAATCAGTACTTAATGTACCAATTTCTCAGGCGTTTCATGTTAGGTATTTCTAGGCGTATTGCCGCAAATTTCATTTTACATACGGTATTTTCTTACATAGTGTTGCGGTAGCTCATCATGCAATCAGAACTATAGAATGCAGAATATAAGGTTGTCTACTCACCAATATTTGGATCAACATTAAGGATCTATTTGTTTTCTCAACACTGAACAACACATGGTTGCACATATGTTTGCTATCAGTTGGGCAGCTGGCACATGGGCGTCACGGCCTATGGGGATTCGGGGCGCGTCCCTCCCAATATTTTGCCAAATGGGGAACCAAGGGACAGGCTACATTGACGTAGGAATTTTTTTTTTTTTTACAAATCAATTAAAATATTGAGAATATTTTTTACAAATCAGGTAAAACCCTGATAATTTCTTATTGCTGTACTAAATACACTAATACGGCTTCCCGCCCCGGTGGCATAGTGGTCTAAGTGCTGGCTTATGATGATTCGTTCGTGAAGCATCTGGGTTCGAATCCCGGTCAGACATGGATGTTGTGTTCGCCTTACGGCACTGGCTCTCTCCCTTCCTTGTAGTCAGTGGCCCTAAATTAGGGACAGGTGACTGCTTATAACCCATTGAGTCGCTCACAGTGGTCGTTAAACCTCCAAAAAAAAAAAAAAACGGCTTGACCACATAGCGTTGTGCTATGTCTACCAGAACGTAGTCGATACTGTTGACCTGGGCAAAGTGACAAAGATTTTCATATCAAACGGGGACGGGCGGAGGAGCGTTTTTGGATCAGTTTGTGATTAAATGGAAACAATAGACTTACTATGTCCCTGCTTTTAAATCAAGGTTGTGTAGAACAAGACTTTTTTCTATGAACTAGGCCTACATATGAAATTTCATTAAAGTATAGGTGAATACATTGTTAACACTCACCTTTGAAAGAGTTCAATGTAATGATTTTACCCCTAATTACTAAGACAATATAGCTGGTCAACATAAATTCTGGTTATTGCATCATGAAGTACCTAAAGGTGGATAAATTGACAGGGTGGAGGAAAGGGGAGCTCTTAAGTAAAACCAATACATTGTTTTATAGTGAGAAGAACAAGAGAATTGGGAAGGTAAGGGAAGATATGTGTCCCCCCCCCCCAATAATCAGAAGGCAGTGACGCCTATGGCTGGTAGCCCACTGAATAGGTATCTGCTACAGGTGGTAAGTGAATGATCTACGAGACAGGGCTTAATAACAAAGCACAATCTGCAGCAGTTTTGGCAGGATTATTTTCTATAAAAGTAATGTCACACTTAATTGATAGGCTGCTAACATGAGTACTGTGGGTTAAAAGTAGCTGAAATGCCCCCTTCTCCTTAGGGCTGGGCTGGGCTGGGCTGGGCTGGGCCATTAGGCCTATGGCCCATTATGCTGCATCGTGCATAAGAAGCCTTATTGTAGAATACGGGGATGAATTGCAGGTACCAGGATTCCCCAGCACTCTTTGAACTAGGGATGGTCTTGACTTTATCCTAGGAAGGATGAGAAGAGGCAGCCCTTAGTTCTTCAGCAGGAATGACTTTTGGTGTTGTCGTAAGTGATCTTTGTCGCTTACTTGGGTCCTGGGGTTTGAGCCTGGAATCTGCCTTCTGAAGTCTGGGATCTTGGAGACCTTGAAGTGGAAGGAACCAATGTTAAAGCTGGAGAATTACTTTTTGGAAAAGGTGTGGAGGACTTGGCGACTTAAACGTAGGTTCTTGGTTGAGGTAGAGATGTCGAAAGTAGAGACAGTTTTATAATATTATAAAACCAGCAAAGCTTGCTGCCATTTTTTTTTTTTTATTAAAACCAGTGGCAAATTTTGCTTGAACCTGTGACTGAACAATATGTGGCAACACATTTATACTGCCTTTCAATATCAGTGTTAGAAACTAGGAAATCAAAGGCAGGCATCAATTAACTCCTATTGTTCTTTTTCTAGGCGCCAAAATGTAATTCCTAGTTGTCATTCTTAAAAATTATAACATGCTCATATTTTCGTTGGTGACTTACTATTGTAATATCTAACGGCAGTGAGAATTTGACCAATGAAAGCACAGTAATAAGGTCAGCAATGAAACTCCTTAAACAAGTTTGCAGGAACAATATTGTACCAATTAAAATTTATTTACTCAAATTCTTTTTGACGGAATCCCCCCCCCACACACACACACATTTATCTTTATTGTAAAATCCAAAATGAAAATCCTTAATATTTAAAAGAGTGTGCAGAAAAAATGCCTTGCAAATTAAAATTGGCTAACCAAGATTCTTTTAGATTGAATTATCTTTTTCCATTCACTTTATCATAGCTTAAAATCAAAAGAATAAGTACTGGATGTAAATGTTTATCTTTCAGTCTAAATATTATGCACACAGGAATTTTTCTGCACCTCCAGAAAAAAATTACAATATATTTCAATAAGTTTCTACCTGGTATCTCAAAAACTCCGTTTTAAGGTTATCCATATCACTGTTACTAACAGATCCTGGAAAACTTGTTACTATGAACTGTACTGATGCATAGGAGGAGATTTCTGCCTCACTGATATATCTGCCACCTCAGCATGCTTCAAAAAATCATCAGCCAATGGAAATTTCTGAATTATATTTACATCCCTTTTCGTAGAAATGTCTGACAGAAGAATAAAAGAGTTTCAATTGTGATTCTGGAAGTTCTTTTTTTTTTTTTTTCTGTCAAATAGGATCTTGTTTTACACCCATAACAAGATCTTCATCAGCTTTCCTGTATTTAAGGTGGACCTAAACAAGGTTGTAAGCTTCATTTGCTGTGATAGTAGATGGCACAAAAAATCACTCTGTAGGTGTTGCTTTTTTATGCTTTGGGTAACTGTCAGAGACACGATAGCCACACCTATTGGATTTGGCTCAGCGAATCATCAGCGTCATCGCAGTGTTTAGACTGGGGGCGGTCTCTTGATTCACGGGAGAATTTTGACTTGGCCCTGTTTCTGTCAATCATCTAATGACAATGTACAATTTTTTTACATTTCACTGTTGCATGATTAGGTGTATTTCATGAGTTTAGAAAAAGTGTCTGTAGAAAACTGGTGGTATCCACTTTTGGGGAAAATGGCTTTTTGAAATTTATTTATTCAACCGTCACCCACTGAAATCGACATTTTTTTAACACAAATAATCTTAACCAAGTTTTTTTCTCTTTCTTTTTTTCGTTGTCTCTGTTTATTTATTTATCTATTTATTTCTCATTGTGGCTATGGACAAATCTTGGCCATTTGGGTTATACTAGATAATTATATCCCCCCTTTTTTTTTTTTTATATTCGTAAGTGCACATAGCTAACAAAGAAAAATTAAACCTAATCTAAGGCCTTAGGCTTAGCTCTTTTTGGAAAGTTTTATACCACTGTTTTCACATTCATAGGGTTTACACACCCAGCAAAGAAAATTGTCTCACGTTTTCAAAGGCACGAAAACATAATTGTAGGGTCCAAGGCAAGGCCCTTTTAATTAATGATTTGAGCTTGAGTAAAAATGCAATGTTATAAAATTTACTAGCTGCGTAAACCTTAAAAAGTAACCGTTGACAGGGGGAAAAAAAAAGAGCTGAAGAAGAACTGCTGATCCTTCCAAATGAGTCCAATATAGTTTAGGCTGTGATGCTCCTTCAAGACCAACGGATGGAATAAAACAAGTAGTCCACAAAGGGATATTTTCTATTACTACATAGAGGACCTACGCCAAAGTAATATTTTTTTAAATTAGTGATTTATTTAAATGACCAACACTGCCTTTATTAACTCCCAAATGTGCAAGTTTTATAGATTATTATTAAATTTCTTAATTTCATATTGTATTTTTATTATTTAATTATTAACTGTGCCCCCCCCCTTGTTTAGGTTTATTATTATGTCTAATTGCAACTCAGCACAGAAAAATATATTCTGAGCAAAAAAGTAAATGTACTTGCGGTATTAAATCTGCACTTCATTAGTTATTATATAATGCTTATTACCGATTTTCCCCGTGATTAATCTTAGTTATTTAATTACTGTCTTGTTAATCTAGCTGTTGTATTTCCTAGTTATCGCTGTTTCATATAGCAATACTACACCTATGCAGAATAAATTTATAGGTCTCAAACTGCAATATTTCCAATCTCCTGTGGTCAGTTATCCAGTGGACACTTTTCTAAACCCAATATTTTCCAGATGTATATCATGCCGAATGAAGATGTGCCATACATCCTTTAGCAACTTGGAAAACTGCAACACAGGAAAACTGCCGTATGCGTTTTACTGAGGAGTAGTGCACAAATTGCTTTTCCACCAAGAAACACTTGAATGTGTGGCAGTTTTCTGAGGTTCCCAACGACAGGAAGGAGTTCTTTTGTTTGTCTGAATTTTCAGGCATTTGTGGCCAGTTAGTTTCTGTGTGACCAGTTGTCCGAATCCCGTTGCGGTGGACTCTGGTCCGCCCCTACTTCCTAGTGAATCATGGAAGATGAGTTCGTGTACGACCCCCCCCCCTTGTAAACATATATTAAAACTGCAACATAAAATCTATCAAAGTAGCTGCCTGCTTACCGAAGTGCCTTACAAAAATACCAAAGGGCTAAATTACTGTATTCTCGTCATTAGTTCTCATTAGCTTTTCATATACATCAAATAAATCATAACCTAAACTTTATTATGAAGACCTGAGGCCATGGTGGTTTGTATAAATCAGCCTGAAAATGCAAACAAACAAAAGAACTCCTTCCCGTCTTTGGGAACCTTGGAAAATTACCACACATATTTTGGAAACTTGAAAAACTGCCACACATTCAAGTCTTACTCGGTGGGAAAGCAATTTGTACAAGACTTGTTTGGCAGTTTGTTTTCCAAGTTACTAAAGGATGTGTGGCACTATTCTTGTGTGGTTAATTTACAGTGAACCGGTCAGTCAGTGTGGATAGATATACAAATAACATATCAGACACCAGGGTGAACATTGAGATAATCAGGACGGAGAGCAAAAGCGGTTTCTGCGACTTGAAGACAACGGGCACTCACAAATGCGAACCAGGAACCAATACGTCGCTAGAAAATGCTAAATTCTAATATTTTAAAAGGAAACTCGTGTATATAAAATGTGAGATGAGAAAATTGTTGAAAAGGAAGAGGTGAAGGTGAATATTAGAAACTTGGTAAACTTTCTGGCTCCCTGAATCAAAAACATGGGTGAAAAAAAAAAATCCTGAAATAGTTGTTGCTCCATTTATCTTAAAATTTCAAAATAAAAATACATGTAACACTTATTAAAAACACTGATTTCATTTTAATACCAAATAACAGCCAAATACCTGCATAATAACAAAGTGCTTACAAGAAATATTCTATGTCAGTAAGTCAGAAACAATATATATATATATATATATTTTTTTTTTTTTATTTTCTTTGTGTCGTTTCGAACTCGTTCCAGGAAGCGGAGGTACATCCAACGCATTTTCGAAAGCTGCATAGAAGTACAAATTGCAAAATATTGCAAAGGACATTCAAATATAAATCAAGAATTACATTCTAAAATATTGAATAACACAATATTATAATGTTTCTTCAATCACCTGTTAGAGTTTGCACATTTTTATCCAATGATCGTCGCCAATAAGTTCGTTCCATCCGCAATTACGATATCATTGTCGAGAGTGACAAAATTTCTTGTGAATCTCTTCCTTTATAAGCTAGGCTCAAAGCTGGTCAAGATCCAGAAGGAGTGATACCTACCTTTGTGTGAAATTTGGTTCTTATGAGCTGCTCATCACTGCCGGATATGTCTTGCTCTGACATCTGGATTAGTTTAACACTGATGGCGGTATGTATTGGTGAGTGGTTAGAACTATGGAGATTGGAAAAGCCTGTCAGTTGTGCCCATTTTCCGTACTGACATCTGCTTCTGCAGCTGTCTTGTATTCCAATTTTGCCTTCTTCCTTCGTTGTTCAGTATTTTTCGTTTTTGCTTCTTCCTTGTTGGCTATGTATGGCTTGCAGAATATATTCAGGCTCTCTAAGTGAAAGATTTCTAGGTGAGCGAGGGTTAATAAGCTCTGGGAGAACAGAGTCCATATAAAACATTCGCAGTTTCGGTAATATAGTGCTCCAAAAACTAGGATCCCTTTAAATTCGGATAACTTTTGATTCCGTTCTGGACCATATAAATAGATCACACCATTCCCTATCTGTTATTGATAATTGTCCTTGTATTTGGTAGTAGTGCTTGTGTTTTATTGGGAGAAATAGTTCATTAGCAGAATCTCTTTTTATTCCTATATTGTGCAAGATACAAATTTCTCTCAAATTTTGTGCTGAGTGAGCCGTGTATGGGCATTTAATTTCTACTAAACCATTTTTTCCAACTAGACCATCTGGGCTTGTGCAAAGAAATGGGTTTGCGGGGTCAACAAATAAACCACAGTGTTAAACTTCATTCTTTGTCATTTTCTGGTAACTGTGAAGTGCGGTCAGTTCATTTGCCAGCCCATATTTTATTGCAGGGGTTGAGATATTGCTCATGTAAATTATTCTTTTGACGAAATTTGCACTCAGTGTTGTTGGTCTGCTATCAGCTACATCCTTAAAAAATTATGATGGTAATCTTTTGTATCCTTCCCGTCGCCATCTTTCTAATGTGGATTGACCACGTGTACTCTCCTCCAATTCATCATTTTGATTTACTTCCAGTGATGTTAAAAGATGTACCCTCATTCATTTAAAAGCTTCAGGTGTTATGTCTGGCTCCTCAGGGAAATCACCATAATTTTTGTCACCACCTTTACCTGTATGTGTAATTTGCCTTTGATGACGAGAGCTTTTATCACTATGAAACAATTTTCTTCAATTCAAACGTTTCACACGGCAGTTCGTCCTCTGTCTTATGAATTTGCGCAGTGGTGTGGATGGACTTTTTCCTGTAACAGCTTTGTAAGCTTTTTTGTGCCAAAGCTGGTTGGGTGTCTGATAAGACATTGCTGCAATGTTCGCATGACTGTTTATTCCCCCTGCTTTGGAGTGATCTACTCGCTTCCCACCGGTAACCTTGCAGAACTGAGACATGGAATTCTCTGCCGGGTTATTTGTGGCATTCCATATCAATGTGTTGCAGCATGATATCAATGTTCTTCCAATTTCTTCTTGTATGGCTGAAAACATGCCAGTGGATTTCATGATGTCATATGTCTGTATATTAGGACTGGTTGTTTTTCTTTCGCAAAAACTTCCGCAGCAGTCATGATTCCCAAAAACGCGGTTTGGTCCATTTCTCAGCTCATTTGCTAATTCGTCAATAACAGTCTGGGTAATTTGGCTGCTATTTTCTTTAGAATGATTTTTTACTGCAATTCGAGCTGCCTTTACAAGACGAGGCATATTTTCTTTTAAAATTCTTTGTGCCTTCATACTGTTCGCACCTGGGAACCTAGAACTGGCTTTCTGTAGACCTTCCAGACTGCCATATTTGCGAACAGCATGATTTGCACATTCAATTTTTATTACTCTTCCTCCGTACGAAATTCTTTTCTGAATTTGGCTCACTGTGTTGGCATCACAGTCTCCAACCAAACGAGTGCAACATATTTTGTGAACACTATAAGTACTGCATTCCTTCTACAATTATGTCGCTTTCCATGGCAGTAGAAGGTCCATTCCAATTCTTCCAACACAAATGATCTTTGGGAGGAATTCTTCCATCATTAATGGCTCTACATATTAGACACACTTTGTTTCTAATTCCAATGAATATTATTTTTTGAGTCTCCATTCCTATAATTACAGCAACACCACTGGAGGCATTATAGCCATATCCATAACTTCTTTTGCACCATCCTTCATCAACGATGACCATTACACAATGAAATCCTTCATATTCTTTATCATTTCTCTTTTCTGCCAGCCTTTTTTCTTCTGCAGTCGTAGATTCAATGGTTTCTTGCACGCAGGCTTCAATTATTTTACCCGTTGTTTTTTCACATTTAGATAAAGTGGGACATGTCATGTACTTAATATCCGTAGTGCTCATCTTTTCATACTCTTGGTCATAACCACTTCCGGCAGAAAGGGCATCTAACACAGCCAGTTGATTGATACACCCATTTTCTCTGTCTGTCTTAATTATATGCTCTGTGCCACAAATCTTCTTACTGCTCACTTAATGTAAAGCCGCCACAAGACCCATTTGTGTAACTTTATTGAAAACTAAGTTTCCTCCAAAGTTACAATAATTGTATGTGTGCATTTCCAGAAGTCGAGCCTACTGAATAACAAATGCTAAATCGCAGATGAATCTTCCAGATGGCAAAGGATTCCCTTTGTAATTTTCTTCAAAAACTACACTTATTTCAGACGTTGACATAGCAGCACTTTCTACTGATATTTCACTTTCTTGATGTATTACGGCTTGTTGTGTGAATATTGGAGATGGCAATGTGGCTGATGATGCAACAGCAAGCTGCGATTCCAGTAGATGTCTTGTGTCTGGCGCTCTTTGGCCAAACATGGCCCTTGCGCCATAAAAATCAACCAACCGATTCCAGTAGAGAAGTAGGAGTAATCGGTGTATCACTATTTTCTCCAGAGTTCAACACTTCTGACCTGTAATAAATAAATAAATAAATGCTACATTTGTGAAACAATTTTTAACATGGTGTATATCACCAACTAAAAACCACATCCAAATTTCAAAAACTCGGTTATTGAATCTTTAGAAATATTGAATAAAATTCGCAATATGCTGGAAAATCCAAACTTCATCATAATATCAAACGTAAATGGAGTGGCGACAATAATTTAGAAGTAAAAGGTTTTGTTTTTATTCAATTGCAAAAATTTACAATAAAATGTTTGCAAACTCATTGTGATTAAAATGCTTTTACGTAAAACATTAATTCTTACAAGATGTCTCTGGTTGAAAATGATTAAAATGAGAAACCATTGACTCCACTGTATATTAATTACACGCAGTGGGGTTTTTTTTTTTTGTTTTTTTTTGGAAAAAAGGTGCCGGTACTCACCGTGAAGATGTTTTTACAGCAACTTCCACACTTTTAACATATCCTCAGATATACTCTCATCGCCTCTAGATCGCTTCTTACTTTTGGTATTAACTGCAGAATGACGACCTCGGAGCAGCCATGAGTCCACATATTTGCTAAAGTTGAACTGAGTTAGAGGAGGTCCTACTATCCTGATGAACATCAGTGCAGAAGTTGTCCGTACAAACAGACATGACCTAGATGAAGTTACTAGAAGACTCGTCTAAGAGAAACCCCTTTCTCATTCACTGGAAGATATTGCATTTGTGCTCAAAGTGTGCTTTAGATGAAATAGTATGTCCAAGACTTTATTTACTTGAAGATATTCACGAAAACCACGAACTGCTTCTCTTTGATTTAAGCGAAATTTGCGTGCTAACTTTCTAATTTCAGTTTCACCAAATGTCAGATGCTTCCCAGGATTTTCTGGCCAATACTTGGAATCTAAAATCTTGGCACATTCCGGCAAATTAGCATTATCTTTTTCAAGCAAATGCTTTCCAACCGCCTCTTTCAGACTTTTATAAAAAGCAGATGAACTTATTGCATGCCTGTGTCTTTCATTTGTGTGAAGCTCAATCCCTTTGAACTTCATGTTGTTATGACTTTGAAGAGACATACTGTAGTACAGACCAGGATTTTCAATTCTTTCCTCAAAAAGTTGAACTATATTCTTTATCTTCCTGTCTGCTTTGTACAAGTAAATATTTCTCTCTTGTAAATCTGGACTTAGTTCTCTAAGTTCTTGGAGAGTATCACACATAAGGCCCAAATCAAGAACAAACTCACAGGACATTATTTTTTTAAAAAGGCCCTCATAAAGACAGCTACCTATTTCGCTTCTTCTGCTGTCTTCTTTTGTCTCCTGAAAGTGATGGACGAGGGCTTCAAAGTCTTGCCACCCTGCAGAAACAGTGCGAAAGCTAGATGCAACCCAGCGAGTGCTTAAAATTCCACTAATTTTATGAAGTTCTAGAGTCGCTGTGTTGCAGCACTCGTGAGCGAGCGTGCACCTTTTTCCTGTATTGGAAGTTGAGAATTAATCGGAGAAGCAAAAAGAAATGGGATTTAAAAAGTTAATCAAATGAATGGGAGAGATTTTGGGGAGCTGGTGTAAGAATTAATAAATTTAGGATTTTATAAACTTCACGCTCCTCAGGTGCTCTACATTTCGCAATTTAATTTCCCCTTAGATTTTCTTCCGTGGATTCGAACCTAGGAAGGTCGGGAAAGTACCGCTCTCCCCCCTCTCTCTCTGAGTTGAAGGGCTTCCAGTCGGCCGCTTGCTGTGGCGTGGGACCGCGGGGCATTCCTTCCCTATCTGCTACGAGCCAGGAATATTGGGTAAGGTGAAGTAATTCTACAAGAGTATGGCGGGTAGACATTTTATTGGAGCTCGGCGCCGGTCGTCTTGAGAATTGCTGCACCAAGTCTGGCAGAAAGAATAGCATGGTGCCAGGCAAAGGAAAATCCATAGCAGTTTTATGGTAGGAAAATTTACGACCCAGAAGATTTACGGGCACGGAATTTCCTAGGATTCAGGGCGCAGATTTTGGACGGGGCAAAGGATGGCAAGTCAGAGTATTGGCGGGAAACCCAGAGCAAATCAGATCGGGAAATGATAATTGTTTGACCAATCTATAAATTGGTGGGAGGATCCGGGAAGAACAATTTTTCGTAGGACTGGAAGAGGAGCGACAAAAAAATAAAATATAGCGTGGTGAAAAAAGTTGAAGAAGAACTACCGATACGAGGATCGGAGCATTGAGGAAATCGAAATGATACGAGAAGGCTGTATCACCGCCTCGCTCTCGCTGATGATTTAGCCTAGTACCTCCGAGGACCGAGAATGTGCTCAAAAGGGAGCTATTTTCTACCGTAGCAAACCTAAGTGGGACTCTGAAATCATGACGGTGATATAAAAGATCCAGAAAGACATGCTATGTACAAAGAAGGAATCTGCAAAGAACAATTTGGAAGAGGAGAATGGAACGCCAGCCCTTATCGTGGGATAGAAGGTAGGACATTTCCGTCCTTAACGGTTTCCTCTTGTTTATATAATTCGTATGTTGAACCGAGAGTTAAGGAAGAGCATAGTAGAACCTAAGTCAGGGTTGAAAATAAACCAGCTCTAAATTAATGCTGAGAAAAGTAGGGCAGAAATAGAAGAAATGAAATGGTTGAGTAAAGTAAATACATTGATCAGAGCAGGAAATTGTGTAGGATAGGAATTATTTTAAGTAAATTATGTTTCGAAATTTTTCAGATTTATATTAAATTAAAATAAGAAATTAAAGTTAACCTTTAAATAAATAATTTTGATAAAAGGATCTTCGAGCATATTCATATGACTGAGTGTACTTTTTCTAAATTTCAAGCCTTCATCAGGCAAAATAAACATATTTTATTTTCACGTTATTATGAGTCGGCTAAATTTCATTTGAGTGTACAATTTTGTAAAGTAAAAATGTTAATCACTATTGAGAGTTGGATGTGTGAGTAAATGATTTGGAATGAATGTTCAGAAAAGTCCTCCAGTTCAATACTGAGTAACTTAACACATCAGTGCTAGTAAAAAATTCAAAATTTGTAAGTTAACGAAATATTCGCGAGAAATGAAAAGCTAGACGATTACTTTTAAACATTGCGGCACTCAGTGGACCCCGATACACGGAACGTCGGCTGGGTGAAACACAGCGCCCATCCTCGAATAGCGAGCCTGTGTTTTCTCTGATACTGGGAAAACATAGTTTTTGAAATTCGAGTGATTACCCTTAATGCTAATAGTTATCGCCAGTGCACACAACAGCAGGCATTGGAGCCGGATAACAGCTGCACATTCCTGTAGTTCCTAAGCATTCTTAGGCGAAGTCACATAAAGTTTGTCCTGAAACTCTTAAAGCGATTCACTCCTGCCACATTGTTATATGTGTCACTAACAGACAATTCAAGGCGATGGCTAGCACAATGCCAGAAAATAACACTAGGAAACTTGTCTTGCATTAGCCTCAATTCGTTAGCACTTTGTCTTGCATTAGCCTCAATCCGTGAACACAGTACCATCTGCCGGAATATTTATAATGCATTTTGCTGTCAATAAATTGCAACTTTTTAAAAACTTAAAAAAAAAGGTGCCGGTACTGCGTACCATTACGTACCGCCAGAAAAAAAGCACTGATTACATGGTAGTGTACAGTATAAAGCTATTTAACCACTTAGTTTTTGAAACAGAGTTCCCTTTTTGGGGTTTTGAAAGCATTTTCAATTATTTTCAACAACTTGTTGCGCAAACTGTGTGGGCTTCTGGTCTTGTGTTACGACTACTGCACCATTAAATTCCTGTATGAGGGCCACTCCTCTTTCAGCAAAATCATTTGTTGCCTGAAGTTTATACAATCTGTAATCTTTCTAGAAAGCCTGGGTTTAGAGTCCAGTTATTGAAATCTTTGTCTAGAAATGTCATAGGGAAGTTCAGAATTCTGAACTTGTTAGTGTTGAAGTTACAAAATCTGTTAGTGTTCATGAAGTGCCAAACATATTTAAATCCAGTCGCATCCTATTTGAAAAATCTTCTGACACTTCTTTGCCTTTGAGAGCTTCAGTCATTCAAATTCTTTCCTCTGCTTAAAGAGATGTATCATAGAAAGCCAGTGCAACAAGTTCTTCACTGAGATGCCAAAGATGATTTGATAATGCTCTGTTTGCCGCATTGGAAACACAGTCATCCATTTTTTTCAAAGCATTTATTTTCTTTATTAGAAAAAATCATTCAGAGGAGCTCTAATACATAACATCTGCTGCTGTAAATCAGTGACAAATGTAGATAATGAGGTCAAACACGATAAAAAAAAAAAAAAAAAAAAAAAACCCAAGTCTCTTTCTGCAGATTTTTTCAACTTCGTTTGTATATGATACATGAAAATCTTTAATGTATAGATTAAATGGGCCATCCAGTGAGCTCTGTGAACATCACCACACTGCAAAATTCGTACGCCTCTTGGAGCCTCTCTTAGAACTATAATCGAGAGCTCTAGCAGTTCTTTGTAGTCATCTTGTGGATGTTCATTTTGGAGTTGATTTAAACAAAAATCTATAATCTCTTGCTTGTAGGGAGTTAATACACACAATTGATGGGGACAAGGAGCATCAAACAGAAGTCATCGCTTCCATGACTCACTTTTAAAAACGTGGAAAAAGTGATGACTTCTGTTGTGGAGAGTGAGTGATTTGTAACTTTAATTCCTCATCAGCATTAAGCATTTTGTAATCCTGAATGTGAAGAAATTTGAAATGCTCTTGGAATTGCTTGAAAAGCAACATATTCCGTCCTCTGAAGATTTTGATGCCATACATTCTGAAAAGACTTTTTCTCCAGAATTATTTCAAAAATATGTCTGCATACAAAATGGAGCAAACCACTACCAAGCTTCTGCTGCAGAAGAATACAAGCACCCAGCAAATTGCCAGTGTTACATACTACAGTAGCACTTGTGTCAAAAGATACCTCTATTACATTATCAGCAATATTCCAGTCTTGAAGACATTTATAAACTGAATTGGCTTGGTTTTCCCTAGTGGATGATGTGAGCTTTGGTACTGCGAGCAGCTTAGTTATGCTAAATCCTCACACTAAAATTGGTAAGCTATTAGTTTGTTCCCTCCCATACCAGTCAGAAACTAGCTTACTGCCTCTGTGAATGAACGACCAAAGGCACATTGGGACAAAATTCGTGTTTAATTTCTTCAGCAATGTCTGTCTCATTTTCATTCGTTGCCTGCAAATAAATTAACCACTTACTGCCAGTTCTTCAACATTTTGTCCCACAGCTGTGGCTAAAGCACTTGAGATCGACGTAGCATTTTACTGTCAGATGTTTTCGTTCTGTCAAGAGCAGAATGAAAACGTGTTTTCATCAATAAGAGGTCTGTGCATGATTTGTTTGCTGTTTAGGAGGAGGAGCTTGAACAACTGCTTCATCACCGCTTTTGGGCATTTCATCAGAAGACGCACCAATAACTTCAAGAGTGGAAATCTTAGAGGTTGATGCTCTTATCTCATCATCAGATCTTTTCAATCATTTTATGGACAATTTTTTTCTCACTTATTTTTGCTTTTCCATCCTTGTTTGTATTACGTCAATTCTACCAAGCTTTCCTTGGCACCTCGTTTCTCTTTGCTCTTCGAGAAATTCTTTATCCCCAACTATTTTCATGATGAGGGTCACATTGATGAAGAAATTAATTGGCGTACAAAACTTACCTGGAGAGCTTTTGGAAGAAATAGTATAATTTTCAAGAGCAGTATGTCATTATGTCTTAAAAGAAAAGCGTTTGATCAATGCATCCTTCCAGTGCTTACGTATGGTGCAGAGACGTGGACCTTAACTAAAAGAGACATACAAAAGCTGCAGACAACTCAAAGAAGCATGGAGAGGTGCATGATTGGTGTAACACTAGCTGATGACATTACCTGCACCGTCAAAGTGCTGACTTCGCAGGGAAATGCGGAACTCTCTTGAATAGTTTGGGATAGATAGGATCCCTTGACGGCGTTCCGACAGCCAGCCTGTCAGTCACCGGAAACCACAGTGATTGGTGTAACCAGGAGAGATAAGAAGAGGAGCTCGTGGATCCGAAAAATGACAAGAGTGAAAGACATCATGATCAGAGTTAAATCCCTGAAATGGCAATGGGCTGGACATACTGCCAGAAGGACAGATCATCGATGGACAGGCGAAATTTTAGATTGGATTCCAAGGGGCAGGAGAAGACCCAGAAGAAGACCACATGGGAGATGGGTGGATGAAATTCGAAAGTATGCAGGGGTGACATGGAGGAGACTGGCACAAGACAGACTGTTGTGGAGGAAACTTGGGGAGGCCTTCGTCCAGCAGTGGATTGATAATGGTTGACAATGATGATGGCCGCCCCGGTGGCGCAGTGGTCTAAGGCGTTGGCCTTTGATCTTTCGTCCGAAGGGGTCCGGGTTCGAATCCCGGTGAGGCATGGATGTTGTGTTTGTCTTACGGCACTGGCTCTCTCCCTTCCCTGGAACCAGTGACCCTAAATTAGGGACGGGCGACTGCTTATAGCCCATTGAGTTGCTCACGGTGGTCGTTAAACCACCGACAAAAAAACAAACAACCGATGATGTTCATGATATCAAGTGCATTAGCATGTGCTATATCAAATAAATAATTATTTCTTGAAGTAAAATTTTGTTCTTGAGTATTTGTTTTCCAATTTAAGTTCTTTTTTAATCCTTGCTATTGCTTGAAAATCACATGACATCTTTGATGTTGTGAAGTGGCGTCTTTCGTGCACTTTTTGGGTAAACACCTTGAATGAGTTCGTCAGTCACCATGCGGATGGCAGACCTTGACCACCCCCCACCCCCTTTTCATCATGCACATCTGTTGGCCCATCGCTAAATTTTGTACACCACTATCTCACACATCCTTCACTCATAAAGTTCAGACCATACACTCTACTCATTCTCTGATGAATTTCTCTGTGGCACTTTTCCTTTCTGCGTGAAAAACAAGGATGACAGCACGAATTTCACAGCTGGTGGGAGCGTCAATTGCAGCACATATGTTTGCTTGTCTGTACAACACTAAGAACTAACACCAGATGGCCAATCATGTGGCGTTTGGAGAAGGCAAACATCATGTGATGCTACTCAGTGTTAGAATTAGAAATACATCTTCTAGAGGCCCAGTGGACCACTGGAATTTGCAAATAACTGGTCCGCCAAAATGCCCACTAGTCCCTGAAAGAAAAACTTGACACATTTACAGAATACGTAAAAAAATGTATAATTTCATTTGAGCTGTATATCACAAATTTAGAGCAACATAATATATACATGTATGCATGCAAATAAATAAAACACAAGCAGTTATAGAAATTAGAAAACAACAGCAAAAAAAAAAAAAAAAAAAAAAAAAAAAAAAAAGCTTTTCAGCAGAGCCAGTTTATACCAAAACGTGGTCCACTCATTTTTACTGGTCCAGAAATAGCACAAATACTAGTACATTTAATATGCATATTATATTTGTATCAAGAACAGTACACTGAAGAGTAATATGTAGTTTAATTACAAATGAATGTTTTTTTTTAGTGCAAATATTACGAAATATTTTGATTCGGACCTTGGTTTGCTTCAACGTAAAATTTTCATAAAACTGAAGTATAGTTTGCAATTCCTGTATTCAGTTTTTGAGTACCAAATATCTGAATTTCGAAACATCAGAAAACTACCATAGCCAAACCTGGATATTTTAAAATCTGGTTCAGTACTTTATAAACTTGTAAACTCCAAAACAAACGAAAAAAAAAAAAATTACTGGCCACTCAGGCCAGTAACATAAATAATTCACTGGCCCGATGGAATCTTTACTGGCTAATGGCCAGCGGACCACCGAATAATTCGAACACTGCTATTGCATGAGCCGGCTACTGTGCTTAGATCACACAGTACATTGCAACAGAGGTTTAAACAGTGTTGTCAACTCCCAACACATTTTTTCCTGTAGATGAAGACCATAAAAACCTGTAGATAAATAAGTTTTTCTTGAAATCGGAATTTTTACATGTTTACCGACCGAAGTGAGTGACACAGTAGGAATTCTCTATGCAAATGTATTCACCCTTTCTAAGGTAGGCAGTTTTCTCAAACTAGTTTATCATACAGAAAGGCTTAACTTGCTTTACATTACTCTTTCATCTTTGTCAGAATTACATATTTTCTGCTTAAAATTATACATAGTTGCATTCATTTTACTCAAAAGAGCTTTTTCAAAATTTATAGCATAGCACTCTGTATTTTTAAAAATAGTGTTGTGTATGCAATAAGCCTGCAATTGTTTTAGTTGCCAGCCTATTCCTCTGATTAATCTTCATTAAGTTTATACTTGAGAAAATCCTTTCCACAGTTTCACTTGAATGAGGAAGACACAAGTTTTTCATTAATGTGCTTAGCAACGGAAAACTTTGTTTTCCATTAGCCAGCTTCATGGAACTTACTGTGCACTGGAATGCTTCCACATCCTCTGATCCAACTTCAATTTCTGTATTTTGAAGAAATCTCCATTCTCTATCTAGATCATTAATTTCAGATTTTTTCACTAATCTTGGAAAAGCTACAGTTAACGGTGAAAGAGAAGGTACTGTTTTCTTTGTCATAATAAAAGGGTCTAAAGCATTTAAGTGCTGCAGTACAATTTTGTGCAATGGAAACCACTGGTGAATCTGGTGGGCACCTTCAGTTGAAAAGTCCAAACAACGATTTCTAAAAACTTGGAGTTCTTGGGATTGCAGATGATGAATATTTGCAGGGTTTAAAATATTTCATGCTGGTCGCCAGTCAGGTAAGAAGTATCTCTCGCCAGCTGAAAATCCACAGCCCTGCAGGGCTCGCACCCCCCCCAAGATACCTCAGTACTAAAAATGAAAAGCTAATTATAAGTAGTCAAACAGTTGTAAATAGTCAAAAAGTTCCTTCTGTGCCATCATATTCTTCCACATCCTCTGATCCAACTTCAATTTCTGTATTTTGAAGAAATCTCCATTCTCTATCTAGATCATTAATTTCAGATTTTTTCACTAATCTTGGAAAAGCTACAGTTAACGGTGAAAGAGAAGGTACTGTTTTCTTTGTCATAATAAAAGGGTCTAAAGCATTTAAGTGCTGCAGTACAATTTTGTGCAATGGAAACCACTGGTGAATCTGGTGGGCACCTTCAGTTGAAAAAAGTGCCATCATAAAAATTTTTTTGAAATCATAAATATTCAAAAATTGCACTATTTTGGAACTGTGTCTAAGGATAGTTCAAAATTTGCTTTATTAAGTTAAAAGAAAAAGTACATGTGAATGATAAACACAATACATTGATGTGACACAATTACTGTGATATATACAATGCTGCAATGTGTGCAAAGGACAGAGTAAAAGTCAATGAAAAATATAAACATGAAAGAAAAGGTCCAGGGGTAATGCAGAGAAGATCACAGTGAATCATCAGCAGAACACTATTAGGCCGGCCCGGTGGCGCAGTGGTCTAAGCAATGGCCTCAGATCATCCGTCCAAACGGGCTCCGGGTTCGAATCCCGGTGAGGCATGGATGTTGTGTTTGTCTTACGGCATTGGTTCTCTCCTTTCCCTGGAACCAGTGACCCTAAATTAGGGACGGGCGACTGCTTATAGCCCATTGAGTTGCTCACGGTGGTCGTTAAATTCCAATAAAAAAAAAAAAAAACACTATTAGAGTCAGAGTCAATGGGAGGACTGACATGCTCAGTCATTGGCAATTGCTCAAGCAGCGGCAGCAAATAAAGCTTGCCTTCCGGGGGCGAAGACAAGTGAAACACTTACTGAGGGCAAGAAGAGCTGTCTGGTAGCAGCAGAGTTGATCACTCATACCAGGGTAATGCATGGAAGCATTCGACTTGAGAATGTCCTTCGTCTGATGGCTATAGAAAGGTGCAAAGAAGAGTTTGTGAATTTCAGATATAGAAAAAGGCTCCACAGACAGGGAAGCGTCTTCTAAGAATGCCTGAAACTGGTCAAGAGGGAGCCGAGGTCCTGAGTAGCAGTCCGAGGTACAGGCAACAAATTCAGTGTGATACGCGAGCTTGGAGAGCTGAGAGCGAGGATGAAGCTGTCGGTCGGACCACGAAGGCGAGGCCAGAGGCAGTTTCTTAGATGAAGTAGCTAGGTGAGAGGACTTCCGATGTGCAGCATCCACGTCAGCGGAGAGAACCTGGTTGAAGGGCAAAGAGTAAGTGGCATCAGAATCTGCACAGAGAGGAGGAGAACCGGACATGAGCTGAGTCTGGGCCCTTCCTTCCTAACTCAATTTCAGTCATTTTCTTACCAAAGTAACTTTTTCTTGTTCTAAAGATTTTAACTTCTCTTCCAAATATGATAATGTCTCACTTCCTTCAGAAATTAACTTTTGAGCAATGCACATTTCAGCATGGTTATTGTATGTCTTGATAGCCTTCGATACTCTTTCTGTTCCTTCTTTTATCATTGTCATTGAAGTTTTTTTTTTTCTTTTTTTTTTCAATTTTTAGTTCTTTGATCTTTGCATTACATGTAGCTATTCTACTGTCACAATCTAACTTATGTTTCTTTATGTCATCAGCTTCTTTTCTTTGCTTCTTGTTAGCAAATTTATTTTTCTTAATTTCCCTTCATCTTTCAGTTTTTGGACATGTTCTTTGTAACACTTATGAGCATTTAGAACATTGTTTAATAATGATCTTGTGATGTGGTCACAACTTACTTTCCCACAATGGTATTTTACATCACTTTTCACTATTCTTATAGCTTTGTTAGTAAATTCATAAACAAATTTTCTTTCCTGGATCTGCATTACCACGAGGAAGAACTAATGAAGCTTTGATAAGTTTAGCAAGATTGCTGTATTTCATACCACCATTTTTACCACACGTCTAAAATAGTCCTCCACTAATGATCAATGCATGGAATAATTTCATCCTCACGTGGATTTTTGCTTATTTCTTCAGCAATTGTATCCATTTGCAAAAGCTTTCATTTATCCCTAATAATATCAGTTAAATTATCGGAAAAGTATAAAAACTGACAAATACATGCAACTGCATGTAACCCTTTAGTAACATCACAACCCTGGAATTCTGTGCATATATTTCTTGACTTAAGCACCTGTAGATCTTTTAAGTTTTTGATTACTAAATGGCAGATGCTTAGATCATTATTGAATCAAAAATGATACTTATTAAAATGCCAGTAAAGGAAAACTATAATGGGACCATGGTTTCAGGCATCAAAACGCGTATGTTGCTTCGTTCTTGATAAGCTTTTGAATCTTTTATCATAGGATTGTGGTCTGGTGCTGCAATCTCCCGGCTTATTCTTTTTATCCTTACCCTCTTTTTGAGCGACCTTATCATCATGATTAAAGTTTGAAATTAAATTTCTCAGTAAATCATTTGATTCTGAATAGAGTAAGTGAATCATTGGTCACTCAGTTTGAAAAATCAGCAAGAATTTCTTAAATGCTTTATAAATGTAAATTATAAATGCTACATAGCAAGGGACAACATTTCTGCGAGAATTTCTGATTCGCTGATATCAGTTAGTACTACCATACCAATTTGTTTGTCAAAGTTATTTTGCTGTGGCAGAAACTTCAAAAAGTATTCTTTCAAATTTGCAAACTGCTCATATATTTGCTCAGCAACTGGAACTACAGTTAGCCACCTACTACTTGTGATGTCACAAAAACCGTGACATCACATTTGTTGCATCCTCAATATTTTTATAGGCTTTCCATCCCACAGCACTGTTTTTCAAAAAATAGTACATCTCATACAGGCAAATTCATCTAAATCAGTTACAATTTTCTGAAAGTTAGCTTTTTGAAGCTATTATTGACAATATGCAGTTTACAAAATCCAATTTCCGAGACTCTTTTACTTGTCTCATTCGGCATAACTTTATTAAATTTCTTATATACACCCTGATTAACTTTGGTCTATTTATTGATAGACACAATATTCTTTCCAAAGGAGTATTAATATTGCTAAATGCATGTAGCAATTCCTGCAAAATCTGGTCAGAGAAGGCATGCATGCCCCATGAAAATGTTTCTTAAGTATCTGCAAGAATTTAATTTTTTTCTGCAGACCAGTCCGTGCCTAATGTGTATATCCAACTGCTGTTTCATTTGGGTGTTTGTTGTTTCATCAAAAGCCACACTTACTGGTCCAATGTTATATTTCAAGTCACATTTTAATTTATTTTCAAAATGTGAAGCAAAACCACGAGATAATATGTAGGCAACTTTTTTTTTTTTTCTTTTAATTGTATATCACTAGTTATTTTCAAGTCAGGAAACATTTCTGTGACCAGAACATATATTTCATTATAGGATTTAAATGAGTAATTATTCTGTGCAACATTCATAGCTCAAGTAGCTTCTGCTTTACTAATCTGCACATTATGACTCAATTTATCATGCACAACTTCTACTTGGTGCCATGCTGATTGATGACTACCAGTGCTTTTGCTTTCTCCCACTAAAAATGCAGCGATAGAATTAATACCGCGAAATTTCCCCTGGAATTTAGCTTGATGCTTCTTACCACGGTGGTGAGATTTTACTTGAGCAAAACCACTATTTGAAGTTTCAAATGTTTCCCCACATAACAGTAACTAACTAAAAAAATGTTTCCCCTTTTCTACACCATTCCTTAACTGCAATACCATCCAATTCCTACCACAACCACGAGTTATGATTTTTTTTTCCGCCAGGCACATTTAAAATTCTTACCACGGTGGTGAGATTTTACTTGAGCAAAACCACTATTTGAAGTTTCAAATGTTTCCCCACATAACAGTAACTAACTAAAAAAATGTTTCCCCTTTTCTACACCATTCCTTAACTGCAATACCATCCAATTCCTACCACAACCACGAGTTATGATTTTTTTTTCCGCCAGGCACATTTAAAATTCACCTTCAAGCACAAGGATGCATTCTGACGAGCCTGCCTCCAACATTGGTGGGATGCCACGTTATCCGAGGCTCTGTTGATCCGCCGATGATATCCTGGTAGTGCTGTGGCAACTAGTTTATGGGTCAGCCAAAATGAAGATCGTTGGGTTTTTTTCTTCTTTTTTTGCTTTTGTAATCCACTTAGAAACTGACTTTTAATATCCTTTCTAGAAAAAATAACGATAAAATTAGAACTCTTTTTTCCAAAGCAAAGGATACTATTATTCCAAACTGTTACACCGCCTCCACCTACCTGTGTGATCCCTACGTGGCAAGCTGGGTCCATTGCTTCATATGGTTTACACCACATGCGCACCTTCTCATTGGCATGATAGAGTTGAAACTGTGATTTCTCAGAATAGATGACTTGTTTCCAGTCCTGTGCACTCCAGTTATGATAGCCCTTTATAACTGCAGCCTAATCTTTCACTGCCTTGAAGTCAACAAGTTAACTTGTCGATATCCCACTGATAAAGCGAGTTTTTCACAAACTCCAAATAACCAAAAAAATGGTTTATCATGTTCATCAACTGCATGAAAATTGGGCAACATTTCATCGGAGTGCTGTAGATCTCCAGGAAACTTCCTTCACAGAAATCCACTAATGCTTAGGCTATGGCGTTTGCTATCTGAGTCTGGAATAAATTAGCCTTCCTGAGTTCCCACTACCTACCTAGAACCAGTTGCCAAAGAATTCTCTTTACTCACTAGAAAGAGTAAGAAAAGTCTTGTACACTGAACTGTACAAAAAGACATTTTTTTTAAAAAGAAATTTTCTCCCAGAGCCTGAAATACAGTAAACACGTGGCCCGTCTAAGCACTGATATGTGTATATCAAATATAGAAGTGAATTTTAAGAACACATATTTAGTTAGGCTGTGTGTGCTATATGTTATAATTAGTCAAAAAACCAAAACTAAAAGAAAGGGGCTTACAAAACAAAAACTGGCAATAACTTTTCACGAATGAATAATGCATCACATTGACAAATTTTATAGCACGAGAACTGAGTGCTCTGATGTTTGCAACCCACAAAAAACTTTGGAACCATCTGGTGCACCATAGCGTTCTTTCTTAGCTTTTTCTTTTGCACTTCCGATACTACTATAGGTTTCTAAACCATCTCTGACCACCTCAGTGTCTCAAAAACTATGACAAACACAAAAATGATCACCGTGTTTGAACAGAACACGTCAACTGTCTGAAAACGTGAATGCCACTGCGTCACTCTTATCAGCTTCGTCATGTGACCAAATTCTAGAGCTCTCATTGGTTCCCTTGACATGTTTGATTTTACTTGAGCCAGCTACAGGGACATGTTCGTTTTTGCTCAAATCGCGCATTTTTTGCCTATAAAATGAGTAAGAGCTGTTTGGTTTGGGTCAGCTTATGATACAGAAACAGGATCAGACCATCCTCCTTTATCGTACCCAATGCTTACTCACATTTCTGTGACATCGTTGGTTTCGCTTGTGCACTCCTCAAATATTGTATATTGTCTAATACATGCCATGGAAATAAGAATGCCTCTTGTCTGGTGGCTTTCTTCTTTCCTTCTGGGGGAATAAGAAAGTTCTGAAATCCAAACATTTCTTGAGAAGATAAGTTACATTAGGGTGATTTCACCCATTTAATGAAAAAAAAAAAAAAATATATATATATATATATACCTGTATATTAAAGAAAGTGAAGGAAAGTGGTTAAAAAAAACTATTACTGAAGAACAAGCGACTATGCTAGAAGAACCTGGAAATAAATATCTTGGGCATATCACTCCTACGTCTTCCACCGCAAAGGACATTGCCAAATGTCTGATGGATTTCTTACATGCCAAGAATATCGACCCAAGCTAACTGTTGGTGATAGGCTGTAACGGAACTGCCGTTAATACAGGGTGTAAAGGAGGTGCAATTCGCATTCTAGAGCTAGCCTGCCAAAAACCTCTTCAGTGGAGCATATGTCAGTTGCACAGAAATGAGCTGACACTCCGTCACTTAATTCAACATTTGGATGGCCAAACGAGTGGCCCAAAAACATTTTCAGGGGAAATCGGCAAACAGCTGGAGGGCTGCAAAAATCTACCGGTTTTGAAATTTGAAACAATTGAAGCGGGTTTTCCTGAACATGATGAAAAAATTGCAATTGATCTTAACACGTCTCATAAATACCTGTGGGACATTAGCCACGCTGTGACAAAGCGTACGTGGTCGTCAAGCCTGGCACATAAGCACCCGGAAAAATGAGCCATGCACAGTGGCAAATGATGGCTAATAATATTTTGTCTTTATATTAGTACTTTGCAGCCTTCGGATTCACTAAAAATTCCGGCAGAATTTGTTGTAAGGTTTATGCGCCCATGTGGTTCACTTATAGATCACATCCTCATTGCCATGATGGAGCACGGAATCTGTGGAAGGCCATCCATATATCCTGATATCTCACCCAGGATTTGAAGAGCGTTCTGTACCACGTAATCCAAAGGAATGGCTATTTTGGCCATCCAGAATCAATACTTCTGGCTATGATCACGGACGAGAGGAAACACATAAGAGAAATTGGCTTCTGTAGGATTCTTTGAGCAAGGGCACAAAACTGTGATGCAATCAGTGTATTCGAAATTCCTCAGTTCAACTGTTCAGGGGCAGGATTATTTTGGCCTAATTGACTGGCAATCATGCGTCTTAAGCGAACCGCCATTGACTGCTATTGTTGAGCGATTGGGCACGCAAAACTTCCCTTATCACAATCACGGAGTGGAGCAATGCGTTAAGTTGACAACAGAAGCATCTGCTGCTGTTTGCGAAGAAGAACAAAGGGATGGATTTATTAGAGTACAGTTGGAAGCACAACAAATAATGCCAGCCTTCGAAAGTAAATCAGATTTCAGGGTAAAAGTTAATAAAGAAGAACAGGAAATTGAAGATTAAAAAAGAACAGAAAATTGATTTGCCCTAATGGAGGGGTGGTTGGGTTGGGCACGGGTGGAACTCGCCGTGCAGTCACCTCCTCATGATAAGTTCTGGGATTTTTTGAAACATGAAAAATGTGAAGAGCTGAACCATGTGCATTGTGCACTACTGTACATTTGCATAATATTTTGTACTTTCAGTGTAGTAATGCACACATTAACACAACTAGGAAACAAATCATATGGTGAATACTAGGTGTCAAAGTATTGCAATTTTCCTTAAACATGGAGTATTGTTGCATTAAATTGGAACCATAAGATATTAGTTGCTTTGCCTGAAAAATTGTGCACATTTTTTAGGTACCAACAGATAGTTTTTGCACACTAGGGAAAGTCTGTAACAAACACTGCTCTTTTCTCACAATGGACATGAAAACGTGCCGATTTTGCCCAAATATTGAAGTTTTGGAGGTAAAGTGGAACCATAAGATATTATTTGAATTTTGCAAAATTTTTTGCACATGGTTTACGTAGCAATAAGCAACTTTTTTGCACTAGGGCATATCGAAATTCGAAAAAAAAAAAAAAAAAAAAAATTACGCTCCGCCTACTGGTTATTTTTAGCTATTTCACTTTAACCATTCTTTGTTTACATACTGGATTGTGTAATTTGTCGAAAAAATCCAAAACCTTGAGAATCAAGTCTTTGAATTACTGATATAGGTTCGTGCAATTGTGTAAAAGAACATATGGCATCTTGTCATTTCTATAAAGGTTCGTCATTGAATATTAAGCTTACCTTTAGGGGCTTACAAAGCAAAAACTGGCAATAACTTTTCACGAATGAATAATGCATCACATTGACAAATTTTATAGCACAAGAACTGAGTGCTCTGATGCTTGCAACCCACAAAAACTTTGGAACCATCTGGTGCACCATAGCGTTCATTCTTAGCTTTTTCTTTTGCACTTCCGTTACTACTATAGGTTTCTAAACCATCTCTGACCTCCTCCGTGTCTCAAAAACTATGACAAACACACAAAAATGATCACCGTGTTTGAACAGAACACGTCAACTGTCTGAAAACGTGAATGCCACTGCGTCACTCTTATCAGCTTCATCATGTGACCAAATTCTAGAGCTCTCATTGGTTCCCTTGACATGTTTGATTTTACTTGAGCCAGCTACTGGGACATGTTTGTTTTTGCTCAAATCACGCATTTTTTGCCTATGAAATGAGTAAGAGCTGTTTGGTTTGGGTCAGCTTATGATACAGAAACAGGATCAGACCATCCTCCTTTATCGTACCTAATGCTTACTCACATTTCTGTGACATTGTTGGTTTCGCTTGTGCACTCCTCAAATATTGTATATTGTCTAATACATGCCATGGAAATAAGAATGCCTCTTGTCTGGTGGCTTTCTTCTTTCCTTCTGGGGGAATAAGAAAGTTCTGAAGTCTGAACATTTCTTGAGAAGATAAGTTACATTAGGATGATTTCACCCATTTAATGAAAAAAAAAATATATATATATCATCATCATCATCATCATTGTCAACCATTATCAATCCACTGCTGGACGAAGGTCTCCCCAAGTTTCCTCCACAACGGTCTGTCTTGTGCCAGTCTCCTCCATGTCACCCCTGCATACTTTCGAATTTCATCCACCCATCTCCCATGTGGTCTTCTTCTGGGTCTTTTCCTGTCCCTTGGAATCCAATCTAAAATTTCGGCTGTCCATCGATGATCTGTCCTTCTGGCAGTATGTCCAGCCCATTGCCATTTCAGGGATTTAACTCTGATCATGATGTCTTCCACTCTTGTCATTTTTCGGATCCACGAGTTCCTCTTCTTATCTCTCCTGGTTACACCAAGTATGCACCTCTCCATGCTTCTTTGAGTTGTCTGCAGCCTTTGTATGTCTCTTTTAGTTAAGGTCCACGTCTCTGCACCATACGTAAGCACTGGAAGGATGCATTGATCAAACACTTTTCTTTTAAGACATAATGGCATATTGCTCTTGAAAATTATGCTGTTTCTTCCAAAAGCTCTCCAGGCAAGTTTTGTACGCCGATTAATTTCTTCATCAATGTGACCCTCACTTGATATCTGCTGTCCAAGATAAACGTACGTGTCTGTTATCTCCAGCTTTTCTCCATCAATCGATAAATCTTCATTTCTTGTAAAAGCATTGAACATCACTTTTGTCTTCTGAAAGTTCATTTTTAATCCCACTTCTTTACTCTTGTCAGCAAGTTCCTGGATCATACTCTGCAGCTCTGATGGGGTAGTTGCAAAAATGACTACATCATCAGCAAAACGAAGGTGGGTTAGATAATCTCCATTAATCTTTATCCCCTTGTTTTCCCAGCTCAGCGACTGAAAAACACCCTCCAATGTGGCATTAAAGAGCTTCGGAGATATGGTGTCACCTTGTCTCACTCCCTTTCCAATTTTTACGTGTGTTGTATTTTCAAACAGCCTAATCTTTGCACTTGCATTTTCATAGATGTTATTAATAATATTAATGTATGCATCTTCAATACCGCAGGTTTTCAGAGCCATTGTAACTGCTGATGGTTTCACCGAATCAAAGGCTTTTTCATAATCGATAAAAGCCATGCACAATGGAAGTTCATATTCCCTCGCTCTTTCAATTAGTTCTCTCAGCACGTGGATATGATCTATTGTGCTGTAGCCACTCCTGAATCCAGCTTGTTCTCTCGGTTGAGCCATGTCCAGTGTTACCTTCAAACGGTGTGAAAGAACTTTAGTGAAGATTTTATAAACTACTGATAGGAGGCTGATAGGTCTGTAGTTTCCTAGATCCTCAATGTCACCTTTCTTATGTAGCAGGATCATTGTAGCGGTGTTCCAATCCTCAGGAATCTTTCCTTCATTAAGGCATCGAGTGAAAATTTGGGCGAGTACTGTTTCGATTTCTCCACTTGCTTCTTGTATGATGTCTACAGTAATTCCATCTTCTCCTGGAGCTTTTCCCCGCTTCATGTTCTTGATTGCATGTGCAACTTCTGCTGGAAGGACTGGAGGAACTCTGGTACTGGTATCTTTCATGATGTCTGGAGTGCATGTATCATCCCTTTCATATAATTTGGAGTAGAAATCTTTCACTCTTGTCAAAATTTCGCCTCTATTTCTTGTTACAGAACCATCTTCTTTTCTCAGTGCCATAATCTGTTTTCTTCCCTTACTGAGATGTCCCTTTGCTATCTTTAGGCTTTGGTTGTTTTCAATTGCTTTCCTCACTAGTTCACAGTTGAATTTTCTTACGTCTTCAGTGATACTTTTTCTTACTGTCTTGCATAGCTCTATATATTCCACTTTGGAAGTCACATCTTCTTTAGTTGTCCTCATCTCTCTTCTTCTTTTTGCATCAACATTTTCGTTTTTCCTGATAATTTGTTTACATGCAACTTGTTCTTAGACCCAGCTAATTTTGTTGCTGTTTCCATAAGAGCTTTGGTTACTTTTCTGTTAACTTCAGAGATGTCCACTTCTTCTGATGTTAGGCCTTCTAAAGCAGAGAACCTGTTCTTCAGTTCCAACTTGAAGGTATTATGGTGTTTTTTAAGGTTGGTTATGTCGATACATTTTGTTTGTCTTATGAGCTTGCCACGTTCAAGTTTAGTGTTGAGGTGCATCTTACATCTCACCAATCTATGGTCACTACCTGTGTTGAACTTGTTTAGCACACTGCAGTCTTCTATGACGAATTTTTTGTTACACATAATAAAATCAATTTCACTTGTCGTCCCATTTGGATGTCTCCAAGTCCATTTCCTGTGTGGCTTTTTCTTGAAGAACGAGTTCAAGATGAAAAACCCTTCTGCCTCTGCAAACTCAACGAGAGTATTTCCACGCTGGTTTCTGTTGCCGTGACCGAATTTACCTACTGAAGTTTCATTCTGTTGCCGTTGCCCTATTTTTGCATTGAAATCTCCCATAATTATCTTCAAGTGCTGCTTACCTTTATTATTTAGATCACGAATTTCCTCATAAAATTCTTCAATTTCTTCTTCAGGATGACTTGTGGTGGGTGCATAAGTTTGAATAATCTGAGCCTGGTATCTTTTCGAGAGTTGGATAACAAGTCGTGCAGCTCTGTCAGAGGAACTTTCAACTTCTACAACTTTATCCTTCAGTTTCTTGTTTATTATAAATCCAACACCACTAGTTCTGCCAGTATCTGTCCCACGATAGTAGAAGAGATGTCCACTTTTCAGTTCGATGAGATCTTCTCCTTTTCTCCTTACCTCACTTAGCCCCACGATGTCCCACTTGATCCTTTGTAGTTCCTCTTCCAATTCAAGAAGCCTTGAATCAGAAGATAGGGAGCGTCCATTGTACGTTGCCAAGGTCAGCATCAGATGGCAGCCTAGTCCGGTCCTCCGGGGATTCTTAGCACCCTCTGCCTTCATGTCGCACTGGCCGCTGCCTTGGCCAGGTACATTCCAGCTGCCGGAGACTGAGGGCCAAGATTTAAGTTGTGGAATCATTTTGGAGGGGTTTGGCCATAACTCACCACGCTGGCCAAGCGGGTTGGTGAGTGTGGGATAGAATTTCCTCTAATCCCGATGGTATAGTTATACCGCTATTGGCGGTCGTCAGAGCCCCTTTAGTGGGAACAGGATGCACCACGAGAAGGCGGGGTTGACATTTGTCAAGGAGAGGCTGTGATGTTACGCATCACCTGACCTTACATCCCTGGTGGCTTTCTTTCTTTCCTTCTGGGGGAATAAGAAAGTTCTGAAGTCTGAACATTTCTTGAGAAGATAAGTTACATTAGGATGATTTCACCCATTTAATGAAAAAAAAAAAAAAAAATATATATATATATATATATATATATATATATATATATATATATATATATACTTGTATATTGAAGAAAGTGAAGGAAAGTGGTTCAGAAAAACTATTACTGAAGAACAAGCGACTATGCTAGAAGAACCTGGAAATAAATATCTTGGGCATATCACTCCTACGTCTTCCACCGCAAAGGACATTGCCAAATGTCTGCTGGATTTCTTACATGCCAAGAATACCGACCCAAGCTAACTGTTAGTGATAGGCTGTAACGGAACCGCCGTTAATACTGGGTGTAAAGGAGGTGCAATTCGCATTCTAGAGCTAGCCTGCCAAAAACCTCTTCAGTGGAGCATATGTCAGTTGCACAGAAATGAGCTGACACTCCGTCACTTAATTCAACATTTGGATGGCCAAACGAGTGGCCCAAAAACATTTTCAGGGGAAAATCGGCAAACAGCTGGAGGGCTGCAAAAATCTACCGGTTTTGAAATTTGAAACAATTGAAGCGGGTTTTCCTGAACGTGATGAAAAAAATGCAATTGATCTTAACACGTCTCATAAATACCTGTGGGACATTAGCCACGCTGTGACAAAGCGTACGTGGTCATCAAGCCTGGCACATAAGCACCCGGAAAAATGAGCCATGTACAGTGGCAAATGATGGCTAATAATATTTTGTCTTTATATTAGTACTTTGCAGCCTTCGGATTCACTAAAAATTCCGGCAGAATTTGTTGTAAGGTTTATGCGCCCATGTGGTTCACTTATAGATCACATCCTCATTGCCATGATGGAGCACGGAATCTGTGGAAGGCCATCCATATATCCTGATATCTCACCCAGGATTTGAAGAGCGTTCTGTACCACGTAATCCAAAGGAATGGCTATTTTGGCCATCCAGAATCAATACTTCTGGCTATGATCACGGACGAGAGGAAACACATCAGAGAAATTGGCTTCTGTAGGATTCTTTGAGCAAGGGCACAAAACTGTGATGCAATCCGTGTATTCAAAATTCCTCAGTTCAACTGTTCAGGGGCAGGATTATTTTGACCTATTTGACTGGCAATCATGCGTCTTAAGCGAACCGCCATTAACCGCCATTGACTGCTAATCACAGAGTGGAGCGATGCGTTAAGTTGACAACAGAAGCATCTGCTGCTGTTTGCGAAGAAGAACAAAGGGATGGATTTATTAGAGTACAGTTGGAAGCACAACAAATAATGCCAGCCTTCGAAAGTAAATCAGATTTCAGGGTAAAAGTTAATAAAGAAGAACAGGAAATTGAAGATTAAAAAAGAACAGAAAATTGATTTGCCCTAATGGAGGGGTGGTTGGGTTGGGCACGGGTGGAACTCGCCGTGCAGTCACCTCCTCATGATAAGTTCTGGGATTTTTTTGAAACATGAAAAATGTGAAGAGCTGAACCATGTGCATTGTGCACTACTGTACATTTGCATAATATTTTGTACTTTCAGTGTAGTAATGCACACATTAACACAACTAGGAAACAAATCATATGGTGAATACTAGGTGTCAAAGTATTGCAATTTTCCTTAAACATGGAGTATTGTTGCATTAAATTGGAACCATAAGATATTAGTTGCTTTGCCTGAAAAATTGTGCACATTTTTTAGGTACCAACAGATAGTTTTTGCACACTAAGGAAAGGAAAGTCTGTAACAAACACTGTTCTTTTCTCACAATGGACATGAAAATGTGCCGATTTTGCCCAAATATTGAAATTTTGGAGGTAAAGTGGAACCATAAGATACTATTTGAATTTTGCAAAATTTTTTGCACATGGTTTACGTAGCAATAAACAACTTTTTTGCACTAGGGCATATCGAAATTTGAAAAAAAAAAAAAAAAAAATTACGCTCCGCCTACTGGTTATTTTTAGCTATTTCACTTTGACCATTCTTTGTTTACATACTGGATTGTGTAATTTGTCGAAAAAATCCAAAACCTTGAGAATCAAGTCTTTGAATTACTGATATAGGTTCGTGCAATTGTGTAAAAGAACATATGGCATCTTGCCATTTCTATAAAGGTTCGTCGTTAGATATTAAGCTTACCTTTAAGACACGTACTTACTTTTAAACAGTAATTAACACCAATAGAGAACAGACACTTTTATTTCACAAACAGCAATCGTACTTTCTCGTGACTCCGCCATTACCACTCCATTCCACTGTTTCCACAACCACAATGTTTCTCGTAATTCTAGATTATGTTGCATCTCCTTTCCTTTCTAAATAATGAAGGAATCATATACAAATCTAGTTTAACACATAATGCTTTAAATAAACTGGTGGTCTAGTTTGTCATTTTGGTTTGTTTACACCAGTCTTTTCTAATGACACAGGAAAGCTTGGTTTGTCCACAGCAGTCTCTTCCAGTGACACAGGAAGACTGTCACCCATTGAACTTTTAGACTGTACTGTGTCCACCCCTGACAAACTCCTGTCTGACACTCCTCTTAGCTTGGGTCTGTAGGGCTGGCACTTGTTTCACACCTGGGCTCTTCTGTCTTGAATTCCCTACATAGCAGATTCCGGGCTGGATTGTAGGACTTTCTTAAGTGGATTCTGTTTCTGTGCACAATAGCAGCACCATTGGCCTTCTGAACTGTATAAGACCTAGGACTAGAATCCACTCCAACTACTGTTGACGGTTCCCATGAAGCATTGTTTAAGCTTCTTATAAGCACGCTGTCTCCTTCCTTTAATGGTGGAAGAGGGTTTAACTGTTTGTCATATTAATACTTCTGTTGTCCTTGTCTCAGTCTTAATCTTTCTTCAACATCTTCAAATAGTTGTGCGTTTAACAGTTTTGCTATTACCGGCAATTTGGTTCTGAGTTGGCGACCCAAGACTAGCTGAGCCGGAGAGAGCATGATTCCTGCTATTGGTGCATTCTGGTACTCCATCAGACCAACATAATAGTCCCTATTGTCTGCCTTGGCCTTTTTGAAAATTGTTTCACAATATGCACTCCCTTCTCTACCATGCCTTTGCTCCTATGATATCTTGGACTGAATATATACACTCAAAGTCCCATGATTTGGCAAATGCCTTAAACTCCCAATTGTTAAAAGGGTTATTATAAAAAAAAAAAAAAAAATTCAGGAACTCCAAACCTAGGAAAGATAGCTTTTAATTTGCTTGTCACTTCTTGTGTTGTCTTGGTTTTCAGACTGCAGACCTCTATCCATTTTGAATAGTATTCTGTTAAAACCAAATATGTGACATTTTGAAACTCCATAAGGTCTCTGAGGAACTGCATGAGGAATTAAAGGTTCTTTGGTAGTGATAGATTGGAATCTCTCACATACTTCACACTTGGATATCACATGATCAATTTTAGAATTCATTCTAGGCCGGTACATAATTTTCCTTGCTCTTAGTTTGCACTTCTCTGTTCCAAGATGCGACTCATGTATTAGCATTAACATATCTTTCCTTAAATCCCATGGTACCACCAATTTGTCACCAAAGAATATCAGACCATCCTCATGATATAAGTTATTTCATAATTTGTAATACTGTTTTAGACCCATATTCTCAGTTTTTATGTACTTAGGCCACCCCTTTGTACAATATTCCGTGACTATGTTTAGCACCTTATCCTCTTTGGTGGCTTGTCTAAATTGTGTTCTTTTGTCATTACTCATTGGCAGGTACTTGGACACACTGTGTATCACATTCTGCAACTCTTGATTGCTCTGGGTCTTTCCACCACTTAGAAATGCCCTAGATAGTGTATCAGCTATGTACATTTTACAGCGTGGTACATATTGCACAACAAAAGTGTATTTCATCAATTTTAGCATCGCATCACACGCTGCAGCCTTGCTGTGGCTTTCAGCAGTGGATTTCTCACAATGGACTCCAATGGCTTATGATCTGACTGCACTGTTACTTTCCTGCCATAAACAAAAGAATGGAATTTTTCAAAGGCAAACACTATGGCTAACAACTCCTTTTCTATTTGTGCAAAGTTTTGTTCATTTTCAGTCAATGCTCTTGACACAAACGAAACTGGATTCTCTCTTGTATGAGACATGCTCCCATTACATCTCTAGAGCTATCACATTGTATTATTATGTTCTCTGAACTGTCAAACACTTTTAAAACTGGTGTTGAGCTCAAATGATGTTTTAATTATTTTAAGGCCTTCTCATGTTCCCAGTCCGATTTGAATTCCTCACTTTTCTTAGTCGGAGCTCTCAATGCAGGTGCGGCGAAAAGTGAAGTTTGTTGACCGGGCCCGAAATTTGAAATCGTGGTGCACCCCTCCCCTCCCTTCCTCTTCCCGTAACAAATAAAAGAAAAACAATGCGTAAGGAGCTTTGTTAGGGATTAGTACCACCTGACCACTTACCTAGAGAAACTTTCTAAGGCACATCACAACAAAAAATCGCACATATGCCAAATAAATAAAAATGTTGGCTAAAAATATTGACCGGGCGGTTCTGCCGCAACTGTCTCAATGGGAAGGTGAATTAGGAACACTGAGGCGCGTTCTAATCATAACCATCACGTAAATACATTACTTGCCATTGTAAACTCAGGGAGTATTTTGAATAGTGTGTATTAAAAGGAACTGTATCTTATTTTGTACACCTGATGAAACGATATAGTTTCGAAAACGCTAGTGTGTTTTAGTGAAAAATAAAATATGTCTAACGTGTCTAGACGGTATGAACTTTGATTACATACCGGTTTATGTTTATAGAATAATCTCGCCAAGTGTCTGACTTCGTAAAATCATCATATATTACAGAATGCATCACTTGGGATATTTAATACTTCTCAATAACAGCTTCCTTACTTAAAGTAGATTTAGATTTAATTTGATCAACTCTCTTTATCAGATTAAGCTGTAAACAAGCTTTTAATCCCAATATTGGCTTAGGATCTTGTTGCACCACATTAAACAGTATATTCTGTTGTGTCACCTTCTCAGTGGAGCATTTAAGAATTACTTTCCCTTTTGGTTTTATCTTAAAATTTCCATACGTAGTTAACATTGTAGAAGTATGCTGTAGTTCTGGTCTTTGAGACTTAATCTGAGAACATATTTTCTCAAACTTTTCTAGAGGCAGAATATTTGTTTCAGTTCCTGTATCTAATTTAAATTCTACTTCACAGCTTTTTCAACCTGTATGTTTTTATTCCACGACTTCTCACAATTTTTATAGTTGGCTTCAGCTTTCTCTACATGTGGGTTCTGTATAGCATCCACATATAAAACAGGATCTTCACTAATTTCCCTCTGTACTTCATAAACTCTTTTTCCAGATTTTGCTTTAACTTTGCACCCTACAGCAAAATGATTTAGACCTTTGCATTTATTACAAATTTTTCCAAATGCAAAGCACTCTCCTACCTTGTTCTTTCTACCGCACCTTTTACAAAGTAGAAACTATATTTAGCTTAGTATTTGTTCTTTCTACCGCACCTTTTAGTTTTAGAAACTATGTTTGGCTTAGTATTTCTTTTCACGAGCTTTTCCCCAGTGCTTTATTTTTAGTTATGTTCACAGCTTCATTTTGATCTTTCATATTTTTAATCTGTTCTCTATTCACCTCAGCAGCCTTTACTTGTTCCACTCCTTTTTGGAGTGTAAGATCCTGTTCACGTAGAAGTTTTTCTTGAAGCGTTGTATCGATCAAGCCCAGCACTAAGTGATCATGTATTAATCTTTCTTGTTGAGCTCCAAACTCGCACGTCTTAGCAAAGGTTTTTAGCTGCGTCAGGTACTGATCAACCAGTTGCCTTCCCTGCTGTGTACACTTGAAGAACTTAAATCATTCGAACACAACGTTTTTCCGTGGTAAGCAATATTCCTGAAACTTATTGACAACTTTGGAGAAATAATCAGCTGCCTCCGGTTCCAAGTTAAAGGTATTAAATATTTCCACGCCATCGTCACCAGTAAGATTTAGCAAAATGGCGACTTTTATTTTATCTGGTTTGTAGATTTTCTCCGTAGCCAGGAGAAAATTTTTGAGCTTCTGTCTCCACTTCTTCCAGTTCTCGTCCACATTGCCCGAAAACCTTAATTCTCCTGGCGCATGAAACATATCCATTGTAATTCTGACACCAAGTTAGATATTAAACTCACCTTTAAGACTCGTACTTACTTTTAAACAGCAATTAACACCAATAGAGAACATTTCAGAAACAACAATCGTACTTCCTCATGATATTCACTCCGCCGTTACCACTCCACTCCACCATTGCCACTCCACTGCACTGTTGCCACAATATCAATGTCTCTCGTAATTCTAGATTATTTTACAGTTATACATATTAAAAGCATAACTTTTTCCTTGCACATCTGCAACAATGTCTACGTCTGTATATTCCTCCACTCGGGTACATTATCACTCACTGTACCTAATTCGCTGTTACCACTCCACTGTTGCCACAACCCCAATGTCTCTCGTAATTCTAGATTATGTTACAGTTATACATATTAGAAGCATAACTTTTTCCTTGCACATCTGCAACAATGTCTACGTCTGTATATTCCCCCACTCGGGTACATTATCACTCACTGTACCTAATTCGCCGTTACCACTCCACTCCACTGTTGCCACAACCCTAACATCTCTCGTAATTCTAGATTATGTTACAGTTATACATATTAGAAGCATAACTTTTTCCTTGCACATCTGCAACAATGCCTACGTCTGTATATTCCCCCACTCGGGTACATTATCACTCACTATACCTAATTCGCTGTTACCACTCCACTCCACTGTTGCCACAACCCCAACGTCTCTCGTAATTCTAGATTATGTTACAGTTATACATATTAGAAGCATTACTTTTTCCTTGCACATCTGCAACAATGTCTACGTCTGTATATTTCCCCACTCAGGTACATTATCACTCACTGTACCTAATGCTTCAAATGAAATCCCTAACTGTTTCTATGAGGAAGTTCATGCCATTCTTCTGTGGGAATGCCAGAGTTTGTTAGAGCCATGTTTCAGAGCTGTTCACCAAAATCAAATAGAAAACCAGCTTTCCTAAAGCAGTTAACTATTTTTTGCTTTGAAAGATCCTTCTAGGCTTTCTTTATCATATAGGATCAAGCTTAAGAGAAGCACTAAAACCTCATATCTTTATCAAAAGATCAAGCTTAAGAGAAGCATTAAAACCTCATATCATGCATTGGTTACATTGTGAAAAAGTAATTGGTGGAACGTTTTGGTAGTTGACTTCTACCTTTCTCAGCCATGGAGTGAAACATGTAGTATTAGAATCAGTTGTTCTCTTATTTTTTATCATGTTATTTGATTTACTGCCAGTCCTTCTCATTATGATTCCAAAAGATCAGTAGAGCTTTTTCCACCATCATCCATTTCACTTAATTCCGGAAACTGCTATGCAGTAAAAAAGTTTAAAATTCGTGATTGCATGTTAATCTATTAATTCATTTGTTTGGGGGAGAGAAGCAAAGGTTTATGGCCTTAAATGTTGTTTGAACTCTGGGCCATGCAGTTGTCAATAAACAACAAAATGTTCCCTTTTTGGACCTGCATATTTTTGTCCAATTCCTTCAACCAATCTGAGAAAAATTCAGTTGTTAAATGTTCAAACTGAAATTATTATTGGCATTACTTGTGTACACTTATCAGTTCTTTCATTAAGATTTTCATTCTTTTCTAAAGATTCCTTAAGAGGCAAAACACTGATTTAAGCTCATGAATTTATATCATTTTTTTACATACTTCCTGGATTCAGGCTATAAACCATAGATTCCAAGTGATCAGGAAAGAGCTTTATTAGTCTGAAAATGATGCGTTACATGATGACAAACACGTGAGAAAGAATGATATGTGCAATGTACAGCAGTTGGACAGAATAATGTGAACACCTAGGAAAATAACCTAGTAGGGTGTGGGACCACCTTTGACATTCAAAACCACCTGAATCCTCCTTGGAATGGATGCATACAAATCCTGGATGGTGGTTAGTGGGATGTTACACCATTCTTCTTGTAGAAACTGCTCCAGGTCCTTTAGAAATTCAAGAGGGAGATAACGGGATCTTATTCTGTTTTCCAACACAGACCACAGTGGCTCGATGATGTTTTTAAGTGTGGCGATTAAAAGGAGGCCAAGGAAGGTGTGAAAGTTCATCCTCATGTTCCTCAAACCATGATTGGACATTCTAAGCTCTGTGAATTGGGGGCATTATCACCTTGATAGATAGCATCCCCTGCAAGAAACAATGTCGGGAATATGCGTTAATGTGTTATCCTCAGTTCTGGAAAAAAATTCCTCTAACAATTTAAGTGGAAATTATTGCAGTGATGATCTAGTTTGACTATGCTTTAGAAACTGCTGTAGAATTCAAAGAAATAATTACTTCATCCATCATTACATACATTCCAATCATATGGTATTGCATGAACACTGCCGCCCCCTTCCAAATGAAGAAAAAAACTAGTAACCTTCTCTTCCCTTTCTTATACATGCACATGTGCACTTTTTATATTCTTATTTCAATAACACGTAAAAGACCTACTCCACCTGTCCGGTAGGTTAGTTTCAACTAATATTAATTTTTTTAACATTTGACAAAATTAAATATTAAATTCAGTATTATTTACCAAATATTAAATTCAATAAATTGTGAGTCACTCGATTTAAATAAAAAATGAGTAGGAAGGAATAGCTTTTCCCATTAGCTGATTTCAAGCAAAATCTACTGTGAATATTATTACCTTATTATGAAGTTGGAAATGTCAGATTTGGTCATGATTGGTTGAATAATAGTTTATTTATCCAATGAAGATATTCTTTTAACCAAAATGTACACAAAAGGTACAGCGATTTAACCATCTTATCTGTTACCTTGCCTTAAACAATGAAAGAATTGCATTGTAAATATACCTTTTATGTTCATATGCATATAACTTTCAAGCTGAAAAAAAAAATCGGGAAAAGAATTTATAAAATTTACCTCATAGTCCTAATGGTATTCTTCTAGGCACGTCTTCGATTCCTAATGTAAATTCATCAACAATCTTGTCAATATCAGTTTTTCGAGCTGTTTCCAAAGCTTTCTATGCTAAGCAGGCTCGGTGAGAAAGAATGAAATATACTCTCACTCAAGTGTGAACATAATTTGTCACCAATTTCAGTTTAGGAAATGATTGTTCTGCTTTTGTGAACATTCACTGGAAGGGTTAAAAAATTTTTAAAGTCACAGCAAATCTGGAACTCTGGACAGTGTGACTAAGTTCTTTAGTGTAGGAAGTTTGCTCGTAATCTTTAACCAATCTATTCTACGTGGAGGATTACTTCAACAAGGTCTGTGTGACTTTTCCTACAGCATTAATTTAAAAAGGTGTTGGACAGAATTTACTAAATTAGGTTATTAGTGATCATTATTTACACGTATTAAATTTAACCTCTGTTTTTCATTTTTAGTGTCTCTTTTTAGAATTAATCTGAAAGAGTGCACCTGTTGTGGGAAGTTCATAAGATTAATCCTCAGAATATATTCTTACTTCAGACCTGCCAACTGTTACGATTTTATCACATTAGTACAGTAAATCATGCTCCAGAACAATATGATTTTGCCGCCAAAAATACAGTTTTTTTTTAAAGTCATATTCCCCCCTTTTCAGACAGAAGTAGGGTAAAATTTATGTGTAATCTGTTTTTCCCCCTTCAAAAGACTTTTTTCTCGGAGAGGTTTCTAATTTCTCTTAACAAATTCCCCTGCCTCTATACTCAGAGTCAACCTAAGAATGTATGTACCACTATGAAGGGTACGAAACAGCTACTTCAGCTACGAAAAATAGTCCCTAGCGTTTGAAGCAAAAAGCAGTAGAATTATTGCTTAGAATCCATTTTTGTTTGTTCAGCAGTTTGTATCAGGCAAAATTGCTATCTAAAAAAAAAATCCAGTAAAAAGAGTGCTTTTAGAAATAAATTTGATATGAGAAGTTCCTCGATCAAGAGCTTCACACTCTTGGCTGTTTCTGACCATTTGGGATACAATTCAGAGGGGGAGGGGTAGAAGACCTCTCCCAACATTCGCAACAAAGAGGCAATATCTTGACGATCGGGGGAACTTGAAGGGTAAGTAACTTAAGCCTGCAGTAGGGGAAGAAGTTCGGACTCCATCAGACCCCCATTCACAATCTCTACTGTTGTGTGATGCGTGGGTGAGTGAGAGTATCGGAAAGGAAACAGCAGGACAGCACATTAACGTGGATGGATACTCCGAGTATAGTTTCCCAACAGAAATAAAGTAAGTCGAGTGCAATCAGCAACCAATGGACGAATCCCAACTTGTTTCGTATAACGTTCGACACCGATTTGTATTTTCGACCCTTCGTCATGCTTAAAGCTGCTGATTGGTCGGTGCTGGAGTGTGTACGAGTGTCTGTTTATTCAAAGCGACATCCCTCTCCTTACACCTGCAAACATCAAAAATTTATATAGCTACACCTTACACCATCGAGAATTTATATAGCTGAAATAAGCTTTAAAAATTATCAGCACGCGTCATGTTATGATTTTTCTATTTGAGTGTTACGTTTTTGGTTCTGAGAGGTGGGCAGGTCTGTTACTTAGTCATCGGCAGATGTGAATGACTGATCATCACTCATCTCCATAAGAACTGCGGGATGCAAAAATTGAAATTCCTTAACTATGTCATTCATAGCTGGAAACCTGTTTTTAACCTGTACTATCACTTTGTTAAGATCCAAATAAAATAACTAACTTTGAAAGATTCTTCTGAATCTGGAATGTAATCCTCTTTGAGGTGCATTGAGTGAGCCTGGGTAAGAGACAGGTACTTACTCTTGTTGTGGAGTAGCATGGCTTTTACGCTCCTGGATGAGATGTTAATGGAGAAGAGCCACTTGTTCTGGTTACAGGTGATTCCAGTTGCCTTGAACACACCAATCACATTGTGGCAGAAGCTGGAAAAAGCTTAGTGACTTTTCCTTTGATCTACTTGCACATTTTCATCCAACAAGTTCCTGTGGGAGCCTAGACATCAAAATCTCAGCATGGACTTCATAAGATCAAGATCACTGATCAAGTCATAAAGGTGTTTTTGGTTAGGATAGTATGGGTTCTCTCATCAGCTCCATCTCTCAAATTGTTATCTGGATCTACATCTTTCTAGTTCTCTAATTTGCTGCTCTCTTCTGAAGACAGCTTCTCTCTCACCGGAAGAGTGGATATGGGAAGCTCAGGGCAATGTGGCACTGGGGTGGTAGATGAAGGAATGTCCGGATATGTAATAGCAAGTGCATTCTTCCAGTTTGACATTTGGGAGGATTTACCATGCAGAAGTAGCAATTGCTTCAGAGGTCAGTGGGTTCCTGCCAAATTCTTGGGATAGCAAACTTCACAGTTCTCTTTTCCCCTCTGCACCATCCTACAAAAGAACAAAATAAAATTGTGTAATGAAAAACTAAGTTCATTTCACCCATGGCTAATGTGTAAGAGATTCTAGCAACTTTCATATGGGTCACTGTATTTATTTATACCACTACTTAATTACTGGAAAGTTCTCCATAGTTCTAAAAGGTTCCACAAGTTTACTCAGCACTGAATCCATCTAAAAGGTTCTAAAACATAGCTAAATTTTAAAATATCACTGTTCTGGTCACAAAAGCCAAGTTTGTTGTGAATAATTCCATTTTCTATAATTTAAGGCATAAGCAATTTGGAAGTATAACAGTTACTACCCAGGAACAAATAAAAAATAAAACTTTGTTACATTATGTTTATGGTCAGATAGCAGTTTTCGCTTTCTGGAAAATAACCCAATATATCGACTATTCACTCTAGAGCTGGGCACGCCGCCCTGCTTGTCCTTTGAACTGCAAAACATGCGCCCCATTTGGGTCGAAAAATTGCATTCCACTTGCCTTTGGATTAAAAAAGCAAAATTGCGCCCCACCTGCCTTTTATGATGACCTGCAACTTTTATGACGAAAATATCACAAATTTGTTCAGGTATCTGAACTTCTTTCGCAGCCCGGAGTACTCATTCACGTTAACTTTTCATTTGAAAATAAAAAACTTTAAATACATATTTTTTTTTAAAGAACTATGTTTTGATCATCGAAACAATTTGTGTACAAAGCGGTAAAGCCTTTCCTTGCTAATGCTCGACTTTTTAACCTTTGCACTTGGCGAGCTCTCGGATGCAAGATTCTCCCGTCTCATTACGTAATTACTGCGGTGGAACTCAGTGGAAAGGAAATTCCAAAGCAAATGATTCACATACAAACAGATGTTGATGCAGTTTCTTATTCTTTATCACTTGAAGTGCACATCTGCTGCATGGAAGGGGGAGAAATCGGACTACAGATTTCAGCAAAATGAGAAATTTGCCAGTAAATTAGCCTTTATATATCTGAATTTATATATATAATAAGATATCATCATCATCATCAAGTGCAAATAAGATAAAACTTCGATAGCGTTAGTGGTCTTAACAAAATAATAGATCAAGTTCGCATGAAAACATATGAGTTCTATTTTCTACCATCTCCTAACACATAAATTATGTATTTAAAATATTAATGTTTTAATACAGTATTTTATGCATAAATGAAATATTAATGGCATTCCTAAAAATTAGTTGCAAAATAACAGTTGTTAAATTCTTTTCGGACTTACCTTAAGTATCCATGAATGAATTCTTCTTCCCCACTTGAGAGCACGTGGAACATGTAACATAAGGGATAGTGTCCTTCCACTGCACTTCCAGCCATTTATATTGTCCTTTCCATTTTAGAACTAAGGAATTCGAAACTTCATTTTTCTTTTTATTTTTTGGTAATTAGTCGTCGTCATTTGTTCTTTTTTTTTTTTTTTGTGCTTATTTGCATCGCCAATTAACCACTTATCCATTGTGTGCTCCAGCATATTTTTCAAGTGAATTGTAGGAGATCGTACTCTGTAATGGCATACATGCAATCTAACAATTCAGTTTACTGCCATGTGTTGGTAAGGGATCACATGTTGGTAATGCTACTGCCCTTATATGTAACATTAGTGATGAGTACATTTTGGTTATAAGCTACCTTGTGATTGGTGGATTGAGCTAGACCTACACGGATTACATAGGGTCTAGGGATTGAGTCGCAGTGCAACCACACCACGTGTGTTGGCATCGATTGGCGTTTGATGGGCTGATTAAACATCCAAGAGTCGAAAATCTCAAAAAAAAAAAATAAAAATAAAAAAAAATAATAATAATAATAATAATAATAATGTGCATATCGTGGCTTTTACTTTTTAGCGAAAATTATGGATTTTGTTTTTGCAAAACATGATTTCCTTTTCGCAAAATGCGAAAAAAAACTAATGCAGGATAAACCCTGACCAGAAATAAATTTATGCATCTATATTAAACAAATTTATTGAGAACTATAGCACCAAATTCTTAAACTGAATCAACTTTCCTTGCCTTTAACTGAGCAAAATAACTAAGTCATTATACGTCAAATTAGATGACTTCCCGTAGATAATTTTTTGTTCGTATTACAAAATAAAAAAGTTGTGTACCCCCCCCCCTCCCCTCACGCTTTGTGTTCAAAACAAAACACAGGCCGAGAAAACCATCATATTAGACTTAAAATAGCATCATCTTCTGCTTCATGAGCTTACTTTTTGTATATGTCCGAATTGAACAATTTTAGCATTTTTGTGAAGGCTTCAAATTTATTGCAACAAATGCCATTTTGCTTTAGATGATCTCTGCTCACCAAAACTGATTGTAGAGTCTCAGTGTTCATTCTTCCTTAAATCTGTTTTGATTATATTTGTGGCTGAGAAAACCCTTTCTACTGCTGCAATGCTGTGTGGCAAGCTTAGCAAATTAATGGCAAGCTGTCCCACATCTTTAAAAGGGTTATCTCCAACACAATTTTTGTGTGACCAAACTTCTTTCCAAAATTCCAGGAGATCATCAGTGTTATGCCACTGTTGAAACCATACATTTTTAATACCATTTTCAACAGCATCTGCTTGCACAGCAAAGAGTATATCATTTAAAAATCAAGTTTTACATTTTGCAGACTTAACACATTTGAAGGCTTGGAAGTGAATGAAGCAACTGCTAAAATATCTCCATGTTTGGTGACAGTCTCTTTTGTTATTTCACTAGCAGCTACCACCAAGAATTCTGTACATCTTGTTTTGATGCCTTCAATTTGACCCCTGGAAATGCATTTTGCAGAAAGCATTTTCTGCGACTGTAATATAAATGTGGACCCAAGGTCTCAGTTATCACTTGTTAAATGGTTGAAGTCTATGCTTGTGTCCAGATCAAAAAACAGCAGCAAATCTGTTAGTTCTCTAAGTATACATGGGTTTAAAAACTTAGAAACTACACTTCTGTAAAAATTTCTCAGTTCCCAATTGAGCTTTAAAATAATAAATTTTTCAGACTGAAAAGTTTGTTAAATCCTTCAATACAGAAACTAAAGAAGAAGAAAATAAAAAAAAGCTTATTTGCTTTATCTGTAAACATCTGGTGAAGCATTTCTGCATTAAGGCATGCCTTCTTGTCCTTCACAAGTCCGAAGTGAAGTTTGAGCTCCTCCCACTGTTCCAATATACGCGAGCCACAATCTGCTCATGCCAGCCAGTGAGTTTCACCCAATGCAAGCAATTTCAGTGGCTCTTTATCATAATTGAGCATTTTATAAATGTTTGCATAGTTGATTTGCCAAATGGTACTACGTGCAAACCACGAATATGCTTGCTGTACAGTATACTCCAAATTTCGTGGAAGGCATGCTGCTGCTTTACTCGCACAGAGGTGTATACTGTGGCATATACATTTCACAAAAATGATTTTTTTATTCTGTTCTTTCATTCCTGTGAGAACAGAATTGTTCATCCGACACATCACACTAGCACCATCTGTTGTACGATTGCTCCATTTTTTTCTACTCGGTAACGTCTGTCTTACTACTCATATTCCAGAATAAATTCAACACACACGTTGCTCTTCACCACTGCACGAGACATAAATAATCCTGTAGACCTCGTCAGCGCTGTTTAGCTCCCAACAATGGTATCGCATTGCCCTCTGTGCAATCGGTAGCTTCCTAGTGTCATTTCTGTTAGGGGTGACTAATATTTTGTCTGGTGGGCTTACCTTATATATTTTATATGCATATAACTTTCAAGCTGAAAAAAAATTCAGCAACTGAATTTATAAAATAAAATCCACCTCATAGTCACAATGGTATGGTTCTTCTAGCCACGTCTTCGATTCCTCAATGTACATTCATCAACAATCTTGTCAATATCAGTTTTTCAAGCTCTTTCCAGTTCTATGCTAATCAGGCTTGATGCAGAGCCTGTTCTGCATCACTCAAGTATGAGCATAATTTTTTACCAGTTTCAATTTAGAAAATGATTTCTGTGTGCTTGCAAGCATTCACCAGAAGGGTTAAAAAAGTTTTAAAGTCACAACAAATCTAGAACTCTGGGGCACCATGACTAAGTTCTTTAGTGTCAGAAGTTTAGTCTTTAACCAATCTATTTTTAATTTTTAGTATGTCTCTCTCTCTCTCTCTCTCTCTCTCTCTCTCTCTCTCTCTCTCTCTCTCTCTCTCTCTCTCTCTGTAATCTGAAAGAGAGCACCTGTCATGTGAAGTTCATGAGATGAATTTGCACAATATATTCTTACTTAGTTGTTGACAGATGTGATCATCATTCATCTCTGTAAGAACTGCAGGATGCACAAATTTAAATTTCTTAACTGTGTTATTCATGGCTGAAAGCCTGCTCCAGATGTCCATTTCATACAGTTCTCGTCGCAGTGTCCTCTCGGAAATTGGTTGGAGTGGGCTTCCGTTGACTGTTTGGAGCAATTATTGCCTGGTTTGAAACTTATTTGCAGTTACTAGGCATGAAACAAGGTGACTGTCCCTGTTGGTTAGAATTGTTTTCCGGCTGCAGTTATGGTGATTTTCAGTTGACTGCAAAAACTACACCACGGTTGTAGACCTGCTGGGCAGTATATTTTGACACACCAACAAATTGCGCGACTTCATTCACTTTGTGTCCGTGGGCACGGCCAAACACGATTGCTCCTTTCTTTTCTACTCGGTAACGTCTGTCTTACTACTCATATTGCAGAATAAATTCAACACACACGTTGCTCTTCACCACTACACGAGACATAAATAATCCTGTAGACCTCGTCAGCGCTATTTAGCTCCCAACAATGGTATCGCATTGCCCTCTGTGCAATCGGTAGCTTCCTAGTGTCATTTCTGTTAGGGGTGACTAATATTTTGTCTGGTGGGCTTACCTTATATATTTTATATGCATATAACTTTCAAGCTGAAAAAATTGAGCAACTGAATTTATAAAATAAAATCCACCTCATAGTCATAATGGTATGGTTTTTCTAGACACGTCTTCGATTCCTCAATGTACATTCATCAACAATCTTGTCAATATCAGTTTTTCAAGCTCTTTCCAGTTCTATGCTAATCACGCTTGATGCAGAGCCTGTTCTGCATCACTCAAGTGTGAGCATAATTTTTTACCAGTTTCAATTTAGAAAATGATTTCTGTGTGCTTGCAAGCATTCACCAGAAGGGTTAAAAAAGTTTTAAAGTCACAACAAATTTAGAACTCTGGGCACCATGACTAAGTTCTTTAGTGTCAGAAGTTTAGTCTTTAACCAATCTATTTTTAATTTTTAGTATGTCTCTCTCTCTCTCTCTCTCTCTCTCTCTCTCTCTCTCTCTCTCTCTCTCTCTCTCAGTAATCTGAAAGAGAGCACCTGGCATGGGAAGTTCATGAGATGAATTTGCACAATATATTCTTACTTAGTTGTTGACAGATGTGATCATCATTCATCTCTGTAAGAACTGCAGGATGCACAAATTTAAATTTCTTAACTGTGTTATTCATGGCTGAAAGCCTGCTCCAGATGTCCATTTCATACAGTTCTCGTCGCAGTGTCCTCTCGGAAATTGGTTGGAGTGGGCTTCCGTTGACTGTTTGGAGCAATTATTGCCTGGTTTGAAACTTATTTGCAGTTACTAGGCATGAAACAAGGTGACTGTCCCTGTTGGTTAGAATTGTTTTCCGGCTGCAGTTATGGTGATTTTCAGTGGACTGCAAAAACTACACCACGGTTGTAGACCTGCTGGGCAGTATATTTTGACACACCAACAAATTGCGCGACTTCATTCACTTTGTGTCCGTGGGCACGGCCAAACACGATTGCTCCTTTCTTTTCTACTCGGTAACGTCTGTCTTACGACTCATATTGCAAAATAAATTCAACACACACGTTGCTCTTCACCACTGCACGAGACATAAATGATCCTGTAGACCTCGTCAGCGCTATTTAGCTCCCAACAATGGTATTGCATTGCCCTCTGTGCAATCGGTAGCTTCCTAGTGTCATTTCTGTTAGGGGTGACTAATATTTTGTCTGGTGGGCTTACCTTATATATTTTATATGCATATAACTTTCAAGCTGAAAAAAATTCAGCAACTGAATTTATAAAATAAAATCCACCTCATAGTCATAATGGTATGGTTCTTCTAGCCAAGTCTTCGATTCCTCAATGTACATTCATCAACAATCTTGTCAATATCAGTTTTTCAAGCTCTTTCCAGTTCTATGCTAATCAGGCTTGATGCAGAGCCTGTTCTGCATCACTCAAGTGTGAGCATAATTTTTTACCAGTTTCAATTTAGAAAATGATTTCTGTGTGCTTGCAAGCATTCACCAGAAGGGTTAAAAAAGTTTTAAACTCACAACAAATCTAGAACACTGGGCACTATGACTAAGTTCTTTAGTGTCAGAAGTTTAGTCTTTAACCAATCGATTTTTAATTTTTAGTATGTCTCTCTCTCTCTCCTCTCTCACTCTCTCTCTCTCTCTCTTTCTCTCTCTCTCTCTCTCTCTCTCTCTCACTCTCTCTCTCTCTCTCTCTCTCTCTCTCTCTCTCTCTCTCTCTCTCTCACTAATCTGAAAGAGAGCACCTGGCATGGGAAGTTCATGAGATGAATTTGCACAATATATTCTTACTTAGTTGTTGACAGATGTGATCATCATTCATCTCTGTAAGAACTGCAGGATGCACAAATTTAAATTTCTTAACTGTGTTATTCATGGCTGAAAACCTGCTCCAGATGTCCATTTCACACAGTTCTCTTCGCAGTGTCCTCTCGGAAATTGGTTGGAGTGGGCTTCCGTTGACTGTTTGGAGCAATTATTGCCTGGTTTGAAACTTATTTGCAGTTACTAGGCATGAAACAAGGTGACTGTCCCTGTTGGTTAGAATTGTTTTCCGGCTGCAGTTATGGTGATTTTCAGTTGACTGCAAAAACTACACCACGGTTGTAGACCTGCTGGGCAGTATATTTTGACACACCAACAAATTGCGCGACTTCATTCACTTTGTGTCCGTGGGCACGGCCAAACACGATTGCTCCTTTCTTTTCTACTCGGTAACGTCTGTCTTACGACTCATATTGCAAAATAAATTCAACACACACGTTGCTCTTCACCACTGCACGAGACATAAATGATCCTGTAGACCTCGTCAGCGCTATTTAGCTCCCAACAATGGTATTGCATTGCCCTCTGTGCAATCGGTAGCTTCCTAGTGTCATTTCTGTTAGGGGTGACTAATATTTTGTCTGGTGGGCTTACCTTATATATTTTATATGCATATAACTTTCAAGCTGAAAAAAATTCAGCAACTGAATTTATAAAATAAAATCCACCTCATAGTCATAATGGTATGGTTCTTCTAGCCAAGTCTTCGATTCCTCAATGTACATTCATCAACAATCTTGTCAATATCAGTTTTTCAAGCTCTTTCCAGTTCTATGCTAATCAGGCTTGATGCAGAGCCTGTTCTGCATCACTCAAGTGTGAGCATAATTTTTTACCAGTTTCAATTTAGAAAATGATTTCTGTGTGCTTGCAAGCATTCACTAGAAGGGTTAAAAAAGTTTTAAAGTCACAACAAATCTAGAACTCCTGGGGCACCATGACTAAGTTCTTTAGTGTCAGAAGTTTAGTCTTTAATCAATCTATTTTTAATTTTTAGTATGTGTCTCTCTCTCCTCTCTCTCACTCTCTCTCTCTCTCTCTCTCTCTCTCTCTCTCTCTCTCTCTCTTTCTCTCTCTCTCTCTCTCTCTCTCTCTCTCTCTCTCTCTCTCAATAATCTGAAAGAGAGCACCTGGCATGGGAAGTTCATGAGATGAATTTGCACAATATATTCTTACTTAGTTGTTGACAGATGTGATCATCATTCATCTCTGTAAGAACTGCAGGATGCACAAATTTAAATTTCTTAACTGTGTTATTCATGGCTGAAAACCTGCTCCAGATGTCCATTTCATACAGTTCTCGTCGCAGTGTCCTCTCGGAAATTGGTTGGAGTGGGCTTCCGTTGCCTGTTTGGAGCAATTATTGCCTGGTTTGAAACTTATTTGCAGTTACTAGGCATGAAACAAGGTAACTGTCCCTGTTGGTTAGAATTGTTTTCCGGCTGCAGTAATGGTGATTTTCAGTTGACTGCAAAAACTACACCACGGTTGTAGACCTGCTGGGCAGTATATTTTGACACACCAACAAATTGCGCGACTTCATTCACTTTGTGTCCGTGGGCACGGCCAAACACGATTGCTCCTTTCTTTTCTACTCGGTAACGTCTGTCTTACGACTCATATTGCAAAATAAATTCAACACACACGTTGCTCTTCACCACTGCACGAGACATAAATGATCCTGTAGACCTCGTCAGCGCTATTTAGCTCCCAACAATGGTATTGCATTGCCCTCTGTGCAATCGGTAGCTTCCTAGTGTCATTTCTGTTAGGGGTGACTAATATTTTGTCTGGTGGGCTTACCTTATATATTTTATATGCATATAACTTTCAAGCTGAAAAAATTCAGCAACTGAATTTATAAAATAAAATCCACCTCATAGTCATAATGGTATGGTTCTTCTAGCCACGTCTTCGATTCCTCAATGTACATTCATCAACAATCTTGTCAATATCAGTTTTTCAAGCTCTTTCCAGTTCTATGCTAATCAGGCTTGATGCAGAGCCTGTTCTGCATCACTCAAGTGTGAGCATAATTTTTTACCAGTTTCAATTTAGAAAATGATTTCTGTGTGCTTGCAAGCATTCACCAGAAGGGTTAAAAAGTTTTAAACTCACAACAAATCTAGAACTCTGGGGCACTATGACTAAGTTCTTTAGTGTCAGAAGTTTAGTCTTTAACCAATCGATTTTTAATTTTTAGTATGTCTCTCTCTTTCTCCTCTCTCTCACTCTCTCTCTTTCTCCTCTCTCTCTCTCTCTCTCTCTCTCTCTCTCTCTCTCTCTCTCTCTCTCTCTCTCTCTCTCTCTCCCTCCCTCCCTCCCTCCCTCCCTCCCTCTCTCTCTCTCTCTCTCTCTCTCTCTCTCTCTCTCTCTCTCTCTCTCTCTCTCTCTCTCTCTCTCTCTCTCTCTCTCTCTCTCTCTCAGTAATCTGAAAGAGAGCACCTGGCATGGGAAGTTCATGAGATGAATTTGCACAATATATTCTTACTTAGTTGTTGACAGATGTGATCATCATTCATCTCTGTAAGAACTGCAGGATGCACAAATTTAAATTTCTTAACTGTGTTATTCATGGCTGAAAACCTGCTCCAGATGTCCATTTCACACAGTTCTCGTCGCAGTGTCCTCTCGGAAATTGGTTGGAGTGGGCTTCCGTTGACTGTTTGGAGCAATTATTGCCTGGTTTGAAACTTATTTGCAGTTACTAGGCATGAAACAAGGTGACTGTCCCTGTTGGTTAGAATTGTTTTCCGGCTGCAGTTATGGTGATTTTCAGTTGACTGCAAAAACTACACCACGGTTGTAGACCTGCTGGGCAGTATATTTTGACACACCAACAAATTGCGCGACTTCATTCACTTTGTGTCCGTGGGCACGGCCAAACACGATTGCTCCTTTCTTTTCTACTCGGTAACGTCTGTCTTACGACTCATATTGCAAAATAAATTCAACACACACGTTGCTCTTCACCACTGCACGAGACATAAATGATCCTGTAGACCTCGTCAGCGCTATTTAGCTCCCAACAATGGTATTGCATTGCCCTCTGTGCAATCGGTAGCTTCCTAGTGTCATTTCTGTTAGGGGTGACTAATATTTTGTCTGGTGGGCTTACCTTATATATTTTATATGCATATAACTTTCAAGCTGAAAAAAATTCAGCAACTGAATTTATAAAATAAAATCCACCTCATAGTCATAATGGTATGGTTCTTCTAGCCACGTCTTCGATTCCTCAATGTACATTCATCAACAATCTTGTCAATATCAGTTTTTCAAGCTCTTTCCAGTTCTATGCTAATCAGGCTTGATGCAGAGCCTGTTCTGCATCACTCAAGTGTGAGCATAATTTTTTACCAGTTTCAATTTAGAAAATGATTTCTGTGTGCTTGCAAGCATTCACTAGAAGGGTTAAAAAAGTTTTAAAGTCACAACAAATCTAGAACTCTGGGCACCATGACTAAGTTCTTTAGTTTCAGAAGTTTAGTCTTTAATCAATCTATTTTTAATTTTTAGTATGTCTCTCTCTCTCCTCTCTCTCACTCTCTCTCTCTCTCTCTCTCTCTCTCTCTCTGTCTCTGTCTCTGTCTCTCTCTCTCTCTCTCTCTCTCTCTCTCTCTCTCTCTCTCTCTCTCTCTCTCTCTCTCTCTCTCTCTCTCTCTCTCTCTCTCTCTCTCTCTCTCAATAATCTGAAAGAGAGCACCTGGCATGGGAAGTTCATGAGATGAATTTGCACAATATATTCTTACTTAGTTGTTGACAGATGTGATCATCATTCATCTCTGTAAGAACTGCAGGATGCACAAATTTAAATTTCTTAACTGTGTTATTCATGGCTGAAAACCTGCTCCAGATGTCCATTTCATACAGTTCTCGTCGCAGTGTCCTCTCGGAAATTGGTTGGAGTGGGCTTCCGTTGCCTGTTTGGAGCAATTATTGCCTGGTTTGAAACTTATTTGCAGTTACTAGGCATGAAACAAGGTAACTGTCCCTGTTGGTTAGAATTGTTTTCCGGCTGCTGTAATGGTGATTTTCAGTTGACTGCAAAAACTACACCACGGTTGTAGACCTGCTGGGCAGTATATTTTGACACACCAACAAATTGCGCGACTTCATTCACTTTGTGTCCGTGGGCACGGCCAAACACGATTGCTCCTTTCTTTTCTACTCGTTAACGTCTGTCTTACGACTCATATTGCAAAATAAATTCAACACACACGTTGCTCTTCACCACTGCACGAGACATAAATGATCCTGTAGACCTCGTCAGCGCTATTTAGCTCCCAACAATGGTATTGCATTGCCCTCTGTGCAATCGGTAGCTTCCTAGTGTCATTTCTGTTAGGGGTGACTAATATTTTGTCTGGTGGGCTTACCTTATATATTTTATATGCATATAACTTTCAAGCTGAAAAAAATTCAGCAACTGAATTTATAAAATAAAATCCACCTCATAGTCATAATGGTATGGTTCTTCTAGCCACGTCTTCGATTCCTCAATGTACATTCATCAACAATCTTGTCAATATCAGTTTTTCAAGCTCTTTCCAGTTCTATGCTAATCAGGCTTGATGCAGAGCCTGTTCTGCATCACTCAAGTGTGAGCATAATTTTTTACCAGTTTCAATTTAGAAAATGATTTCTGTGTGCTTGCAAGCATTCACCAGAAGGGTTAAAAAAGTTTTAAACTCACAACAAATCTAGAACTCTGGGGCACTATGACTAAGTTCTTTAGTGTCAGAAGTTTAGTCTTTAACCAATCGATTTTTAATTTTTAGTATGTCTCTCTCTTTCTCCTCTCTCTCACTCTCTCTCTTCTCTCTCTCTCTCTCTCTCTCTCTCTCTCTCTCTCTCTCTCTCTCTCTCTCTCTCTCTCTCTCTCTCTCTCTCTCTCTCCCTCCCTCCCTCCCTCCCTCCCTCCCTCTCTCTCTCTCTCTCTCTCTCTCTCTCTCTCTCTCTCTCTCTCTCTCTCTCTCTCTCTCTCTCTCTCTCTCAGTAATCTGAAAGAGAGCACCTGGCATGGGAAGTTCATGAGATGAATTTGCACAATATATTCTTACTTAGTTGTTGACAGATGTGATCATCATTCATCTCTGTAAGAACTGCAGGATGCACAAATTTAAATTTCTTAACTGTGTTATTCATGGCTGAAAACCTGCTCCAGATGTCCATTTCACACAGTTCTCGTCGCAGTGTCCTCTCGGAAATTGGTTGGAGTGGGCTTCCGTTGACTGTTTGGAGCAATTATTGCCTGGTTTGAAACTTATTTGCAGTTACTAGGCATGAAACAAGGTGACTGTCCCTGTTGGTTAGAATTGTTTTCCGGCTGCAGTTATGGTGATTTTCAGTTGACTGCAAAAACTACACCACGGTTGTAGACCTGCTGGGCAGTATATTTTGACACACCAACAAATTGCGCGACTTCATTCACTTTGTGTCCGTGGGCACGGCCAAACACGATTGCTCCTTTTTTTCTACTCGGTAACGTCTGTCTTACTACTCATATTGCAGAATAAATTCAACACACACGTTGCTCTTCACCACTGCACGAGACATAAATGATCCTGTAGACCTCGTCAGCGCTATTTAGCTCCCAACAATGGTATTGCATTGCCCTCTGTGCAATCGGTAGCTTCCTAGTGTCATTTCTGTTAGGGGTGACTAATATTTTGTCTGGTGGGCTTACCTTATATATTTTATATGCATATAACTTTCAAGCTGAAAAAAAATTCAGCAACTGAATTTATAAAATAAAATCCACCTCATAGTCATAATGGTATGGTTCTTCTAGCCACGTCTTCGATTCCTCAATGTACATTCATCAACAATCTTGTCAATATCAGTTTTTCAAGCTCTTTCCAGTTCTATGCTAATCAGGCTTGATGCAGAGCCTGTTCTGCATCACTCAAGTGTGAGCATAATTTTTTACCAGTTTCAATTTAGAAAATGATTTCTGTGTGCTTGCAAGCATTCACCAGAAGGGTTAAAAAAGTTTTAAACTCACAACAAATCTAGAACTCTGGGCACTATGACTAAGTTCTTTAGTGTCAGAAGTTTAGTCTTTAACCAATCGATTTTTAATTTTTAGTATGTCTCTCTCTCTCTCTCTCTTTCTCTCTCTCTCTCTCTCTCTCTCTCCTCTCTCTCTCTCTCTCTCTCTCTCTCTCTCTCTCTCTCTCTCTCTCTCTCTCTCTCTCTCTCTCTCTCTCTCTCTCTCTCTCTCTCTCTCTCTCAGTAATCTGAAAGAGAGCACCTGGCATGGGAAGTTCATGAGATGAATTTGCACAATATATTCTTACTTAGTTGTTGACAGATGTGATCATCATTCATCTCTGTAAGAACTGCAGGATGCACAAATTTAAATTTCTTAACTGTGTTATTCATGGCTGAAAACCTGCTCCAGATGTCCATTTCACACAGTTCTCGTCGCAGTGTCCTCTCGGAAATTGGTTGGAGTGGGCTTCCGTTGACTGTTTGGAGCAATTATTGCCTGGTTTGAAACTTATTTGCAGTTACTAGGCATGAAACAAGGTGACTGTCCCTGTTGGTTAGAATTGTTTTCCGGCTGCAGTTATGGTGATTTTCAGTTGACTGCAAAAACTACACCACGGTTGTAGACCTGCTGGGCAGTATATTTTGACACACCAACAAATTGCGCGACTTCATTCACTTTGTGTCCGTGGGCACGGCCAAACACGATTGCTCCTTTCTTTTCTACTCGGTAACGTCTGTCTTACGACTCATATTGCAAAATAAATTCAACACACACGTTGCTCTTCACCACTGCACGAGACATAAATGATCCTGTAGACCTCGTCAGCGCTATTTAGCTCCCAACAATGGTATTGCATTGCCCTCTGTGCAATCGGTAGCTTCCTAGTGTCATTTCTGTTAGGGGTGACTAATATTTTGTCTGGTGGGCTTACCTTATATATTTTATATGCATATAACTTTCAAGCTGAAAAAAATTCAGCAACTGAATTTATAAAATAAAATCAACCTCATAGTCATAATGGTATGGTTCTTCTAGCCACGTCTTCGATTCCTCAATGTACATTCATCAACAATCTTGTCAATATCAGTTTTTCAAGCTCTTTCCAGTTCTATGCTAATCAGGCTTGATGCAGAGCCTGTTCTGCATCACTCAAGTGTGAGCATAATTTTTTACCAGTTTCAATTTAGAAAATGATTTCTGTGTGCTTGCAAGCATTCACTAGAAGGGTTAAAAAAGTTTTAAAGTCACAACAAATCTAGAACTCTGGGGCACCATGACTAAGTTCTTTAGTTTCAGAAGTTTAGTCTTTAATCAATCTATTTTTAATTTTTAGTATGTCTCTCTCACTCTCTCTCTCACTCTCTCTCTCTCTCTCTCTCTCTCTCTCTCTCTCTCTCTCTCTCTCTCTCTCTCTCTGTCTCTCTCTCTCTCTCTCTCTCAATAATCTGAAAGAGAGCACCTGGCATGGGAAGTTCATGAGATGAATTTGCACAATATATTCTTACTTAGTTGTTGACAGATGTGATCATCATTCATCTCTGTAAGAACTGCAGGATGCACAAATTTAAATTTCTTAACTGTGTTATTCATGGCTGAAAACCTGCTCCAGATGTCCATTTCATGCAGTTCTCGTCGCAGTGTCCTCTCGGAAATTGGTTGGAGTGGGCTTCCGTTGACTGTTTGGAGCAATTATTGCCTGGTTTGAAACTTATTTGCAGTTACTACAGTTACTAAGCATGAAACAAGGTGACTGTCCCTGTTGGTTAGAATTGTTTTCCGGCTGCAGTTATGGTGATTTTCAGTTGACTGCAAAAACTACACCACGGTTGTAGACCTGCTGGGCAGTATATTTTGACACACCAACAAATTGCGCGACTTCATTCACTTTGTGTCCATGGGCACGGCCAAACACGATTGCTGCTTTTTTTTTCTACTCGGTAACGTCTGTCTTACTACTCATATTGCAGAATAAATTCAACACACACGTTGCTCTTCACCACTGCACGAGACATAAATAATGCTGTAGACCTCGTCAGCGCTATTTAGCTCCCAACAATGGTATCGCATTGCCCTCTGTGCAATCGGTAGCTTCCTAGTGTCATTTCTGTTAGGGGTGACTAATATTTTGTCTGGTGGGCTTACCTTATATATTTTATATGCATATAACTTTCAAGCTGAAAAATTCAGCAACTGAATTTATAAAATAAAATCCACCTCATAGTCATAATGGTATGGTTCTTCTAGCCACGTCTTCGATTCCTCAATGTACATTCATCAACAATCTTGTCAATATCAGTTTTTCAAGCTCTTTCCAGTTCTATGCTAATCAGGCTTGATGCAGAGCCTGTTCTGCATCACTCAAGTGTGAGCATAATTTTTTACCAGTTTCAATTTAGATAATGATTTCTATGTGCTTGCAAGCATTCACTAGAAGGGTTAAAAAGTTTTAAACTCACAACAAATCTAGAACTCTGGGCACCATGACTAAGTTTTTTAGTGTCAGAAGTTTAGTCTTTAACCAATCTATTTTTAATTTTTAGTATGTCTCTCTCTCTCTCTCTCTCTCTCTCTCTCTCTCTCTCTCTCTCTCTCTCTCTCTCTCTCTCTCTCTCTCTCTCTCTCTCTCTCTCTCTCTCTCTCTCTCAGTAATCTGAAAGAGAGCACCTGGCATGGGAAGTTCATGAGATGAATTTGCACAATATATTCTTACTTAGTTGTTGACAGATGTGATTATCATTCATCTCTGTAAGAACTGCAGGATGCACAAATTTAAATTTCTTAACTGTTTTATTCATGGCTGAAAACCTGCTCCAGATGTCCATTTCACACAGTTCTCGTCGCAGTGTCCTCTCGGAAATTGGTTGGAGTGGGCTGCCGTTGACTGTTTGGAGCAATTATTGCCTGGTTTGAAACTTATTTGCAGTTACTAAGGCATGAAACAAGGTGACTGTCCCTGTTGGTTAGAATTGTTTTCCGGCTGCAGTTATGGTGATTTTCAGTTGACTGCAAAAACTACACCACGGTTGTAGACCTGCTGGGCAGTATATTTTGACACACCAACAAATTGCGCGACTTCATTCACTTTGTGTCCGTGGGCACGGCCAAACACGATTGCTGCTTTTATTTCTACTCGGTAACGTCTGTCTTACTGCTCATATTGCAGAATAAATTCAACACACACGTTGTTCTTCACCACTGCACGAGACATAAATAATGCTGTAGACCTCGTCAGCGCTATTTAGCTCCCAACAATGGTATCCCATTGCCCTCTGTGCAATCGGTAGCTTCCTAGTGTCATTTCTGTTAGGGGTGACTAATATTTTGTCCGGTGGGCTTACCTTATATATAACTTTCAAGCTGAAAAAAAAATTCAGCAACTGAATTTATAAAATAAAATCCACCTCATAGTCATAATGGTATGGTTCTTCTAGCCACGTCTTCGATTCCTCAATGTACATTCATCAACAATCTTGTCAATATCAGTTTTTCAAGCTCTTTCCAGTTCTATGCTAATCAGGCTTGATGCAGAGCCTGTTCTGCATCACTCAAGTGTGAGCATAATTTTTTACCAGTTTCAATTTAGAAAATGATTTCTGTGTGCTTGCAAGCATTCACCAGAAGGGCTAAAAAAGTTTTAAAATCACAACAAATCTAGAACTCTGGGCACTATGATTAAGTTCTTTAGTGTCAGAAGTTTAGTCTTTAACCAATCTATTTTTAATTTTTAGTATGTCTCTCTCTCTCTCTCTCTCTCTCTCTCTCGCTCTCGCTCTCGCTCTCTCTCTCTCTCTCTCTCTCTCTCTCTCTCTCTCTCTCTCTCAGTAATCTGAAAGAGAGCACCTGGCATGGGAAGTTCATGAGATGAATTTGCACAATATATTCTTACTTAGTTGTTGACAGATGGGATCATCATTCATCTCTGTAAGAACTGCAGGATGCAAAAATTTAAATTTCTTAACTGTGTTTTTCATGGCTGAAAACCTGTTTTTAGCCTGTTCTGCCACTATGTTAAGATTTGAATAAAATAACTGACTTTGAAAGATTCTTCTTAATCTGGAATGTAATCCTCTTTGAGATGCACTGAGTGATCCAGGTGAAGAGACGAGTAGTTATTCCTGCTATAGAGTAGCACAGCTTTCACGCTTCTGGATGAGCTGTCAATGGCGAGGCACAACTTGTTCAGATTATAGGTGATTTGAAGTGCCTAAAACCGACCAGTCTTGTTTCAGAAGTCTGAAAAAGCTTGGTGACTCTTCCTCTGATCTGCAACTTGCACACTTTCATCCAACAAGTTCCTGCCTGAGCCTAGATGTCAAAATCTCGGCATTTGACTTGGTAAGATCAAAATCACTGCACTGATCAAGTCATTGAGGTATATTTGGTTAGGGTAGTGTGGGCTTCTCTCATTTGCTCCACTTCTGAAATTGTAATCTGGATCTACATCTTTTTAGTTCTCTAACTTGCTGCTGTCTTCTGAAGACAGTTTTTCTCTCTCGCTGGAGGAGCGGGTATGGGAAGCTCAGGGCAGTGTGCCACAGGGGCTCTGGACAAAGGAATGTCCTGATATGTAATAGCTTTCTTCCTTGCCACTGCATTTGGAAGTAGCAGATTTGGAAAAGAAAACAAAATAGCAACAGTTACAGAAAGCGTCATCTGCAACCAAATCAGCTTGTATCATAATTGAATTCTTATCTGTGATGTCTGTACTTTATGAACAGTTTTTTTTTTTTTTTGTATTTACAAGTATATGCAGCATTCAAATTCAGTGGTGGTCTGAGACTACTAAAAATCAAGTTGGATCAAAATGTTGGAGATCTGATGGACCAGTCACTCTTTCAGTCAACACAATTTATTTCAGAAAAATCTATTGTAAAGGAAAATTCCCAAATATTTTTCATCTGGAATAGACATCAAATCACTTAACAGTTATTACTATCCTTTTTTGGGTTGAAATTTTGTAGTCTATGCATTGAAGGAAAATCTCTAAATGAAATATATTAAAAGCCAACAGAGAGCCCCATTCAAGTTTGCAAAGCTACAGATTGGGCAGCTAGCTAAACATGTTGTTGATAAGAATCTTTGATACACCATATACATATTGCACAGAGAGCACTGTAACTCTCACTCAAGTTCTTAATAAGCACTGTCTATCACCATGTTATGGCATACAAACCTTTTTACAGTTCTTTAAACTGTTTCAATACTTGCCGTAATTTAAATTTCTCTGTGGCTACAGCAGACATCTTGACTTCCACATATTCTGGAACATAAGTAAACAGGAGTAGATCATGTCACACTCGGCCAGCCTTTGCAAAGCTTCTGTTAGAATATAAATGTATCTTTGCTGATGTCAGATATCCATGTTGCTCCAGCATACATTGCAGCTGGCAGCTTAATAACCATGGTAATAATTATGCAAACGGGCACACGAGCAGATGCGAAACACAGACATCGCAAGGATACAACACCAACAATATCCATGCATTGAAATCAAACAGCAAAAAATGCATTGTGCATTGATGACCATCAAGCTGGACACGACCTTTACCAAGCTGAATTTTTTATTCATTCTTTTTGCATTTTTGTAGAAGTTCCCATCTTTTAATACTCTGATTGAAGAAAACATATAACCTCTGAATGTGATAATAAAATGAACTCCCTTCAGGTATTTTAACAGCATTGCTCAGTTCAAAATTTAAATTACAAGTTGCATTCATTTCAATTTTGTGAATTTTTTCTTGGGTACCTTAATACATTGTATGTGCGACTCATTATTGCAGCCCATCTTATCATTGACAACATTTACTTGTAGAAACTCCCCTACTTTCAAAAGTACCAATTATCTCAGTCGCCAAACCTTTGACGCTTCCATAAATCTAAAAAAAACTTTCACATATGTTCAGCTCAACTGGTAATCCATTCACATTGTAATTAACAATGACATAATGAAAAATCTGACTGAGATGATATTGCTCTGATCTTCTGGATTTTTTTTTTCAGATATGAATTAATAAAATGAATTTTTAAATCCGGAATAAATTAAATTTTTGATGCCAACATATTAATTCATTCTGTTTATGTGTACTAGAGCACAAATTCATAATCTTATCTTTGTTGCTACTGCTGCTGCTATTGTCAAATAATTTTGGTGACATTGCAGTGCACTTCACTAATAATTTAGTAACAACTGGAAAATTTCCATTTCAGGCTTCACCAAGTTCTTTGTGGTGTCCCATAAAAGCTAGATTAGATGAAGCCAACATAAGGGTGACATAAACAATTCTTTATAAAATTTCTTTCTGAAAATTAAATTTCTTCCTCAAATCATTATCTAATAGCTTATCAACACTTGAGTGTTTTTTTCCATAAAGCTTATTTCACACATGCTTGCAAGTGACAATCTGAAGCTTCATGTTCTTTAATGTTTTACCAAGGCTGAACTCGATCCTATCAGGCTGTAACATTAAGCAAAAACAGCGAGGACAGAAAAGATGAGTTGGGACACAGCGCCATCTATTGACGTTCACATTAACAAACTGATTCCGTATCATTATTTACATTTGAGATTTTATTTATATTCACTTTCACATTAACAGATGGATATTTGTATTCTGAATTCGTAGTACTTGGGCAAGAGAATTTTTCTGTAGGAACTGGTGTAATTGATTTGTAAATCTCATTCCTCCTTTATTCTTCAATGATCTAGGGCCGAGATTTTGGTAAATGTGTAGATTAGCGTCTTAAATTATTTCGTCGGAACCTGGAAAAAGTGTTAGTACCTGGAAAAAGTGCGACGTACAGATTTTAAAGTATGGAAATTAATGGCAAATGGTGCAGAAATTTCGTACTTTAAATGTCTTTTAAAGATTTTTATCGTAACATTTACCTGCAAGTTCGATGCTGTGAAGAGTAGGCCTAACGTATCAAACGTACAGGTAAATGTTACGATAAAAATCTTTAAAAGACATTTGAAACCGAAAATTTCTGCATCATTTGCCATTAATTTTCACAATCTAAAACCTGTACGTTGCACTTTTCCCAAGTACTAATATTTTTCCTACGAAATAATTTAAAACGCAAATCTACACATTTACCTACTATTTTACTTAATATGAGTTTATACAGCTGAGGTTTTTTTCTAAAATTGAATTAGGTACGTAATTATCAGAATGAAAATTCTTACCACAAACAACAGTTGAAGGTAACTTGTCATTTGGAGCAAAATCCTGACGAGATATTTCTTTCAGCAACAGTTGCTTTAGGTTCTGATTTGAGGGAAACTCATGGAATGAAAATCCCACGTTTTTCTTCTTAGAAGATATGCACATCGGCACACAGCAGTAAACCATTTTGAAAATTGGTTAGATTTTGTTGTGAAAACAACAGCTTGGTTTTAAAACTAGAAGTTTTTTTTTAAAAGAAACAAGAAAAAACGACAAACATGCACAATATCGCAATTCAAACAACGCAGAAACTGAGGTGTTGATACCTTGGGACGCAGTGCCATCTAACGGCTGAAATCGTCCCTAACGCCCACTGGCCAATCGCCAAAAGTCTATTGTCTTCAACGGTAATGCTACAGCCTGATAGGATCCACTTCAGCCTTGGTTTTACATAACTTGATGAGAGTTGTTCACACTTCTAGCCCGTGTTGGGTTCTAATTACTGAAGCTGCTATTTGCAAAACTCTAACAGGACTCGTTAAAGTTTATACAACAATTATGTTGTATTGTCATTTACTGTTTCACACGTTTATTGGTAGCTTTAGCCACTCGGAAGCATTATTCTTTGCATTTTAAGAACTACATGTAATTGTTGAAATGTATCTAAAAATTGAGTAAAGCTTTTGTTATTCTTACCTTTCTTCAGCATTGGTCGAAATTCTTGCATTCTATTGTTCAGTTAATAGTTGTGGCTATCCAGGCTCATTCGAAGTATCACATTGGAAAATTGCTGTAGTCGTCATTTCAGTTGATTAAAATGTAATAAAATTATTTGAAGTAAGACTATGAATGATGAGAAGAACTTATAAAAAGAATTTGAATTATATAGTAAAAGAAAAATTCGAGACTTTGAATGAGCCTATGACTCTATGGGAAGGCATAGACATTCAGTCTATCAACTAATAGAAGGTTAAAAGAGGGAACATCCTGGCTAAAACACAATAAAAGAAGAACTCAAATGAACAAAACTCCCGTGCAGCCGTACCCAAACTAGTTTTGACTGCTGCATTGCAGTCATCTTCTGTGGGACTCACTACTTCCGCCGTTTGCGATGTCCGATGTTGAACTGTTTGTCAGAGATGCATATCCCACTTGTTCTCCCCGCCATGCCAGGTCAGTCAGTCTTGCAATGTAGTGCACAACTTTTATTGCGCATCCTTGTAGAAGTCAGGTCATCTCGTGCTTTCACGTGTCATTCCTCTTCACTGTGGAGCTCTCCTGGTTCGTGACGCTCTCCATGTTTTCGTTTTCAATTTTTTTTTCTTATTTCTTTGTTCCTGTTGAATCAGATGTTTCCATGCGTACGGCAATTCTATATTGTTAGTGTTACAATTATAATTTCTTGTTTTCTCGATTACTAGGGCCTCAGATGTTAATATCTGCGCATGCGTTTTATGTGATGTTATTAGCTTGGCATTAACCCAGTCAGGGGTGGATTTGTTATCCATACAATGTTTAATTAATGATGTTTTCTCTTCTTTCTTGTTCCAATTATTAAGATGTTCTTTCAGTCTTGATTGAAATCTTCTATTGGTGCTACTTATATATATTCTTTTTGCTCATTATTTTGATCATTTTCGTCATAGCTTATAGGAATACTATATTACTCCGGCTTTATTCAGTATAGATGTTTTATCTTTGTTAGTAGTTAGAATTGTACCATTATCAGTAAGTTTTTCAGCTAGTTGCATATTGTATTTATTGCATTCTTTTTTCAGAATTTTACTTATAGGAGGGATGTATGGAAAACTTCCACAAAATTCTTTTGATTCTTTCATTTTTATATTTGTGCTTTTCATTGATTCTGTGATATTCTTGTGGATGGTCATGAATTAAGTTATTATTATATTCATATGCCCTGGCGGTTTCCTTGATCTAATTCATTTCTTCTTTTTCCGCTGTTTTATTGGAGGAGTGCGTGATGGCCCTACTGACATAGTACTGGAAGGCTGATATATTGTATCTCCATGGGTGATTTGAATTTCTAGGTATAACAGCTGGTACATAAGTAGGTTTTCTGACAAACGGAATATTTGATTTTATTGTTATTTTTCAATAAAGGGACATCCAGGTAATGCAGCTGTCCAGCATTTTTTTTTTTTTTCTACTGTTACCTATGTTGCTTGGTGGAATGTGTTGAATTTATGTATGAAATCATTCAATTTTTTTCAGAATGCTGCCGGAACATCAAGATATCGTCTACATATCTTATATACCATATGGGTATTTCCTGTTTTGCTGCTGTTAATATGTTATTTTCAATTTCTTGAAGTATGACTTCTGCCAGTAGTCCCAACAATGGTGAACCCATTGGTACACCGTATTGCTGTTTATATATTTTTTTACCATATGTGAAGTAGTTGCTGTTATTTATAAATTTGAGGGTTTCAACAATATTTTCCTTTTCATTATCTGGCATATTCTCAGATCGTAATTTTTTATTTATGAGTTCAATAGATAATTCTGTAGGGGTGTTTGGGTACAATGATATGATATCAAGACTTACCATTAAGAAATTGGTATTGCTAATGGTTTTTATTTTATCTATAAGATCTTTTGAATTGTTAATATTGTATTCATGCTTATCATAAAGTTGTAAGAATTGGAAGAGGGCTCTTTCTAGATTGATAGTAGGTGCCATACTCTTGTTTACTACGTATTAATCTGATAGGATTTTCCTCTTTATGTGTTTTTATTTTTCCAAACACATATGGGATTGTTGCTCCTATAGGAGGGTATGCCTTGCGTTTTATTTCATCTGGCAGTTTGCTATGGTTCTTTAGAAAGGCCAACTGTCTAATGATACTATCAGTAAGGTCCTTTTGAACGGGTTGTGTGTGCTTGTAAATTATCTATAGCTTCTTTCATTTTTTTATTATATTCTTCGGCAGTTATCACTATTTGTTTAGATTTATCTGCTTGCAAGCATTTTATATCTGGGTTGTCCTTTAGTTTTAATAATTCTTGTCTTTTATATTTTATCTGTGGTAGTTCTTTTTTCTTCCGTGAATTATTTATGGTTCTAACCATTTTGAATCTAGTTTGATTTTGTCTATTTTTAAGTAATTTTTTAATGACTTCTTCCATTTCGGGAATCAACATTTCAGTTTTAGGTATTTTTTGTTTGTATGCGAATTTCATACCTTCGTTAAGCACCTTTCATTGTAAGCTTGATAATTCAACATCTGTATTATTAATATATAGTTGTTTATCTTCAATGTCCTGGACTCGTATGCTATATCCAATTTCTGTGAATAGCATTACCACAGCCAAGAACATTTTTGTGCTCCTAATTTTTTTTGTAATAATAATGTTCATTAGAGAAGCATCTTTTTTTATCATGACGAAGAAATGAACCTTTAGGTTTACCAGGTCCATAGCTGACTACGCATTTTTTTTTTTTTTTTCAGATTTGCATAGCTGATGTCAAATGGAAGATATTGTAAATTCTATGATTAGTAGTATTGTTTAAACTCAAATCAAATGTAGAACTTTCTGGATACTCAGGTTTGATTAAACATTTGTCATTTCAATCCAGGGCTTGGGAGATAAGGGCTTGTCCTTAGCTCTTCACCCCCTAAAATATGAAGCCGAAGTTGATGACGTAGTGTGCTGGCTCTTCGGAAGTCAAGAGCCACGAGGATCTGTGCTCTAATAGACCACCATAGGAAAGGCACCTTCAGTCAATGTTATTACCGTATTTAACAGAGTGCGTACAACGTGTCATCTATTGCAATGCTCACTAAAATATTAGACTCTGCCTTTTTCGAAACTAAAAGTTAACGATTTTGAGTCTTAAAATCGGAAAACATTGATGTAATAGTATAAATGCGATAATTTTAAACAAACAAAAAGGTTAGTGGTTTAAAACCTTTTTCTCTCTCACAAACATTAGTTGTTTAAAACCTGTAAGACAAAGAAAGTTACTGAGTTCTTCAAACTCTGCAAAAGTAGTTCAAACACTCTATTAATGTATAAAATCAAAATTATTTACTTACATTTTATATCCATCATGATTTCTGAATTTCACTGCATTTAAAAAGGGGTGAACAAAATTTACTTCATGAAGTGAAGATATGTTCCTTATTGCACGAACTAGAAAATGTTTTCTTCATTGCTCCAAATGTGAAACTTTTTTCGTCATTGCACAAATTGGAAAATAAAAGAACTTACATTTTTTTCGCTGCATTTGAGTCAATCAATTTTTTCATTTTCTGCAGAGCTTTCCTGCGCTGCACTAATAGTGAATTTCTGTTCAGAAAACGAATTCGAATAAATGTTCGGATTCCGCAAAACAGGCGAATAGCATCTTTCTCAACATGAGCTTTATTCAAAGATGGGAAACGTTTTTCTAGCTCATTTATGAGTTCCCGAATAACACCTTTTCCTTTTCTAAATGTCCTGCCATGAACTGCGCAGAAAATCTGTTCAAACTGTTTCACAATATTATTCCAAGAACATGATGGTACTGTCAAACCACCAATAGATATTAGTTTTACCCAATTATCTTGAATAGTATTAGTATCTTGGCAGTTTTTAGAAATAGTTCCTAAAGAAGGATCTTTATCACAAACGTGATATGCTATGTATCCAGCTATGTAGGCCATGGCTTCCTGCTCAGAAATGGAGAGACTGCTCATTCAAGTCAATCTCCCAAGACAATGGAGATGCGTCTTCAAAAAATCCAAAGTTCATGTCCTCACAGCTGTTTTCGGTCGAAGTCATTGTCACCAGATCCTCTACTTCTTCATTTCTGAAAGCATTTTCCAACTGTTCAGATGTTAAATAAACACCCAGGCTATTAGGAGTTTCTGTTTTGGATTCAGTCGTATTAACTTTTTCTGAAAGTTTTGGCAATTTGTTTGCTAGTAGTAACTGTTTTAATCTGTTCATCATCTCCGTCGGTGATGGATGATCATTAAATCGACCGAGACCTCGTATCTGACTGAACAGACTTTCTAAAACATCCTGCGTTAATCGTGCTGTCAATATATATTTAACACCGACTGTTTTTGAATCATCGTACAAGCCCAAAAGCGAGTTTATGGAAATAATAATTCCTTTTTGGAAAGGTAAAGCCACTGATGGCATTTTTGGCTCTGTTTAAAACAGAAAGTTGTCTTTCCAAATAATAGGTTTCTATGCCAAAGGCTGCTTTCAAAGGTTTGCTAGGACTGCTTTTTAAGGTTTACTGTTTACTAGGCTTGCTACTATTCATTACATCAAATAAACCATCAATTAGTTCAAAAAAATTTGGCACAACTTTATTTCCAGTAAAATGCAAAATAGCTTTAGCGGTAGTTGCTGAAAATAATATCTTAGCCAGAGCCACTTTCTGTTGGTCATTTCCTTTTACTGCGAGGTGATTTGGCTTAAGTTTATGACATATTTTGATTTCCCCCGAATCATTGTTTAAAACATCTTTAATGAGATCAATTGTTAAAATGCTCCAATCTTCAAGAACAAATCTTTTGTCCAGGAAGTTATGCCTTAGCAATTTCAAATAATGGGGTAAATCTGCAAACACCCATATTTTTGACGTTTTCATGGCTGGATTTGGGAATGAAAAATTATTTAGAGAAATACCAAGCTCTTTCCACAACCTCCTAAATCCGACACGATTGCTTTAACTTCGCCAGATGTTTGAATGTGCCTGATTATGTCGAAAAGAACAATTTTTTCATGGAAAGATCGAAATTGAAAAATATAGGCTGCTTTCCATTGTGAAATCAAACCCCTTGATCAGCACAAACTGAACTTTTTTGAAAGGACCAAGTCCATTCTAGTATCGTAGCACAACTTCGAATCAATATGCATCTCATCAAAACTTATTAGAACACAGATTTTTCCTGACTGGATA